>JALPQD010000228.1:1251268-1851268 GCA_023101885.1 Typhlomys cinereus
CACACACACACTTAAAAAAAAAAGTAAGTAAACAACGTTTTAGCTCCTAATTACTTTCTAAGGACTAACACCTCAGGGTGAGCTCTGGCCTCCACACCTGAATACAAATAAACATGTACTTATACACACATACATGTGCACATGTGCACACACACACACACACACACAGAATGGTATTTCTTGTATGTACACACCTAAATTTAACTTATAAACCAATCACAGTAAGATTAATAATAAAAAAACATTTACAATACACTACAATAAAAACTGCTTGATATGCTCTCAAAATACTTTATTATGACAATTTAAGACAACACAATGTTTGCTTCATATATTACAATGAGATAAACCATGCATAAGCCCAAAGACTGCAATGCCATATCAGCTAGGTGACCACCAGACACTAGCACAGATGGTGTGGATTTACTAAACAAAGCAAGGATTCACCATAAGGCAAAACTATGTGAGATCTTATCATATGACTTATAGATACAAATTACTAATTTATCAAGTTTTCTATTTATTATTTTCAGGCAATAATGGTTGACCATGGATAACTCCAAATATGTAAAGTGAAACATCAGATGATATACTGCAATGACAAAATAATAAAATTCCTATCTGCAACCATGTGACCCAATACAATTTGTAATACACACACATACACACACATGCACACATGCACTGAACTAAAACAGTTACAGTAGACATTTTATAAACAACCAAACATTTACCTATCTCATTTTCCCCTCTCCCCAAAAGATATTTTTCTACCATCAGACTGCTAGCTTTCACTTGCCTGGGGGAGGCAGAGTCTAAGTACTTTAAGAGTTTGCCTGCTCTCTGACACTACCACCAGAAAGTCTATTAAGTGAATAGCAAATATATGCAAAATATTTTAGAATAAAATTCTAAATTTAGAATAAAATTCACAATTTCAAA
This sequence comes from Typhlomys cinereus, assembly GCA_023101885.1. NCBI lineage: Eukaryota > Metazoa > Chordata > Mammalia > Rodentia > Platacanthomyidae > Typhlomys > Typhlomys cinereus. The sequence continues at coordinate 1,252,211 of JALPQD010000228.1, forward strand.
GTATTTGTCTCGAAAAAGCAAAAATTCACACATTATGACATTCATTAAGTTTCTCTGATGTAGAACAGTCATCACAGGAGAGACCTCATGAGTTTCCAACTGGTTACAAGGCTACATTTCCTACTTGTGTATTACAGTACATGTTTCTTCCATTTTAACATTAATACTCAATCAAATAAATTTTAATCATTCTATTTTATAATATTGATAAAATGAGTATATCCAACCATAAGAACATATACATTTACATATGTACTTACTGCTAAATGTAGAGTGTTATTCTCATTACTAAAGGATTCATTAAATATTGACAATATTTCTGTAACTCCTTCAGAATAAATCTACTGCATAAAGCAAAGTAAACATACATAATTAAGTATGAAAAATAATCCTTGCCGGGTCGGCGGGTTTCGTTCCTGCTGTTCAGTTGTCGCGGTTGGCGCACAGCAACCGAGCCAAGATGCTGCGCAATCTGCTGGCCCTCCGTCAGACTGCAGGAAGGACCATTAGCACCGCCTCACACAGGCATTTCGAAAATAAAGTTCCAGAAAAGCAAAAGCTGTTTCAGGAGGATAATGGCGTCCCGGTGCATCTGAAGAGTGGGACATCTGATGCCCTCCTGTACAGGGCCGCCATGCTTCTTACATTTGCCAGAACGGCGTATGCCTTGTATTTTTTGGTTTTGGCTGCCTTTCCCAAGAATCAGAATTGACCGAAGTCATCTCTTGGCTCAGCTTCATTCAGTTGTGTGGACCAGTAACCTGATGAGTAACTTTTCTTTGGGAACAATATTTATAGGCTCGACTAACTGCCACCAATAAAGCAGTCTTTACCGAAAATAAATAAATAAAATAAATAATCCTCAACTTGGCAGACAAGTAAATCACTTAGTGAAGAAAAAACAAGAGAGGACAATAATGGAAGCAATAAAAAGTCACATCTAAAAGACTTATACCAACAATGAAGAAGAGGATGAATTAGGGAGAAATCAATAAAAGAGACCAGAAACTCAATAATAAAAGAGAAATTACCCAATTTAAACAGAGAGAAGGGAGGGATCTGGAAGTCCAAATCCAAATGATTTAAAAATCATTTCATAAGAAAAAATACCCATGAAGATGTTCAATATCACTAGTCATCTGAGAAACACAAATGGAATCCACAATATACTATTTACGTCCATTAATCAAGGGGGGAAAATAACAAGTGCTGACAAGGTTGTGGGGGAAACAAAATCCCTACATATCGTGGTGGAATTGTAATACAATTCAATTACTATGTAAAATAATACCGAGGTTACCAAAAAATTTTAAACAGATTTATCATCTAATGCATCTATTCCACCTTAAGTCTACATCCAAAAGAGAAAGCAGGGTCTCAAAGAGAGGACTGTATACCCACATTCATGGCAGCAAATATCTAGCAACTGATAAATGACGAATCAAAATGTAGTGCAATGAATATTTAGCCTTATTCAAAGAAAGAAATTCTGACACATGCTATACCACAAAACTACAACAAAATCATTACGCTAAATGAAAACTCCACAGAGAAAAACAAATACTATACAACTCTACATATATGCGATATTACAACAGTCAAACTCATAATGTAAAAAGTGAAAGAGGATCAGGAGTTCAAGGACATCCTTGGCTACACAAGTTCAGGGTGAGCCTGGGGTACATGAAACACTACTTCAAAAAAAAGAAGTCAATTTGATTTTAGTGATATCGAAAGCATAAAGTTTATAAGCTTCATATAACGAGAAAAATAACAGAATTTAATGATTATCCATTTTGAAAAATTCTATTTCATAACACACTTGACAGAGAAGTGACTTAGACAGAAGTACCTAAATAAGTTCAAAATTAAAATTTTGGAGTAATGTTATTTGTTTAACCAAAGTTAAGTTTCATATTTTAACTTTACAAAAATAAACTAAGTTTAGATAAATTTCATTTCTCCTAGCATTTAGAGCAGATTTACTTCCATTTGGCCTTACTCATTAATTTAAATTTAAACATGTATTCATTTTTCATCTGCGTAAAAAGTTTTACATACAGAACCAAAGAGAAGACTCTCAGTAGGTAAAAGTGCCTGTGCACCAATCTAACAACCTGAGTTTAATCCTCAGAGATCACACAATGGTTGCTCTTTTTTCCTACCCAATAAATAAAATTTTTCACGCTCTGAACATTTTGATATGGTTTACTGTGGTTTCTTACTGGATGAATAATTATTACCATCATACAACAATTGGCTTGCATATGAGTTTTGTTAGAAAGAAGGGAAGAAGGGAAGAGTAAGGAAAAAAGCTGCATCAAAGCTAACATATTTAGTCTCTTGGCATCAAACAAATGCAGCACTTTAGTAGCTCTTTTCTTAGGTATTCTTTCTTGAATATCTAAATTCCAAACATCCTTAACTCTATTTTAAAGGATTCATTCTCAATTAACCACAAATTTGAACTTAGTCACTTTTATTTTTTAATTTTCTTTTAATTATCCATATTCCTCAGACTTTAACACTTCAGATATATGTTTAACTAGCTCGAAACACTCTGATCTGTGACTAAAGAAGGGGCAATTCCACTATTAATTATCCAATCTCAAGCTGGGGAAAGAACACGGTTGATAAGTGTTTGAAACACAAAACCTTAGTTCGGGTCCAAGAACACTGGCAAAAAAGCTAAAGTGATTAGAAGGTTCTCAGTGACAAAAAGGCATAGTGGTCCATGTCGGTGACTCCATTAGTGGATCCCCAATACTCACTGACTGGCAAGAATAACCTAATCAATGAGCTTCAGGTTCAGTGAGAGATCGTATCTCAAAAAATTAAGGTGACTTTCTGTCCCGGAACTGACCAGGACCAGGGCTGACTCCCTGCTCCTCTGATAAGTCCCCTAAGCCATGCCCCAGGCTCTAGGTTATCTGTGTGCCCCACTAGCCACTCTGGCTTTCTGCCCCAGACCCTGACCCAGACCCAAGCAGACTCCCTGATCCTCAAGTAAGTCTTTTGGACCACACTCCAGGACCCAGGTCATGTGCTGCCCCACTAGCCACTCTACCTTCTGCCCTGTCCTTGGGCAGACTCCCTGCTCCTCAGAATTCAACAGAGGCCAGAGAAAACCCAAGCAAAGGGCTATGGAACCAACACCATTCATCTGAGGTATTCTAAAATCATCCCATCATACAGGAGAGAATCTTCACATCCAGCTCTAAGATAAGTAAACACTTTTTACCATCTTGTTCGTCTCAACTATTAGTCACTGTAATTAAACATTTTCATATAAGCACCCAAAAAACCATACAACTTCAGGGACTATACCAGGTATCCTCACATATCACCAAGGAAGTAAACCTAAAAAGTACACTACCACACTAATCTTCAATCCCTGTCTACTAAACCTGATTTAATTGATATACTATTAGTCCAATAGCCTCATCTAGGAAATAACACCAATACTAGACAGGCATACCAACACCAAGGCAAACACTAGCAATAACTGCTCAAGTGTACTGTCTAATTTACTTCAGCCAAAAACACACAAAAATGAAAAGAAGGACATAAAAAAGATAAAACAAAAATGCCCAGGTCACAGTGCAAATCCATGAGAAACAAAAACCAAGACAACAAATCGCCGACAAAAAGAAGCAACCTATAATAATGATGGAATCCAACAAGAACAAACTCATGGAAAATACTCAAGAAAGCCATACCCAAGATTATGACTTTCAAAACCTGATCTTTACTATGATCAAAATAATGAAAGAGGAAATCCGGGAGGAGTTAAATAACCACATCAACCACTTTGAACACAAACACAACAGACACTTGGAGGAGACGAGAAAAGCAGTTGAAGAAACAAAAATAGACATAGAGCAGTTAAAACAATTTCAAGCACAGTTTAAAACCCAAAGTTCGGCAGAGTGACAGGTTATAAAATAAATGTACAAAAATCAGTGGCCTTCCTATACACCAAGGATGAAAAAAGTGAAAAAGTCCTAAGAGAAACAATCCCATTTACTATACCCTTAAAAAAAATGAAATATGCTGGTATAAATCTAACCAAAGAAGTAAGAGATATTCATAATGAAAACTTTAAAACCATAAAGAAAGTACAGAAGACACCAGAAGGTGGAAAGACCTCCCATACTCCTGGATGGGCAGAATCAACATTATAAAATTGACCAGCCAACCAAAAGCAATATACGGATTCAATGCTATGCCAATTAAAATCCCAAAGCAATAAAGAAATTGACCAAACAATCTCAAAATTCATATGGAAGCACTAAAGGTCGAGGATAGCAAAAACAATCCTGAGTAACAAAAACACTGCTGGAGGTATCACCATACCAAACCTTAGTCTATATGACAAATCCATAGTTATAAAAACAGCCTGGTACTGGCTCCAAAATAGACATGTAGATCAAGGGAAAAGGGTTGAAGTTCCAGATATAAGCCCACACAATTACAACCATTTGATCTTGGACAAAGGGGCCCAAAAAATCCAATGGAAAAAGAACAGCTTCTTAAACAAATGGTGCTGGCAAAACTGGATCTCCACATGCAGAAGATTAAAACTGGACCCGTACTTGTCACTATGTACAAGAATTAATTCCAAATGGATCAAGGACCTTGATATAAGGCCAGAGACTATAAAAACCATAGATGAAGGGGTAGGGAACTCCCTCAAGCTGATTGTGCTAGACCAACAGTTCCTAAACAGAAATCCAATAACACAGACACTAGAACCAAGACTCAGCAAATGGGATCTTAAGAAATTAAAGAGCTTCTGTTCAGAAAAAGAGATTGAAGCCTAGCAAAAAGGCAACCTACAGAATGGGAGAAAATCTTCATTAACCACAAATCCGATAGAACTCTATTATCCAGAATGCACAAAGAACTTAAAAAAACCAAGGAGACCCTTTCTTCCTCCCGCCTGCCCATCCGCCCGACCCTGCTCCCAGTCCTCCATCCCAGGTGAGTTCTCCCAGGCCCCCAGGTGGCGCCTACCTCCAGCCAGCCTGGCTGCCTCCTGTTTTCCCTGAGCCATGCCCTGGGCGCCAGTCCCTTTCTTCCTCCCACCCACCTGACCGCCCCACAAGACAGGACTTGCTCACATTCCTGCATCCCTGGAGCTTGGGTGGGCCACTAAGCCAAATCCCAGGTCCCAGGTGAAGAATTCGGCCATCAACATCAGCCCCTCTGCCTCTCTGGCCCACCGAGGACCCACACACGTGGTCCACGGAAGACACACTGCTACTCAGAATTCAACAGAGTCCAAAGGAAACTCAAGAAAACTTCTAAGGGTCAAAGGCCATACATCTGAAGACCTCTACAATCATCCTATCACATGGGAGAGATTCTTCACATCCAGCCCAAAGATAAGTAAACGTCCTTTTTTTCACCTTACTGTTCCTTTCTAGTATTAATCATTATACATTAACTTTTCCATACAGCCACCCCAAAAACATATACAACTCCAGGGAGTACACCACTCACCCTCACATATCATCAAGATACTAAATTGTAAAAGTGCATTAGCATACTAATACTCACCCCCTGTCTACTTAACCTGACTTAACTGATATACTAACAGCCTAATAGACTCATCTAGGAAATAACAATAACAAAAGACAAACATACCCAACTCCAAGGCAAGCACTAGTAATAACTGCCCAAGTGTAGTAATACAGAAACTGAAAAGCCGTAGAAGAAAAACAACAATGCCCAAGTCAAAGTACAGATCCATGGAAACAAAACCCAAGAAGACCAATCTCCCACCAAAAGAATTAACTCCTTAATGATGGATTCCGACCAGAACAAATTCAAAGAAAATAGCCAAGAAAGCCAGACCCAAGATAACGACTTTCAAAGTATGATCATTACCATGATTAATACTATGAAAGAGGAAATCCGTGAGGAGTTAAAAAACCGCATCAACTACTTTGAACAGGAACACAACAGGCACTTGGAGGAGTTCAGAAAAACAGTTCAAGAAATAAAAATAGGCACAGAGCAGTTAAAACAGTCTCAGGCAGAGTTTGAAATCAAACTAAAAGACAAGTTATCTTCAACCCAAAACTCAACAGAGAGTCTTATCAGCAGAACTAAGGAAGCAGAAAATAGAATTTCAGATCTTGAAGACAAAGTGGAAGAATTAACCAGCTCAATGGAAGAGATTATTAAAGCCAAAAAGATACTTGAGAGGAATATTCAAGAGATATGGGACACCCTGAAGAAGCCTAACATGCGCATTCATGGAATACCAGAGCAAGAATCCCAAAATACCACACCTGAAGAAATTTTTCAAATTATCATAAATGAAAACTTCCCTTAACTAAAGAATGAGGCCCATCCAAACACAAAAGGCATTTCACACTCCAAAGAGATATGACCAAAATAGAAAATTGCCACGGCAAATAATAGTTAAAATACTCCACATTCAAGACAAAGAAAAGGTGCTGAGAGCTTCAAGAGAAAAAAAGCAAGTCACTTTTAAAGGTAAACCTATTAAAATAACAAATGACTTCTCAATGGAAACAGTAAAACCAAGAAGAGTTTGGAGAGACGTACTTCAAGTATTAAATGAGCAAAAATGTCAACCCAGACTGATATACACGGCAAAACTATCTGTCATGATCGAGGGAGAAAAAAAACTTTTCCAGCACAAAGACAACTTGAAGGTATACATGTCTACCAAACCAGGCCTTCAAAAATGCTAGAAATGATACTCAAACTTGAAGAAAAAAACAAGCATATCCAGGAGGACAGAAAGGAAGTATAATACCACCAAAACATAAATGTCAAACAATACGCTCACAAAATCGACTCAACATAAAAAATGTCCAGAACTAAAAATAATTTCTCGATTATAACATTAAATGCCAATGGTATTAACTCACCGATTAAGAGACACAGATTACAAACTTGGATTAAAAACCATAACCCATCATTCTGCTGCCTTCAGGAAACTCATCTCACCACAAAAGATAGGCACATCATAAAAATGAAAGGCTGGTCCAAAATTCTGCAAGCGAATGGAACCAGGAAACAGGCAGGGGTAGCCATTATGCTGTCAGACAAAGTGGACTTCAAACCAAAAAAAATCATAAGAGACACAGATGGATTCTACATTTAAGTCACAGGTACAATTCACAAGGAAGACTTCACAATACTGAACATATATGCACCCAATATGGGCCCCTCCACATTCATTAAGAAAACCCTACAGCGTCTAAAGCAAGAAATCAACCCCCAAACGATAATTCTTGGGGACTTCAATATCGTCCTCTCAACATGGGATAGATCAACAGATCAAAAGCTTAACAGAGACACTTTGGAACTTAAGCAAACCCTGAAAGAAATGGACCTTACAGATCACTATTGAACTTTTCACCCACGTACCAAAGAATGCACATTTTTCTCAGCAGCACACGGAACTTCCTCCAAAATAGATCACATATTGGGCCACAAAACAAATTTACACATATACAAAAAAGTTGAAATTCTAACCTGTGCCCTACCAGACCACCACGGCCTAAAGCTGGACATCCACAACATAACAAACAAGAGAAAATACACTAACTCCTGGAAACTTAACAATATGATGCTGAATGAGAACTGGATTCAGGAGTAAATTAAAAAGGAAATTCAAGATTTCCTGAAAGTGAATGATAATGAAAATACAACTTACCAAAATCTCTGGGACACAATGAAAGCTGTTCTAAGAGGTAAGTTCATAGCTCTTAATGCCTTCATCAAAAAAATGGAAACATCAGAAATAAACAACTTAACAATCCAGCTTAAAGCTTTAGAGAAACTAGAGCAATCTGATCCCAAAAGTAGTAGAAGAGAGGAGATTAGCAAAAGAAGGGGAGAAATATCTGAAAGCGAGATTGAGAAAACGATAGAAAAAAATCAACCAGTCAAAAAGCTGGTTCTTTGAAAAAAATCAATAAGATTGATACACCCCTAGCTAAATTAACCAAAAGTAAGAGAGAGAAAACCCAAATTAACAAAATCAGAAATGAACATGGAGTTATCACTACTGATACCCAAGATAACATCATATTTCAAAAACTTATACTCTGTGAAGTATAAGAAGAAAAGAGATGGATGGATTCCTAAGTAAACACAACTTACCTAAATTGAATCAGGAAGTTGTGAATTATTTAAATAGTCCTATAACATATAAGGAAATTGAGGAAGTAATCTTGAATCTTCCCACCAAAAAATGTCCTGGACCAGATGGATTCAGCATAGAGTTCTACCAGATATTTAAGGAGTTAATAACACCAATACTACTTAAACTGTTCCATCAAATAGCAAAGGAAGGAACACTACCAAATTCCTTCTATGAAGCTAATATCGTCTTAATCCCAAAACCTATAAAGATTCAATTAAAAAAGAAAACTATAGGCCGATCTCTCTGATGAACACAGACACAAAGATTCTCAACAAAGTCTTAGCAAATCGGATTCAAAAACATATTTAAATGATCATTCACGGGGACCAAGTAGGCTTCATCCCCGGCACACAAGGTTGGTTCAACATACGCAAATCAATAAATGTAATTCATCATGTAAACCAGTCCAAAGTCCAAGACCACATGATATTCTCGATAGATGCAGAAAAAACTTTGACAAGATCCAACAGCCTTTTATGATCAAAACACTAGAGACAATAGGAATGGAAGGAACCTTTATCAATATAAAAAAAGCTATATACAACAAGCCCATAGCAAGGATTATGCTCAATGGGGAACAATTGGAAGCATTCCCATTTCGATCAGGAACTAGACAAGGCTGTCCATTCTCACCACTTATATGAAATATTGTACTTGAAGTCTTAGCTGAAGCCATAAGACAAGAAAGGGACATAAGAGGGATTCAAATCGGCAAGGAAGAAGTCAAGCTATCCCTATTTGCAGATGACATGATCTTATACCTGAGGGATCACAAAAACTCCACCAGGAAGCTCCTAGAACTAATTGAGAAGTTCAGCAGGGTGGCACAATACAAAATAAATGTGCAAAAATCAGAGGCCTTCCTATATGCCCAGAATGAAAGAAGTGAAAAAGCCTTGAGAGACAATCCTATTTACTATAGCCCCTAAAAAAATGAATTACCTTGGTATAAACCTAACCAAGGAGGTAAAAGACCTTTACAATGAAAACAGACGTTCTTTCGTGATCATTTTCAACTGAGGGCGTATGATCTCACCAGAAGGGGAGGGCATATAGTCTGGCAGATAAAGTAACCATTTTGCAAATGGGTGATTGACCCCTCCCTTACTGACTTTTCCTACTTTTATTATATCTACCCTTGAATGTGCTTTTATAACAAGACTCCAGTTTAACAGCTTTTTGTCTCTGGCCAGGGGTGACATACAGTGTCCAGCAGGATGAAGTGAAGGGCATTGCAGGAGCAGCAAAACTGCAAAAGAAAATCAACAAACCACAATCCAGAACTTCAGAGACTCTATATCAACGACCTAGAACTGGGCCAGACTAATCTCTCCCCATCCTGAAGCTCAGGGACATTTGCGGAAGAGAGGGTGGTAAGATTGTAAGAGCACATGGTGTCTGTGCCCACAAAACTACAGCCATTTGATCTTTGACAAAGGGACCCAAAGAATCCAATGGAAAAAGAACAGCATCTTCAACAAATGGTGCTGGCAAAACTGGATCTCCACATGCAGAAGATTAAAGTTGGACCCGTACTTGTCACCATGTACAAGACTTAATTCCAAATGGATCAAGGACCTTGATATAAGGCCAGAGACTATAACAAAGATAGTTGAAAGGATAGGGAACTCCCTCAAGCTGATTGGGCTAGGCCCAATCCTAAACAGACATCCAATGGCACAGTCACTGCTACCAACTCTCAACAGTTGGGACCTTCTGAAATTAAACAGCTTCTGTTCAGATAAAGAGATTATAACACTAGCTCAAAGGCAACCCATAGAATGGGACAAAATCTTCACTAATCACATATCTGATAGAGCTCTACTGTGCAGAGTGCACAAAGAACTTAGAAAACTAAACTCCAAGGAAAACAATGGCCCAATTAAAAAATGGGCCCTGGAACTTAAAAGAAATTTTACCAGGGATGAAATTAAAATGTCTAACAAATATCTTTAAAAATGCGTCACTTCCTTAGCCATCAGGGAAATGCAAATCAAAACTTCCCTGAGATATCATCTCACCTCAGTCAGGATGGCAAAAATCCACAATACAAACAACAACAAATGCTGGAGAGCATGTGGGGAGAGGGGAACTCTCCTACATTGTTGGTGGGAATGCAGGCTCATACAGCCACTCTGGCGAGCCGTCTGGAGATTCTTCAAGAAATTAAAGATTGAAATGCCATGTGACCCTGCGATCCCACTTTTGGGAATAACCCCCCATGCAGCAGAGGTTCACCTCAATAGCACAAGCATGACCATGTTCATAGCAGCACTGTTTACAATAGCAAAGTCATGGAATCAACCCAAATGTCCAATAGTTGATGAGTGGATAAGGAAACTGTGGTACATCTATACAATGGAGAACTACCCAGCCATCAAAAACGATGAATTACTGGAATTTGCTGGGGAATGGATGTCATTAGAAACAGTTATATTAAGTGAAGTATCCCAGACCCAGAAAATTAAGCGCCATATGTACTCCCTAATAGGTGGCTCCTAATACCAAACTCACCCAGCCCACATTGAGACACTCAAAAGGGGTGACACACAGTGCCCAGCAGGATGGAGTGAAGGGCATTGCAGGAGCAGCAAAACTGCAAAAGAAAATCAACAAACCACAATCCAAAACTTCAGAGACTCTATATCAACCACATAGAACTAGGCCAGCCTAATCTCTCCCCATCCTGAAGCTCAGGGACATTTGCGGAAGAGGGGGCGGTAATATTGTAAGAGCAAAAGGATGGGAGGAGCAATGATTTGCAAGATTCTCCACACTAGTTAGGGTCGAAGCAATCATAATAGGACTTCGCATGCCCTGAGCCATGTCCGTCACACTGTTGACCTCACAAAGTCTAGCATCGGCTAAAGGCACCAAGATCCTTGGAGGTAAGGGATTGATGGCCACAATAGTGTTCCTATGCTTAAGGAGAAAACGAGAAAGGGTTTAGGGAAATGTCACTGGGTTCTTTTACGTCATCGGAAAGGAGGACCAAGAGGAGAGTTAAGCATACAAAATAAAGGACTCTCTGGGATTTGGGGGGGAGGCACTGGGAGATGGGGAGGGAGCAAGGGGGAGCAGGGGGTTCGGGGAGAGGAGGAGGGGGGGAGAGAACTGGTCTACCTATTAAGTTTGTATGAGCGGAAATAATAATAAAAAATGTTAAAAAAAAATTGTAAGAGCAAATGGATGGGAGGAGCAATGATTTGCAAGATACTCCACACAAGTTAGGGCCGAAGCAATCATAATTGGACTTTGCATGCCCTGCGCAATCTCCAACACACTATTGACCTCACGAAGTCTAGCATCTGCTAAAGGAACCAAGATCTTTGGAGGCAAGGAATTGACAGCCACAGTAGTGTTCTATGCTTAAGGGGAACACGGGAAAGGGTTCAGGGAAATGCCACTGGGTTCTTTTACATCATCGGAGAGGAGGGCCCAGAGGAGAGTCAGGCATGCACAATAAAGGACTCTCAGGGAATTGGGGCAGGAGGCAATGGGGCATGGGGAAGGAGGGGTGAGGGGAGGGTGAGAAGGGGGTTTGGGGGGAGGAGGAGGGAGGGAAGGAACTGGTGCACCTATTAAGTTTGTATGAGCGGAAATAATAATAAAAAATGTATTAAAAAAAAAAAAGGGGGCCCTGGAACTTAAAAGAAATTTTACCAGGGATGAAATTAAAATGTCTAACAAATATCTTCAAAAATGCTCCACTTCTTTAGCCATCAGGGAAATGCAAATCTAAACTTCCCTGAGATATCATCTCACCCCGGTCGGGATGGCAAAAATCCACAATACAAACAACAACAAATGCTGGAGAGCATGTGGAAAGAGGGGAACTCTCCTACATTGCTGGTGGGAATGCAGGCTCATACAGCCACTCTGGCAAGCCGTCTGGAGATTCTTAATGAAATTAAAGATTGAAATGCCATATGACCCTGCTATTCCACTTTTGGGAATAACCTCCCATGTAGCAGAGGTTCACCTCGATAGCACAAGCACGACCATGTTCATAGCAGCACTGTTTACAATAGCAAAGTCATGGAATCAACCCAAATGTCCAACAGTTGACGAGTGGATAAGGAAACTGTGGTACATCTATAAAATGGAGTACTACTCAGGCATCAAAAAGATGAATTACTGGAATTTGCCGGGAAATGGATGTCATTAGAAACAATTATATTAAGTGAAGTATCCCAATCCCAGAAAGTTAAGCACCGTATGTACTCCCTAATAGGTGGCTCCTAGTACCAAACCCACCCTGCCCACTTTGAGACACTCACAGGTAAATCTATGTATTACCTACAGTAATTGCAAGGATTATGAACAGGAGGGGTGGGGTTGGAGGGCCACACCAGAAACAAGGAGAGAAGTGACCATGTTACAGTAGAGAAAATAGGCCTCCACCAAGGACTGCAAGTAAGTAATGTGACACCTGGTTAAGTTCACAGACGTTCATTCCTGATCATTTACAAATAAGGGGGTATGATCTCAAAAGAAGGGGAGGGCATATAGTCTGGCAGATAAAAAGTAACCATTTTGCAAATGGGTGATTGACCCCTCCCTCACTGAGGTTTCCTACTTTTATTACATCTACCCTTGAATGTGCTCTTATTATAAGACTCCAGTTTAACAGCTTTTTGTCTCTGGCCAGGGGGTGACACACAGTGCCCAGCAGGATGGAGTGAAGGGCATTGCAGGAGCAGCAAAACTGCAAAAGAAAATCAACAAACCACAATCCAGAACTTCAGAGACCCTTTATCAACCACATAGAACTAGGCCAGGCTAATCTCTCCCCATCTTGAGACTCAGAGAAATTTCCAGAAGAAGGGGCGGAAAGAGTGTAAGAGCAAAAGGATGGGAGGAGCAATGATTTGCAAGATATTCCACACAAGTTAGGGCCGAAACAATCATAATTGGACTTTGCATGCCGTGCGCAAATGTCCAACACACTATTGACCTCACAAAGTCTAGCATCTGCTAAAGGCACCAAGATCCTTGGAGGCAAGGGATTGATGGCCACAATAGTGTTCCTATGCTTAAGGGGAACACGGAAAAGGGTTCAGGGAAATGCCACTGAGTTCTTGTACGTCATCGGAGAGGAGGGCCCAGAGGAGAGTCAGGCATGCACAAGAAAGGACTCTCTGGCAATTGGGGCGGGAGGCACTGGGGGATGGGGAGGGAGGGGTGAGGGGAGGGGGAGCAGGGGGTTCAGGGGAGGAGGAGGGAGGGAGGGAACTGGTGTACCAATTAAGTTTTTATGAGCTGAAATAATAATAAAAAAGGTATAAAAAAAGTTGCAAGGGAGTGTGAAAAGAGTGTTATAATAAACCAACATCCAGGGTAAAAAAAAAAATCTCTGGGACACGATGAAAGCTGTCCTAAGAGGTAAGTTCATAGCTCTTAATGCCTACATCAAAAAAATGGAAACATCAGAAATAAATAACTTTAACAATGCAGCTTAAAGCTTTAGAGAAACTAGAACAATCTGATCCCAAAAGCAGTAGAAGGGAAGAGATTAGCAAAATAAAGGGAGAAATATCTGAAATCGAGATTAGGAAAATATACAGAAAATCAACCAGGCAAAAACCTGGTTTTTTGAAAAAATCAATAAGGTTGATACACCCCTAGCTAAATTAACCAAAAGCAAGAGAGAGAAAACCCAAATTAACAAAATCAGAAATGAACATGGAGTTATCACTACTGATACCCAAGAAATCCAGAGAACTATAACATCATATTTCAAAAACTTATACTCTGTGAAATTTGACAACAAAAAAGAGATGGATGGATTCCTAAGTAAACACAACTTACCTAAATTGAATCAGGAAGTTGTGAATTATTTAAATAGTCTTATAACATATGAGGAAATCAAGAAAGTAATCGCGAATCTTCCCACCAAAAAAAATGTCCTGGACCACATGGATTCAGCACAGAGTTCTACCAGACATTTAAGGAGCCAATAAAACCAATACTCCTTAAACTGTTCATCAAATAGCAAAGGAAGGAACACCACCAAATTCCTTCTATGAAGTTAATATCGTCTTAATCCCAAAACCTAATAAAAATACACTTAAAAAAGAAAACTCTCTAATGAACACAGATGCAAAGATTCTCAACAAAGTCTTAGCAAATCAGATTCAAAAACATATCAATAAGATCATTCACAGGGATCAAGTAGGCTTCATCCCTGGCACACAAGGTTGGTTCAACATACGCAAATCAATTAATGTAATTCACCATATAAACCAATCCAAAGTCCAAGACCACATGATACTCTCGATAGATGCAGAAAAAGCTTTGAAAAGATCCAACAGCTTCTTATGATCAAAACCCTAGAGACAGTTGGAAAGGAAGGAACCTTTATCAATATAATAAAAGCTATATACAAGAAGCCTACAGCAAGGATTATACTCAATGGGAAAAAACTTGAAGCATTCCCGCTTCGATCAGGAACTAGACAAGGCTGTCCACTATCACCACTTCTATTCAATATTGTACTTGAAGTCTTAGCTGAAGCCATAAGACAAGAAAGGGACATAAAAGGGATTCAAATCGGCAAGGAAGAAGTCAAGCTATCCCTATCTGCAGATGACATGATCTTATACCTGAGTGATCCCAAAAACTCCACCAGGAAGCTCCTGGAACTAATTGAGAAGTTCAGCAGGGTGGCAGGATACAAAATAAATATGCAAAAATCAGAGGCCTTCCTATATGCCCAGAATGAAAGAAGTGAAAAAGTCTTGAGAGAAACAATACCATTTACTAAAAAAATGAAATACCTTGGTATAAACCTAACCAAGGAACTAAGAGACCTTTATAATGAAAACTTTAAAACCCTAAAGAAAGAAACTGCAGAAGACACCAGAAGGTGGGAAAACCTCCCATGTTCCTGGATTGGCAGAATCAACATCGTAAAAATGATCATCCTACCAAAGGCAATATACAAATTCAATGCTATACCAATTAAACTCCCAAAGCAATTCTTTAAGGAGGTTGACTAAACAATCTCAAAATTCGTATGCAGGCACAAAAGACCCAGTATAGCAAAAACAATCCTGAGTAACAAAAACATTGCTGGAGGTATCACCATACCAAACCTTGGTCTATACTACAATCCATAGTTATAAAAACAACCTGGTACTGGCTCCAAAACAGACACACAGATCAATGGGTAAGGGTTGAAGACCCAGATATAAGCCCACAAAAATACAGCCATTTGATCTTTGACAAAGGGGCCCAAAAAATCCAATGGAAAAAGAACAGTATCTTCAACAAATGGTGCTGGCAAAACTGGATCTCCACATGCAGAAGATTAAAACTGGACCCATACTTGTCACCATGTACAAGACTTAATTCCAAATGGATCAAGGACCTCGATATAAGGCCAGAGACTATAAAAACCATAGTTGAAAGGATAGGGAACTCCCTCAAGCTGATTGGGCTAGGCCAACAGTTCCTAAACGGACATCCAATAGCATAGTCACTACAACCAACACCCAACAGATGGGATCTTGTGAAATTGAAGAGCTTCTGTTCAGATAAAGAGATTGTAACACGAGCTCAAAGGCAACTCACAGAATGGGAGAAAATCTTCACTAACCACATATCTGATAGAGCTCTATTATCCAGAGTGCACAAAGACTTAGAAAACTAAACATCAAGAAAACAAATGAACCAATTAAAAAATGGGCCCTGGAACTTGAAAGAAACTTTACCAGGGATGAAATTAAAATGTCTAACAAATATCTTCAAAAATGCTCCACATCCTTAGCCATCACGGAAATGCAAATCAAAATTTCCCTGGGATATCATCTCACACCGGTCAGGATGGCAAAAATCCACAATTCAAACAACACCAAATGCTGGAGAGGATGTGGAAAGAGGGGAACTCTCCTACAATGCTGGTGGGAATGCAGGCTCATACAGCCACTCTGGCGAGCCGTCTGGAGATTCTTAAAGAAATTAAAGATTGAAATGCCATATGACCCTGCTATTCCACTGGGCAATAACCCCCCATACAGCAAAAATTCACCTCGATAGCACAAGCACAACCATGTTCATAGCAGCACTGTTTACAATAGCAAAGTCATAGAAACAACCCAAATGTCCAACAGTTGACGAGTGGATAAGAAAAATGTGGTACATTTATACAATAGAGTACTATTCAGCCATCAAAAATGATGAATTAATGGAATTTGCCAGGAAATGGATGGAATTAGAAACAATTATATTGAGTGAAGTATCCCAGACAGAAAATTAAGTGTCACATGTACTCCCTAATAGGTGGCTCCTAGTACCAAACCCATTTAGAGACACTCAAGGATAAATCTCTGTAATACCTACAGTAATTGCAAAGATTATGAACAAGAGGGATGGGGAAGGAGGGCCACACTAGAAACAAGGAGAGAAGGGGACCATGTTACAGCAGAGAAAATAGGCCACCATCCAAGGACTGCAAGTAAGTAATGAGACATCTGGTTAAGTTCACAGACTTTCCTTCCTGATCATTTGCAACTGATGGGGTATGATCTTACCAGAAGGGGAGGGCATATAGTCTGGCAGATAAAAAGTAACCATTTTGCCAATGGGTGATTGACCCCTCCTTCACCGCAGTTTCCTACTTTTATTCCATCTTTCTTTGAATATACTCTTATAACAAGACTCTAGTTTAACAGGTTTTTATCTATGGCCAGGGGGTGACATCCAATACCCATTAGGATGGAGTGAAGGACATTGCAGGAGCAGCAATGTGACTTTATATCTTTGTTAAAAATAAATGGATGCAAGATACTCCACACAAGTTAGGGCTGAAGCAATCATAATTGGACTTTGCATGCCCTGCACAATGCCCAACACACTATTGACCCCACAAAGTCTAGCATTTGCTAAAGGCACTAGGATCCTTGGAGGCAAGGGATTGACAGCCACAATAGTGTTCCTATGCTTAAGGAGAACACAGGAAAGGGTTCTGGGAAATGCTACTGTGTCCTTGCACCTCATCGGAAAGTAGGACCCAGAGGAGAGTTTGGCATGCACATTAAAGGATGCTCCAGGGATGGGAGGGGGAGATACTGGGGGATGTGAAGGGATGGGGGAGGGGAGAGGGGCACAGGGGATTGGGGGTTGGAGGGAGGGAGGGGACCGGTGTACCTGTTAAGTCTGTATGAGTCAGAATAAAAAAAAGAAGAAGAAGAAAAAAACCCAAGGAGCTAAACGGCCCAATTAAAAAATGTGCCTTGGAACTCATAAGAAACTTTTCCAGGGACAAAAATGAAATGTCTAACAAATATCTTAAAAAATGTTCCACATCCCTAGCCATCAGGGAAATGCAAATCAAAACCTCCTTGAGATATCATCTCATCCAAGTGAGGATAGCAAAAATCCACAATACAAACAACAAATGTTGGACAAGATGTGAAGGAAGGGAACTCCCATACATTGCTGGTGGTAATGCACGTTTATACAACTGCTCTGGTGATCAGTATGGCAATTTCTAAAAAAAAGTTAAAGATTGCAATGCCATATGACCCTGCTATACCACTTCTGGGAATAATCTCCCATAATGCAGAAATTCACCACAGTGAAACAAGCAGAACCATGTTCACTGCAGCACTATTTACAATGTAGCAAAGTCATGGAATCAACCCAAAGGTCCAACAGTTGAAGAATACATAATGAAACTACAGAAGAATTATACAATGGAATACTACTCAGCCATCAAAGAGATGAATTAATGAAATTTGCCGGGAAATAGATAGAATTAGAAAAAATTATATTGAGTGAAGTATCCCAGACACATAAAGTCAGACAACATATGTATTCCCTAATAAGTGGATCCTAGTTCCAAACCCACTTAATGATATATTCAAAGGTAAATCTCTGTAATACCTACTGTAATTGCAAAGGATTATAAATAGGAGGGAAGGGGAAAGAGGGCCCCCCAAAAAAGGAGATAGGTGATCACGCTTCAGTAGAGAAAATAGGTCACTGTCAAGTATTGCACTGGTGACTAAACATGTTTGATCTCACCAATCGGGGAAGATGTAGGGACTGGCAGATAGATGGTAACCATCATGCAAATGGGACACTGACTCCCTCCTCACTGCTGTGTCCTATTCTTCCATCTACCTTTGAGTTGCCTTTTTTTATTAAGATCTTCATTTAAACAGTCTTTTATCTTTGGTTAGGGGGTGACCTTCGATACCAATCAAAATGCAGCCAAGGGTGGTGCAGGAAAAGCAAAACTGAAAATAACAAACCATAATTCAGAACACCAAAGACCCTATATTAATTACCTGGAACCAGAACAGCCAAATCTCTCCCTATCCTAAAGTTCAGGAAACCCTGCAGAAGAGGAGGCAGCAAGATTGTAAGAGCTAAAGATGAGGAGGACCAACAATATGCAAGATACTCCATACAAGTTAGGGCTGCAACAGTCAGAATCGGACTTTGCCTGACTTGCACAATGACTGACATGTCAATGACCCCCCAAAGTCTAGCACGGATCACATGGGAGAAGGCTCCAGGCAGTAGGATCCTTAGAGGCAAGGGATTAACAGTCATAATAGTGTTCCCATACTAATGGGGAGCCCATGAAGGGGCTCTGGGCTATGCCACTGAGTCCTGATCCTTCACTAGGGTGGAGGACTCAAAGGGAGATGTGGTGTTCACACAAAAGGATGCTCCAGGGAATGGGAGGAAGGGGAAGGCACTGAGAGAGGAGGAGGTGGGAGAGAGGAGGAAAAAGAAGGGGGAAGAGGGGGAGAATGCAAGGGGAGGGAAGGAGGAAGGGAGAGGACAGGGGGTACCTATTGAGCTTGTATGATTAAGAAAAAAAATAAAATGTGGGAGAAAAAAATTAAGGTGGCCAGCAATAGAGGGGAGACAACCAATACCAACCCTGGCCTCCGCAGGCACCTGTACACATATACATATGCCCACACCAGCAAATACATGCACTATACATATACACATACCACATATACACAAAATTTAAAAACAAGACATGGTGATACACAATGTAATCCAACAATGGGAGGCAGATTCCTGGGGTTCCTGGTCAGCCAGACTAGCCTACACGTAAGTTCCATGTCTATAAGAAACCCTGGCTCAATAAAAGTAGTTTGACCTTTGTTCTACATGAATGTATGTGTATGTGTGTGCTCACTGCATGGTTTATGTCTTTGAGTTTTTGCCCAAACCCTGAGCATGGCAAAAGCATGATGTGTCCCTGAAAATGACTACAGATTCAAATCTCAGGATCACTCAAATCTTTAGAGAAGTCAGCTCTGTTCTGGAGTATTTCTGTAATAGGCAGTTAGTGAGCCAATATAGAGAAAGGGTAAAAGTCTGTAAGAATGGCTACCAAGAATTTTAGAAGACTAGACAGAATTTTCATACAAACAGACAGTATCAGCGCTGCTAGGCCATTCTTTGGATGTGGAGGCTATGGGAGCTATCCCACCATATCTTAATTGTCTTCTGTTGTAGATATCTATCTATATCCTGTATATTATATAATACTTTTATTTACATTTAAACAACTAGCGTTCTTTGCCTCTATCTACTATAGTGGTCTTTTTATAAATATCTTTACCCCTTTGGTGGTTTTGTTATTGATTTATTAAATATCTACCCTATGGTATATTTTTTAATATTTTATAGGACAAAATAGGAAATATACATAAAGCACTTTCTGATATATCAAAGAGCAATAATGATTCCTAAGAAAGAACCCTGAGCTTCAAGAAAACCAAGATGCAACTCTTTTTTTTAAAGGATCTGATAGAAAACAGTGTTATTAAGACTTGGGCAAGTGACAGACATTTTCTCAAAAATGAATCAAGTGACTGTGTCCACTTTACGAAAAATAAGTTACTTGTTATGAATGATAAAATTTGAGCTTTCGATTTAAAGATTCAAATTCTGGAACACTATCTTCTAAACAACTTGACAGCTTCCCAACACTTGCAGTTTAATACTCTAATTGTAAAATAACTCACAAACATAAGAAAAGTTAAATGTCATTTAAATAGCAACTTAAAATTGCACTTGGGCTTGGAAATGCATAAGGTAATGCTTTTTAAACTTGCCAAAGAACCACAGACTTAAGTATATTGTACATACAGACTGTAATGAGAAAAATACAAAAATCTACATGATTTGCATGCTGTCAGAGAAGTACCTATATATTTAAATGAAATCTGAGCAGTTGGGACTTGAAAAATTTGTAAGACTTAAGATTAATTGAAAAAGTGGCCAGTCATTTTGGCAGGAAGCTTGCAACACATAAAATATGTCTATAATTTTTTAGAGAAAAATATTATCTTCTGATATATTTTTACTACTTCTTAAGAATACTTGAAGCAGGGACCATATGTTACAATTCTTTACTACCTGCTAGAGTGATTAAAACAAAGACAAATTTAATGCGTTGAACTATTTGTTTATAAAATTAAGGTTCACAAAAGGAAGAAATACTAAATCTCAAATCCAGAATTTAACTCTGGATAAATTAGTAAACCTCAGTTCTTTAAACTCAAAGAGAACTTATTTAAGAATTACTCTATTAACTGAGACTACCATAGATAACTAATAATATGAGAAGAAATTAGAATTTCTGTTCTTGTTTTTATGCTAACCATTTTTCATGCTATTTTCAAATGGTTTACTGGTGTTACTTTTCATTATAGCCAAAGGAATTTATATATCAAAGAAAATGGTATATGTGATATTCAACTCTATCATTGAAATAACAAAATAGCAGATTTTTAAATATTTTCAATAGCATAGTTTACCTAAGGTAATTTAATGTTGAATGGCATTTTATAATCAAACATAACTTTAACTTATTCCTCTTCATATATTCTAAAATATTTCACTTTTTTTTCCACCCTGTCATCTTCTGTTCTCCACAATTAATACACACATTCTGCCCCTTTCATCCCCAGAGCTTTACTGAGATAGCTACAGCCACTAGAGGGCAATAACTATACAAAGATAAATGTGCTTATCTATGATGGAGATTCACATAGTAATAAAATATAAAAACTTTATCACTGAAAATCCTAAAACAAGGAAATCAGATTTACATATATATAGATTCAAAGATTTTTCTGAAAAGTTCACAAAGCAAACAGCCATGTTCAAAAAGGAATTCTACATTTTTCTAAGTACTAATCAAAGCCATATACCTAATTCCCTTAAAGGTAAATGGCAATAATGGAAATTGGGACTTTTTAATATCAGCTTCAGACTAAAAAAAAAGACCAAAAGGAGAAATAAAAAACACAGAAAAGTAGAAATTATATTGTATGCAGAAAAACTGAGAAATGACTCCTTGAAATTCTTCCACAATCACATTTAAGATGAACTAAAGGAACAAAGGAGATTTCCCAACCTTATCTTCTAGAAAATCAAGGTATCTTATAGTTAATATTTTTCTTACAAAAAAAAAACAGTGATTGTTATAGATCAACTTCTCACAAGAATATATGGAAACTAAGGATTTGACATTTACTAATCTTTTTTACTGAACATACTATTATTCATGTGAATGCATCTGCTTTTGTGTTTACTTATACTGACATTACAAAATGGCAAGAATCAATACCAACACTTTTAGCACTATGTCATTTCTTACCCTCATTGGATGTATATCAGCATAAGGAGGTTTTCCCTCTGCCATCTCTATAGAAGTAATGCCAAGAGACCAGATGTCAGCCACACAGTTGTAGCCTATTTCTTGAATTACTTCAGGAGCCATCCAAAATGGAGTTCCTATTACAGTATTGCGTTTTGCCATTGTGTCCTACAACAAGATATA
The DNA here is from genome assembly GCA_023101885.1 of Typhlomys cinereus. NCBI lineage: Eukaryota > Metazoa > Chordata > Mammalia > Rodentia > Platacanthomyidae > Typhlomys > Typhlomys cinereus. The sequence continues at coordinate 1,274,227 of JALPQD010000228.1, forward strand.
AATACCACTATAAAAACGCAAAGGAAATCTGTATAATAACATATCTTTACAATATACAGTCCTCAAATAACACAGATTCTACTGGAAATTGACTATTTTCCAAAATTTTCAACTAAATGTAACGTATTATTTAGAAATCTTAAAATCTCAAATAACCAAGCCCTCAACTAATCTATAGTCTAGAAAAAACAATCGTTAAATATAGCATGATAACAACAGATCTACAAAAATCAATGTGCTAAAAGAACTCATGTAGTTTCTTTCACAAACTTAAGCACTCTGATGACAAAATCTATTTTCATATCCAGTGATGTGTACATTGTTGATAGGCACAAATGTGACTTCTCCACAGGAGAAAAATACAATTACATACTTCCTTCCATACTCCCAAAACTACCACAAAGTTTAGTCACAATCAAACCTGGCTAATCAGAAATGTATCCAAAATTATAAAAGTTAACTCACTGTTAACTGACCAGCCACTCCAAAATCTGCCAGCTTTGCATGTCCTTCTGTATTGAGGAGAATATTTCCAGCCTTTATATCTCTGTGTATTTTTCTCATAAAGTGCAAATATTCTAATCCTTTCAATGTGGATTTTAGAATGGTTGCAATTTCGTCTTCTGTTAACTGGAAAGGAATATTTTCAAAATTAAATCAAAATGTTATGTTAGATAACTTACAAGATGACGTAAGAACAAGTACTTCTCCTGACAACTACTAAACCTCTGCATAAAGGTAAAAAGTTTTTTTTTAAAAAAAAAGCAAGAACTTCTTCTCACACATAAATAATTGTGTCATTCTTATTACTTTACTGATGAAAATAAATTTATATTTTCTTTAAATGTATGTCATTCATAAAACAAAAACATAAACATATCCAAGCATGACTATAAGAAATCACCATTTTCCATGTCAACTAGTATTTGGTAACACTACTACAGCTATCCCCAAATTCAGACATACTTTCCTTGAAAGAAAGAAATAAAACCTAGAAGCTGTACATAGTGACCAGGAAATGAAGGAAGATGGCTCATCACAAGTCTCCAGCATGAAGTGTTTGAACCAGAGCCACTCCTCCTTTTCAACCAGTAACCTTCAACCTACATAAATCCTGGACTTCTGACCTAATACTAAAGCTCAAAAACAAAACTGTAGAGAAAGAGAAGAAAAAATGAGAATATAAGCTAGAGGATGGCTGGTGTTAGGCAGGCAGAGGAAGTAAATGTAATAAAGAAATCAAAGAGAAGAGAGGCTAAGGCAATATGCTCAATTATTGGTACCAATGGTGTCACTAATACTACCAAGCATTGATAAGAGTTTTTATTCATTGTCTCATTTGCCCTTAAAATGAGTAAATATATTACGAAATTTAAAATGTTTAGATTTCTTTCCAGGTTCTTATCATTCTAAGAATTCCTAAATCCCTTGTGATTTGCTGAATGATAGACACACATACACAAACACACTCATTTTTTTCTGAAACAGGGTCTCATGTAGCCCAGGCTGACATCAAATTCACTAAGTAGCAAACAATGACTTTGAATTTCTGCCTCCACCTCCTAAGTGCTAGATTTACAGGCATGCAGGACCTGACCTGCATAATGCAGTACTGGGGAGGGAACAAAGGGTTTTTTTGCACATTAAGCAAGTATACTATTAACTGAGCTGTATCTCCAGCCCCCACATTTTTCCTACTTATAACATGAACCTTCAACCATACCTGAGTTTATGCTAATGAAGCTACTCTCAGAGGGAGCCTACATAATTACAGAATAGGCTAGTTGTCAGAGGAAACCATTTCATCAGAGGTTGTAAATCTCAAAGCCATCTCCCGACTTGTAGGTTAATCACCACTGTCCAATAACATAACTATGCTTATGTAATCAAACCAACCTAAAACCCAAAATTATTGCACTTAAGTTCTAGATACAAGAGAAGATATAATTTGATAGGAAATAGGGCCTGGGGAGGACACTTATCCAAACCATGGCGCATACAATGGGATATTATTGTCTTAAAAAAAAAAGAAAGAAATTGTATAATATGCTACAAGATTTCTTTTTTTTTTTTAAATTCTCTTGCAATGCTACCACAGAGCTACATCCACAGGTCTTTCAATCTTTTAAACAGCAGTATGCAGCCACAGTCAGAATATAAAAGGTGGGAGCTTTGCTTATCCTAGCTCTTTAAATTGTTGTGATCTGTGACCACAGATGGAGTAGCATACAAGAATGTAGGGCTTGTGGACATTTTAGTAACATTTTATGCAATAACCCAAACCCCAAATCATCATACAACTTCGTTGCAGCCATGGTTCTGAACATTCTCACTACACATGTCATCATATCACAAAAAGCCCTGGAAAACTGCATGAAACACTTCAACTCACATTCAAAGCTATCACGTATTATTAATTGAATTATTCTGGTTGTACTTAACAAAAGTTTTTGTTTGTAGAAATATAATGGCTTAACTATTCCTACCATCATTCTTCAGCATGTATCAAATTAGTATATATTTTGATTATATTGTATTTCAATGTTTGACTTAAAAATTGATGTTTGTGAGGCTGATTTATTTCCCCAAGTGCCTGTTGGTATTTGGGACTTCAGCCTCTTAGGAAAAGCAATTTTCCTCAGACTACCTTGGGGATAGTTTGTGAGGCTCCAGTGCTTCACCAATGGGGCTATCATAAATGTTCAATCTGACCATAACCTCTGAATCTTTTCAGATAGCCTACAAAGAAAATTTCCCTGAAAATTCCAGGAGCTCGCAGCCAGAAACATTAGCAAAGGGCCTTCCCAACTTGACCTTCAACCCTAGTACCAAGTGTCATTTTGTAACAGAAAGTATCCATTATTTTGGAATGAACTTCCACACTACCCCATCTTTGGCCAAGACTGTGCGCCTCAAAAGTAGGAAGAACTGGGCTGGAGAGATGGCTCAGTGGTTAAGACTCTGTCTCGCAAGCAGAAGGTCTTGGGTTAAGATCCCAGGTCCCAAGGCTGGAGAGACAGCTCAGGGATTAAACCTCTGCTTACAGGCGGAAGGTCCTGAGTTCAGATCCTAGACCCCACGTATAGACACTGGGCGAAAGAGGGGGCGGCCTGCGTTTCTGGCCCTGGTAGGGCAGAGCCTGTGAATCCCGGGGCAGAGTAAACAAGGAGGAGGTGGAGGCGTCCATGGTGGTTCCCGAATTCGTCCGTGGTTCTATACACACACACACACACACATACACGCACAATTGAATAAATAATAAAAAAAAATTTAAAAAAAAGATCCCAGGTCCTACATAAAAAATGCCAGGCGGAAACCACGGAGGCTTACATTTCTGGCCCTGGTGGGCGGAGTCTGGGAAATCCCAGTGAGAAGCCAAAAGGAAGTAGAAACAATCCAGGATGATTGTCAAAGTCACTCTTGGTCCTCCATAAGGACACATAGCTCTGATAGACGCGCGCACACATTCACATTCACACACACACACACACACACACACACACACACACACACACACACACACACGAAATAAATAAATAAAATATTTTTTTTAAAAAGTAGTAAGACCTTACAAGGAAACAAATCACAGTCTTTTCCATTCCTCAAAAACATAACTAAGACCACAACTCTAGGGGTTAGAGAAGTTAGGGCAGGATAATAGGGTAGAAGTAACAAATTGATAGAGAAGACTGAAATCCCCAGCCCATGGAGGCCTAAACATGCAGCAGACAAACCATGAGCAAAAAAGCTACACAGATGCACAAGAAAGCCTGTGCTATGCAAATGAGTGAGAAAATCTCTACTTGAAAATGACCTTTTAACAAAAGCCCAAATCTTTTGTAGACTGCCTTTTCCATCCTTTAAGGATATATTCTTTCTTAATAAATTATCTGTTTCTACTACTACTGTCCATGTGTCTCTGTTCTGGAACACAAAACTGGAAATTCCACTGGGTACACTCAATGAGCCCATATCTACAGATATCAACTGGATTATCAACCAATCTCTATACTGTTTCCCTATTCCTGCTTTACAAGGAAAGCAACTTTGATATGACTAATATTTTCACTTTGTTTCTCTTTCTTCAGTCTTCATCTATGAAACCAACTTTCTCTGTTCTTCTCATGGGATCTTCCATTCTATTTTATAGAATGAAGTGTGGCCAGATTCTAAAATCCCTCCTAAAGCTAATAAATAGTTAATGCATTGTCTTATAATGACGGTCTATATAAAGAATATTTTGCATGATTTGAATTTTCTTAAGTAAGCAGAAAAAACAATAAAGTCCCAAAAAATAGATAAATGAATATTCAAAAAACTAAAAGAGCAGCTGGTTAACATATTGGAATCAACATGAGGAATCAGAAACATAAAGGGACACATTTTCACAATGCCAGAATTTACTGAATAATAATAAAAAAACAAAGTAGAGCCATTTGAATGGCAGCAATTTGTCAGATACTCCCACTTTCCTTAATAATCTGCCTGAAGCAAACAGATTATTTTATTCCTACCTTAATTATTAACATCAAGCAGATCAAACATTATACATTATACAGCTAATACATATGAATAATATATATTCATTTGTGTGTGTGTGTGTGTGTGTGTGTGTGTGTGTGTGTAGAGGTTACAGATGAATTGCAAGGAGTGAAGTGGCTTCAATAGAGTTCAAGATGATTGTTAAAGTTGAAGCTGTGGCCACAAGAATCTTGGCAGAAGTATTTAGAAAATTCACTCTTTGACAGAGTACAGGTTGAAAGGAATGTAGCTGATACTGTAACCAAAGGTGGCATTATGCTCCCCCAAAAATCTCAAAGTACACAAACAACAGCACTAGCTATTGGATCGGCCCTTGAAGGGAAGGTTGTAGTGATTCAGCTGTTAGCTTAAAAGTTGGATATATAGTTCTTTACTCAGAATAGAGAAGCACCAATGTAGTTCTAGATAACAAGGATTATTGTTTATTAGAGATGCTGACATTCTTGAAATGAAAACTAAAATCAGCTGTTGAAATTGTATCAGATGAATCTGCCCATTCTGCTGAAATTCTGGAATATATCATGCAAATAATTGTCACGCCACTCCTTTACAATAAACTAATGATATATAAACAAAAGGAAACAGAGGCTAGTAGAAATATAATACCCACTGCAGTGCTAGGTGACCACCTCTTTAAGGAGTCCAAGTGAAATAGTTATACCTTGGTCTGATGTGTTTGTTAAGTTTCTTAGCCCAGTTTTCCTGATAGTCTATACTTACAAGATAATGAACCATACTGATCTGCAGGGAAAAGCTGGAAAAGTGGCACAGACAGCTCTGAGAATCACAGGTTTGAAAGCCACACTACAGAGTTAACTCTAGTTATAAAGGCAAAAGGGTGGGACCAGGCCCAGACTAAGGAGCAAGCAGATGAACAGATATGTGAATACAGGAAGACAGGCAGATAGATGACAGTTGAGTAGGCCATGTCAGCAGCAGGAATCAAACTGAAGCACTGGAACCATTGCGAAGTTCTTTTCCAATCAGTCCTTGATGCACACACAGGTGACAGTCAGACAATAGGCTGATGGGGGGATACCCACTGCAGTGCTAGGTGACCACCTCTTTAAGGAGTCCAGGTGAAATAGTTATACCTTGGTCTGATGTGTTTGTTAAGCTTCTTAGCCCAGTTTTCCTGATTTAATTTTTAATAATACCCATGAACTTTTAACCTTAATCATCCCAATAAGTTCATAGGGTATTTACTCCCAGGAGTATTGTCTGTGTTACATGGGTGGTATTATGAGAGTCACAGGTTTGAAAGTCTAGAGTCAACCACTAGCCTCAAAAATGGAGTCAAAAGTTGCTTGTAACAATGGAGTCTATGAAGGGAAGATATAGTCTTTTACACAACATGAAACAACTCTGAGCAGGAGACAGCCTATCTTAACATATATTTCTATATCTACATATATATATATATACTTGTCATGATTCTATCTATCTATCTATCTATCTATCTATCTATCTATCCATCCATCTATCTATCTATCTATCTGTCTGTCATGATTTTACCAGTAGCATGCAGGCTAACTGGAACAGATTTAAAACCCAATTTTCAGCAGGAATCACATTCCTGTTACTATAAACTAGAACAAAAACCTTTGAAAGGGAAGGACATAGGCCCCAGGGAGAGTGCAGGCTGTGAAAGTTTAGCCATAAGGACACTACTTCTTTTAAACATCTGTCATTATACCCATAGATTGGAGGAGCATTCGGCACTTAAACTGGAAGCTTCCTTTTGCAATGGAAGATGTTTATTACAGAAAAGCACAACTGATCAAAGTAAAGAAAATAGGTAAAAAGTACAGAAAATAAGTGACTGCAGACTGCTTTGCATCAAAAACAATAGATAAAAAGAGGTGGGGTGGACTCATTGCTCACTAGTAGAGGACCTTGTTTCAATTAACAGTATGGGGGAGGGAGAGCAAGGGGCCAAAGAGTATCCTTAAACTAACCAAAAAAGGGGCTGTCTCTGTTTCTTTCTCTTAGTTTCCATGATTAAAACACTCTGATAAATGCTAACTTCAGGGAGAAAAGGCTTATTTTGGCTTATAGTTCAAGACAGTTCATTATAATGGGTTGGTCAAGAAAGCTAAAGTACAAAGCTGATAGTCACATTGTATATAATGTTGGGAAGCAGAAAGGGATGAATGCGAGCAACCATTTACGTAGTCCAGGATCGTAGCCTGCTACCCACAAGTGCAGGTCATCTCATCTCAATTAAAGTAATCAAGATAATCTTCCTCAAGTATGCCCAGAATCCCATCTCCCAGGTAATTTCACATTTTGTCAAGTTGAAAATTAACACTAACCTATCTGTTCTTTTTGTCCGCCATGTGCATTCAGGTCATCAGGCTTGATGGCAAGCACTTTTATTTACCTTTGCCATACCTAACTTCATATCTGTTCTCATTACAGGTATGATTCACTTCTGTCATCATATGAAAGGGTCTTTTTTAAAATCATTTGAATCACATTTTATAAGGGGGAGAAACTGATTATAAACAATGTTTATAATCAATGTTTGAATGTTTGAAACATTCACAATCATGGATGGGAATAAGACTTTTGTAGCTGAGTTAATACATTAAAAGACGGAAGTCTACATCTGGTTTCAATATTGCTATGAATTCCTTGGCAAATTTAAAAAGAATTTCAATGTACAAAACAAAAAGATGGTTTTGATAGGCTTTAGTCCTCTGGTTACTTTTGTTTCTAGAGTCATGTGATTAGTATAATAATATGATACATTTAATGTGTTGCTGTGTATATGGTTTTAATAAAAATGCACCCACCAACTTGTCTCAAGGGCATATGCACAAATGGCTTTAAAATACACAGAATGCCTTAATGTTTTAATGTCAGTAAAAGCTAATGCAACTAAAGTTTTGTAAGATCACTCAAAATTAAGAACTTAAATTTTCTAAAAATAAGTGTTCAACAAAAATTAGCTAAACCCATAATTATTCATGCTTATAAAATAATGTATTACCTCTACTTTTAGTAACTATTAACTTTTAGGGACACAAAGATTCAGCTCCTATCTTCAAGTACCTTAGGTAGAGGAACATTTTATCACAAAATTTGAAGTTCCCTCTTATACTGACTGATCAAAACTCAATCATAGAATCTTTTAAGACCAGAACCAAATCTCACTCTTTCAAAACATCACTTTGTATTCATTCCTCAAGTCCTTTTCAGCTAATAATAATGACATATTTACTGAGTTCTTACCATGAGTTAAACTACACATATTGTTTTAATATCCAAACACAACCACAGTAGAAGGTAGGCACTAAAATCAACTTAATGAAATCCTGTTACACTAGTCCCTTTTTTCACAATCTTCAAAATTTTGTAGGACAGAAAGAGAACAAATGATTGCAGTATTACAGGATGTGCAGCACCAAAATGAGATACACAAACACTTCAGAACGGTAGCACTTATAGCTGATTTTGCATCAGAGCCAGTACTCTTAAAATATAAGTTATCTGATACAGTTCCAAGGTCTTGAGTGATGCACAGTTCCTGCCAGCTTAACCATCTCTCCTTGCCTTCCTCTAAATTCAATGAAGGCTTCACAAATGACTTTTGAATGTACAAAAGTTTTATCAAATAGCCAAAGAGGAAGGAAAATATCATCAAATGCAAAGGTAATTGGCATAAAAATATACGAATCCAATACTCTGTCAGTTGAAAGATTTTTGTTACCAAAAAAATTTGATATACATACACAATGGAGTATTACCATACAAGTTAACAAAACCATGTCATTTATAAGGAAATAAATAAACTGGAAATTGTAGTGAGCAAAATAAGATAGATTCATACAAAACATGTGAAATCTACAATAAAGAAAAATAAAAAGAGATGTAACAGTAGAAAGTGAACTGTGGGAACAAGAAGGAGATTGGGAGAGGGGGAAGAAGGCTGAAAGGTGGCAATGAGGGCAGTAATGAGATTAAATAACACAACGCAAATGCATGAAAGTATCACAGTGAAAGCATTATTTTATATAATCGGTATGTGACAAAAACATTAAAAATATTAATATATATAAAGTCCAAGATCAGTGATTAATTCTTTGTGATAGAATCAAGAATACATGGAAAAACAGTGCAAAATGAAAAGTCAAGTGAGAGACAAACTATTTTATACACTAACAAAATTTTAAGTGGGGAAATGACATTGAACATATATGAACTTATAGAAAATTTTTGATAGTAGACTCAATATCAAAACCTAGAGGAGACCAGTGTGAAGAATAAATTAATCTGTAATAAGACTAGAAGTAGCTGTAGTCATAGCTAACAAGAAGTAAACATTGTTTAAAATTCCAAGGGAGACATACATAGTTCAATTGTTAGTATCTTGAGCAAAATTAGTAAACTTGGAGAACAAAACAGTTGATCTACTGCCTTTTCCACAACTAAATTTGTTGCACCCCTAAATCATACATTCTTTCACAGTCTTTAGAGCCCCCCCCCCAAAAAAAACCCTGAACACACTCACGGCAAATGTAACTCAAAATAGAGCTTAACACACACAAGGCCTTCAGTTTGATCCCAAACTTAGAGAAAGAGCCAAAAAGAGAAAGAAAATGAATATTCTTTGAATCAGAAATTCTATTTTTCAGACTATATCCAACAACCATTAACAACACAAAAATGATAATGCTTTTGCATCTTTGACTTTAAAGGAAACTCATTTTATCCAAGAGAGATATATTTGGTTACATTTAAATAAAATCTCTCTATATATATATACTGGTACAAGAAGATATCTAGGATATTGCAATGTACAGTATATTGGTAAGATATAATGTATTATTTAAGCTCACTGAATAGCTCATTCTATAAGCAGAGCTGACCCACTATGCCATGTGTCCTCCAAAAACCCCCTGTCCTGGGTCAGATTCATCCATCCCCTGGCTCTGTAATGGCGAGTCAGAAAAACAAAAACAGCCAAGGGTATTAAAAACATTGTGTCCTTGAGAACAACTAGAAAGTAAACCATCTCCAAAAAAAGTTATTATTTTATGTTTATCCCATTATTTAAAAATGCCTTGCAATGGGAAAGAACAGATAGAAACTTGTCCACAGAAAGGACAGAGGAGTCTACACCAGGGATCCTCTCTATAAAGAACTGCAGCTGAATTCTTCAGCTTCCCCAGGCTGGACAATCATGTTTTTGGTTTACTTGTTCTTTTTACTTGTCTGCACTCTTGACTGGGTGGTTCAAGTACTTTCTGCTAGAAATACTAAGTAATCAATTTGATCAAGTTATTCATCTGCTGCTATTTGTTATTTTACTTGGAAGCCTTCCCTGAGGGAGTTATATCCTCTGCCTGGAACTCTTGGGGAAATCCATCTGGCTGTCTGAACAGGGCTGCCCCAATAAATTTCTGCTGGGCAGTGTAAGCCTCCAATTTAATGATGCTTTACTAGATCTGTCTGCTGCTTTTCCTTATCTGCCACTTGCTATTTATTCTTTTACTTTGTTTGTTATATGCTTTATAGACTCATCCATTCAAAATCAAAAGAACAGCTATTATTGATCACTACAGAATGGATATACAATAGAAAAAATAAAAAATAACATATGATTATTTTCTAATGCTGGAGAAGATCTATAATTTCAATATATACCAAAAAACTCTTAACTTGTTAATAGTTTACAACAATTTTTTAAAATACCATTTTTTAAAAGGTTTTGCCCTAATGATAATAGTATTTATCACATCAAACTTCACAGGTACAGAATGCTGACACTTATCATCTCTGTCCCTCACAAGGAAACATTGATGTAGGTAAGGCAAGTAGTATGATACTAAATCCATTTTAGGATTAAGAATTTGAAATTAACTGCAATTGCACTACTTTCGCAAGTAGGTAATAACTCAGGCATTGAAGTTTAGTCTTCCGGCTTCTATATCCAAGAGTTCTTCCACTAAAGCAAATCACTCCAAATAATCACTGCTGCAAGATGCTGTGGGTCAACACTGACCCAGGAAGAGAGAACTCACAGACAACAGAGTATGAAAACAATGCATGAAGGCGGGCGTAACTTACGAAAGGGAAACAGAACTTGGAGCAACGCCAAGATAAACAGCAACGAAGGTGAAAAACTTGGCAAATAATCAATAAAAGTAAAGGAAATATCTTTGTAAACCTAATGTACTTATTTAAGGTAAATGGATAGTCCATTTGGGAAACTATACTGTAACATGGAAAGAATTATAAAGTATTGAAAATTCAATTCATAATGTGGAAAAGAAGCAATAAAGCATGATGTGTACAAGGTACTTCAGAAATTCAGACAGTGCCATGTAATTGTTATGAAACTTCTAACAGTCTAATCCTACAGTGCAATGCCATTATTTTCCATTTGTTTTTATGCTGTGACTCAGAACTTTAAGAAGCCAGTAAGAGGAACAAAGAATTTCACTCTATGAAAGACACAAAATTAGGAGCTTTTAAAATTATTTCTTCTGTAAACACTGTTCTCAGCATGCTTTATCATTTTCATTTTTATTATTTTATTACCAAAGATCCCTAGAATGTTAAAATTCAAAAACTGTTAGCATACTATTTTTTCATATTACCAAATAAACTTCTAAAAAGCAAGATAAATAAATAAAAGTATCACTTTCTATATGAAGAACTTACTCTCTGTTCTTTGAAAATGAAATAGGCCCTATCCCCTTACCCCAAAGTTTCACATATGGAGTGCTTGATTCCTGGCTGGTAGCACTCCTGAGAAGTAATTGGATCCACTGATAACTTTCTATAATTCATACCTAAATGGACTATCAAGAGGTGAGGCCTCAGAGGCATGACTTAAAGGGATACATACTGTCCCAATGATCCCTCATTTTACCGCCTTCTCTGCTTCCTGCTACAAGCCAAGCAACTTTTCTTCCTTCACACCTTCCCGCCATGTTGCTGCCTTGTCACAGGTTTGAAAGCCATAAAAGTAATGGGGTCAGCTAATCAAAGACTGAAGTCATGACCCCAAATAAATCTTTCTTCCTTTGCTTCTTATCTCTGGTATTTGCCAGAGCTAACGCTCCTAACTATAGAGCACAGAGTGCACAGTAGTACCTGCTGAGAATAAGAAACTCATCCCAAGAAAAGAGGCTAAGGACACCAGAAACAACACTGCAGTCAAGTCAATCTAATCCAAAAAGAACAATGGGTCTTTAATTCCATGAGTAGATTTTCTGGGAGTATTTATTAAGAATTTTCTTTTTATACAAACAAAATTAGTGGTTGTCCCTGTCCCCCTCCCTCCTCTCTCCTTCCCTCCCTTCATCAATCCATCCTTTTCTCTCCCACCCTTGTGCCTGTCTGCTTGGGTGGGACACAGGGTTCCCTTCTGGTTAGCCATACTAGTAGGGGACCAGTATAAGTGGCCCTTCCATGGGTAAATCCACAGATAGGGATGCTCCCCTTCACCTGTCATAGCACCTGCTCTTTTGGGAGTACTCTTAAAACAAATACACACTGCTGACATAGCAAAAACTAGCACCTTAAGAAACATCAACATTACCATCTCTTACTGTAAGAGAAGGTACCTGAACCAAAGATACCTGAATCAAAACTTAACATTTGTGAAAACTGTTTTAGAGTTCTTGTTAATGTTTTTAAATCATAATTGTATTTTCTTTGCTTTGGGGGATTAGTAAGTATGTAAAATATATGATTTTTTTTGCCAGTCTAGCACCATTTATTTTTCTTTTATTAACACATTCTGATTTCCTTTCAAAAGTAACTACTTCCCCATTCTCAGATCATGTTTTTGTGAAACTTACCATGACTCTAGGCACAAACTGATTAATACCGTATCATATATATAGTCATAAGGATTTGCTCAGAGAAAGGCAGATCCCATTCTGAAACAATGAGGTACAAATACATGACTCCTTGCTGCTGTATTCCAATCTAAAAGTTATAATACAGGAAACTAGATATTAAGGGGAGGAACCATGTGAAACTTGATTAATAGAGATATTATTTATCTGAGGATACAAATAGATTCTAGTAACACTTTTTGTCCATGCACACTACTAACTCTGCAAAGAATCTTAGTTATGTTGACAAATAAATTTTCTTTTGCCTTAAGACATAGTGCAAAATTTCTATAACTTTTTGTAACTAAGAGTTAAAAATTATTCAGTAAACTTGAAGTTAATACCAAAAAGAAAGCATTCCTGGAAAAGAGGTTTTATATAAAACATAAACTAATTCCAGAAATGCTAAAGGTTAATCCAAATCTGTAACAGTATGAGATTCTGACCTGATTTCTTTTACAAGGAAAATAAAAACTTTTTAAGTCTCCTTTTGCCTTCATTGCCTCTTTCAGCCATTAAATGTTTACTTCAAATTATATTAGTTCTTCATTTAGATTTCATTTTATAGAACTGTGAAATATTTCAGCTTCCATTAGTTTTTATAACATGCATAATAATATATTACATGAACTACTGATCTTTTAGCAAAATTCCTTGCAAAAACATTAACAACTTAGGAGGAAATTGAGGAATATGTATCAATCTCTGAAATACTTAAATTACAGAAGTAATATGACAGCTTCCTTGTGTAAAACTTTATCTGAATACTCATCAAGTTTCATATTCCAACTAAATTCTTTACAACACAAATTTCTCTCGTTCTCTCAGGAAAAAGTACACAACTGAACAGGGCTTTCGGGTATTCAAGATGCAGAAAACACTAGGAATATCAGCAGAGCAACCTGATAACTACCCCACCTTTATTCCATGTTACCACACCCAGGAAAGGATTCGAGCACATAAAATATCCAACGCTGGAAAAAAAAAGTTATGAGACTCTCCCAAGAGAAACACAAATCTTCCTCTCGACACAAAATTCATACATTAGGAACATAACTAGAATATTTAAGTTTTATTGTATACAAGAGGGCAAAGAGAGGTTGTCTTTCATGAAATCTGGGTAGCACATGTCTGGCAAAGAAAAAAAGATTAATAACCTTTCACAAAGTCCTACAACTAGTGACTCAAAATGAAAGCTTTCACTGCTTACACCACATGTAAATACACATAAATACACGCTGCTTATAATCCCTTGATGTGCAAAGAAAGAGAACTGATACTCTACTGTGAAAATGGTTAGTGGGTAGACATTTTCCACATGAAAAGATGCCTGAAAAAAAAGATCAGAAGACAACAACAACAACAAAAAATCCAATACATAAAACACTGTAAATCCAGCATGAACTAGTCTATCACACAAAGAAGAACATGCAACAAAGTGCTGAGGAAAGGAATTAGGCCAATAATACACAGAGGCAAATATAAAGTCTGATAAAGCCCTTTAGGGAAAAGAAACCCACATATATAAAAAACACAATGTTGCAGTTCGCCTGCATGGTTGCTGATGAAATCATAACAAAACTGCTCAAGAGAACAATGGGTTTATTCTCTTACAATAGTCCAGTTCTTAGTCCAGCTTGGCAGGAGAGCTCACACCAATACCACGGGCCGAAGGAACTGGCCACACCATCCTCACTTAACAGCTGAAAGAAGGATGAACCTTACTTGCCAGACCAGCGTGTCTGGCCAAGTATACACAAGGATGCCAACTTCCTCAACCAGCTCTGTGTATTTTATTCACCTTTCAGGGCCTAGTTCCACTCACCACAGGCTGAGCCTTCCCCATCAACTAGACAATCTCTTGCATATTCTCTCTGGCCTTAACTCAATTACGAATTACCTACAAATGTGCCTACAGCTCAAACTCTCAACCATTTTCACACGTTGACACATGTATCTAACTATCACAGACACCCATTAGCAATAGCATAATATCAAGCAAAATAAATCATAGTAAAAGCTTGGTGTGCTCTAAAGAAAAAAATTGGTTTGCTGAAGCACCATAATATCAAAATATTTTCAATACTACAAATCAAATATTTACTGTCAACACTATTATGAGTAAGGCATTAATCCTAAAGGCCCAAGGAAAGAAACTCTCACTGTGCCTAAAGCACAAGCTCAATTTTATAGTACTATACTTCCTTCATTAATAATAATTCCAACTATTAATGGTGTCAGCATTCTGTCTTTGGTCCTATAGTCCTCTTTACCACTCTAGTCAAGCTTATCTGATTGATAATACTCATGATCTGAACACATTCACACCAATCCCAAGGAGATGATAGAAGATGGTGACGGCATCAACAACAGATACATGAAGGATTTCAATGTGCTAAGTGCTGTTCTGCTCATTTGCTCATTCTCAGAAAACAAAAAAAAAAAACTTAAGAAATGGGTTAGTCATATTTAATGCAGATGAAGAAATTAAGTCACAAAATTTAACAGTAACAGTAGGTTACTGTTAACAGTAAGTTATGTAATATAGGCAGGTTACTGTTAACAGTAAGTACGTAGTATAGGCAGGATTTACATCTAGGCATACTAGCTTCAGATTCTATGTTCTTGACAACTATAGCTCATTTCTGCAAGCCAACGATAATTTCAACACTTTCTGTTGTCACAGTCTCCTGTTACTTCTCTCTGATCCCATTTTTCATCTAGAAAAATGAATCAATAATAGTTCTTATCTCACAGAGTTGTTGAGCCTTCCTACCAGAATTAAATCCAACAAGCAAAAAGTAATACATTCTGGAAAGTATCTGGTATACAGCAAAGACTATATAAATACTGATTTTACAATACTTAACTAAAGTCAGATACTCAGGTTGCAAAAGGATCACTACTCTAAACTATTAGCAGAATTTACTATGCAGAACAGTAAGGTATTCTTTATAGTTCTAAAGACCATGTACTCAAAATTAGAGTTTCAATTATTCCTGTTACAAAATAACAAATCTTAAAACACACATACAGGGGCTGGAGAGGTGGCTCAGGGGTTAAGCCTCTGCCTTGCAGGCGGAAGGTTCTGAGTTCGGATCCTAGACCCCACGTATAGACGCCGGGCAGAAGCGGGGGCAGCCTGCGTTTCTGGCCCTGGTAGGGCAGAGCCTGTGAATCCCGGGGCAGAGTAAACAAGGAGGAGGTGGAGGCATCCATGGTGGTTCCTGAATTCATCCGTGGTTCTACACGCACGCGCACGCGCACACACACACGCACACATGCACAATTAAAAAAATAATAAATAAATTTAAAAAACCATGTAAATTAAAAAAAAGAAATTCAAGAGCCATAAGAATAAAGTTCATTCAGGCAATAAAAAAAACCTTTAAATAAAAAAAATAAAAAAACACACACACACATACAAACACATGCATACATAACACACGCACGGACACATGCATACACACCTTCAGGTGAAAATATACACAGCATTTAAAAGTTGCTCTCTTCAGAATGGAATTCTGAATTTCCCCCAAGACAGCCTAATATCACAGAAATAGATCTTATCCAGGTAAGGACAGATTATCAAAAGTTCTTCAATAGAACAAACTGAATGTTACATAAGTTTGAGGATACAAAATCTATTCAGTATTTTATCTCATCTGAATAGCTGGGTACTGAATTAAAATTGCTTCTGATTATTTCCCTTGACAACTCTCCCATAAAGATCTCATTGAGCAATTCTACTAAGATTTCCCACAGGTACATAAAAAGGAGAACTGTCAGAAGCATCTAGAGTGACACAAATTCAAGTTTAAGAAAGTACCAAATTATCCTTTAAAATATCTGTGCTAATTTAAGAGCACTGAAGCAGACACAGCAAATGTGGGAAAGAATAGCACTGACTGGGTTACAAGAACTGATCTGAATTTTTTTTTTAGTTATTTCATCTCTGAAACCCCATCAAAATGAATGTGAGAGGAAGAGGGAGGGACTGAAGAAAGTGAAGGAAGGGAGAAAGGGCTGAGGAAAAAAGGGAGGAAGGAAAGGAAATAGGAAAAAATAAAGCAATCAGAACAGAAGAGTATAATAAATTTTTGAGTATTTTTATGGAGAGAATAAGTGAAGGACAGGCAAAAGAAGGAAGTAGAACAAAAGACTCCCAACTTATAACCATTGACAGAGAAGGGGTTATGAGAAAAGAAAAAGAAAAGGATGGAAGGTTAGCTTTACCATGGAAATGAAAAGAAGAAAACTGAATTGACTCAGTCTGCCCCTAATCCATACATGGAGATAGATTACATACATTCTGGTATTTACCTCCAGAAAAGAGAAAAGGAAAAGGAAGAGAAGGGGGGAGGAGGGAAGAGGAGAGGGGGGAAGGGAGGGAAGAGGAGAGGGAGGGAAGGGAGGGAAGAGGAGAGGGGGGGAAGGGAGGGAGAGAGAGGGAGAGGGAGGAAGAGGAAGGGAAGGGGGGAGGAAGGGGGGGGAACAGGGAGGGGGGAAGGGGGAGGAGAGGGGGAAGGGAGGGAGGAGCGAGGAGAGGGGTGGAAGGGATGGAAGAGGAGAGGGGGGGAAGGGAGGAGAGGGGGGAAGAGGAAGAGAGGGGGGAAGGGAGGGAAGACAGAAGGGGGAAGGGAGGGAAGAGGGAGGGTGGAAGGGAGGGAGAGGAGAGGGGGGAAGGGAGGAGAAGACGAGGGGCGGGGAGGGAAGAGGAAGGGGGAGGGAGGGAAGAGGAGAGGGGGGAAGGGAGGTTAGAAGAGAGGGAGGGGATGGCGGGAGGGGGAGGGAAGAGGAGAGGGAGGGAAGGGAAGAAGGAAGAGAGGAGGAGGCAGGGAGGGGAGGGGACAACAGAAGACATTCCTCAAAGAACTTGAACAAATAAGAGTTTCTGGGAACTCACTCACCTCACATTACTCCTGTAGATCAAAAAACACTGTTTCAATGTTTCCAAGGAAAGCTGATGGGACTCGCTATTCCAAAGTCAAGACCAAGATGAACTTTTTAAAAAGTGAAACAATAGCCTCACAGGAAACGAGACAATTTTGGGGGGATAAAACCTAAAAACTTTGGAAGCAATTTGAAAATGTATGTGCATCCATACATTAGCATCACTATGTTATGGAAAGTATAACCAGTTAAAAAAGAAACCATTTTTGTAAGTTAAAGTGTAGCTGTTAAATAAAAACTTGAATTAGAAGAGTCAAGAAGGGGTCAAAAAATAAATTACCTCCACCGCTCCCCTTCAACAAAAACAAAGAGACAAAATATTTATCTATATGAAGATATACACAATTATATACCTTTATGAACCATACAATGAAGAAAATAGACAAGAAATTACTAAAGAAAATATTTCAAGGCTGAAGAACAAAACAATGAAAGGAATACTGTATCCTAGATGTAACTAATTAAAAGGACCTAAACCTTAGGCACATCCTTGTGAAAGATCTTGTTCCATAGGTGGAATCAGTACATAAGGATAAAAAGGATGAAGATAAAAAGAAAAACCCAAAAACTTCCAGGGAAAGCGAGGTCCACAAATAAGTACGACTCTGTACAGACATTATCTGTATCATATTAGCAACACCAAATTCTATAAGAAAATGGAAGAAAATCCCATGCCTTTAAGAGAAAATATTTATTTAAAACTCTGCATAGGCTAACTATCAACCAAATATAATAGCAAATTAAAAGACATTATAGGTCTGCAAGCATTCAGATAGTTGACTTCTTGAATCATAAAGAAGATAGGTAGAATACGAAACAAAGGTGAGAGCCAAGAAAACAGAAAATATATAAGAAAATGGTGGCACTAACCCAGGAATCCAGTGAAAAGAAATCCCAGGGTTGCAGCTGTACAGCAGACCTAAAAAGCAATGAGTCTACATTAGAATAAGAAATTAGGAGGCTCCAAAGAATGACTTCTTAAGAAAGTATCACACAGATAAAATAAGACAGAAAACACATAAAATAAGTAGGAAACTGAAGCCCTAGCAAAACCATAAAGATGTTATTTACTGCTATGGTCAATATGAAAAGACAAGAAGGAAAAATTCCAAGAAAACAAAAAATAATAATGATGATAATAACCATCACCCTTACATAACAACAAAAACCTAACACAAATCCATCAGCCTAAAATGCAGCAATACTTTTAAACAAGTGATTAAGCAAGAAAAAAGCAACATCTAAACCAACTGCAAAGAACATTCTCATTTGGATGAACTGAGAGTATGACACTGGATCTTTAGAAACGAAAATACAATTTTAGTATACCTTTATTTCTTCTTCTAAGCTGCTCTCTGCCCTCTCCTTTCTGCCCCATTCATATAATTCAATCCTCAACAAATATTCACTGAGTATCATATTTGCTAAGCATTGTCCAGAAACTAGAAACAAAACAACGAACAAAATATGCCAACAAGCAAGTGTTTTTGGAGCTCCTTTTCATTGATCTGTATTCTTTTAAAAATCTGCTAAGCAATTACTTTTCCCTCAACTATGTTAGGCCAACTGCTTCTCCCTGTTTGCTCCTAAAGAACTCTTAACTATTTATAGAACAGTATTTGGCTTTTTGCATACCTCATCTAAGGTGTAATTAATACAAAAAAAAAAAGCAACATTTGAGATAGTTATTTGCGTCTCCAGAGAGGGTCATTGGGCCTAGACCAATAACAAATGGTTTTGAATCTTAACATTTAACTGACAAGTAAATAAAGCTATGAAATTGCCATGCGCTACAAAACTGTTATTTATTACTTAACAGATAAGGAAACTGAAGTCCTTGTCAGTTAAACTGTTTTGCCCAGATCATAAATCTAGTTTGTAGAAAAACCAAAACTAAAATCCACAGCACTAAAGGTTTGGTTTCATGCTATTTCTATTCTATTAGGTTGAGTTAAAACAAGTGGCCAAATCAAAAAATAAGCCCAAATAAGAAAGAATAACCTTAGGCAATTTCTCAGAATGTTCCCAAGCAT
Source organism: Typhlomys cinereus (assembly GCA_023101885.1). Lineage (NCBI taxonomy): Eukaryota > Metazoa > Chordata > Mammalia > Rodentia > Platacanthomyidae > Typhlomys > Typhlomys cinereus. Next base: position 1,293,611 of record JALPQD010000228.1, read on the forward strand.
ACAATAAACATCTAAGACACAGACTAGATTTCTTCCATATGTTAACACACAGCTTTATAATTATATAGAGATCATTTTTGAAAGCCTCTAATCAAAACTATAACTTTTCTTTAAAAAGTTTCAATTTCGTAGTTATGATTTCTATTTTGTAATATACAATATTTGAAATGCACAAATGTTTAGAGAAGCTAAACAGTACTTAATATAATTGGTTTTAAAAAGGAAACTTTTAAATATAATCCCATAAATATTGTGAACTTATTCTTTTTAAATGGGAAACATTTAGCTGTGCCTCCCAAAAAAATAATAATAATGCTCACATTAACTTACACTAACAATAAAACAGAGCTCTTTTTCATAATCCAAAAGAAGCCTAGGTGAAAGTTATCAAGGCAGGCATCGTTAAAGATAAGTAAACAGTTAAACAGAAAATGTCACACAATTTTATAAAACTCAAAGAACCAATACAACATAGATCCTAGCATGTTGCACATACTGAGAATATCAAACTTTTGAAGCTATTTTTTATATATACCTATTTATCTAGTCAATAATTCATATTAATGTCAAATTGTAGTAGCCACTCAAATGACAACTGACTACAAATATATGAGTAAAGTTCATTTATAGTCACAGAATGAACAATCAAGGAATCGATCCTGGTTCAACTCAGCCAACATTTATTAAGGACTTGCTAGCTATTGTAAACTATTTTCAGCTCTCAGAATATATTAAAGAATATATTAAAAATCCTGAAGAAAGTATCCATAACTACTTTTCTCACAAAGACTAAAAGGTTGATTAATTAAATGTGACTTCCAAATGCACAATAACAGCTGGGATTTCTACAAGGAGAGTTCAAAGATGGTACAAAAACACTAAGGAAAACAAAGATCCTAAACATTACTAAATTTACGTGATACCAAACCTAAGCTGTGTTTGTGAACTCAACTTGTAAACTATGGAACTTCACAAACCAAAAGGATTTGGTGAAGATCAAATAGGTGATTTTGAGTCAGTCAGAGGAACTTCATTACCCACAAGAAAATATGTTTCACTTTCATTCAAATACCAGTTATCACTTCCATTAACTGCCACAATTACTATTCATTACCATCTGGTGACCCTGTGACATGCCCTAGGCCACAAATGAGCACTTAAACAGATAAAATTCTTTTCTACTCAGTCTCAGTTACAGTCACTGGACTACACCTAATTAACCCCAAACTTAATTCTATGCCTCTATCTTTAACTAGATGTTTCCCAAAGGAAAAAAAATGCAAGTCAAATTTCGAAGTTCTTTATTAACGTCTAGCTGACAACCAAGTTAACTCAAAACTTTTATTTTAAAAGACACTTGAAGCAATTTGTCAAACATGTCCTGAAAACAGTTCAAAGAAACCAACAACAACAAAAAGCAAAAAACAGAAGCTAAAAGACAATGTCAAAATAAGCATGATGATTATTTACAATAATTAAATAGCAGGTAGCATTTATTATATTCCTTAAGAACAAATAAAGACTTAACTCAATAAATCACTATGGAGACAGACAACAAATGACTTGAGGATAAAAAGGAACATTTCAAATAATTTTTTAATAATTATTTTAATAATTATTTTTTATGGTTATTGCATGGATTGGTTGACTGGATAATTGGAGACAGTCTTGTTCAAACCCAAGCTGGCCTCAAACTCAACAATCTTCCTGCCTCAGCTTTCTACATACAGTATGGTATGGACAACAAAAGATAGTATTTTAAATCAGATATTTATGGATAAAATATGCAAATTCACTGAGACAGGAAATGAGAAGAATATTCAGAAGCTGGGAACAACACAAAATAATAGCAGATATACTTCACAAAAATATGACTCTTTTTAACATCCTGAGAGCTAAGTCTTATTGTGAAGCTGGAGTCTACAGTGATAATTTATAAAAATTATAGGTAGTAGGGAACAAATTATAAATAATGTTTATAAGTCACACCAAGAGAAAATGAACTTAAATGTTTTAGAAGGCACATAGCTTAATCAAATTTGAGCTTCCTTTGCATTTTTTTAAATTTTCAAAGAAATATTTATAGATAGCAATCAAATCATTCAAAAATTAAGAATTTTTCTCTAATGAAATTTCTTTCAAAGATAATCATAATTCTATAAAAAAGTATGTTGAGTGTTGTTCCAGAAATCATTGCTATTAAAACAGTTTTAAAAAATGTAAGATTACCAATTTCCTAAACCAACAGTTAATTCTGTTTCTTCTTTATAGTACAGAGACTTGATATAGCAAACTTAAAAAGTCATTCAAGATAAAGAAGCTTTGCTCTCTTATGCGCTCCAAGTTCTTCATTCTCTCTGCTTGCCCCTTCCTTCTCTTTCCTTCCTTCCACCATGCACCTAGGCAGCTTTCTCCCTATTCTCTCTGACCTTAAACTATCTCTTTCTGCTCTAATGCTTTCCTACCTTTAGGCTGCACTATGGCTCCCTTGGCCACCAGCCCTCAATTCTAAATAAAATACTAATTCTTAAAATAAGGAAGTTTTAAATAATTTGATGTATACATTCCTCTATCTAAGGAAGCTGACTAGTAAAATGGTTATAATCTATATCATATATGAAATGAAGTGAACTGAAGGCAGGACAGAAAGACAGGAAAATATGGAGAGGCAGGGAAAAAAGACAGGGGATATGAGAAAGGACTCACCTAGAAATCTGGTTGAAGCGTCTCACTAACAGCAGAATTTCAGCAAAATTAACAACTGCTGTGTTCTTTCTCCCTTCCCAGCTAAAAACCTGCAATATTTCAGGTATCTCCCACAAACCTCATTTACAAGGAAAGGATATACAATATTAAACTCTTTGTTAAACACTAGTTGTTTATAATCTCATCAGATTATATTGGAGTTACCCTACAATCTCACTTATCAAAAGAAAGAGAAAAAGAAGGAAAAAAAGAGAAAGTTTTTTAATGAATTTTTTGAGATATAACTTGATAACCTTACTTATACTTGAGTGTATTTTATACCTGTGACTCCTTTGAGAAGCTCAGAACTACATTTGGGTATGTCTTTCTTTCTGAGCATCTCTCTGTCCCCTGATCCTCGTGTTTAAATGTATATTAAAATCCAACTCTGGGACTAGCTCAAGAGTTAAAACTTTGTCTGACAAGCAGAAGATATTGAGTTAGGATCCTAGATACCCCTGTAAAAATACCAGGGCTCTGGTAAGTGGAACCTGGAAAATCTCAGAGTAAAGCAAAAAGGAGGTGGAAGAAATCCAGGGTATTTCTGAAGTCATCCTTAGTCCTTCACAGAGACACACAGTGCCCTCTGATATACACATACATACATACAACACACATACACAAAGGCAAAATAAATAAATTTTTTAAAAATCCAACTCTACTTTAAACGGGTAATACCTGAAATTCTTTTTTACATGAAAGAGGATTTTCAGTTTGGCAGAGGTTGAGATGCCTAAAAGAAAAGGAGAACTTCCTTAGGCTGCTGAGGATGGCAGCATAAAGTTGTGTTATGTCCATTCATCACTAAACACGAGGTGTCAGATCTGAATACATGGATACTCTGCAAAAACATTCACCTGTGAGTCTGAGAGCGAATGAAACTTTGTTTGCAACATGCATTTTCCGGCTTTTATTCACAATAAGAATTTCAATGGTTATTCATTTAGGTTTCGGTTTTACAAAAGTTAAATCTATAAAAAGGTTTTAACCTGGGGCTAGAGAGGTGGCTCAGGGATTAAGCCTCTGCCTTGCAGGCGGAAGGTCCTGAGTTCGGATCCTAGACCCTACCTATAGACGCAGGGCAGAAGCAGGGGCGGCCTGCGTTTCTGGTCCTGGTAGGGTGGAGCTTGTGAATCCCGGGGCAGAGTAAACAAGGAGGAGGTGGAGGCATCCATGGTAGTTCCCGAATTCATCCGTGGTTCTACACACACACAGACACATACATACACACGTGCACACACACATACACGCACAATTGAATAGATAATAAAAAAATATTTAAAAAAAAAGGTTTTAACCCAAAGATCATACATTAATTCATTTTAGTGGATATCACGAAAAAGTCAGCTCAAGAGCTCTAATAGACAAACCTGCAAAACAGAGACAAATGAGTAAACCATTTTTTTCTATGAAGTCAACAACAAAAACAGACCCTAAATACAAAGAATGATGCTTCTGGGATCAAGTTTAAAACTCTTAAAATAATTAAAAAGATGAAGAGGAAGGTATAGAGCCTTAATTAGGGAAAAAAGTAATAAAAAAATCATAAAGGACTTCATTGTTCACATTAAAATTAGAGTTCTTGCATAGAAAAAAATAATCAACAAATGGTCAAATCAAAAAACAAGAACCAAATGCAAAGTAAACCAAGATTATAATAGTGACTAATAATATACAAAAATGATATTCTTATATATCACGTGAACCGACTAGAAGTACATACAGGAAAAAAAAAAAAACACCATTCACAATAACAGAAAAAAATGACAAAGCCCCTAAGGGGAAAAAAATTAACTTGAAAATGTGAAAGATTTTCAAGAAGATTAAGAAGGGCATTTAGGGTCAAAAAAGAAGTAAATACAGGGACTGGAGTTAAGGGGTTAAACATCTCTCCCAAAAGCAGAGGGCCCTGAGTTCAAATCCTGGATCCCACATAAAAATGCCAGCAGGAAATGGCAGAGACCTGTACTTCTGGCTCTGGAGGGGCAACTTGGGAAACTACAGAGCAAAAGCAAAGAGGAGGTAGAACAAACCAAGGTGAGTGCCCTCTGCTTCACAAATACACACATACACACACACACACACACACACACACACACACACACACACACACACACGAAGTAAATATTTAAAAAAAATTAGGAAAACTGGGCTGGGAAGATGACCCAGGAGTTAAAACCTTTGCCTCACAAGCAAAAGGACCTGAGTTCAGATCCCCAAATCCCATATGAAAATACTGAATACTGAAGCCTAAATTTCTGACTCTGAAAGGCAGAACCTGGGAAACTCCAGAGCAAATTAATAGGAGATACAGCAATCCAGGAGATTTCCAATGTTACATTTGGTTCCTCCACGGGCACACAGACTCAAGTGTCCTTTTGTACCACGCACACAACACACACACACACACACACACACACACACACACACACACACACACACACGTAGTGATACACACACAAAAAAAAAACTTCTGAGAATTGTCTATGGTGATATTCTATAATCACAGATGACAAAATATTAATCTTGTTGTTAAAGCCATATATGAGATTGAAAAGAAGGGAATTGCATCCCAGATATTAAAGATGCTATATAATTAAAAGCCTGGTTTACTGGACAAATCAGTAAAATAGCTAGACAAGAAAGGCTATATACAAAACCATATACATTAGAACTTTAGCAAAGTAAGCTTATGAATGAGGTAGAAATAGATACATTATTGTCTTAAGAAGAATAAATTTACACACACAAAAAAAAAAAATAAAATTGTTTCCTTCCTTACATCAAAAGGGGGGGATATCAACTACATCAAAAAGGGGGGGATATCAACTAGATCAAAGACTTGTTAAAACAAAACTGAAAGCGTTGTGGAAAAGAGTTTTACTTCTGGTAACAGTGTACTTGGTAATATGAAGACCACTCTCCTGCTGAAAGAAGTAAAATTTCTATACAAAAAAGACTGAAAACTAGTGAAGATATGAAAGCAATGCTATTTATCTAGAGTCAAGATACGGGGAAAGAAGAAGACTAAAGGGGTAAGCCTAGCAATGACGGTTACTTTTCTCAAAAGGTACCTATAAATTATGGATACAATCCAAGTGTTTAAAAGTAAGCCTTGAATGACTGACAGGGTGAAAATGAGGATTAGAAATCAAAACCTATCAAATTAGGAAACCTTATAATCTAGACATAATGGCAGACCAAAATCCTGTTCAATTAAAATGGTTGCTGGCTCTGGGATACCTGGTAAAATTGGGCATAAAGTCTTTGATGGAAGAAAATATCATCACTCAAAAGCACAAATAGTCTGGTGAGGCAACATAATTCAGAGGGTAAGGCTCCTGCTCACAAACCTGGTGACACAAGTTTGATTCCTGCAAACCCAAAGAAATCCACATGGAAGAAAATCAGCTTCCAAACACTGTCCTCTGACCTTCACCCACATATAGCAACACACATGCATGTGCCTTCATTTTCTTTCTCTCTCTCTTCTCTCTCTCTCTCTCTCAAATAAGTAAAGACAATTGTCATAGTTGGGAACAGATGTCAACTTGACAGTTGAGGGTTTGAGCTCTGGGCACATTTGTAGAGAATTAGTGGTTGAGTTAAGCCCAGAGCAAACCTGCAGATTATCTAGCTGATGGGGAAGGCCCAACCTATGGTGGATGGGATTAGACCCTGGAATAAAATACAGACAGCTAGTTGAGAGAGTTGGCATCCTTGTGTACACTTGACCAGATGTGCTGGTCTGGCAAGTAAAGCCCGTCCCTCTCTCAGCCATTATGTAGAGATGATGTGACCAATTCTCTTGGCCCTGGTATTGGTGCATGCTCTCCTGTCAAGCTGGACTAAGAACTGTAACCAAACAATAGTAAGAGACAATAAACCCCTTGTTCCCTTAGGCCGTTTGTGGTCATTTATCAGCAACCATAACAATATTTTTTTAAAAATTCAAATAATCTCTATTATTTTATATATACCTTGCTTCAACGATAACCAGGCATAGGCAAAACCCAGAACATCACAAAAAAAAAAAAAAATCACAGAAACAGATTCACATTAGATTGAAATAAGAAAGGGAAAAAAAGAGAAAGGAATAACAGAAGAATGGAGGGAGGGAAAGGAGGGGAGAATAAAAAACATACAAGAGAGAGTGAGGATGTACCAAAGCACTAATTGGTTGGCAATAGCTGAAAGCTTCCCAACACTAACTGCAAATATCAAGTTGAAGAAACAGCACCTGCTTAGCACACATGGGACCTTGAGTTATATCTCAGCATCACCAAAATAAGAAAAAAATTGTAAAAATGTGTTAAGAACATCACAAGGGATAAATACCAAAAAATCCTGTAAGTGGCACATATCTTAGCTCTGGAGTCCTGTGACAAATACATGGTTCAAACAATTGAAGGGAACAAGAGATTTATTCTGGTTCACAAGTCTAGATTATATGTAATCATTGTGACATGAAAAAGATACAGTATCAGGAACCAAGGGAACTGGCCACACATATCCACAGGAAAAGATGGAAAAGAAGCATAATTTATAGATTATCTGACTCCCAAAATCAACCAGTCTTCTCTCCATCATATCCACCTGTCCAGGAAATGATCTCAACCACTATGGGTTGGGTTTTCCCACATCAATTAGACAATCTCCTTACAGGTTTTTTTCAAAGTTTACCTTAGCTAAATAAGTCTCAATATGTATACCTAAAGGCTCAGTTCTCAATTGTCAAGTTGACACCTGTAATTAATTGCCATAGTATATAGCAAAATAAAGCCTCTGTAACCCAAAGATAAAAGTCTTAAAAGTACTTGAGAAAAAAATGATAAATTATCTTAAAAGCAACAGTAAAATTTATTAGTAGAGACAGCATTAAAACTTTAAAATGATGGAAATAGAGATGTTTAAAGTCTTTTATTTCACATGCTTTTACTTCATATTCCTGTTTGATAATTTTAAAAATGAAGTTAGTATGATAAAGACAAGACATGCACAGTGGCTGACATGTCAACAACCCCCCAAAGTCTAGCACAGACCACAGGAGAGAAGGCTTCAGGAAGTAGGATCCTTAGAGGCAAGGGGATGAACAGTCATAATAGAGTTCCCATTCTAGAGGGGAACCCAAGAAGGGGCCTCAAGCTATGTCACTGAGTCCTGAACCCTCACTAGTGTAGATGACTTAGAGGGAAATTTAGCACCCACATAAACAGATGCTCTGGAGGATGGAAGGGGGAAAGCAGGAAGCATTAAGCGAGGAGGAAGGAAAGAAAAGGGGTGAAAGGGAAGGGGGAGAGAGTGGGAAGAGGAGAGGAGTGCAATGTGGGACAACAGGGGGGAAGGGAGGAGGGAGGAAGGGTAAAGAAGGGGGGGTACTTACTGAGCTTGTATAACTAGGCAAAAAAAGTAATAAAAAAATTATTGCCCAGAAGAAAGTCAAGAGCCCTTTTAAAAAAAAAAAGAATACTAACTCACTGGAATGTATTTACATTGAATTAAAACATTATTCTACCACTCAAGAGGCATCAAATTTACATAAATGCAATAATCTTGATAAATTCTAATATACCTAATTAAATGTCACAAGTCACTAAAATCATTCTGTCAAAACGGTAATTATTTTAACTTCTGTTTCATTTCCTTTTAAAGAAATCATATTATTTTTTCCAACAAAAAAATAGTAGAATAAACTTACAACATATTTCCCCAATCAAACTTTAAAATGATTTTGGTTAATCACAAATTGACTCATATAGATAAGTCTTTTTCTGAATATACTTTACTGAGATACCTGACAGCATATAATAACATCAGAATTACTGATTTGCAGAGTAAAACTATCTCACTTATTCTTCTTAGCCACTTACAGATAAAAAGGACACTTTGGCCCTTAGAAATTGTCCAAAAAAACTAGACATATTGCTTGTCTAAATTACACAATTATGAAACTACCTCTTCTACTCAGAGTTAAGTCAAAGCATCACACACACACACACACACACACACACACAGATCTAGCACCATCACTTTCAATCATTAGACAAAAAATTCTTTCAATTATTTTCAAAATTTCAAAAACCCATAACTTCAATTATTTACCAGCCATAAATAACACAAAAAATTATAAGAAATTAGTAATGAATGTGATGAACTTTAGATAAAATTCTAGCTATAACTTCCTGAAATTACACTAAAAAAAAAAAACATAAATATTGAACCTAAAAGAACAGGATTGCCACAGCAGTTCCTTAGTGACTGAGCAAGTTATCATAATAAATGATAGTGCTAACTCCCAAATCAGCCAAAAACACAGGCCTACATCTCAAACTTCCCACCAGAGACCTTTAAAGAACTTTAAAAAGCCTTTTTTTCACACTAGTTATTTTATTTGTAACAAAATACTACGTAGTCAGAATCTAAAATAGAAATGAGATTAGGAAAACAATTTTAAAATACTTACTGTCTTGTTTCGTAATCTAATTATGTCTGAGACAGATCCAGCTCCACAGTACTCCATAACAATCCAGAGGTCTGTGTTCTTAAAGTAACTGCCATAGTACTTTACAACATATGGGCTAAAGAACACACACAAATTTAGTTAATTCACAAACAAATTTTTTTCTTAATCTTAACACAAAATATTCTCAACATTCCATAATGTTTCAGTAAGTAAACTTACTGAGTAAATTTTGATTTACATTAAATTATCTATACCTAGAGTTTACCAACCGTTTTTAATCAGGTTTATTACATGGGTAAAATTTAACAGGATGACAAACCTAAATGTTTCAAGTGACTCCCAAGGAAAATACTAGTTCATTTTGTGAAAGAATTTGCTATTTAACATTTTAAACACAAATGTTCTAAAGCACTCTGCATTCCTTCAAACAGTAACAATCAACTTCAAAACATGCATGTTTTGGGGTTTAGAAGGTAACTCAGGGGTTAAAGCCTCTGCCTCACAAGCAAAAGGACCTGAGTTTGGATCTCAAGATCACACATAAAAATGCCTGACGGATATAGTGGTGGCCTGAACTTTCAACCCTAGAAGGCAGAGCCTGGGAAACCCAGGAGCAAAGCAATAAGAAGGTAGAACGATCCAGGATGATTCCAAATGTCACCCTTGGGCTTCCACAGACACACACACTCAAGTGCTCTCTTGCATCTGTACACACACTTGCATGTTTGCGCATTCTGTGGCCAGAAAAGTTTTTTTTTTTTTCTTCGAGTTTGTCTTTTGAACATTCTGGACAGAAATCACATACACAGAGCAAAAATTCAAAAAACTAATATTATTAATAATTTAAAGTATTCCCAAGTGAAAGTGTTTCAGAGCAGAATAAACTGTTAGCAGTTATCACCAGTATTATTTACTGAAGGTGTGCTTCATAAACTGAGATATAAAAACATCTTTCCCTACCCTATTCAAAAGAGGGAGAGAAAAAATGTAGTCCAAACTAAACTGCACACAACTTATAAAATGTAAGAACTCAAAGTGATCACACTGGAAAAGTAAAAGAGAACTTGGCATTATAATAAACATTTGAATATAATTATGAAAAATCGTTTTGTTTCTTTCGAAGCATTTCATGTAACCTAGGTTGACTTAAACTCTCAGTCCTCTGCCTCAGCTTCACAAGTGCTGTGATCATAAACATGTGCCACCACACAGTTTATTTTCTCTATTTCCCATTCCATGGTATCTGGGACCTTGCTGAAACGGCAGGGATTATCCATCCTAGTATTGGCAGATCCCAAAAGTTAGTAAAGAAACTAGCTTGTGAACAAGCCTTTGCATATGAAGAGCAATCACAGCCCACACATCCAACTTCCCTCTGCTATAATCCCCTAAGGCTAGTGCCAAGCAACTAGTGGCAACACCAAGGCCCCAGAACTCACAGGACTAGTTCACCTTTTGTGAACAATGCTTTACTGTGTCTTGCCTTTCTTTCCTACAGAAACTACAATAAAGGCTCAACTTTGCCTCATACTTGATCTGTTGCTTGACAAAAGCCTGCATACTTCTCTTGACATCCAGAGGTACTTATTATTATTATATTTTAACTTTTATCATGATAATTACCATGATCTGCTAATATCATAATCATAACACATTTTTCTTCCTGAGTTTTTCAACACACACACACACACACACACACACACACACACACACACACACACACACAAACTGTGTGTGAGTCTGTGGAAACCCAGGGGTGAGAATGTAAATCATCTGTTGTTGTTCTATCTGCCTATTGCTTTGCTCTGCGTTTCTAGGGCCAGAAGTAAAGATCCACTAAGTATTCTTATATGGGATCTGGGGATCCAAACTCAGGTCCTTTTGCTTATAGATAAAAACTTTAACCACCGAGTCATCTTCCTGGTCTTGTTTTGCTGTGTTGTATTCTTTTTGGGATTTGTATGTGTTAACATATCTCACTCTGTAGCCTAGGCTGGCTAACCTGGAGTTTACTATTTAACTGAGGCTGGCCTGGAACTTCAGGCAACTCTCTTGCCTCAGTCTCTCAAGTGTTGGACTTACACGCATGGCTACCATACCTCACTTTAAAAAAAAAAAATTTCTAAAAGACAGATGGTGGAATTCAAGGTGTTAGAAAATAAACATTACGAATTAGAGTCCCCTATGTTAAAGTCTGGCTAATTAGAACTTCTTGATTGTGGAAAGTTGAAATGTTACAAAGAGTCAAAAATTATATTGAACTATCTTTAATTCCCTTAATAGTCATTTTCACACACCTCTGTATCATCTGACTCCCTGGCAAAATCTGTGGAATGCATTCGTATCAAACTAGAAGCTATCACCAACTCAATGGCTAAGAATGTCACAAACAGCATTTGAACCCTATAGCAGAGTTTTCTCTCTACTTGGCTATAACCTGCCTATCTGATGCCCCCATCGAAGTATTTGACAAATGCACTGATTTATCATTGCCTTTTGTAACCACTTCCACAGTGAAGCATGCTATTCAGGATAACCTTTCTGTGTTCACGGTCATGGTAACCCATATTAGGCTCAAAATAAACTCTTTTTCCTCTGGAGTGAAAGCTGTGTTTTGCATCAACAGTAAAAGCAAGTTTTCATCTGTGTTTTATTCATTGAGATTTCCTTAGGTGACCCATTAAACGTATCTTAAAATTTTAAAGCCACCGTTTTTTAAAAATGTTAAAGTTAACATAGAAACCAGGCTCAAAGAGTTCAAGACCTGGGATTCTAACTGTCTTCGCTGTTATTTTTACATATTTAGTCATTCATGTATTATCATTTTAATAACTCAGAAAGCATTCATTGAACAAAATTTAGGATCTAATGGTAGATGATAATGAGGATCTATTATGAATGGAAAACAAAGAACAGGCAGTTCAGGCAATGAGGAGCCACTAAAGAAATTTATGCAAGGAAATAATACAGCCGAACTAATACCAACAGAAGCTTATCCTGTACAGCCATGTCAGAGGCCAGAGTTAAGATAATTCTAGCCAACAAGTTAATTAGCTATACAATTATTTTAGCTGTCCTATCATCTGACTTTCACCACACACTGGGAAAAAGGATAAAGACTCAGGGCTAAAATTACAAACAGGCCATCACACCCACATAGCATTTTTACATGGGATTTGAGGATTCAAACTCGGGTCCTTTTGCTTGCAAAGCAAAGGCTTTAACACTGCGTCATCTCCCTACCCCATGAGCAGGACTCTTTTCTAGGCTGCCACATACTATATCAAAGTCCATCAAGTCTCTATAACATTAATTTGTTAAATAGGAATAAATGGTTATGACTGAAAATTCCACTGGGTAAAAGAAACAGGAAGGCACATGTGAAATTATAGAAACAAGTTCCACGCTTTTCTCCTATGCATATCCCCTGTTTCAGTCTCCTCACCCATTAATTACTTCTTAAAGCCCTCAGTCTAATGAAATAACATACCTTCCCCTCTTTATTTTTTTTTTTTGTCCTTTCTTCTCATATCAAGACTAAGGATCATATTCCTTTCACTCTCATCTCCACTCCATGCTTTCCATACAGTCTAGTCTGTCTTCCTCTTGGATCATAATTCAAGAGAAAAAGTAAAAAATGCTGAAGTGATAAAAACCAAAGAGGAAAATCTTAAAAACTTATCTACTTGGACATTAGTGTGCTGGGGTGTATAGTTTAGTGGTAAAGCATTTGCCTAGCATACACAAGGCACTGGGCACAATTCCTAGCATTACAAAATGGGGTGGGGGGCATAATTTATGTCTTACATATGCATTGTTCACATATGGGCTTAATCATTCTGCTTAAGACTCTGATAGAAATTCAAATGTTGTATATACAATAACCAAGATATAAAACATGTCAGTTAATAGATGAATAAATAAAGAAAATCCTGGCATTTGTAACAACATGGATGAACCTGGAAAACATTACGTTAAGTGAAAGAAACCAGGAATAGAAAGACAAATACCACATGATCTCACTTATGTGGAATCTAAGGAAGGCAATTTCATAAAACTAAGCAATGCAATGGTGAGGAATTGGGAAACGAGGAGATGATATTGGTCAAATGACAAAAACTTCATTTGGATTTAGAGGAGTAAATGCAAGATAACTATTGTACAAACATAGTGACTACATTAGATGTAGTTTTTATTTCATTATGACAAACACAACTTAAATATTTTGCTTCACAATTTCAAAGGCTGCTATTGACAAACTTTGGTTCCTTGATTCTGGACCCAAGATGACACAGAACATATGCTAGCAAATGCATATAGCAAAAACTATACACCTGTGGCAGACAGGAAGCAGAGAGAGAGAGAGACTTCCCAAGCTGCTTGTTCTCCTCTCTTAAGCCATTTTGGTCAACAACATTCAGTTGTTCCTCCTTGAGTCAAATCCTGTGTGGAAAAGACCTCAAAGACACATCCGGAAGTATGTTTTAGGTATCTCTTAGGCACTTCTCAATCCAATCAAGCTGACAAGATTAATCACCATAGTTAACAATTATACTTATATCATATTTTGTGTGTATATATATATGCAATGTGTACATGTTGCAGGCACATGCATGTAACAACACATGCACAGAGGTCAGAGGACAACTATTGGAAGTTGGTTCTCCCCTAACATGGTGCTGAGGTTTCTTTGATTTGTTTGATTTGTTTCTGCTACTCTGTACCCCTGGTTAGCTATACTATAAGATTCTAGGCAATTCACTTCTTTTGACTTCCCATCTTACCATAGGACTGCTGAGCCACCATTTTGTGTGTGAGCGGGGACATATGTATACAAGAAGGCATTTGAGTATGTATATCTGTGGAGGGCCAAACTATCCTGGATTGCTCTACCTCATATTGCTTTGCTCTGGGGTTTCTCAGGTTCCACCTTCCAAAGCCGTTACATGGGATCTGGAAATCCAAACTTAGGTCCTTTTGCTTATAAGGCAAAGGCTTTTACCACTGAACCATCTCTCCAAGCCAGGACATTACTTTTGCAATAGTTTTTTATGGGATCCAGGAATAGAACTCAGGTAATCATGTTTGCAATCAAACATGCAGTGTATGTTTGTGAAAAATTAGTACTTAAACCCTGAGCAAGATCGCAGGAGATTGTCTAATTGATAGGAAAAGCCCAGCACATGGTATGTGGGACTATTTCCTGGGCAGGAGGATTAAATGGAAGGAGCTAGTTAAGTAAATTGGTACTCTTTGGCATACTTGGACAGACATGCTGTCTGGAAAGTGAGATTTTCCCTCTCAAGCAGTCCTGTGGATATAATGTGGCCAGTTCCCAATGCCCCTGGTATTCAAATGAGCTCTCCTGCCAAACTGGATTAAGAAAGGAAACCAGACAATCAAATACCAGAATGAAATCCCTTGTTCCATAAACCAATTTTGTCATGAATTTATCAGCAACATGTAGAGTAACAGTGACAATAACTATGTAAAATTCTGCATATATTTGTTAGAATCAGTCATAATATAATGCATGTATATTTCAAAACAATATATTAATCAATGATAAACACCACTTTGTCAATTAAAGAACAAAGTTAAATAAAAAGTATAGCCTCTGAAATTTGTCTGATTTAGACAATATATAATTGAAATTTGTCTGATTTAGACAGTATATAATTGAATTTATAATATGTGCTGATTTCTGTTCTTCCTTGCTAAGGAATATAAACACAAAGAGGCTAGACTGTATTAAAAAAACTACTTAAAAAAAAGAAATTCAAACTACTCTGTAAATAGCTATTATACTCATAGATTTGAAGAGCACTTAGTACTCAACCTGGAAACCCTCTTCTACAAGAGAGGTAGAGAATCTCAACACCCTGACAGGATGGAGCCTAGACCAGTAGAAGACAGTGAAGTGGACAACAACGCAGCCATAATGCAGATTACTGGTGACACGGCAATGCTCACCCAGAATTAAGCCACCCTAATCTTTTCCCATCCTAAGGGAACCTTTGGAAGACTGAACAGTAAGATTTTAAGAACCTAAAGACTGGACAAGACACTCTGTTCAAGGCAAGGATGCTGCGTGAGACTTATCTTTACCAGACCTACATAATGACTGAAATACCAACATGCCTCCACAGACTATGAGGAACTGAAGAGAGGTAAGAACACATAGAAAATCTTAGGATGAGTGAAGGGAAACTCCCCGATCAGTTGGGTGGCCCAAAAAGGGACAACGTGGTGTGCCACAGAGGCCTGTATCCCCACAAAAAGTAGCCAGGAACCCTGAAGTCAATAGAAGCAGCCATGTAGAAGGGTGAGAGGGAATGGAATTAATTAGGGAAAGGGAGGACAATGGGAGTGAAGAGGGACAGAGGGAAGCAGGGATTCACACTCAATATGCTTGTAAAACTAAAAAAAAAAAAAAAAAATAGAAAAAACTAATCTCAAAAAAAATAAATTCAAATGCTTGTTTTTACTGTTTATGTGCTAATATTTTATATTTACTTCAATTCCAACTTATTGCAAATACCAAGTATTGCTAAAAGCATATTCAAACATTTTATTTTGAGCATATGATAATTAAAACACTAAAGAAAGAGCTATTTTTCATTACATAATTCTCATCAACATTCTGCTACAATTTTGGTAGTGTTCTACAATTAATAGGAATATAAAATTTTTTAATTAAATTAAATTTTAAATTAAATTTAAAATTTTATAAATCCTCACTCCTCTCACCAAGAATCTCCATCTTCCCAACAAGTTTCCTTCCTACTTTTAAGTATTTGTATATGTGTGTATGACCTCCTGAACTTAATAAGGTTTGCCTGTACTAGCATGTGCATAGGCACTGGCTGTAGCATAGATGATTTATCAATGTCAACACCACTGAAGCACATGGGTCCTCTTTCCCAAACTAGTTTAATCATCAATATTTCAATATTTTGGAGACAAGGAGGGCTACTTAAGCTCTTCCCCATCCTTGATATGATGCTGAGGAGTCTAATCATGTGTAGTTCCTATACAGGTAAACACAGTTGCAGTTAAGTTCATGGGTATAGGTGCAGTGGTCTTTTCATGTCCAGAAGACAGTCTGATCGCACTCTAACATTCTTTCTGTCCTCTCTTTCCCGGGTGTTCCCTAAACCTTGGGGAGCAGGGAGTAGGGTTTAGATGTTCTGTTTAAAGTCCAATACTTCACAGTCACTTGCTTATTCATAAAAGCAATTGAATATTCTCCTATAAAACTGGACTATTTCCAAATAAATCTCAATTTGTTTCTTGGCCTACACAAAACTGAGTAAACACTCATATAAATTTATATAAATTGTCAAAGTTAAATCATTCATCTTCTAAATAGTACCTTGACCTTTTTTCTTTCAACCCCAGAAAGTGTTCAAATGGGATTTTATAAAAAACAGCAGATAAAAGAGTAGCTACTCTGGAAGAAGCTGAGCACTGACCAGTGATCATTCCTTAGATACCTCAATTCTTTTACCTACTATGTGCCATTATACTTTGGAAGTATATAATCTGTGCTTCACATCACAGAAGCTTATAATTAAGAGATTGCTTTGAGTCTCAAATGATATATGCACTTTGGACTTTTAAATCATGTTGAAATTGTTAAAAATGATGGGGACTTTGTGTGTGTGTGTGTGTGTGTGTGTGTGTGTGTGTGTGTCTTGCATGTGTATCTTAAACCTATCTATATATGTGTGCACAAGAGGGCCCTTGAGTGTGTGTGCCTGTGGAAGCCTAAGGGTGACACAGGAGATCATCCTGGATTGTTCTTCCACCTTATTATTTTGCTCTAGTGTTTCCCAGATTCTGCCTTCCAGAGTCAGGATTGTAGGCTGCTGCCTTACCTGCACAGCATTTTTACATGGAATTTGGGGATCCAAACTTAGGTTCTTTTGTGAGACGAAGGCTTTAATCACTGAGCTTTAATCACTGAGCCATCTCTCCAGCCACAAATATGAAGACTTTTGAAGTTGAAGTCTACTTTGCATTATGAGATAAAATGAGATTTTGGGAGACAGGGGGTTAGGGTGGAAAGTGATGGCTAAGAAACTACGGTTCCTATGTCAAGTTAACAAGAGAGGGAGTTGTGGGCTGGAGAGATGGCTCAGGGGTTAAGACTCTGCCTCAAAAGCAGAAGGTCCTGAGTTTGGATCCCAGGTCCCATGTAAAAACTCCAGGCGACCTGCACTTCTGGCCCCAGTGTGCAGAGCCTGGGAAATCTCATAGGAAAAGGAGATAGAAACAATCCAGGATGACTCCGGAAGAAAAAAAAAACGAGAGAGGGAATTGTAAGGTTATTCTCAGGCATGAACTTGGTAAGCTCTAAAATCACCTGGTAACAAGCCTTTGGGTATGCCTGAGGGGATTATTCTCATTAGGTTAATTGATATAAGAAGACCCACTTACTATGGATAACAAAATACCTTGAGCTGAGATCCTAGACTGTATTAAAAAATAAGAAAGCAGGTTAATGCCAAACAGACATCAGGAGCTACTTTCCTTGATGATTTGACCACTGGTAAGTCATCCATGCCTAGCAATTACTCGGGCACTTGCTAGTACAAGCATTCCAGATGAAACCTAGTGGGCTACACATTCAAAAGGATATGAGGAAGACTGGGTGGAAAGGACAAAGTATATAGTGAAAAAGGAGGGAGGATGGGTTTGAATAGCAAGAAGTAAAATGACATATCCATTGTCTGCATGTATGAAAATGTCATAGAATTTTTGAAAGGAAAAAGTAAGATGAGCACAAACATTCATCATTTTCTGCTTTTTGACTGTAGATACAATGTGACCTGCCTCTTCAAGTTCCTAAAGTACAGATTGTTAATGACCCACTTGATATCAAAAGCTTAATTTTCAGCCAAAAAATTTGTCCTAAAAACCAAACAATTTATTACTTTCTCATTACATTTTTGTGTGTCATAACATTACTTTCGTTTCATAAGTTTAGAGTTATAAATTCAAAAGATAGCTCTATAAAGCTGCCCTCATCTTGCTCAAAGTTTCACTTCCAAAGGAAAATCAAGGTAAAAACAAATTAAATAAATAGCAAAAAATACATTTTTATACATTACTAATAAAATTCATCAAAATGTTTCCAAAAAAAAACTTCTTACCTGTCACATTGCTGCATTATGGAAATTTCCTTGATTATTTCTTGAAGATCTGACTCAACGGGCACTTGCTTAATTGCAACAACTTGGCCAGATTCCTTATGTATTGCTTTAAAAACACTTCCATAGGACCTTAAAAAAACAAAAGTCGAAACTTTTTTTCATCAAATATCACATTAAAGATTACTGTGAATTTTTCTGCACAGTGTTTTCTGGCTTAAAACATTACTCACATGATCAAAAATAAAAGCAGTATGTTAACAAACAAGCTTAACTGCTTGAATTATAAACTTAAGTTATCAAATTAAAAATGTAATGAATTCCTATTTTCCTTCCTTGAGGAAGGGGAAGAGAGAAGGAGATAGACTGACTTACGGTTTGTCAACTCAAATGCAGCAGTAAGAAGAAATAAATGGAAATTAGAAGCTTGAAAGGTTTGTTGAAAACAGTCCAAGTCTCAAGTTAACACAAAAGGTTGATCTCAAGTAAAACAATCCCCAGAATATCAAGGCCCCACCTCTGTTCAGAGTGTGCAATAAGAACTGAAACTCTGTATTGTGAATTTGTTTTGTGACAAGATTCCATATAGCCCAGGCTGACCTAAAACATACTATGTAGCTGAACATGACTTTAAACTCCTGATCCTTCTGTCTCCCAAGAGCTGAGGTTATAGGCATGCAGCACCATGCCCAATTACTGTGAACCACTTAACACCAAATTTAGAGAAACGAGGAGTAGGTAGCCAATGCTCCTTCAAATGTGTTTCAGTATTCTCTTCTCAAAAGAAAGACCACACATTCAGAGGATTGGGTAGATTTGGAATAACAAAGAGGATTTTAGCACTGACAGGGAAATAATTTTGAGAGTTCATAGAGTGCTACATGCTATTCTGTGACAATTTCAGAATATTTGAAAATTATTCTGAAAGAATTTAGCAAGCTTCAAAAGAGATTTAACCACATAATAATCATTTTGTGTAAGTACTACATGCTAATCAATTGTACCAATACCGCAAAAGACAAATAGGACTTATTAGTCACTTGCCAAAAATGTCTCTGCTCTAACTCTTGAAACAAGTTTGTTACTTAAATATGCATGCTTTTTATAAAGCAAAACCAATGAAAGAGGGAGTAATTTGTAATTTAGTATGTGAACTAGGTGTTACTTTCATCTTTCCATTGCTAAGGGAATACAGAACTCAAACAACTTAAGAAACCAATAGATTTATTCTTGTTTATGATTCTTGGTTACATATCACCAGTAAGCAGGGAGTTCATATTAGTACCAGGAGCAGAGAAAACTGGTATATATCTGGTATATATCTACGCAAGAGCTGAGAGAGATGTTTGTGAGCCTGTATCCCAAAGTATATCAAACTACTGAGTCAGCTCTTTCCATCTTCTCTACCTGCTCAGGAAATGGTCCCTCACACTAAAGGCCAGGTCTTTCACACATCCATTAGATAATCTCCCATAAGCTTGCTAACAAATTGCATTAAATAATTCTTCATACCTAAAGGTTCAGCCCCCAACTGTCAGGTTGACAATGTATCTAACTGTCACAAACTAAAAAACAAAGTTAACAGCCAATGCCATTTTCTGAGTTACTATACACTAGGTATTATGGTAGGTGTTTTACAAGCCTTATCAAATTTTTCCCTCATAATTGTGAGGTAAAATATTATCAGCATTATTAAAAGAAAAGGAAACAGACTCAGATACTAGTAACTTGTTTATCTGACTCTCTTTAGAAAGTTAAAATTCAGTTTGATGTCCACAGTTACCTCTGGGAAAAGGAGAGTTATGTATCTTTTCTCAAAAGCTAACATAAAATTCAGAGCCTTACTTTCCTATTTTGAGACAGTGTCTCACAGAAATCTCCAGAATGGCGTTGAAATTCACTCCTAGCCAGACAAGTCTTGAACCTGAGTTCTTCCCGCCTCACCCTTTCTTTGATTTAATTTATAACAAATCCTCTTTGTTTTCTCTCTATAGTAGTTTATCTATTGAATGTTTAACTTCTTTGAGGAAACAATTCACATAATTTATACCCAGGTAGGCAATCACTCACTAGCTTAGGGATTTTCAAGATAATTGTCACTGGGCAGCACAGTACTCTCTGAACTCTCAAAAATTATTACCCATCAACGGTTACATCATCTTTCTTATTCCAAATCTATATTTCTCTTACTCTGTTTCTCTCATTCCTGTTTGTATGTGTGTGTGGTAGGGGGACTGTACATAGGACCACGTTCATAATTCATCACTGTTTTCTACATTCTTCAATCAGTACCAGAAATTAAACCACATTATTATTTTGTATAATAATTACAAGCTAACAAACTGCACTAATGGATTCATTACTGATCATATGTTCAAAAGATTTTTAAAATATTTCTCTGTGTGTGTGTGTGTGTGTGTGTGTGTGTGTGTGTGTGTGTGTGTGTGTGTGTATGTGTGTCAGTGGGCACTATGTGTCCCTATAGAGGCCCAAGGGTGATTTTGGGAATCACCTGGATTGCTTCTACCTCCATCTTGCTTTACTCTGGGATTTCCCAAACTCCACCTACCAAGGCCAGAAGTGCAGGCCATTGCCATTTCTGTCTGGAATTTTTACGTGGGACCTGGGATCCGAACTCGGGAACTTCTACTTGTGAGGCAGAGTCTTAACCCCTAAGCCATCACTCCAGCCCTCAAAAGCTTTTAATATGCTCATCATTCCTAATTTTTCACTTAATTTCAGGTTATTAGAAATTAATTCCATCTCTAATTTCTTTATATTTCATTATTTGAGTTTAAATACCAAGATCTTGTCTCTTTTTTTTTTCACTAATAATAGAAGAATTTAAACCCACATCATTTTACTTTATTGGCTTTGTCATATTCTTCAGATATTTATAAAATATGTTCTTTTCATGATTTTTATTTCTTTCAATCTATAAACTATCTCAAAGTATAATTCCTAATTTTCAGTAACTTTGATAGGTTTTGTTGTCAATTTATAATTAATTATTTCTAATTTAGTAAACTATAATCAGAAAATGAAACTTATAAAAATCTATTTTAGAACTTATCAGGTTTCTGTGTGTGTGTGTGTGTGTGTGTGTGTGTGTGTGTGTGTGTATGTGTGTGTGAATGCGCGTGCACACACGCGCACCCCTGTATAGCCACAAGGATGACTAGGGGAATCATCCTGGATTGATTCCATCTCCTTTTTGCTTCACTCTAGGATTTTCCATACTCCACCTTCCACAGCCAGAAGTACAGGCCACCACCATTTCTGTGTTTTTACGTGGGATCTAGGATCCAAACTCATGTCCTTCTGCTTGTGAGACAAAGTCTTAATTCCTGAGCCATCTCTCCAGCCCTATCAGGTTTTTATGTCTGTAAACATAGACCAAGGAAAACTGCATAATATATGTGTGTATGTACATATACAAATACAAGCACTATACATAAATATGTACACATATAATCAAGCTATTGATAATGCTTAATCCTTTTTTATTAAACTAAAAATACTGAAAGATATAATGAAAATATATTTTATAGCCTATATTCTACTCTATACTACAGTTATTCAGTATTTATTTATCTTATATAATTATTAACTATTACTTATAATTTTCCAATCATAAATTTAGCTGCCATGTGTGAAAAAATGATTTTCTATAATGTTTCTTTTCTCTCATTGCCTAAATACCTTCTTATTCAAGAAGGTCAACAAGAACCATTAACTTTAATTCATGTAATGTTAATACTACCACTTTAATTTCTTCTTTTTTTCCTTTTATCTTCTTTTATCTCCTTTTTGGATAGTTTTTACCAGAAAATATCTCTATACCCCTATTTATTTTGTTATATAGGTCTTCTATAAGGCACATATAGTGAAGGTTTTTTATTTTTACATTATTCCACAGTTCACCTTATAATGTGTCAACTCACATTTAGTAAAAAATAAAAACAATTTTATTCCTTCCATCTTATGTTTGTATGTTACATATTCATATGCAAATTTTTTACTTATTTTTGAAGTTTTCCTACATTTTTTATTCCATTCCTTTTCTGCTCAAAATAATACCTATTCCTGTACTACATTCTGCAAGTGTGCTAATGACTCTTCTACCTACAAATACCGATTTCCTTGAGATACTCAATTCATACCTGCCACTGACCTTTTCCTAAATTATGCTCTAAGGTGCTAAAAAGAAGACCAAAACCACATGCCTAACAAAGCTTATTAAAGAGATGGGAAAACCTTATGAATAACTTGATGATACATTTCTTGCTTTATACATGTACACACAAAGCAGACATAGCCTACTTCACTACAAGATGGTAGTGTCATATCTAGCATAATCTCATCTTTAAAATCCACATTGGGCTGGAGAGATGGCTCAGGGATTAAGACTTTGCCTTGCAAGCAGAAGATCCTGAGTTCGATCCCAGGCAGAAATGCAGCAGTGGTCTGCATTTCTGGCCCTGGTGGGCAGAGCCTGGAAATTTCCAGAATAAAGCAAAAGGAGGTAGAAGCAATCCAAGGTGATTCCCAAAACCACCTTTGATCCTCCACAGGAACACATAGTGTCCGCTGATATGCACATAGACACACACGAATGCAAAATAAATAAAAATATTTTAAAAAATGAAATTCCACATTTCAACATTAATTGGTATTAATATTCAACACTAGGAAATATATTTTAGTTGAAAGATGAAATAATTCTGTAATTATTTAAAAAGTTACTTTCGTACTTTTTGTACTTACCCTTCTCCAAGTTTCTCCAGTACATCAAAAACTTCTTCAGGCTGCTTAGTCAAGCTGTCTTCACTCAACTTTTTTAGCTTACTGATTAAAAAAAGATTAAAAAATAAAATAAAAATGCTTTTCTTAAGAACTGCATGGAAGATATAAAGAGTGAATATTTCTATTTCAAGTTCTGTTCCTTATATATCCAAGCAACATTCCCCCAAAGAACCTCTTTATTAGTTTCTTGAGAAGCTTTCACACTAACATGAATACATACTCTCTCTTCAAATATATAAGAAAGCATTGTATATACTCTCCTTCACACATGCTAATAGGGGCTCTACCATTGTCACCTAGCAATACATGTTCATAAATAACAGTATGGAAGTATTATAAGAAATACATTGCTACGCAATTTCATCATAATATGAACATCAGAGAATGTGCTTACACAAACCAAGATAGCATAGTCTATTATACAAGAAGCATATATATACAACAGCATAGCTTATTTCCACTAGGGTCATGAAGAAGCAAATGATTTAATTTAAAAAATGGTGTATATAGTGATCTTCTTGGTCTCTTTTGAACGCTACTTTATCTATCAGTTATCAGAATAGTTATGACAGCTTGTTTTTGTCTTTTATTTGCCTAGACAAGGTGACTTCCACCCTTTGACTCTCAGTCTGAGTGTCACTACCAAGAGGGTGACAGAAAAAAAAGTTGGATGCTGTTTTATAATCCAATTAAAAATGTTATATCCAGCAAAACTGTCTTTTAAATTAACTAACAAAGTCAGAGAGATGGATAACTGGGTAAAGGCCTTTCTGCTTCCTAGCACACTTATATGTCACAATACTGAGCCAGCTCTTTTTATCTCATACTTTTCATTTCATAGCACCATGATCTGGGTATTCCCACACCAATTAGATAATCTCCCGCTTGCACAAAGTTTGCCTTAAGTTCGAATTCTTCACAATTGCCCTCAACTGACTTCAACTGTGAAGATTACAACTGAATCTACCTGGCACAACCATAGACCCTTATGTAATCAGATCATAGTGCAGTAAAATTAGACACAATAGCAAGAAAAACTACACAAATACATGGAGACTGAATAATGTACTCTTGAATGAACCGTAGGTCACTGAAGAAATCAGAAAAGAAAGTAAAAAGTTCCAAAAAAGTAATGAAAATGAAAGCCCAATTTCTCAGAACTTTGGAGATGTAACTAAGGCAGTTCTATGAAATTTATAGGTATCGAGTATTTATATAAAAAAATCAAAAATATCTCAAATAAACAATCTCATGATAAACTACAAAGTTCCACAATAACAAAAACAACCTAGACCCAAAAACAGTAGGTAAAAAGAAATGATCAAAATCAAGGCAGAGGGCTGGAGAGATGGCTCAGGGGTTAAGACTCTCCCTTACAAGCACAAGATTCTGAGTTCAGATCCCAGGTCCCATGTAAAAATGCCAGGCAGAATTCAAGGCAGCCTGCACTTCCAGCCTGGTGGGCAGAACCTGGGAAATCCCAGAACAAAGCAAAAAGGAGGTAAACAATCCAGGATGATTCCCGAAATCACCCTTGTTCGTCCACAGGGATACACTGTGCCCTCTGACACACACACACACACACACACACACACACACACACACACGAACACCAACACACAATAAATGAATGAATGAATTCATAGGCTTTAAAAAAAGATCAAGGCATAAATTAATGAAATGGAAACAAAACACATAGAACTATTCAAAAAATAAGTTCTTTGAAAAGAACTAGTCAAACTAATGAAAAGAGAAGGCCCAAAATAACAAAACTAGACATAAAAAGAGGGAAATTACTACATACTTCAATGAAATATAAAAATCATTAGAGAGTAGTTTGAAAAGTTATATTTGAAAAATTGAAGCCCATAGAACAAATGGATAAATTTTCAGCTACCTACTAAAACAACTTAAATCAATAAATGATAAAAATTTAAAGCCTCCCAACAAAGGAAAATACAGCACTAGACAGATTCAATGTCAAATGAATTCTACCAAATGTTTAAAGAAGAGAGAATATCAATATTCCTCAAACTACTCTTAAAAAATAGAAATGGAGGAACACTACCAAACTCATTCTACATAGCCAGATGGCCTGACGCCCAAACCAGACTTAAGGACTTAAGGAAACAAAACTATAACTCAATTTTCCTGATGAACAGATGAAAAAATACTAAAAAAAAAAAAAAAAATCTTACACATCAAATTCAAGAACATATTAAGGAGACTGGGGAGATCATTCTGTGTGCAAAGCTCTTGCTGTGCAAGCATGAGGACCTGAGTTCAGGTTCTCAGCACCCACATAAAAACCAGTTATAGCAATGCAGTTGGGAATCTGGGACTAGCAGATCCCCAGGGCTTGCTGGCCAGGTAATCTGGATGAAATAGCAAGCTTCAGATTCAGTGAGAGAAGACCTTCTCAAAAAGTAAAGGGCAAGCACGATGGCACAGCAGGAAAAGTGCCTGAGTTCAATCTGAGGAGCCTACAAGGTGGAACCAACTTCCAGAAGTTGTTCTTCGATCTCCATACAAGGAATGTGACATGTACACACCTGCCTGCTCACTTTTTCTTGCTTGCTTGCTTTCTCCTCTCTTTACCTTCTCCCCTCTCTTTCTCTCTCTCTCTCCCCCTCTCTCAAACATAGATATATGAAATATTTTTTAAAAGAGATAGAGGACTCCTGATTTCTACACACAGGGGAGAGGTCAGTGTACTCACAGTGCTAAGTTAAAAAAAAAAAAAAACTGCCAAATGAGATTATAGTTAGCAAAACCATTTTTTAAATTAAAAAGAAATAAATACATTCTCTAATGAACAAAAGCTAAGAGAATTTATCACCACTAGACCTGTGTTGCAAGATATGCTAAAGTGTGAAAAAAAAAAAAAGATGTGCTAAAGTGTTCTTCAGACTGAAAGACAGAAATGCTAGAGGTTAAACTATCCACCTCAGAAGTAAAAAGACCTGAATTCAGAGCTCCAGATCCCATAGAAAAATGTTGGGTAAGTTTAGTGGTGTCTGTAATTTCAGCCTGGAAGGTGAAGCCTCGAAAAATCCTTATTACAAAGCAATAAGGAAGCAGAGCAATTCAGGATGATTCTGGAAGTCATCTTTGGGCCTCCAGATACACACACTCACTTGCCCTCTTGTATACACACACACACACACACACACACACACACACACACACACACACGCACAATTGAATAAAAAACAAAAATTAAAAAAAAAAGATGGAAAATAATTGAGGAAGACACCGATGTTAAGCTCTGACCTCCACACACGGGAAAATATACCACATTTGCTATAAGCGAAATAAGCTATAATAAGACATATACTACATACTTGCTAAAAGGGTTAAACTTACAAAGGGTAATAATACTACAGGCTAGAAACAAGAAACATGACTTCTAAAAATGTAAATTTACCTATCATAGAAACAAGCTAATAGTACTTAATAAGTTAGATACACACTTTATTATACAACCCAACAATCTACTCCTAGGTATTTGCCTAAAAAAAATGAAACGTGTCAACTAAACATACAAATATTCATAGTAACCTTACTCAGAATAACCACACTTTGAAAGATTCCAAATGTCTACCACTGGTAAACAAACTATGGAGAATCCAGTCAATAAAACTGTACTCAGCAACAAAACATAATGAACTATTGATATAGTCAATATCCTGAACAAATCTCAAAATTACTATAGCCTAGTTAAGAAAAAATCAAAAGGAACATTTTGCTTTAGATAGTCAAAAATTTAAGTACATAGATTTAATGGTGAGTAAATTACTGATGATGATAGCTACAAGTTAGTGGAATGAAGAAGGAAAAAAACAGATTATAATTGTTGGAGATGATGGATAAATGAAAAGGTAAAGAGAACAATTATTGACCACTCTACCTTAACACTTGTGGGAAGCACAGTTACTGTTCACATATGATTTTGCAAAGAAAAAAGCAAATCAACAATCCATATAAAATGCTTATGCAAGTGGAATGACACTGGGGATAAATTACTAAAATATAGCAAATTTGAAAATATAGAATAAGAAGAGAAAATGAATGAAGCATGTTCTGAAAAGCTTGGAAGAAACAGAATCCGAAGTTTATGGTGGATGACACTGTCTTAATATCCCATCATAATCAAAGTTACAAGTTCAGTTGCAGAATGGTAGCCGAAGTTGAGGAAACTGCTCTATCAACTAGAAAGATAATTTATCTACTGAGTCTGGAAGTTGATGCTAACCTGAAAATTCAACTTTTTAAAAATCTGATATTGAAATATGACTACTTGAAATAAATACAGAAGTAAAAAGGAAAAAAAAGCCAATCTACAAAATTTAAATGGATGATGAGATTAAAATACCGCATTTGTTGAGGTTAAAGGACCACAAATTTAAAATGGCAGTCTTTGCAGTACATATATTCTTCACTGTTGCTCAAAAGACTAGAACTAGGCAAAAAAGCAGACAACATAACTAGTCCAAAGTTGGTCTTCTGTCAAGCACATAGAAGAGCAATGAAAAGGCATTAAAGATACTGAAAAAAAATGACCAAAGAATTATCATGCAGAAGAAAAATAAAAATAAGCCAGCAAGCAGAAACAGAAAAAAATGAGGTAGAAAGATATTATGAACCAGAAAGACAAAAAAAAAATCCTAATAGAGAAATCATCTCTTAAATTTTTGCAAAAAGTGGACAACTGCATCAGAAATATAAAGTGCTTCAAGCACTTCACATCTAAGCAAGATGAGCCATGTACATGGTATAGTCTCTTTAAAATTAAGACAAAGAATAATTCAATCATTATGCAATTCCTCAGGAGTTATAAACGTTTACTTCAAAACACTCTCATAATCTGGCTCACTTTTAAACAAACAAGTCATAAGTCACCCAAATAAGTCAAGTAAACACAGAGAATATTTCTATTAGACCATGCATCTTATTTTTTCAACATGTAGGACTGAAATGTTACTAATTTAACTCAGGCAAAAAAAAGTCTGTCTGGGGCATCTGTTTTGGTAAACAATTCCTGTTTTATGTCATTTTGTCTTTATTTCCTCTTTGTCTTTCTGGTGCTTTAAATGAAAAATGATCTTTTCATTTATGGCTTAATTTAAAATAATTTTTGCATTTTTTGATTTCAAACCTCTATAGTTGAAAAAATTTTCCTAATTTAAAGTCAGTCTAAGGGCTAGGATTGGAATTCCATGGTAAAGTATCTACCTTACATGCACAAGGCTCTGGGTTCGATCTAACACCAGCCAAAATAAGTTCACTGACAATCAAAAGTCAGACAGACACATACACACTGCATTTTTCTAATTTTCTACTCTAGCAAACTCAATATACTAGCCATAATTTTATGTTTTTGACATTTTATAATTTTTAATATTTTATCTAGATTTTATCGTGTGTGTATGTGTGTGTGTGCGTGTGTGTATGTGTGTGCAGGATGCTGCAGTGTCTGTGTGGAGGTCAGAAAACAACTCTGGAGAGTTGGTTTTCTCCTTCCATTATGTGGATTTCAGGGATAAAACTCACATCACCAGAACTGCACAGTAAGTACCTTTTCCAGGGAGCCATCCTGCAGTCCATTTTGTGGATTTCAACACTTCATAATCTCATCATAAATGTCTTTAATCATAAGTCAAAAAAAATTTTACTCTTGATTACATGCCTTTAGAGTATGAACTCTTCCTTACACTAGAGAATTTACAGAGACCAAGGCATACATACAACAGAAACATCTGGCTTTCCAACAAATCAAGGAGTTGAAATTAAACAATCAATTTAATTTAATAAAAGATGGAGCCTATTGGGCCTAAGAGCACACATCTTTAGACCAGTAATCTCAGCTACCTGGAAAGCTAAGGCAGGAGAATCACAAGTTCAAGGCCAGCCTTGACTACAGAATGAGTGACATTCTATCTCAAAGTGAAAAAACTGAGGGTGTGGGCCTATTATCTGATGATCTCATCCAGTCAGAAAGAATATATCTTGTACACTGGTATAGGCAATACACTGAATGAATCAAAGAAAAAACATGCTAAATATAATTTTCTTTTAACTTTTTTTTTAATGTCACCAGAATTCTTGAATATTTCAACTTTTAATGCCACCCAACCATAAACTTGTACATCTCATTTTGGTTGCTTCTTATTCAATGTAAGAAAATTCTGTAATTCTATTCATATTTTCCTCTGACCTTCAATACAAACTTTTCTAAATCTTCTATGAGTGACGATGGATTTAAGAAAGGATAGTCTCAGTTTTCTCCAAATTCTTCATAATAGTTTACATCAAGATGAACATACATTTAAAATTATACCAAATAATGGTATTATAGTGAAAGTGTTTAATATTCTTAGCACTCAGAAATTCATGCTGATGTCATTAAGAATATGACACCCTAGACTAAAAATATGTGAGATACATATAGACAAATATGAATGAGATAAGATTGAACAGAAACGAATAATTGCTTAAACTGATTGACAAGTACAAACAAGTTCACACTCTCTACAAAATACAGTTGAAGCTTTTATGATAAAAGAACTTCTACAAGCAGGAACTAAATTAATGTTAAAATGGCAAGAAATAATCATATGTTTTACTATATATAAGTAATGCTTAACAAATGTACAAGTAAATATTTTAATATAAATACTAATTATGGAACATACATTTACTGATAACAGCCACTAAAAATTGTGGTATAGAAAATGCTCAAATAGAGCATGCTCACAATATATTTCTAAGCAGAAAAAAAGGACAAGTTAAAAATAAGCTGTACACATAAACTAAAGGCACTAGGATCCTTAGAAGCTAGGGATTAACGCCACAATAGTGTTCCTATACTTAAGGGGAACACAAAAAAGAGTTCTAGGAAATGCCACTGAGTCCTTACACCTCATCAGAGAGGAAGACCCAGAGGAAAGTTTGACATACACATTAAAGGATGCTCCAGGGATTGGGGGGGGAGGCACTTGGAGATACGGGGGGGGGGGGAGGAAAAAAGTGGAAAAAAAAAAGCTGTACAAAACAAAATTAAACCATCTCCATTTTTTCTTATTGACACACATATAATCAATTCAGCTCTAAGTTCACATATAAAGTGAGGAAATAGAAAAAGCATTCCATACAAATAGAATCCTAAGGAAAGTCAGAATAACCTAAACTAAATAAAATCAACTAGACCAAGTCAAAACAGTAAAGAAACAGGGAGCTCTGTATAAAGCTAAAGGGATCAATCTGACAAGAGGAAATAAGAATTACAAATATATATCCAATATTCAAACATCCAAATACATACAGTGACCATTAATAGATCTAAAGGGAGGGATTGTGTCCAATACAATAGTAGCAGGGATCTAGACTGAAGAGATCTCTTCAGGGATTAAGCCTCTGCCTTGCAAGCAGAAGGAAGGTTCTGAGTTTGGAAATATAAAATGCTAGGCTTTGGAAATGGTGGCCTGCACTTCCAGCCCTGGTGGGCAGAGCCTGGGAAATTCCAAAGCAGAGCAAAAAGGAGGTAGAGCAATCCAGGATGATTCCCAAAGTCAACCTTGGCCATCCACAAGGACTCTGATACACACACAATAAATAAATAAAGTTAAAAAAAAAAGCAGGGTTCTAACATTCAACAAGTGACAGATCATCCATACAGAAAATAAAGGAACAGCAGAGTTAAAGTGCATCCCTTCCAAACAGATCTAAAGGTTAACTACAGAACATTCCATTTAGCTGCAGAATTTACATTCAATAGCACATGGAACATTCTCCATGACAGATCATATGCTAGATCACAAAAAAAGTTGAATGAGTAACTATTTCAATTATAATACAAAAAAGGAAATAAAGAAAAATTTTTAAACTGCACAAGTACATGCAAATTAAGCAATTTGCTCTAATTTTTTTCTTCCTCTTTTATTGATGAATTTTCTTTGATGTTATCATACAGAAATACATAACCTTCCATTTACTCTCCCCTCTGTTGTCCCCTATTTCCCTCCCTTCATCACACACCACCACCACCACCATCCAAGTCCTTTTGTGTATAATGGGTTCAACCCAGACCTTCTATGTGATTCCAGGATTGGCATCTTTTCTTGAAAATCTGCTGGTTCTTCTACTCTATATGTACATTACTAGATGTATTTGTCCATCCTTCTAAACCTGTTTATCAGAACTCTACCAGGGCCCCATGGATTTCTTATTCAGTTGACAGATGATCACTGGTCTTGTCAGTCACTTGCAAGTATGTCAGTTCCCACCCCTCTTGTAGTATGACTGCCTTTGTGTGTAGCTTTTGAAGAACAGGATTCTACAACTCTTTTCCATGTCTTCTGGCTCTTTCATCTTTCCACCCCTCCTTTATCAGTAAAGGATATGCCATGTTGACTAAAATGCTCAACCTTCATTAATTCTTAGCATCTTAGCGACAATGGATATTTCCAGCTCCCTCCAATTAGGCTAATGTGTATGTACTCTGCGTAAGACTGAGGGTAGTTTAAGTGTTTTTTCTGTTTCCTATTCTAGGGTGGCTTTGCCTGAGGCTGAGTGCACCTCAGTCATTTATTTTCTGCAAAATGACTTCTTGCTTAGAGAAGCTAGGACTGGATATAAGAGAGAACATGTGGTGTTCACTGGGTCTCAGTTACTTCACTCAGTTATAATTTTTTTCAGTTTCATCCATTTATTTGTACATTTCATAATTTAATTTTTTGTTACTAAATAGATATTTTGTTGAGTATATATGCCACAGTTTCTTTATCCATTCATCACTTGATGAACCTCTAGCTTGATTTCATTTCCTTGTTTATTGTGAACAGAGCTATAAAGACATAAGTGTGTATGTATATATCTCTGAGATGAAATGTAAAGTCTTTGGGGAACACTCCCAAGAGTGACATAGCTGAGTTGTACAATAGTGCTATTTTTAGTTTTTTGTTTTTCTTTTGGGCTTTTTTTGAAGTCTCCACACTGATTTCCAAAGTGATTGCACCAGTTTATAGTCCCACCAGCAGTGAGTGAGTTAACAGTTCCCGTTTCCTACATCATTGCCGGCATTTGCCATTATTTGGCTTTTTAATCTTCATCATTCTGAATGCTTGAAATATTAGCAAAAACAATAAAACAAGAAAGGAGATTAAGTGGAATATATACATACATACATACATATATGTATACATATGTATGTGTGTATATATATATATGAAATCAAGTTGAGTTATCCCTGTTTGTTGATGATATGAACAGACAGATCCCAAAAGCTCTAACAGGAAAATCCTAGAGTTGATTCTTTCAGCAAAAGATAGTTATAAAATTAACATACAAAAATCAGTTGCCTTCTCATACACTGTAGCAGTCACTTTTCATTGTTGCTGATAAAATCATGAAAAAACAGCTTAAGGGAACATGACGCTTATTTTCTTTTATGATAGCACAGTTACAGTTCCTCATCTGACTTGGCAGAAGAGCTGACAACAATACCAACAGCTGAGGGAAATAACCACACCATATTCACATAACGGCTGGGAGGACAATCCTTTAACTTGTCAGGCCAACATGTTTGGCCAAGTACACAGAGGGATGTCCACTTTCTCAACCAACTCCCCCTATCTTATTCACCTACCCTGGGTCTAGTCCCACTCACCATGGACTGGGCCTACCATCAAGTAGACAATCTTCAGCAGGTTAGCTGGGCTTAACTCAACTATTGATTATCTACAAATGTGACCAGAGCTTGAACTCTCAGACATCAAAATGACAACTATATCTAACTTTTTCAAGAAAGAAATGAAAGATAAAATCGCATTCACCATAGCCTCGAGAAAAATAAAATATCTTTGTTCTCTATTTCCCTACCCTCATTGCTCAAGGAAGTAAAAGACCTATACAAAAAAGTTTGAGAACACTGAAGAAAGGCTGGATAGATGGCTTAGGGGTTAATACTCTGCCTCAAAAGCCAAGGTCCTGAGGTTCGAATGTGAAATGCCACCTGAAAATGGCATAGGCTTGTACTTCTGGCCTTGGTGGGTGGAGCCAGGGAAATCCCAGAGTGAAGCAAAAAGGAGGGAGAAGCAATCCAGGATAATTCCCAAAGTTACTCTTGGTCTTCCATACACAGTGCCCTCTGATGCACACACATACATACATACACACACACACACACACAAATTTTAAAAAATGTGTATACATAAAGAACCAACAGTTTAAAAAAAAACACTGAAGAAAACATCTGAAGATGTTTCAAAAGACCTCCCAAACTCATGGAATACTGTGAAAATGACCATTCTTCCAAAACAAATCCCCAATGCAATTCTTTACAAAAACTGAGAAAACAATACAAAAATTCAAAAAAGTCCCATAGAGCCAAAACAATCCTTCGTAACACAAACAGTATTGGAGGCATCATCATACCTGACTTCAGATTATACTACAAAACCATATTAATAAAAACAATATGGTACTGGAACAAAAACAGATAGACACACCAAACAATAGATAAGAATCAAAGACTCAGATTTGAGTCCATGTATCTGTAATGACCTGAATCTTTATAAAGATATCAAAAACACCACATGGTGCAAAAATAGTATTTTCAACAAATGGTGCTGAAAAAATAGACATCTACATGTAGAAAAATCCATTAGATTCTTAATTCTCGTCTTGCACAAAAATCAACTCTAAGTGGATCAAAGACCTTAATACTAACCCTGAAACTCTGAAACTTCTAGAAACAAAGAGTGGGAAGTACACCTGAATAAATAAGCTTAAGTAAAGACTTCATGAAATTAAAAAGTTTCTGTTCAACACAAGAAACTGTTAGTTAAGCAAAGAGAATGCCTACGGAATGGGATAAAATCTTCAACAGCTATACATTTAATATAAGATTAGCATCCAGAATATATAAAGAACTCAAAAAAAAAATCAAACAACCCATTTTAAAAATGAGCTACTGTATCTGAACAGAGTTCTCATGAGAAGAAATACAAATATCAAGGAAGAAATTTTAAGAAAATCTTGCCATTTTGCAATATTACCTATGTAAGACTCATTGTATTTACAAAGCTAAATGAAATTTCAGAAAATATTTATAGCTATCCTAATACAATAAGGTTACATTTGCAATACGTTTATTTTCTTTAAGCAAAGTATTTAGAAGGTTTATCCATCTTATAATCTTTTCCTATCAGATACAACTAGGACTTAAATTTGGGGTGTGTGTATGTGTGTGTGTGTGTGTGTGTGTGTGTGTGTGTGTGTGTGTGTGTACTGTGTGTGCCTGTGGAGGCCTAAACAAGGGTGACTTTGGTAATCACCCTGGATTGCTCTACCTCCTTTTGGCTTTGTTCTGAGGTTTTCCTTCTAGAACTGGAAGTAGAGGTCACCATCATTTCCACCCCGCGTTTTTACATTGGATCTAGGATCTGAACTCAGGTCCTTCTGCTTGCTAGGCAGAGGCATAACTCCTGACCCATCTCCCAATTCTTAAATTTGTATTTTAATTTCTAAAAATGAAACAAATGTAAAAAACAAAAAGTTATTTTGACAAATTACCCAAGTCATGAACTAGTTCTCACTTCTTTCCTTTCTATTTGTTTATAAACAGTGAAATAGAGAATACAGCAATGAAAAGTTTAACACACATATGACCCAGCAATGCAATTATTGGATATATACACAACTGAAACATATCCATGTTAGAGACTGCTGAACTCCCACTTCTCATCTACTATACACTACAGCCAAGAACTGAAAATAGCCCATGTACTGATAAGCACATAAAAGAATACAAACTCAAGAGAATACTATTTAGCCATCAAAAAGGATGAATTCTTGTCATTTGTAACAATATGGATTAGGCTGGAAATCATATCAAAAAAGCCAGGCACAAAGAGAAGCCAACCCACTCAAATATGAAACTTAAAAGTGTAATAGTTCTTTGAGAAATTCCTGTTCTCTTTTCAACAAGTGTGCTCCGGCTAGCAATGCAGAGGAGTTGCAATTGCTCTTCATTCTCACCAAGAAGGCTTTTGTTTTGAAGGTGGAGCAATCATTGTGATTTAACTTCCATTTCCCTCATGATCACTGCCATTGAGCATCTTTTCATGTGTTTACTGATCATTTGTTCATTATCTCTGGAGAAATATCTTTTCAAGTCCTTAGATCTTCAATTTTGGTACAATCTACAAAAAAAAATATTAATTCTATAAATACTTGGTAGAGCAAAGCAAAGTTATCTGGTCCCAAGTTTTTGTTAATTGGTTAGACTTTCTAATTTATTCATGATTAAATTCTGAGAAGTTATACATATTCAGGATTTATCCACTTCTTCCAGGCTATCAAATCTCCCAGGATTTAACTACTTCTTCTGAGCTATCAAATCTCTAGGTACCCTTAGCATTTGTTATCAAAGAAATGTCTTTTTGTTTCTGATTTGTTTATTGAGTTTCTTTTTCTTCTTAGCCTAGATAAGGATATGTCTACATTTATTTTTCAAAGAATCAGCTCATTTTTTTTGTATTGCTTTTTAGTTTCTACTTCATTTATTTCTTTTCTGACATTTATTATTTCTTCTTTCTCTAAATTCTTTTCTGACATTTATTATTTCTTCTTTCTCTAAATCGGGGTTTGGTTTGTTCTTGTCTAATTTCCTGAGGTGAAATCATAGGTTGCTTGTTTATTTGAGATCCTTCTGCTCATTTTTCATGTAGGTTGTGTATTTTGGTTAAATGAAGGCTTCCTATCAGGTCAACTCTAACTTTGTAGTCAAGAGTAACTATGACATGTCCTCTAAAGCACTCAGATTTGAATCGCATCAAGGAGAAAGGCCCTGGCCTCTTCTGCTTACAAACCAACAGAAAAGAAAAAAACTAACTCTGAGACAACAGATTTGCTCCTTATATGTGATTTTTGGCTCTGTAATTGTAAATGTCTATTTTTTTCTGGAAGATTTCCCAATTCCTACCATACAAGCTTTAGTGACTGCAGCTGCCTAGTAAATCATAGCTGTTGTCAGTGTTATACAGCATGCCTACACCTCATCTTGCATTTGATATCTCTCACTTTTATTTTCTAAGAATGTTTTCCACTTGCCACCATCTCCAAAGTGACATTATTCCTTCATTTTTTGTAATAAATTTTGTGAAGTTGAAAAGTTCCTATCCTTGAAGACATTACTACAATCACGTTCTTAACTTTTCAAAAATCACAAAACCTGAAAATGTAGACAAACAACAAATTTGAAAATGTTCCATCATATTTTTACCTTAAAAAAAAAAAAACTAAGCCAAGCATGGTTGCACATTGCTACTCAGGAGGCGGCAGAAGCTTCAGAAATTTCCCTGAGCTACACAGCAACTTCAAGGCCTGCCTGAAAGTGAAGGAAAGAAAAGAAAGATACAGACCTAAAGGCTTACGAGTTCTGATTATTGTAAACATTTCTAAATATATAAAACTATGCATAGACTTGAGAATTTAAAAAGTTAAAAGAATTTTTAAGGGAAGTCTATCATGGATCACAGGAGAGAGGTTCCAAGCAGTAGGATCCTTAGAGGCAAGGGATTAACAGTCATAATAGAGTTCCCAAACTAAAAGGGAGACCAAGAAGGGGCTCCTGGCTATGCCACCGAGTCCTGAACCCTGACTAGGGTGGAGGACTCAGAGGGAGGTTTGGCATTCACACAAAAGGAAGGGGGAGGCACTGGGAAAATGGGAGGGACAGAAGGTGGTGAAAGGAAAGGGGGAAGGGGAGGACAGTGCAAAGGGAATGAGTGGGGAGGGGAAGAGAGGGGAGATCTCATGTAAAAACGCTAGGGTACCTATTGAACTTGTATGATTAAGAAAAAAAATAAAATGTGGGAGAAAAATTTTAAAAAAAGAATCTTTGGGGAGGGAGGATATTTCTATATGAAAATTACCAGGTTACCTATCTATCTTCCAAATGGTGAAAAAAAGCATGATTTACACAAAAGACACCCCTCACACTTCAAAACTGACTTGCTTATACATTTTTTCTCTAAATCTCAACTTGTGAATAAAATATGAAATCTTAGTATCTATATCCTGACAACTCCAGAGGTCATCACTAGAGAATATTAATTGAAATATCTAAGCATTAATACATGAATAAAACATTAGCTTCAAGCAAAGTTTAAATTCTGAAAATATCAAAAACATTTGTATCATACATTTTTATAGGCTTTCTTGAGTAGAGACAGGACTATGGAGGTGGTGGCTGTTTTCAGCTGTCTGTATAAATGGACTTGACTTCTCATTGCTATTCAATTATATAACAAAGCACACATGAAGTCATTGTTCTGCATTTTACTGTTCTTATAAACAAATAGGAAGAAACAGTTCATGATCTGGGTGTTTTATAAAAAAACACATTTTGATCTTTTATGTTGGGATCATGTTTATCTCTCTTATGTTTTAGAAATTAAAAACTTAAAATTTCAGCTGTAACTGACAGAAAAACAAAGATTGCAAAATGAAATGAATTGCCTAAATACCTTCTCAAAGAAAATTAAAATATTGTAAATGTAACCTTATTGTGTTAGTACAGGTGTAATACTCTCTGAAATTCCAATTAGCTTTGGAAATACAATGAATCCTATCTAGGTAATGCAACGAAATGACAAAAAAAAAAAAAAACAACTTGGAATTTTGTGGATTCTTTAAAAGATCTTGATACGAAAAAATTTTGAATCGTAGAAACTTGAAAAAGTTTTAAACTAAGGGTATAGCACACTAATACATGCTTCCTTGGCATGTGCAAAGCCCTGTACTGATCTGGGGACTATCAAATAAAAAGAGAGGCATGAGGGGCTAGAGAGATGGCTCAGTGATTAAGACTCAGCCTTACAAGCAGAAGTTCCTGAGTTTGGATCCTAGGTCCCGTGTAAAAACGCCAGGTAAAAAAGTGTCACTTCTGGCCCTGGTAGGCAGAGATTGGGAAATCCCAGGGTGAAGCAAAGAGAAGGTAGAAGCAATCCAGGATGATTCCTGAAGTCACCCTTGGTCCTCCACAAGGACACATGTGCCCTCTGATACACACACATACACACACACACACACACACACACACACACACAAACACACATGCATGCACGCACATGAATGAATAAAATAAGTTAAAAAAAGAGAGAGAAACATGAGGATGAAACTTGGGAAAGCTTTAAGTATTTTTATCTCCTTCATCAGTATTCTTCTGAATAAGCAGGTAATTTTGAAGATGCGGTAAACCTAAAGAGAAAAAATAGCCTCTGCTAAGTAAAAAAAAAAAAAAAAAGACCCAAAAGAATTTGTATTTGCTTTTGGAAAAAGGGAAATACTGTCAGATTAGATAATTCTAAATCCCTAATCAACCCAAATGTCCAACAATTGACGAGTGGATAAAGAAAATGTGGTATATCTATACAATGGAGTACTACTCAGCCATCAAAAATGATGAATTACTGGAATTTGCCGGGAAATGGATGTCATTAGAAACAATTGTATTGAGTGAAGTATCCCAGACCCAGAAAATTAAGTGTCGTATGTACTCCCTAATAGGTGGCTCCTAGTACCAAACCCACCCAGCCCACCTAGAGACACTCGATGATAAATCTCTGTAATACTGTAATTGCATGGAGTATGAACAGGAGGGATGGGGTAGGAGGGTCACACCCGAAACAAGGAGAGAGGGGACCATGTTACAGCAGAGAAAATAGGCCTCCATCAAGGACTGCAAGTAAGCAATGAGACATCTGGTTAAGTCCACAGTCTTTTCGTTCCTGATCATTTACAACTGAGGGGGTGTGATCTCACCAGAAGGGGAGGGCATATAGCCTGGCAGATAATAAGTAACCATTTTGCAAATGGGTGATTGACCCCTCCTTCACTGTGGTTTCCTACTTTTATTCCATCTACCTTTGAATATACTCTTATAACAAGACTCTAATTTAACAGCTTTTTATCTCTGGCCAAGGGGGTGACATCCAATACCCATCAGGATGGAGTGAAGGGCATTGCAGGAGCAGCAAAACCGCAAAAGAAAATCAACAAATCATAATCCAGAACTTCAGAGACTCTATATCAACCACCTAAAACTGGGCCAGCCTAATCTCTCCCCATCCTGAAGCTCAGGGAAATTTGCAGAAGAGGGGGCAGTAAGAGTGTAAGAGCGCAAGGATGGGAGGAGCAATGATATGCAAGATACTCCACACAAGTTAGAGCTGAAGCAATCATAATTGGACTTTGCATGCCCTACACAATGTCCAACATACTATTTACCCCACAAAGTCTAGCATATGCTAAAAGCACCAAGATTCTTGGAGGCAAGGGATTGACAGCCAAAACAGTGTTCCTGTGCTTAAGGGGAACAAAGGAAAGGGTTCAGGGAAATGCTGCTGGGTCCTTGTACGTCATCGGAGAGGAGGACCCAGAGGAGAGTTTGGCATGCACATTAAAGGATTCTCCTTCTTCGGGGATTGGGGGAGGGGAGGCACTGGGGGGTGGGGAGGAAGGGGTCAGGGGAGGGTGAGCAGAGGGGTGGGGGGGAGGGAACCGGTGTACCTATTAAGTTTGTATGAGCGAAGATAATAAAAAATATTTTTAAAAAATTCTAAATCCCAGTTTTTAAAAGGACATAACAATGAGAAATGACAAGGAACACTCCTTTTAAAGGACTAGGTTTAAGATGAAAAAAAACTCAACTACACATAGCAACAAATTTCAAATACACACAAAACACACTTGACTAAACACAATTGACTGCCTCAATATGTGACTAAAATTCATGAAGAATAACACCAAGTATACGAAAAGCAAATGATGGTTCTCTGACAACTGGGTCCTATGTCTTCAGTTTAGAATGGTTTGCATCAAGCTGTGACTTTAAAAGTATTTTAAAAGTAATTTAAAATTAACATCCAAGGTAATTTAGTTCATTTAATTTGAAAAAATTATTATACTATATACAGTACTATGATGATAAATATCTTTAAAGTTAGTCATTCTAAATAATCTCTAGCATACAATTTGAAATTTGAAATTTTAACAATCACCAAAAATAACTTACCAAGTTCAAGGAATCAGTAAACCTAAAAATCCCATTTTCTTATCATTGCCTTAATACTTGAATTCTTTTTCATAATTTTACATAAGAAATATGCAATGATGGCAGATGGATAGAAAACTTAATTTGCCAAGATTAGAACAAGAAAATTATCAAAAAGCTTGTTTCTCAAGATTAGTGAGTTTTTAACTTCCACTGAAATTCCACTCCTAGTCTTATTTCTGATGAATTATATAAGCTAAAATTTTATTGAAAGCAATAATTTTTCTTTGATCTCTAAAATCCAATTCACTATTGAAAATTTTCAGAACTGAGGAGATGGCGCAGGACCTTTGCTACACAAGCAAGGGTCGGATTCCCAGATAGTACAAAAAAATGCCAGGCAAAACTGCAATTCTGGCCCTGGAAAACAGAGTCTGGGAAATCCCAGAGTAAAACAAAAAGGCAGAAAAGCAAACCAAGATGATTCCTGAAATCACCCTTGGGCCTCCACAGGCACACACCCAAGTGCTCAATATACATACATACACACATACAAAATAAAATAATCCTGTGGAGGTCCAAGAGTAACTTTGGGAATCATCCTGGATTGCTTCTCCCTCTTTTTTGCTTCACTCTGAGATTTCCCAGGCTCCACCCCACCAGGGTCAGCAGTGCAGGCCACCACTGTTTTTCCATCTGGTGTTTTTACATGGGATCTGAGATCCGAACTCAAGACCTTCTGCTTGTGAGGCACAGTCAACCACTGAGCCATCTCTACCCCAATTAAATTTTTTTGTTTAAACAGGAGGAGGAGGGGTTTTAAAAAACAGGCTATTAATGTCCCTGGTTGGGGTCTTGAAATACCATTTCTCAATTAAAGAAATGAGAACTTCTTGAAGAGACGGTAGGTTCCAGGTCTGAAACAGGGAATGTACAAGGTGAACTTTGAGCATTTTGACACAATTTGAGCTTAAAGTAGTAAATTATAATCCATCATATGTTTAAATGCATCTGCTCATAATGGTATTTAAAACAAAGAAAGAACTGATCCCCTCTGAGGAAAGAAAGGGAACTGATTCACTGCCTTGAAAATTGGCCAACAATAGGAAAGAAATGGCATTTCTCCAGTCTTTCTCTGCAAATGATACCACTGGGTAACCAAACAGAAAGTAAGAGGAAGTGATTTTATAAATACATTCTAACAAATGAAAGCAAAATAATGTGCACAGAATTTCATCATTCTGCAGCACCCAATGAATTCAAAGAAATAAGCACTAACTATTAACAGCTGCCAGCCTCACAGGAAAAAAAAAGGGGGGGGGACCATTAGACACTAGGAAATTCCTAGCCAAACCCCACCTAACACAATGCCTGAGGGATCCAACTTGAATCTCATCCATCTCTGAATCCAGCTGCCCATTTGCAGGAAATACAAAGGACAAAGAAATACATCCGCATGAGTAAGCAATCAGAAAAATGCAGATTGCAAGAAACTACAGTTCAAACAACCTGGGTTCCTAAGAAAAGGGGGATGACTACTCTAAGACTGAAAGTGACAAACCCTATCAAAACTACTTCTTAATCAACAAAGCTAAACTGGCACATCTAGCAATATACATTTGGCCTAATACTGTGAATGCCAGAGTAATGGTTATCTATTTCGGGGGAAAGCTGCTGTGACGGTGACCGAAAACTCAAAAGCAGCTTCTGCTTGGTAATTACAAATTCTGACCTACAACAGTTCACAAGCCATGTTTATTTTGTTTTGTAATGATGTTTTGTACTGCACTAAAAAAAAAAAAAAAAATAGAAATAGGACCAGGAAGATACGTCTGTGGGAAAGCACTTGCCATGTACACATGACGACAGAATTTGGATCTTCAGAACCCATGCAAAAGTCAAGCAGGCATGGCAGCCACCTGTGATCCCAATGCACAGGAGAGAGACAGGAACTCTTGCAGAAAGCAGACAACAGTGAACTCTGATTCTGTGAGACTGCCTCAATGAATAAGGCAGAGAACAATCAAGACACCCAACATCAACCTCAAGCCTCAGGCCTCAGGCATTATACATTCATATGTACATACATGCACATTCATCTGCCCAAATGTAAACATACACACACACACACACCACCACCACACTCATACATTTTAAAAAAATAGGCTACCTGAACATTCAATACCTAAAATTAACCAGGTAAAAACAAGGAGCTAAAAAGTAAAAAAAGAATGAGACTTTAGGGAACTTGGGCTAGGAAATTTTAGGCAAGAGAGCTAATCAACCTCACACCCAGATCAGACTGGGCATCTTCAGTAGGCCCAAGATTCAATATCACCTGTCCCTCCTCCCAAGGGAAAAAAAAGTAAAAAAAGAAGTCAGTGCCCTTTA
Organism: Typhlomys cinereus; assembly: GCA_023101885.1. Classification (NCBI taxonomy): domain Eukaryota; kingdom Metazoa; phylum Chordata; class Mammalia; order Rodentia; family Platacanthomyidae; genus Typhlomys; species Typhlomys cinereus. The sequence continues at coordinate 1,336,230 of JALPQD010000228.1, forward strand.
TTTCCCCCACTAGCCATTTGCTCTTCCACCTATTATCATATTTTAGATGGGTAAAATTCATTTTTCTAGGTGGGTAGAATTCCAAGAAAGACTACAATGAAGTCTACTCCTCCCTCAGTCTTCGCCAAACTGCCAAGAACGAGTCAGCATTCTTTCTCAGACATTCTTACAGCTCAGTGCATCAAGTGAGTTTCCAAGTCCACAATATAACTTAAATCTCTTCTCTTCTTCTCCACAATTCCACCATATTTAATTATGAATTATTCTAATGGTACTTTTTCTGTTTTTATTCTTTACCCTCCACAATCTACTCCACCTAAAGCAACCATAATGATTCTTAAAAATATAAGTTGGTGAAAATCCTGCTTTATATGAAGTGGTGAGTCAATGTTCTCAGACTTTTTGGGTATTTTGGGAGCTTCTTAATGAGAAATTTATGATAACTGCTTCTGAAATATTTTCTTTTTTAAAATTTTTTTATGATTTATTCAATTGTGTGTGCACGCGTGTGTATGTATGTGTGTGTATGTAGAACCACGGACGAATTCGGGAATCACCATGGACCGCCTCCACCTCCTCATTTACTCTGTCCGGGATTCACAGGCTTCGCCCTACCAGGACCAGAAACGCAGGCTGCTCCCGCTTCTGCCTGGCATCTATACGTGGGGTCTAGGATCCGAACTCAGGACCTTCCATCTACAAGGCAGAGGCTTAACCCCTGAGCCACCTCTCCAGCCCCCTGAAATATCTTCTTATAGAGTTTCATATAGACATATGCTCATTCTATATATGTATATATATATATATATACACCTCGTTCTTTTATATGCAAATGCAAAGTAAACATAGTAATACTTTGCAACTTTTTAACTTTGGGCAGTATGTGCTGAGCATCTTTCCAGTGAACACATATGATGCTGCTTTCCTATTTTTTACTTTAAGGATACATGTTGGAATATATATCAAAGTTATTTAATCTTTACTGTATCAATGGAAGTCTAAAATGATTTTATATATTTTATATATAATGAGATATATCATTTAATATACAGTGTATATATACCCTGCTTTAAACTCTATAATCACTGGCACTTTGGCTAAAATCCAAATTCCTTTCCATCACCTGCCATCACTGTCCATCTCTCTGACTCATCTCCATTCACTTTCTCCCATTCTACATCAATCACAATGGCCTCATTTAATTCCTCCTTCAGGCTTTCTCACAACTTTTGTTTTGCCTAAATAATTTTGCCTAAGTAATTTCTAAACCAGTTGGATATAGGTGTCAACTGAAAAAGTAAAGGCCGAGTCTTTGGGCACACTTATAGAGAATTATTAATTAAGGTTAGTCCTGAGCAAGCCTGTGAGAAAGATTACCTAATTGATGTGGGTGGAACCATTCCCTAGGCATGTGGGTATTATAGGGTGGAAATTAGTAATAAAGACCCTTCTCAGTTCTTTCTGTGGATGTAGTGAATACTTCTCTACACTCCTGATGTTAGTATGAACTCTGCTCCCACACTGAACATAACCAAGAATCATAAACTGGAATAAAGTCATTGTCTGTGTCTTTATCACCAACGTAAAAGAAACTGTAACAATTTCTCAATGTCAGGTAGCAGACTAAACACCACTACCTCCACTATCCTACTAAGAGGGTTCCAGCACTCTTCTCTACCAATGCATGTTGCTTCCAGCTCTCAAGGATCAAGCTACAACACAGCATATGTTCTGTGAGGGCAAAGATCCCATCTGCTTCAATTGTCAATATACCTAGCATCTGGCATTTAGAAGGTAGTTAATTCAAAACTAATGCATGAATAAATAAGCAAATGAATGAACACAGGCTGATAATCAATTCCTACCATTAGCAGTGAGTAATCAGCAAGAAAGCCAGTTTTCAGAAGAAAAAGGGAGAATGAGTGACTCAACATATGTGGCTCAACAGAGAGAGAATGAAGAAACCTTGCTTTCTGTTACCTTCAGTTTATGCTTTCCTCAAATATATAAAAATTACTCAGCAAAGTTTAATTACATACCTTTCTAATTATAAAATGCTATATCCATGATTTCAGGAAACTAAAATCCTAAAACTGAAAGATGATTAAGACTATTATCTATTTTGAAACTATCCATTCTTTGAATAACAAATATTTAACTATTTCCCAAGTTACATAAATGTGTATCAAAAATCACTGGGCATTATGGTTTGGAAATTTTCTTTACTACACAATTTTGTGAAGTCTACTCCTATTTCAAGTTTTTCTTTGAAGTAATAAAGTTTCTAAATAAATTGCTGTACATATCTAATTTTTCTCAATTCACTTCTTTACTAAGATGTTATGTTAAATTTATAGGCTAATTCAGAAACCAATATAATACTAACTATACTAACTATAATGTCAACTTCTAGAAATTCTCATTTACTTATGAAATTATTTTTAATATATAACTTTTGATGTACTTTCAAAAGCTCTTGTAAATATGAATTTTAATAATCAGAGCTGTAAAAAACTGTTCAGACATGTCTGTGAACATTTTATTACCTTCATTCACTCAATTTAAATTATGCAAAGCAAGTTATAACATAACATTTTAAACATAGAATCTTTGTTTTAAGAACTAAAGGCTTCCTGAAATTAGAATAATCCTAACAAGCATAAGGCAATGAGAATAAAATCACAATGAAGCTTGGAACAAAAAAAAAAAGAGAGAGAAATCAAGCGGATAGCACCAATTTTCTCTTTAGAAAAAAAAAAAACTAAAGACCTTTAATAGTCAGATAGGATGGAGTTGGTAAGGAATGAGAAACTGAGGTCACTGTAATTACAGCTGGATATTTCCAGCATGCACTTCACAAGGCAAACAAGCCTTTGCTCCATAGCAACCTTTGTAAACTGTCAACACCCTAGATCATCATTTTGTATTTTCCCATATTTTAACTGAGACATAAATATTTCCAAATACAGCTATTTTTAAATCTGTATCTTCATCTCCTTCACCTCTTTCCATTCTAAAATCTCATTATCTCTATAGCCATATAGAGAGCTTCACAGTCACAAACACATAACACCAACAATGTTTTTTTCCAACTATAAATGGGTGATGACCATTAGTGGGTCATGAAAATAAGTTGGTATCAGACTGTTTTTTAATGAAACAAAACAGAAAATAGAGATCAGAAAACACTGCACACTTCATGAAACTTCTGTTTGAGATATAAATACACATAGATACACACTGATCTCTATTGAATCTCAGTATCTATGTTTCAAGACGGTCTTGGGGAAGCCAATAAGATGGCTCAGAGGTTAAAGGTACCTGAGCACAACCTGGCAACTTGAATTTGATTCCCAGAGCCTACACAGTGGACGGAGATAATAGACTTCTGAAGTTGTCCTCTGACCTCCACAAGCACACCATAGTATATGGGCACATGTGCCACCGCCTCAATCTTTCATTTCTCCCCCCCCTCTCTCTTTCTCTCTCTCCCTCCCTCCCATATTCTCAAATAAATAAGATATTTTATGTGTTTTTAAAAATGCTTTTGAAAGTCACAAATATAAAATGGCCTAAAGTGGCAATATCTCTAATCCAACAAAGACCTTTCTGAAGCCAGAAAAACAAAATTCTTCACAAATTCTAAGCACTCATTTTTCCCTTACAATCCAAACAAAAGTGTTTAATTTAAATCTATTACTATTAAATTTCTCTGGAATTTAGATTACTTCCGGAAAGGCAAATTTCAACCTAACTTGTGCTTCATATATATGTACCTTTTTCATTACAATCCCAACAAACTCTTCAGCACTTGTAAACTCTATATTCCTTCCCCTTTAAGAACAAAAGATAAACTGATCACTGTCAGCTAGAGAACCAGTTGTCTTCTACTTTACTGATGCTCACATGGAACTGCTCAGTATTTCATTGTCATGGTCCTTTTCAAGCTACTAAATTAAAGCAGTATACTTGTTTGTTGGGTTTTTCCCTTTGGACTACTTCAGATTTTACTTACTTGCCTGGCTCTAAAATTAGAGATTTCTAGTCTAGGGGTGTAAAAGAGTGAAGAAATAAACAGAGCAAAACTAAAACTAAACCTGGAGACTTGCCCTAAGGCTGCTCTGTCTGCTTTACTCAGGAATTCTGAAAGATCATCTCAACAACTCCAGGACTTAGTGAGGCTTTCCAACAATAAGACACAACTGCCTTCCAACAATGTATGGATTCCAAGGATCCATACATTAAGAACACGAACAGGAACAGGAACGTGAAATGAAGGCTACCACTTCCCATTCTCACTGTAACATCTTCACACTATTCCTGATCCACTTATTAGTTGGCTCATGCAAGTAAAGGTGCTTGCCAATAAGCCTGACAACCTCAATTCAATCCCCACAACCCACATGTTCTCCAACCTCCACAGGCTCATTGTGGCGCACAAACATACATATATACAGTGTAAATGTCATTCTCATACCTGAAGTCAATGTTAGAGGCAAGCACATCTATTGCCTGTTTTATACAAGCCTTGTTAAGAAGACCAAATCAAAGAATATGAGTTTGAAAGGTACCTTACAAAACTGGGAACACAAGTTGGATTCTTAATCTGGCTACACACTGGAATCTCAAATTCTCAGAACAGAATGAAAAAAAATAAAAAAGAGGGTAAATTTTAAAGTCAGTAACAAAGTTTGGCCTATCACTACATATGCATACATGTTTTATATTTTATATGCTAAAAATAGATAAACAGACAAATGTCCAGCTCAGAACAGGGATCACATTTGGATAGGCCTGCAACTAAAAAGATATACAAACAGAAGACTTCCCACATATTTATAATATTTTATCTCTTAAACTGGAGGTTGATACATAAGCATTTATTTAATTAGTCTGTTACATTTTAGATGTCTAAGATTTTATAACAGAAAAAAGAACAAGGGATGGGGAGATGGTTCAGTAGCTAAAGCACTTGCCCCAATAAGCTTAGCAACCTGAGTTCAGATCCTAAGATCAGACATAAAAGCCAAATGCAAGCGCACAACCATCTGTAATCCCAATGGAAAACAGGCGGTGGAAATCCAGAATTTCCGGAAGCTCAAAGCCAGTCAGCCTGACTATGCAGCAGTGAAGAGACCCAGCCTAAAGGTGGAAAAGGAACAACACCCAAAGGCTGCCCTCTACCTCCACACATACGTGCTGGAACATAATAGGCTAAACTCACAAGACACACACGTACCCTCATCATCACACACATTTAGAAAAAAATGCGTATAATAAAATGAGTATCATGTTAGGAATGCAGAGAATACAGAGAAATATCTCAGGGTAGAATTCAGAGAAGATAACTTTATGAAGCAGGCCTTGAAGGAGGAATAAACCAAATCCCAGTTAAAAAGAAACAAAACAAAACAAAACAAAAACTTGTTTTGGTTTTTTGGGGGGAGTGTTTTGAGACAATGTCTCACTCTGTATCTAGGCTGTCCTGAAATGAAAGGTCCTGAAATGACAGGCTGGCCTTGGATCTTCATGACTCTCTCCCATCTTCAACCTGAGTGCTGGGATACAGGCTCTTGGCTGACACAATTGTTTCTAAAGTAAAGCATGAACGAAAGGAAAAAATGGTTAATATCCACAGCCTATAGCCTATAAAGGAACAAAAGGGAAGCCTGATAAGGGCAATTTCACTCTGGCAAATAATAGCAGAAGGGAAGAGGATAAAGACTGAGGCCAAGCAATGGAAACTTTGGATATTGTGTCTCTAAATAAGCAAACAAACAAACAAAAAAAAAGTAGTGTAAAACTGATGTTTTTATCAAACAAATCAGAAATTACATACAGAATGAACTAAAAAAAAATGTATTCTATCAAGTATGGTTCAGTAGAACAGCAAAAGAGGGACTAGGAGGCAGGCCTAACACCAAACAAAGCCTTTCTGCTGTTTAAATATTTTTGGAAAGCACTATATTAAAATGTCCAGTTAGAACACCTTGCTTTATGGGGCTGGAGAGGTGGCTCAGGGGTTAAGCCTCTGCCTTGCAGGGGAAGGTCCTGAGTTCGGATCCTAGACCCCACATATAGACGCCGGGCAGAAACAGGGGTGTCCTGCGTTTCTGATCCTGGTAGGGCGGAGCCTGCAAAAACCAGGGCAAACTAAACAAGGAGGAGATGGAGGCGGTCCATGGTGGTTCTACACACACACACACATACATGCACACGCACGCACATACGCATACACGCACAAATGAATAAATAATAATAAAAAAAGAAATTTAAAAAAAAGAAGACCTTGCTTTAATTCAAGTGTGTGGTATAATTCTGGGATGGAGTCATAATCTTGGGAATGAGAAAAAAAATAAATGTACAACTACAATCCAGAACTTCAGAGACTCTATATCAACCACCTAGAACTAGGCCAGCTTAGTCTCTCCCCATCTTGAAGCTCAGGGAAATTTGCGGAAGAGGGGGCGGTAAGAGTGTAAGAGCAAAAGGATGGGAGGAGCAATGATATGTAAGATACTCTATACTATTTAGGGCTGAAGCAATCATAATTTGGACTTTGCATGCCCTGCGCATTGTCCAACACACTGTTGACCTCACAAAGTCTAGCATCTGCTAAAGGCACCAAGATCCTTGGAGGCAAAGGATTGGCAGCCACAGCAGTGTTCCTATACCTAAGGGGACCACGGGAAAGGGTTCATGGAAAGGCCACTGGGTCCTTGTACGTCATCGGAGAGGAGGGCCCAGAGGAAAATCAGACATGCACAAGAAAGGACTCTCTGGGAATTGGGGTGGGAGGCACTGGGGGATGGGGAGGGAGAGGGGTGGGGAGGGGAAATAGGGGGTACGGGGGGGGGGGAGGGAACTGGTGTACCTAATAAGTTTGTATGAGCTGAAATAAAAAAAAAAAGAAGACCTTGCTTTAATTCAAGTGTGTGGTATAATTCTGGGATGGAGTCATAATCTTGGGAATGAGAAAAAAAATGAACGTACAAACTTGTTAATAGAAAACTTAGCAGAATCTAGTAGCAAATTTAATGAAATAATGAAGTACAGTCCTACATGAAAAAAGTCAAAATGCCAACTGGGCAGCAGCTGCTGATTATAAAGACTTGAACAAGAGCAATACAGACATGACTATGTAAACAAACATGCCTGTGTACTAAGAAGGTGCAACATGGCAGTTTTACAAAGATGAACAAGAAAATGAGCAAAAAGGATCCAGAGATTGTAGAAAAAGATGACCAAGATATTACGGAATTACAAAAGGCATAATAAGCTTGTACATAATAAGCAAGTATACTGCCTTTGCAGCCAATCAGACTTGGGACTAAGTTACTTAACCATATATTTGAGGATGCATAAAATTATGTGGTGACACCACAGCCTTCTATGTAGCTGTGTAAGTACACTGATATTTGCACAACAAAATCATCTAAGGAAGAGTTTCTCAGAAACAAGCTCCCATGTTAAACCATGCATAAACTGTATAAATTTCCTGGCAAACAACATAATCTCAAAAAAAAAAAAAAACCCTAAATATTTACCAGACAGTAATGATGAAAGAGGCAACATGAAAATTCACTGTCAGTAGTTCATAGTCTTCATCTATAAAACAGGATTGCTGTCTGTAACACAACCTACTCCATGAGGTTGCTGTGAGAATTATATATTTTTCAATTTGAAAATGTTATGAAAAAGATTGAGCTATTCAACTATAAAATATTAATTAGCACACCTTTTTAATATCACCAACCTTCAACTCTTCAGAAATGCCTTTCTGAGCTGTAGGCAGTAGCAAACCCCCCCAACCCCTGCTATTCATGAGGCAGAGACAGAAGGATCTCTTAAGCCCAAGAGTTCAAGGCCAAGGCCAACCGAGGAAAGGAAAAAATACATACATATATTTGTGTACTAATATATGTATATTTATATATTATATATAATATATATTAAAAAGAAATGCCTTCCTAGATCAAAATAAGTCTACAGAGAAACTAAAATTAAAAATAAGTCTGTTATAAGTGTAACCATAACTCTGAAAATTATAAGTCATGCAATTAATTACTACCCACACTTCCTCCTGTCTCTTCCAGGGCTGGTATTATCTCACATCTATAATGAAACTGGTAACACACTGGAAAATTAATCAACAGAAAAAGTCTCAACATCAATTCACCCTCTTTCAAGTTCATCTATGGAACTGTCTTAAGAGCAGATCCCTTACCATCCTTTCAAAGCAGAAAGAAAAAAAGTTATTGATTTTCTTTTACAGTATTAAAATTTGGGGTGCTCAGTGAAAACTAGAAGACAGACACCTAACAAAACAGACTTGCTTACAAAGTTCTGACTGATACGGCCTGTCCTTTTTGGAAACCTGACCACACCTACCTTTTGCACTTCAAAACTCACAATTCTAATCACACTATTCACAATAGCTAACAAAGTCATACCTCTTTAATTATTACACCACGTTCTTAAATGTAATACCTTTCATCTAAAGACGTCTAGGTATTACAGCACATGAATTGTAAGGTTCCCCATAGCGCTCTCTGGGAGAGAATAAGTAATTTAAAAATGGAAGACTACAGTTAAATGCTTGATCTAGCACCAAACTATTACTTCATTCATTCTGTGTACATTACGAACTCAGAGCAATGGACACCTTTGGTTTGGCGTCGTAAGATCACTGCAAATTTTAGTTCAAACACATATATACACTTTTCCAATTGTCAAAGGTTAAATACAAACAATAAATAACATTATCAAAATACCACAATTTTTGCAAGCAAAACTATATGGGGAAGGAGTTCTAATTTAAGATTTCTACTCTCTTGCACTTGTAAATTCTTTCGAACTTGAGGGGGGTAGGGGAACACCTGTCAGGGCAGCCTATGCACAATGTTTTACAGGCCGTGCAGCTATTAATACTTAATTCCTTGAACTGTGAATAAACACAACCCGTCTTCTCCAAGGAGGTAGGGAATCTTATGAAGAACACGTGACACCCCCACCCCAAAAAAGACAGAAAAGAGCATGTGGTTGTTAAGAAATCAGTTGATGCCCTCTGGCTTTAGGTCTCCAGGTTTCGTGAACTAGCCACGAAGGAAAACCCAGTTCCGTCCACCCGGCCTCGGGAAGCCCGGCGCCGCCCGCCTGGCTTTCCACGCGCGCAGGCCGCGGGGCGCTGGGGTTCGGACTCCCGCTCAGGGCCCCGGGTCTCTGCACGACGCGGCCCAGCGCTCGGACAGCCTCCGACCTCGGCGCCCCGGGCTCGCCCAGCAGGGCGCCCCGCAGGCGGGGAGAGGGTCGCAGCCCTGCCCGGCCTAGCCACCCCCGCCCCGCGGCCGCCGGCACCGCTTCCGTCCTTCTCCCCGCGTCCCGCGGTCATTACCTCTTGGGCGCCGGCGGCTGCTCCATGGCGGCCGGTGGTAGAAAGAGGAGCCCGGTGGACCGCGAAGGCCGGACGGAGGAAAAGGGGATGGGGTCTAGCCGGCCAAACGCGGGGAACCACGGGGGAAAACTCCGGGAACTCGAAGCAACTTTCCCGTAACTCCGCGGCGGATCTCCCTCCCGCTCGAGAGCTCGGCTCCTCCCGGGCCGCCCCGCCCCTCAGCCGCTGGCCGCAGCTGGGAGCCTGTGGGAAGAGCTCGGAGCTGCCGCAGGTGGGCGGGGCCTGCCGCAGGTCAGGGGGATGGGCGGAGTCGGCGGCCAGGATAAGTGGATCCCGGAGCCGCGGAGAGTGGGCGGGGCCTGCCGCCGGCCAGCTCATTGGGCTCAGCCGGTGTGTAATAGTGCCAGATTACTTGAGAGGCGGTGAGCAAGCTAAGGAAAAGAGGGAAAAAAGGGGCGGTGCTATAAGAGCCTATGAGGTGCTTTTGCTCACAGTAGGCGGGCTAACCCTGGGCTCCAGACTACACTTTCCTTCCCAGAGTTTACTACGGTGTGATCTGACTCATATCTCTGGACGTCTCCGCGATGCATCACTATCATCTTGGAAAGCCGTTTGAAGTATAGCTAACTGCCTACGCTTTCCTTTCTAGTCCTGCTTTCAATTATGTTTCCCCCCTCACCCCCAGCCATTTCAAATTTGTAGAACAGTAGTAAGGATACTTCTGGAAATTCTGGTTTGATTTTGATTGTGGATAAGCAGCTCACTACGTTTCACAATAATTACATATAATTACAGGGAAAATAATTACTGCTGTGATGTCATAGTACATCAAATCCAATCCATGGGGTCTCGTTGACTGTTCGTTGTGTAACCTGGGAGGCCTGTCAGAAATTATGGTGCTTGAAAAAGTATTCAATGGAACCGAGACTGTTGCAGTTTCGTTACACACTACTGCGACAAAATACCTGACCCAAGCAATTTAGGAGAAGAATGGGTTTATTCCAGCTCACAATTCAGGTTATAGTCCATAGTGGCAAGGAAATCACAGTAGAAGGAGCTCAGGAAATTGGTCACATTACATCCACGGTCAAGAAAATAACAACAGTGTTCAGCTCCCTTCATTCTTAGGATCTTCCCCCAAGGAATGGTCCCAGGCAACAGGAAGATGGGCTGCGTCTTCCTACGTCAATGGAAACCAAGACGGTCCTTTACAGACATGTCCAGAGGCCAACCTTAATCTAAAGAATTCCTCTCAGATATGTCCAGTGTCCTACCTTTTAGTTGTCACATTAACAATAATAAACATCACAACTGTGAAGAGAATGTTTAGTAATGTGAATATCAATTCTAGTCTTCTGAACAAGAGAAATTATTGTACAACTTTTCAGTTGTTTGCATTCACTCGATTTACATTTGGACAGTTCAGATGCAACAGAAAGACATCAAAAAAAAATGAAGGCTCACGAAAAGAGGAGGAATAATATCAGAAACTAAACATCTGGGCTGGAGATATAGCTCAAGGATTAAAGTCTTTGATTCACAAGCAAAAAGACATGAGTTTGGATCCCTAGATCCCATATAAAAGTCCTGGGTGGATATGGCAGTGGCCTACACTTCTGGCCGGGGAAGGCAGAGCCTAATCAGCCATAGAGCATAGTGACAAGGAGGTAGAGCAATCCCAGATGATTCCAGGTGTCACCCTGGGACCCTACAGGCATGCAGAGGCACACACACAACACACACATGCACACAGAGGAAGGAAAAAAAAACCCTAACCGTCTGAGGCACCCTCAGTATGAAAGATTAACAACTCTGAGACTCTAAGAGGATTAGGCTGTACATAAGAGACTCATTAAACCCTTAAAACTACTTTGTACAGTAGTGGTTTCCATTTTATAGGTGAGGAAACCAAGGTTCAGTGGAGTCAAGGGAATTACCCAAGACCAAACAGAGCCTGCATTCTAATCCATGTTTGTATGATTCCAAACTCAGACTTCATTTCACTGTAACTCAGTCAGCAAATACTCAGCACTCAAGTATGTCAGGCACTTTTCAGAGTACAGGGGACTCATCTACAAAGAAAATACACAAGTATGCAGATATTCCTGTCCTCATGAAATGCAACAGACAAATAGACAAAAACTCCTACCTTCTTTTGTATTGAGGAAACTAAGCAATAATGTGAGATTTCAAAACTGATAAGGGAGAAAAATTAAATGGGGAAGGGGCACAAAAAGTAAAAGGTGAAAAAGTGAAATTTAAAAGAATGGCCAGATAAGGTCTCTGAAGAGTGACTGAGGAATTGAGGTGGGAGGAAAGATGTTCCCCACATAGAAAACTGAAAGAACAGAACCCAACGTGACTAGTATGCTGTTACTGAATAAAAATGTGTTTTCTCTTGAAGAAACAAATACCTCAAGCTTCTCTTTAGACTTAAAAAGACAACCGAAGATTCCAGTCAACCCACAAAAGCATTCAAAAGCAAATGGAAGTTGTAGAAAAGTTGAGATTCAAATCAGGATTATACTCAGCTTCACTTAAGTGTGAAAGTAATCTGTTTCTGTTTCAAGGGGAATTAAGATTAAGATGCTCTTTATACCAGGAAACAGCTGATTGGAATGCTCAATTGAAGTACCAGTGTTAGCTTTGTAGGACTGTAACAAATACCTGAGAAAATTAACTTGTAAAGAGACAAAGGTCTTTTTGGTTACTGTTTTATGGGTTTCGGGGTATGGCAGGTTGTACTTGTTGCTTTTGGCCTGTGGTGGTGCATCTTGGTGGTGACCCATAACATAACATACCTGAATCACTCATCTCATGGTCAGAAAATAAAAGACAGAAAGAGGAAGAGGCCAAAGTACACTATTCCTTCAAAGACGTGCTCTCAATGATCTATGATTCCTCACTAGCTGTTGCAGTTACTCTGCATGGTTGCAGATAAAATCACCATCAAACAGCTTAAGAGAACAAGGGGTTTATTTTCTCTTTCATAGTTACAGTTCCTTATCCAGCATGGTAAGAAAGCCTCACACCAATAGGAGGGAGCCAAAGGAACTGGCTACACCTTATCCATGTAGGACAAGTACAATTCTCATTTGCCAGACGAGTGTATCTGGCAAGTATATAGGAAAATGTCAACTTCGCAACCAGCTCTCTGTATTTATTCACCTATCCAGGACCTAGTTCCACTCACCTTGGGTCAGGCCTTCCCCGTCTCTTTCAGGTTTGCTCTGGGCCTAACTCAACCACTAATTATCTACAAATGTGCCCAGAGCTCAAACCCTCAACCATCAAGTTGACACCTGTACAGAACTATGATACTAGTTTCTACCTCTTAAAGTTCTACAACCTCCCAATAACTGTTTTGCTAGGAACCAAGATTTAGGGGACCAAAATTCATGGTAGCAAATGCCATGTACAAAGATAAGAGAAATTTTGCAGTTTGGGACAGAGTTCTTTAGATAACAAAAAGTGCATTTGTTTTACAACTGAATGCATATACCACCCAGTTTCATGGATAGAAAAATATTAAGATTAATTTTCTTCCTGTCCGTAGAGGCCCTGCACATGTGGCTGCTGTGTCCCATGTGCATCATAGGAGATGAGACTATTTCTACATTCAGTGTTCTGACCTATAGGACAACTGAATGATTAATTCACTGACACCACACTGTCTGCCAAAAACCCTGAATTCCTTATCTGTGTCTCACAACATGAAGGTCTCTCTCATGGGGTAGGCTCCATGAACACACAATGTGGATGGCCTCTCTGGATTGGGGCTCTGTATGCTCACAAGGTGGATGGCCTTGTGTGCTCCTGTGTGCTCACACCATGAACTTAGTATCATAGAAGATGGACAAAACTACTATTCTTCTGCTTTATCATGTGCTCTTAACCATGTGGAACTGGAAGCTCAATCATAACTATCCACATCCTTAATGCATTTTCTTTTATTGCTTACATATTATTTTATATTGTCCAATTTAAAAAATTAGGACATAAAGGTAGGATGTGGAAATGCTAGGGAAATGTCCAGGGGAAGTGGGGGGGAGAAAGAGGTAACTATCATCATTGTCTACATTGTCTCCACATGTATGAGACTTGTAAAAGAGTAAAAATAAAAACAAAATTAATTTTAAAAAAAGGTTGAAGGTGGGGCTGGAGAGGTGGCTGGAGGGGTTAAGCCTCTGCCTTGCAGCGGAAGGTCCTGAGTTCAGACCCTAGACCCCACGTATAGACGCCGGGCAGAAGCGGGGCGGCCTGCGTTTCTGGTCCTGGTAGGGCAGAGCCTGTGAATCCCGGGGCAGAGTAAACAAGGAGGAGGTGGAGGCGTCAATGGTGGTTCCCGAGTTCACCCGTGGTTTTACACACACACACACACACACACACACACACACACACACACACACATACATACATGCATAATTGAATTAAAAAAAATGTTGAGGGAGAGGGCTGGAGAGGAGGCTCAGGGGTTAAGCCTCCGCCTTGCAGGCGGAAGGTCCTGAGTTCGGATCCCAGATCCCACGTATAGACGCCAGGCGGAAGCGGGGGCGACCTGCGCTTCTGGTCCTGGTAGGGCGGAGCCTGTGAATCCCGGGGTAGAAGGAGGTGGAGGTGTCCATGGTGGTTCGCGAATTCGTCCGTGGTTCCACACATACACAGACACATACGCGCACGCGCGCACATACATATGCACACAGTTGAATAAATAATTTTAAAAAAATTTAAAAAAAAATGTTGAGGGAGAGGGAGGGAGGGAATCAGGAAAAACCAACCATCATGTTTGTAATTAGGAAGACTGAATATTAATAAAAAATGATTAAAAATAAATTCATCATATGCTGTAAAAAAGATTAATTTTCTTATATTAACTATTGCTGTTCATTAAAAGCACAATTTTATATTTCTCTAATTTTTCTTAAAAACTAACCTAACTTTTTATCTTTATCTTTTTACAACTTTGTCTTTTATCTCTTCTATCTTTTTTTTAACTTCATAGAGTTATCTGACCTCTACAACCTTTTTGACATCAGTTCTCTTCTTCCACATTTACCTGAGTTCTAGGGATCAAATTTCGGTTGTCAGGTTGTCATACCCTGAGCTATCCTACCAGCCCTTATTTTATATATATATATATATATATATTTTGAATAATCACAATTAATAAATGTTCATTAATCATTTTCAACCAGAAAGAGTTTGGACAGAAAGAAAGTACTGATTGAATATATTATAATGTGTAATTTTTATTTACTGGGACATTTGAAAATGTTTCCTTTCAGTTGGCAACTTTATAAGACATTTTCTCCTGGTCTACTCAGTTTGCATGTCTCTTGCCTTCCATTTAAACATTACCCCCATGTTTCTGAGATAGAAAAATGTAAACTGTTAAGTTACCGCTAAGCATGAGTTAAGATAAAGAGTTTTAAGTCCTGGAGAGTCACCCCACCCTAGGGCCTGCATCTGCACTACTATCTCATAGGAGTCAAAGTCATCTGCAGTCAGCCTGCCCTGCTGACACTCAGTAACCTTTGTGCTTGCTTCTGCAAAGTCCCACTTCCTTTGTTCCATCTCTACCTTGCATTAGTATGAAATGAAAGCACAAGCTAAACTGAGTCCTTGGAGAGTGATCTTGGCTCCAGACCACCTTTAAATAAAGTTCCTCTTTTCCACCCTAATTGGTATCAGAGAAATTATTCCAGTGTAACTCCCACAACATCTCAACCCGAATGATGGTTGGGAGTCTTTTTTTAATTTCTTTGTCATTCTTCTCAGTATGGCCACATTGACTAAATCTTCTTTTACAGCTTTTCACTATTAATTCAGCTGTTTAAATTGACTTATCAAGAGCAGGTAGCTAAACCTGGCCTTTTGGGGGTTTAGGCTGTTACCCAGTCACACTATTGACAAAGAAAAGGGATTACCAAATCCTGATTGGGCCATCTGCTCACCCCACGAAGTAAGCCTGGGATCAGCCTTCCCTGAAGCCTGTGGACAAGAACTCCACAGAGAAGAACAAGATCGATATTCTATTATCAAGAATAGGACAATAGCTATTAGGCAACAGCCTCCAACCTCTGCTACATGTAAGTACCAAAAACACTACAATCCCTGAATACACAGAATGTGAACATTTCTTACGTTGAAGGGATGGGGGTAGGTTCTATGAATGTCAGATAGTGAAATAAGTTTTTCTGACTTCACAATTTTATTTAAGATGAAAACTCTATATAGACTTCACATTATTTGTTATATGATATTGGTTCTTGCTTACAAAAAAAAACAACAAAAAACAAAAAAGCACCTCAGGGCTAGTCATTAATATATGTGCCCAATAGCTAACAAGCACAGGATATTTTGCTATAATTTGTCTTCTAAGTGTACCCCCAAGCCTCATGTATTTGTTATATGACATTTTTCTTCGGAGAGTAACTTAGTATCATCTTGAACCTTACCTCCAGTCTAACCTAAAGAGATGTTGTGTGGCTGGAGGAAGACTTAGCAAGCAAACAGCTTTTTAGACTCCAGAAGATTCTGAAACTAGTAAGCTTCAGGGAGGCCTCTCTCCAGGGTGAGAAAAAGAAAAAAAATAAAAACAAAAACAGAGACTCTGTTGTGAACAAGTAATCTGGAAGAGACAGAGAGCTGTCGGGTGAGTCTCACTCTTGCTGGGGTGGGCTTTTTGGTGATGTAGCTGCCTTTGAGTCGTCCATGCTTCTGTAAGTAACCCTCACCTCTACTCCTGTAACCCCAATAACCTCATCAGTTCATCAAATTGAACTTTGGCACAATCATTACTTTGGTCTGTTGTTAAATTCCTATCTGAGGTGAATAGCCGATTGTGTGGCATCTCCCCAGGAAAAGTTTCACACAATAGTGTTAAAGATTTGTTCCCTGCAGTTGTACTACTGGAAGGTTGTAGAAATTTTAAGAGGTGGGATGTTGCAGTAAGAGATCATCAGGTCATTAGCAATACACTCTTCAGGGGACAATAGGACCCTGACTTCTTCTTCTTTACCTTTCAGTAATCTCTAGCCATGAGGAATATTTAAATGCTCTGTATATTCATCGCAAAAACAAATGGAGCCAAATGACAGTGGACTAAGTTACAACTATGAAGAAAAATGAATGATTTCTTTTTCTTCTTTCTGTGTGTGTGTGTGTGTGTGTGTGTGTGTGTGTGCGCGCGTGTGTGTTGCATAAGTGTAGACAGTGTTTATTTGTGTGCATATGGAGGTCATTAGATAACTGTCAGGTTTCAGTCCTTGTGTAAATTAGGCTATCTAACCCTTGAAGTTCTGGAGATTCTTGTTTTTACTTCTCATTTCCAGTAGACACACAGGGATTACACAGTCCCTTGCACCACGATGTCCAGCCTTTATGTGGGTTGTGGTGATCCAAACACAATGAGTCACATTTGTGTAGCAAGTGCTTCCCCCATAAGCTCTTTTCTGAGTCCCCTTTATTTTTTTTCATTGAAATTGATTATCTCAAGTATTTGTTATAGTGACAGAAACTAAAACGGTTTTCCTAAAGTTGGAATGATATATTTTGGGATTTTTCTGCTGTTTTTTGCATGTATATGTGAGTGTGGTATGCACACATGTGTGCATACACATTCCCATGTATGAGTGTACACATGCATGTGGTGGCTACCAAGTATGTTAGATGTCTTCCTCAGTTGCTCTCCACTTCATTTATTGAGTTATGATTCCTCAGCTGAACCCAGAGATGTGTAATTGGCTAGTAATCTCTGGTCTCTGTATCCCAGTGAAGATTACAGGTGGCAGCTATGTCTACTGGCTTTCATGTGGATTCTAGGATTCAACCTCCAGTCCTCACACTATTGCAGCAAGCACTTTCCCACCAAGCCATCTCCCCAGTCCTGGTCTGAATATTTCAACCTGCCTAAAATTCATAGATGATATCCCAACTTTTGGGAGGCTGTTAAGCCATATGGGTAAAGTTCTCATTAACTTTATTGAAAAACCAACATAAGTGGCTCTTTGCCTTTTAAATATGGGGGAGAGAGGGAGGATAGCCTATAGTTTACCTGTCATCAGTGAACTAGAAAGTGAGCTCTCTGTAAATACTAATTTTTTTCATCTAAAACTTCCCAAACTATGAGAAATAATTTTTTGTTGTTCATGGTATTTCATTATGCCAGCCATAATGGAGTAAGACATCTTCACTGAAGAAAAAGTACAAAATATATAGGGAATGTAATACCACAGGTATACATCCAGATCACAATTGTTTTACAAATTTTGATTAGTTTTAATTCAATCATAGCATTATACTACAAGGATACATGGAATTTTATAATTATTTACTTGCTTAATTTTTAAAATTCATTTTATATCCAGTTTTTCACGATTACATACAAAATTATGATATATATTTATACGTGTGTGTGTCGACTTTCTGTCACCATAACAAAAGAAAAATCTTGAGAAATATAACTTAACAGAGGAAAGAAGAGCTAAAGCTAAAGCTCCTCTTAGGTTTCTTTCTTCGGTATCAGTCAACAAAGGCTAGTTTTACTGCTTTGAATCTAAGGTGAGACAGAATACCATAATGGCATGAGTGTGTGGCAAAGGAGGATGCTCATTACATGGCAGTCAAGAAGTAGAAGAAAGCAGAAAACAATTCTGTGCTTAACTTCTTTTCTTTTGTTCCAGTCTATTGGATACTACCTACATTCAGGATGGGCTTCCCTGTTCAGTACCATTCTGCATGTCAGTCACCTCTGGAAACATCTTTGAAGACACTAGGAACATGTTTGCTAATCTCCTAGGTGTCTCTCAATTCAGTCACTTTAACAATCTGGATTAACCAATACCATATAGAAATGTACAGAATTCATTTTGTACTTATAATTATTGTCTAAGATAAGTGACCACAAACAAAATCACCAGGACAAATAGCATGAGTTGTTTAAATAGTAGCTGTTGATATACTGATATATTCCCATCAGAAATTTATTCATAAGAAATATTTTCATATGCCCACTTAGAAGTACAAATTATTAAAGACCTTCTAGAGAGTAATTTTATAGCATCTTTTAAAATTAAAATGCATATGCTTTGAACCACCAAACCCACTTCTGGGAATCTTGCCAACAAAAATACTTATTCACAAAATATGAATGTGCAAAGGTTTTATTTTAACACCGAGTTACAAAGAAAATTGGAAAAATCTTAGGGAAAATGGTCAAATAAAATATGTTATAGCTATACTATGCTACAGAAAATACAAAGTTGTTATGATAAAAGTAGCTGTTGACATAAAAAGATCTCTTAGATGAATAAGCAAAGCTGATAAATAAACAATCATAATTAATTTTATTCACAAGACAGAAATGGGGTTAGGGGTTTTCTCAATGGTAGAATACATGTGTAGCAGGCAAACTGCCCAAGATTCAATTCTCAGCACCACTCTTTCTCACACACAAAGGTGAATAGATGTCTGAATACATACATAAACATTCTTCCTTTACTTCATAGTAATAGAGTATTAAGTTTAAGCTAGCTGCATTTTCCAGTCTCTCTTACAGTTAGAATTGATGTGTAGCTGAATTCTAGCCAATGAGATTTAAGAAGTGTTTCTGGCAATTCCTGGGAATATTCCACAAGAAACAGCTGGTACATTTTATCGACTCAATAGTTAAAGATTCTCAATAGTTCAAAACAGCAATGGTTTATTCTCATAGATCTGCGGGGCAGCTGGGGCAGCTGCTCTCCATGTGTTCACCCTGGAACCTAGGCTGAAGGACAGCTGCTCATGAGGGGAAGTCTTAGAGTGACAGCCAAGGGGCAGGAAGAGTATCACAACTATGCATGCTTCTGAAGCCTATGATTGACAGAGAAACATTCTCACTTCCGTCTGCATGCTGCTCCCCAGCCAATTCACATGGTCACACTCAAAGGCAAGCAGCAAAAAATACACCCCATCTGTTACAACAGATGAGAATGTGGGGGGATTGGAGGGCATCAGGACAATTAGGTTCTATAATACATATTTCACTTAAATTGTCTGAGATGTCTGAGTCTAAGGCTATTGGATCCAAATCTTAAGCTGTTTTAATCTAACCACTATGTGTTTTTATATTTTTATTCTGGTATACTAGAATAAATTATCTATCATTATTTCACTTTCATTTTTTCCCCTGCCACTACAGTGTGGTTTTTTGCTATAAATGAACCACAGAATTTTGTCAAATTTCCAAAAATAAAAGACATTAAAAAATTAGTAACATAAAACAAAACAGAGATAAAAGGAGTATGGAGACATAGCTTAGGAGGTAAAACCTTTGCCTCGAAAGCAAAAGAGGCCGATTTCAGATCCCAGATCCCACTTAAAAACTCCTGGCAGAAATGGCAGAGACCTGAACTTCCAGTTCCAGAAGGCAAAGCCTGGAAAACTCCAGAGAAAAGAAATAAGAAGGTAGGGCAATCTAGGGTGATTCCCAAAGTCACCCTTGGGCCTCCACAGGCATACATGCTCAAGTGTCCTCTTTCACACAGACACACACACACACACACAGACACACACAGACACACACACACACATTTAAAAAAAAACTTAATAGCAAATAAAACAAACCAGAAAGAAATGTATGTTATTTGGGAAGTGTGGACATCTTTAAATGGTTAGTTTTCCATAGAAGAAATATGATGGGCCTATCACTACCAATTTGATTTATGTAGGTTTATTGTGTTAATGGTATTCACAATCTTTTTGAATCTCCTAGATATTCAATCATTTTATCTATAAATATTCATATAGTCACTTTCTAACATTTACAATTCTTATTGTTTTCTGCCTTTTTGCAATAAGATTATTGGAGATTTTTCTCACCAAAAAGTATTATAACAATTTAAAATATCTTTTTAATACAATGATGTCCTTGATTTTACATTTACTCTCAGATTTCCAGCAAAACTGCATCATAGATACCATGTGTATGCAGTATATTTAGTTAACATGGAAAGCAATGTAAAATTCTACCTACCTTGGTAGGTAAAGGTGCCTGCTTTAAACATGATCACATAAAGTCAAGCCCTGGGGCCTGCATAGTATAAAAGTTGTAAGGGAAGAACTGACCTTCAAAGTTTCACATGTTCTCTCCCTCACTCCCTCTCTCTTAAGTAAATCAAATCTTTCAAAAAAATTCCAAGTGAGATCTAACTGATCTAAAAATCCTTGAACAGTGTTATGGTTACTCTTTACTATTGCTGTGAGAGAGCACCCAAAGTCAAACAACTTATGGGAGAAAGGAAGATTTATTCAACTTACAGTTCCAGAGGGAAGATACACAGTGAGACAACATGGCTGAAACTGGCAGGCAGGCTAAGTCACAGCAGACTTCCACATGGCTAGAACATTCCTGGAATGTCTCCCTTTCCTATATTTTGTGGTTCCTTTTATGTGGTCCATTACTGGGAGGTTCCTATGAGATCTATGCAGGTTCAGATGGGATCTTTCAGTCTCAGTTGATCTTTCTAGATGTGGTCTCAGCTGATCTTAGTTAATACCAGGTATATCAAGTTGACAGGATTAACTATCACAAACAGTTTTTGAATTGCTACTTCATTACTTAGACCTCTGATTTCTGTCACATTTGCCTGGCCAATTTCCTTTAAACAGATTAAGAAAAAAACTTTCTCATTTTCTTGTACAAAAAAATTAGGTCCCTCTAGTACATGTACTCAAGCTTTGGTGACATTTTAAATACCCAATCAAATCCATCAAAGTAGTTAGAGGAAAAAAGTCACTTCGTGCATATTAGTAACAACTCAAAATCTCTTCACTTCTAGATGTAGGCATTTATTTCTTTCTCCCAGGATATGTTAGTGGCTGCATAACCAAAGGCAAGGGGGTCCTATCTTGCTGAGTGCAAAACCAAAACAAACATAGCCAAGACATAAAGGAGAGGAGAAATATTTATTGCCTGAAGCAAGTAAGGAAAATATAGTCTTATTTCCAAGACATCTCCCCTTCTTTTTTTTTCATTTTTTTATAATCTTTTTTTATTTTGATTTTTATTTTATTTTTTTATTTTTTATACATTTTTTATTATTTCCACTTAGACCAGTTCCCTCCCTCCCTCCTCCTCCCCCTGAACCCCTTGTTCCTCCTCCCCACCTTCCCCATCCCCCAGTGCCTCCCCCCCAATTCCCAGAGAGTCCTTTATTGTGTATGCCTGACTCTCCTCTGGGTCCTCCTCTCCGATGACATACAAGAACCCAGTGGCATTTCCCTGAACCCTTTCTCCTGTTCTCCTTAAGCATAGAAACACTACTGTGGCTGTCAACATCTCCCCTTCTTGAAGGAAGGAAGTATGGGGATTTATCTGGGGTGCCAATATGAATATAGCATTAAGCACATTCCTGTGCATGCTCGGTTAGAGAATATATGTATGAGTATGATAGTTAATCCTGGGTGTCAACTTGACCACACCTGGCATTAACTAAGATCAGCTTCGAGACCACCTAAAGAGATTATCTGGATCAATACATTTACATTACAAAGACCAGCCCTAGATCTGATTGGAACGTCCCAATAGCAGACCAGATAAAAGGAACCATGAAACACCAGAAAATGGGAAGACCTCCCACACTCGTGGATCAGCAGAATCAACATCATAAAAATGACATACTACCAAAAACAATATACAGATTCAATGTTATACCAATCAAAATCCTAAAGCAATCCTTTAAAGAAATTGACCAAACAATCTCAAAATTCATATGGAAGCACAAAAGGCCCAGAATAGTAAAAACAATCCTGAGTAACAAAAGCACTGCTGGAGATATCACCATACCAAACCTTAATCTATACTACAAATCCATATTAATAAAAACAGCTTGGAACTGACTCCAAAATAGACATGTAGATCAATGCATAAGGGTTGAAGACCCAAACATAAGCCCACACAATTACAGCCATTTGATCTTTGACAAAGGGGACAAAAAATCTCAATGGAGAAAGAACAGCATCTTCAACAAATGGTGCTGCTAAGACTGAATAGCCACATGCAGAAGATTAAAACTGGACCCATACTTGTTACCATGCACAAAAATGGACTCCAAGCAGAGGGATGGGGGGGGAGGGAGGGAACCGTGTACCTATTAAGCTTGTATGAGCGGAGATAATAAAAAATGTTTAAAAAAATAAAGAAAGAAAGAAAATAGTAAACCACAAAAAAAAAAAAAAAATGGACTCCAAATGGATTAAGGACTTTAATATTAGGCCAGAGACCATAAAAACCCTAGTTGAAAGAAGAAAAAACTCCCTCAAGTTGATTGGGCTAGGCCAACAGTTCCTAAACAGAAATCCAATATGTAATCACTAGGACCAACACGCAACAAACGGGATCTTATGAAATTAAAGAGCTTCTTTTCAGTTAAAGAGATTGTAAAATGTAGCAAAAAGGTAACACACAGAATGGGAGAAAATCTTCACTGAGCACATATCTGACAGAGCTCTATTATCCGGAGTGCACAAAGAACTTAAAAAATTAAACACCAAGGAGGCAAATAGCCCAAATAGAAAATGGGCCTTAGAATTCAAAAAAAACTTTGCCAGAGACGAAATTGAAATGTCTAACAAATATCTTAAAAAATGTTCCACATTCCTAGCCATCAGGGAAATGCAAATCAAAACTACCCTGAGATATTATCTCACCCTGTCAGGATAGCAAAAATCCACAATACACACAACACCAAATACTGGAGAGGATGTGGAGAGAAGTAAACTCTCATACATTGCTGATGGGAATGCAGGCTTATACAACCACTCTGGAGATCTGTATGGCAATTTGTAAAAAAAGTTAAAAATTGAAATGTCATATGATCCTGCCATGCCACTACTGGGAATAATCCCACAAAAATGCAGCAATTCACTGTAGTGACACAAGTACAACCATGTTCACTGTAGCACTATTTACAACAGCAAAGTCATGGAATCAACCCAAATGTCCAACAGTTGATGAATGGATAATGAAAACTGGTACATTTATACAATGGAATACTACTCAGCCATCAAAAAAGATGAATTAAGGAAATTTGTTGGGAAATGGATGGAATTAGAAGAAATTACATTGAGTAAGTATCCCAGAAAGTTAAATGCTGTATGCACTCCCTAATAAGTGGATCCTAATTGCAAACCCACTTAATGACATACTCAAAGTTAAACCTCTGTAATAACCACTATAATCACAAAGGATTATAAATAGGAGAGAAGGAGAAAGAAAACCTCAAAAGAAAGTAGACAAAAGAACACACTTCAGTAGAGAAATTAGGCCACAGTCATGTACTGTTTGTAAGTAGCAAGACATCTGATGCAGCTCACTCTCACTTCCCTATCTGTTCACTTGCGACTGAACAGGTTTGATCTCCCTAGTCAGGGAGGGTATAGGGACTGGGAGTTAGATGATAACTACAGGCAAATGGGAGACTGATCCCTCTCACTGCTGTGTCCTACTCTTATTTTTCCACCTATCTTTGAGTCTCTTCTTGTATTAAAACCTTCATTTAAATAGCCTTTTTATCTTTAGTTAGAAGATGACCTTGACAACCAATCAGGATGTAGCCAAGGGCAGTGTAGGAACAGCAAAACTGAAAAAAACAACAAACTATAATTCAGAATACCAAACACCCTACAAAATTGACCTGGAACCAGACCAGCCAAATCTCTCCTCATTCTAATGCTCAGGGAACTTTGTGGAAGAGAGGGCAGCAAGATTCTAAGAGCCTAAAGATGGGGGAGGACCAATGATATGTAAGATACTCCACAAGAGTCAGGGCTACATTATCCAGGATATCCACAAGGTGATTGGATCTTGCCAGACCTGCACAATAGTTGACATGTCAACGATCCCCCAAATTCTAGCATGGATCACAGGGAAGACGGCATCAGGCAGTAGGATCCTTAGAGACAAGAGGTTTAACAGTCATAATAGAGTGCCCATACTAGCAGGCAGCCCAAGAAGGAGCCTCAAGCTATGCCACTGAGTCCTGAACCCTCACTAGTGTAGATGCCTCAAAGGGAAATTTAGCAGATGCTCTGGAGGATGGAAGGGAGAAAGAAGGAAGCGCCAAGAGAGGAGGAGGGAAGAAAAAGAGGTGAAAGGGAGGAAGGAGTGGGGAGGTGGGGAAAGTGGAATGGGGGAATGGGGGACAATAGGGGGAAAGGGAAAGGAGGGAGAACAAGGGGGTACTTATTGAGCTCATATAATTAGGCAAAACATGCAATAAAAAAGAATATAAACATAGCAACAAAGCTTGGAAATCATTTTGGGCTTTGGGAGGACAATTAAAAGCATCACCTGATTTAAAAAAGAAAAAAGGAAACATGGAACAGAAGACTTTGAAGAGAGATTCTCCAAGATATTTGTAGTGACTTAGCCTGCCTCCAGCTTCAGCCACTAGCCATGTTGCCTCACTGTAAAAGACTGTTTCTCCCTTCTGGAACTATAAGCTGAATAAATCTCCCTTTCTCCTTTAAGTTGCTTGACTTTAGGAGGGAGAAAACAATGCTCTCTCATAACAACAGTTAAGAGTAACTATTACAGAAGTTGGTACCAGGACAGGAGTACCTGTGAGATTAAGAGCATCTAGTAGTACACAATGTGAAGCTGTTTGTGAAGCTGAGAAAAGTTGGTACCCAGCAGTATGACCAATGCTGTGATGTGGCTAGTGTGCCTTTGGAACTGTTTGTTGGGAGAAATATGGAGAACTTTGGGACTTTGTGCTGGGAAAGTCTTTGCATCTTGGTAATGGGGCCAAATGGGCCTTTCTCTTCAGAGCTTTGAAGAGAGCAATGCTGTGAGAGATACACACAGTGGAAGCCCAGCTCGTGATGGTCCAGAGAGGAACAAAGACTGTGCATGGAACTGGATGAGTGGCACATAGAGTCATGGTTAGTGGAGAGTTTAGTGAAGTTTTGCCCTCATCCTGAAAGCTTGCCTTAAGTTAAACTGGAGTGCTTGGTGGAGGAAATTTCAAAGCAATGTAGTCTTGACAGTGTGATACGGCTACTTTTTAGTTGTTTTCAGAGTTATGAAAAAGAGCAAGAAATCCAGCAGAAAACTGTGAGATCTGATAAAGAAAAATGCAATGGAAAACTTAAAATAGTTGAACCAGGAAGAACCAGAGAACAAAATGTTGGTGGTTAAAGAGTTTGGTTCCATTAGTAAATCAAAGCCTGCTCTCAATTTGGATAATAGGAGAGGCTGCCCTTTGAGGGAAAATTCCTCAGGGAAGCATTCCACACATAAGAATGCAAATTATTTTGGAAGGAATGAGCTAAAAGGTAGAGTTTCAAAGCAAGGATCTGTTTCTCCTCTAAAGCAACTGCTCAGGAGAAAAAGATCTTTCCTACAGTCAATACAGAGAAGCTGAATCAGCTGTGATTCAAGGGGGCTAATCTCTAACCAAAGGCAATATCAGAACTTGGCAACATTGTCCAGGTGGTATTGGTTTTAGAAGCATCAAAGATGCAAAAGGGAGGAAGAGGTCATGGATCCTTCCTCCAAGGTTTCAGAGAATGGCAAAATCCAGGCAGCATGTGGCAGAAAGTCTGCAGTTCAAAAGCCCAAGAAGGGCAGTTTGTGCTGTGGACTTAAAGCCTGGTTTGCCATTGAGAAAGAAAGATGTTAGAGATGCAGATGACAATGTAGGACATCTTCCAAGGACAGCTGTATACCCTGGGATGAGACACCCCAAGATAATAATGTGTTCTATAGGCAGCTGCATTGGAAGTGAGGAACCAAAGCCCTTTGGAACTGAGATGATTTCAATGAGAGGCTCATCTGTTGGACTTGGAGCTATAGGATTTTGAGTTTGTCCTGCTGTTTTTCAGTCTTGTTATGGACTGATCTTTCCTGGATATGCTCCCATGCCTTCCTTTTGGAATGGGAATATTTATTCTGTGCCATTCTATGTTAGAGGCATGTAACCTGTCTTTTGATTTACAGGAGGCTTTGGACTTTTGGACTGTGTTGGGATTACTGATGTAGTCTGTATTGAGACTTTTACAGTTGGACTGAATGTGGTTTGTACTAAGAAGATATTTATATTATGTAATGTAACGTTAACTTGTAGTTATGTGGTTAAAATGTTGTAATTTACATTATGATATTGTGTTATGGGACACTAAAGACTAAGCATTTCTCAAGGGACTTTGTCACTTATCTTTGAAAAAATAGTATGCGTAAGGTTGTACATAGATAGTTGTATTGTTAGGCAGAATTATGACTCTTACTGTTTTTATGTGGTGATTAAGAGTGGCCAAAGAAATGTGATCTGGTGTCAAGTTGACAAGGGGTGGACAGTTAATCCTAGGTGTCAACTTGACCACACCTGGCATTAACTAAGATCAGCTGTGAGACCATGTGAAGAGATTATCTAGATCAATACATTTACAATACAAAGACCAGCCCTAGATTTGATTGGAATCCCCTGTAGCAGACCAAATAAAAGGAACTGTGGCACAGAAGATTTTGAAGAAAGACTCTCCAGGATGTTTTCAGTGACTTAGCTGCCTCCAGCTTTAGCCACCAACCATGTTGCCTTCACCATGAAAGACTGTTTCTCCCATTTGGAACTGTAAGCTGAACAAACCTCCCTTTCTCCCATAAGTTGCTTGACTTTGAATGCTCTCTCATAGCAATAGTTAAGAGTAATTATTACAATGATCATGATCAGCTTCTGGTTATAATTTAAGAAGAGTGCAGACATATGTAAGGGGATGATAAGCTAAAGGTCATGGGACATATGTTTGAAAGTTTGAAATGATGTCAAGTGTGCATGTGGACATACACACTCAAGTGCTCTCTTATATACATGTCCACACACACACACACAAATGAAGAAGGAGAAGGAGAAGAAAAAGAAGAAAGAGAAGGAGGAGGAAGAGGAAGAGGAGAAGGAGGAGGAGGAGGAGAAGAAGAGGAGGAGGAAGAGGTGGAGAAGGAAGAGGAGGAATAGAAGGCTGCCTCTGGGCATAGACAACTTGCATCATAAAGTTTTAGACAGAACACTTTAAAGGTGCCTTAATGTAGGAATTTGTCCCCCAAAGATACCTGCTTCACTTAGCTGCTAACTGGGAACCACAATAAAAAAATGTTTCTAACAATAGAAAGCTGACTCTTAAAGGGTCTTCAGAGGGTGAGTGAGATTGTTCAGCAAATGAAGGCACCAATCAATGAGCCTGATGAATTTAGTTCAATCCATGTGTTATGGTTTGAAATGTGTTCCCCACAGTCTCATGTGTTTGGCAAGGTCATGGCACCTTAAGAAGCAGAGCCTTGCTGGAGGAAGGCAGTCACAAGGGGTGGGCCTTGAGGTGGATTAGTCCCACCCTACCTCCAGGAGAAGTCTGCCTTTGCTGCAAGCAGTCTGCAGCTCTCAGCTTCCAAGATGTCTGCGGTGACTTAGCCTCCTCCAGCTTGGCCAACCAGCCATCCCGCCTCTGCTTTGAGAGACTGTACCTTCCCTCTGGAACCGTAAGCTGAATAAACCTCCCTTTCTCCCTTAAGTTTCTTGACTTTGGGTGTTCTCTCACAGCAATAGTAAAGAGTAACTGATACACCATGGTACCCATGTAAAGGTGGAGGGAGAAAAACCCATTCCACAAAGTTATCCTCTGACTTCCTTAACATAAACAATAATCAAAATAAAATCTCAAAGCTTCTGTGTAGAACTAGAATATCACTACCTCTTCTGTCTTCCATTAACATAAGTTACATGAATACTCCAGAAAATGATTCAGGCATGCATCTTTCATTTATCCTTTTCCAAGAGAAGATACCAGCTGAAAAGATTAACATTATTTGTTGTAATAAATGAAAACCTGTCTTTTTATTATTCATTGTGAATAGTGACTTTATTCCCTCCTTGTTTCTATGAGTATCAGGAAGTATGTAGTAGTAGTTCTGGGATTATGAGATGTAAGTGTGGGAGAATGTCTATGGGACAGTCTAGAAAAACTTTTCCAGTACAATGACTTCTTCACTCTAATTTCCAATACTATTCTGAGATATCTTAAAGGTAGTAGCAGGTATGTGCATTTTGCCAAAGACCCTCAAGTGATCCTGATGCTTCCTGCCCTGTTCTTTAAAAAGCAACCAATAAGTGGTTACAAGTCTTATCACATTTTGTCCACACTTTTGATACAACAGAACCTCTAATTTACCATTGCTGCTTTGTGCACATGAAGAACAGAAACAGGCAATAACATCTGTTCAGATATGTGGCCAGAACTATCCTTTTGAAGGTTTTCTTATGCTGTAAAAGTTGCATAGATTTGCTACTTAAAATAAACAAACTACTGGTGTAACTTTTGTGGGAATATATTTTTTAAAGCACTCGAGTAAAAAAGAGTAACATAATTTTAAAATAAGCTAAACTTGTCAAAATAGATGTGCTGGCTCAAATGTTGGGTGTCCAAGAGGGTGCATAAGGCAAATCAGGCTCCAGCACTGGCCTTTGTTAAGAGAAGCAGAGATGCCAAAAACTGTTGGCACTCATACAAGAAGAAAATTAAAGACTCCTTGAGATAGGAATGCTGGACTAGATCCATTGTGAGTGTTCTGCTTGCACATCCACAACTGTTGCCCCAAGAAGGACTGGAATGACTATCTCTTCCCCCAAGGCCTGTTGAGAGAAATTCCAACATTTAGGAAAGAGAAAACAAGCAGCTTTATGCTTTTCTTTTCTCTCTCTCTCTCTCTCTGTGTGTGTGTGTGTGTGTGTGTGTGTGTGTGTGTGGTGTGTGTGTCTGTGTGTGTCTATGTTTGCATGTGTACCAGAGGGCAGAAGAGTGTGTGTGCCTGGGAAGGTCTATGGGTAACTTCAGGAATCATCCTAGATTGTTCCATCTCTTACTGCTTTGCTCTGGGGCTTCCCAGGCAATACCTTCCAGGTTCAGAAGTACAGGTTGCTGCCATTTCTACCTGTTGTTTTTGCATGAGATCTGGGATCCCACTTCAGGTCCTTATGCTTGCAAGCCAAAGGCTTAATCCTGAGCCATTTCTCCAGGCACAGCTTTACTATTTTTCTGAATGTTGGCAGTTATTGAAAATAACTGCATTTGAAATGCACTTCCTAGGTTTAGTTTGGACAGGGGATTCTTGGGTCCAAGTGATCCAACCTCTCTCAACAATCAGAACAAGAATGCCCAACTACAGATAGGCTAAGGAATCTAAGAGATCCCACTCTCAAAGATCCTTGGGAATACTTATATGAACCCAGTTGATTTCTTTAACCCACATACCCTAGGTGTGTTTGGCACTTGGAAAACAGCAAAGTCATGGTTCCTCATGCCATTTCCAGAACTGAATCATGAATTCATAGCATACTACTTGGCCAGGAGTTTAGGGACCATGTTATAGTAACTAATTTACTCTTTGACTATCACTGCTAGATATTCCTAAAGATAATTTAAAATGAGAACTGTATCCTAGAACAGAAGCTTCAGGGATCTTTTAGAGATATTTTACTAAGGAAATGGTAATGTCTTGCCCATAAAGTCCACAGAAGCACACCTATGAAAGTGAAGACATATCAGGGTGAGAGGAAAAAATAGTTCGATTCTGTCATGTTTTGAAATGTGTTCCCCACAGCATGTTTGAAATGTGTCCCTCACAGTCTCATATGTTTGACAAGGTCATGGCACCTTGAGAGCAGAGCCTTGCTGGAGGAAGGCAGTCACAAGGGTGGGCCTTGAGGTAGATTGGTCCCACCCTCTAGGAGAAGTCTGCTTTTTCATCAGTCTTTCAGCTCTCAGCCTCCAAAATGTCTGCAGTGACATAGCCTCCTCCAGCTTCAGCCAGCCAGCCATGCCACCTCCAGCATGAGAGACACCTTCCCTCTGGAACTGTAAGCTGAATAAATCTCCCTTTCTCCAGTAAGTTGCTTAACTTTGGGTGTTCTTTCACAGCAATGGTTAAGAGTAACCATTACAGATTCTGCCAACCTTTATTCTGGTTTTTTTCCTGGTTCCTATGTTGCATAAATATCCTAAACAAACATGAAAGTCTCAGATTTTTTTCCTTGAACATGGTGTGTGTGTGTGTGTGTGTGTGTGTGTGTGTGTGTGTATGTGTGTGTGTAAGTAGTATATAAACAGTGTCATAGTTAGACATAGGTATCAACTTGACAGTTCAGGGTTTGAGCTCTGGGCACATTTATGGAGAATTAGTGGTTGAGGTGGGCCCAGAACAAGCCTGCAGGAGATTGTCTAGCTGATGGGGAGAGTCCAGCCTATGGTAGGTGGGATTAGGCCCTGGAATAAAATACAGAGAGATGGTTAAGGGAGTTGGCTTCCTTGTGTATACTTGGCCAGACATGCTGGTCTGGCAAATAAGGATCGTCCTTCTCTCAGCTGTTATGTGGTGATGGTGTGGCCAGTTCCCTTGGCCCTGGTGTTGTGGCATGCTCTCCCATCAAGCTGGACTATGAACTGTAACCAGTAATCATAAGAGACCCTTGTTCCCTTAAGCCATTTGATGGTGATTTGTCAGCAACCATGCAGGCGAACTGCAACAAATAATGAAGACTATTGTGGTATGAAAGGGGAACTCGAAGAAGACCTTAGAATTACCTTTGTAATAAAATAGCAAATCAAGGACAATGCAGCATTTTTGGAATGTTCATATACTAATACTACTATTTGTGATATGCCCAACTGCTCCTTTATTGAGAAATAAAACATCGTTTTAACGTTAAAGTTGTAAAAACAATGCTGGTCTTCAAGAAGGCAGAACACAAGTTAATTAGAATAAGTCCAAATTCTTATGTTGACTAGCTTAATCATAGGATTATGATACTGTTCTAACCAATGGGAGATGAGAAGAAAGCATTCTGTAGCGCTAAAAGTATCCCAGCATGGTAACAGTAGATTATTTCCAGTGTGCTCAGATGGTGATTCGACTTGCTGCTGTTAGAGAGAGAGAGAGAGAGAGAGAGAGCCCATTTGTATAACTTTTATTGCATAAGAGTGTATTTTTATAATCATTCAACCTTGTTACTTACTGTTGCTAATATCTTACTGTGCCTAATTTACAAAATAATTTTTCTCATAAGTTTCATGTATAGGAAAGAAATGTATAAGATACTATGTATTAGACATGGCACAGTTTTGGATAGCCAATGGGCATCTTAGAACATATATTCCTCATGAACAAGGGGATATTATACTGGAGTCTAACACATTGTGGCTATGGAGCTATGAAATATTGTTATTTGATTTTATTTTATTGATTTTAAGTCAGGGTTTCACTTGTGGTCTCACATTCTCAGGCTCAAGTGATCCTTTTGCCTCAACTGCCCAGGTAGCTGAGACCTTGCATGGTCCAGTTAGGCTTTGTACCTTTGAGTCACACCTTTGCAACCTCTTCTACCTGCCAATAAGCAGAGCACAACAGAGGCACTTTGTTTTCACAGAACAAAACTCACAATGGTTGCTTGAAGCAAAGCATCCCAAGGGAAATGGCTTGAAGGATCAGTTAGTTCTTCCAGCAGAATAAGTCTTCCTGGACTTATTCTGTTCCTCTTCTTGCTAAAAACTGATTCACAGAGTTTTGGTTTTGTGGCTACTCTATAACTTTCTTTCTTTTTTTCTTTCTTTCTTTCTTTCTTTCTTTCTTTCTTTCTTTTTCTTTCTTTTTCTTTCCTTCCTTCCATCCTTCCTTCCTTTTCTTTCTTTCTCTTCCTTCCTTCCTCCCTCCCTTCCTCCCTCCTTCCTCCCTCCTTCCTTTCCTCCCTCCCTTCCTTCTTTCCTTCCTTCCTTCTTTCCTTCCTTCCTCCTTTCCTTCCTTCCTTCCTTCCTTCCTTCCTTCCTTCCTTCCTTCCTTCCTTCCTTCCTTCCTTCCTTCTTCCTTCCTTCCTTCTTCCTTCCTTCCTTCCTTCTTTTTTTCTTTTCTTTTTACTTTTCATACAGCTTTTAACATTTAGTTTGTGGGCTGGAGATGGCTAAGGGTTATGACTCCACATTGCAAGCAGAAGGTCCTGAGTTCAGATACCAGGTCTCATGTAAAAATGACAGGCAGTGAAGCCTGCACTTTAGGCTCTGGTGGGCAGAGCCTGGGAAATCCCATAGCAACGCAAGAAGGAGGTAGAAGCAATCCAGGATGATTCCCAAAGTCACCCTTGGTCCTCCACAGGGATATACAGTGCCTTCTGGCACACATATGCACACACACACTAAATAAAAAATAAATATAGGGAGAGTTTAGTTTGTACTGCCTGGATTTCTGTTGTTTTCATGAGCACTAATAGAAACTCTTTCGATTAGAAAAAAGGAACTTTTTTCACATTTTTTCTTTACATTCAGTTTTGTGTTTAGAAATTTTATTTCAATGCTTTAACTCATATTGTAATGTTTTTTTCTATTACAATTTCCCAGTCTTTAATTCTTTGGTTTGGAAGTGTCTTGGTATTATAGAGCCTGTCTTTTAGAACATTTTCAGACAGGACACAGAGATGGTTTGATTCTGAGACCTCTGTATCTGAGGAGGCAATTCTTCTTCCTACATCACACATAAGTACAATTTTTCTCATCCTCAAGTTCCTATTGTTGTCTTTGTTTTGCACACAGCCGGAAGCAAGTCTGATATATTTCCACTGAAAATAGTCATTTTTTTCTGAATGGTGGGCAGACTCATCATGTGTTTTATTATATCTACTCCATTTGATGTTATTGTTTTTACCTTCCAAAATTATGGGTTGGGGAAGATGGCTCAGGGGTTAAAGTCTTGTCTTGAAAGTAAAAGGACCTGAGTTTGGATATTCAGATCTCAGAGCAAAGCAATAAGGAGGTTGAGTAATCCAGGATGATTCTCTATGTCACCCTGTGGCCTCCATGAACACACATATACATACTCAAATGTCCTCTTGTATACAAACGCACACACACACACACACACACACACACACACACACACACACACACAATTTTCCATGTAAAATGCCTGGAGGATATGACAACAGCCTGTAATTCTAGCCATGGAGGGCAGAGCTCAGGAAACTTCAGAGCAAAGCAATAAAAAGGTAGAGCAATTCAAGATGATTCCCAATGTCACCCTTGGTCCTCCAAAGGCAAACATACACAGCCCCCTTTTCCACACACACAGCCCCACACACATACACAACAACACAATGCATATGCAAAAAAAATTAGGAAAAAGTGCTACAAAGTTAGTTGGGTTCTCCCAGTTGTGATCGACAGAAAATCAACTTAAATTTACTATATCAGAGTTAATTGTAAATGAAAGAATTCACTTAACCACAGAGTCACTTAGTAAGAAGCATTAATTTTCTCCTACTATAGTAGGAGGCTGGTCTCCTGGCACTATAGCTAAACTGGTCCCCCACATAGTTGCTGCTACTCCTGCTGCTACACCCCCAACCCCATTGACTTACAGATCCTGTTGTCCCAACTTTGGTTAAGGAAGTTTCCAAACTAGGAAGTAGCTGCTGTCACTGAAAGTTACATGGTGCAAGACTTGGAGTAGATTGCAGGGCTTCTCATAGAGCTCCTGTAACATTATCAACATAAGGAGCTCAGCAGGTGACATAATTGCCATCAAACATGAAGATGAGTTTGGATCCCCAGCACTCAAATTCTGGACAGGTGGCAGCACACCGATAGTCTTAGTGCCTGGATGCAAAGATAGGTAATCCTGGTATCAACTGGCTATCTAGACTAACCCAACCAGCAAGCTCTAGTTTCAACTGAAAACCTCCTTCAATAAATAAAGTGTGAAGTGATTGAGGAAGATACCCAGCACCAACATCTGCCTTCCACAAGCGCATGTGAATGTGCAGACACACATACACACAATTGCACACCCACATATGTAAACACACAAACACACATACATGCATATCACACACACATTCACATGCAAAAAAAAAAGTATCAGAATCTTTCTGTTACTGTTCTACCAGGACAGCCATGTTCATAGTGCTCATGAACCCCTTCCAATTTGCATTCAGATGCGTTCAGGTACACCACAGGTAATAATCCTCACTGCAAGAGCATAAGGGTTATTAGACTTTAGTCTTCCACTCTTTGATGTAAATAAAGTCATGAGTCAATTTGCAATACCTGCCACACTAATTGAAACTAGTAAAGGGTATTTGTTGATCCATGTACTTTGCTGGCCAAAGGGGTAGAGTTGGCACTAGATACAAATGGTACTAGAAGTTAGACCCCCAACACTAACATTTTTTTCACTCTTCCTATTTTTCAATTCTGATTTTTCTATAGAGCTAATATTACTGAGCACCTCCTGTATGCCAAGCACTGTTCTACATGCTGAGCAGCACCACAGTGCACACAGTGCTCCTAACTCTTAGCTCTGTTGCTGTTCACTTTGCCAGCTTTGTTCCCTGACAGCGTCTCCAAAAATGGCAGCAAAAAATAGTTCCCAAGAGCTGCAAGCTCACAGGCTACTACACAAGGAGAATGGGCGTTCCTACCTTTGAATCCACATAAATTCCATGCAATAAAAAAGGTTCTAATTGGTTTTCTATGTGAAGTACCCAAGACCAATCGATATTGAGGGGCATCTACCATATGTCCACCAGATGTTGGAGAGGCTGCTCCCAAAGAGAAGAGGTGCTGAAATGACAAAGACAGACTTGATGTCTATTACATTCCATTCCCAAACTACCCAAGATCTCTCTCTCTCTCTCTCTCTCTCACACACACACACACACACACACACACACACACACACACACACACATTCATTTTAAAAATGGTTTTCCCCACTATATTTCAAACTTTTCTTATCCAAGTTGGATCCTCTCTTCTCAAGGCAAATTCACCCAATGATTATTTGTCCTTTAAAGTCCAGATTATTGGGGCTGGAGAGATGGCTCAGGGGTTAAGCCTCTGCCTTGCAGGCGGATCCTCTGTCCTGAGTTTGGATCCTAGACTCCACGTATAGAGATGCCAGGCGGAAGCAGGGGTGGCCTGGGTTTCTGGTCCTGGTAGGGCCGAGTAAACAAGGAGGAGGTGGAGGCAGTCCATGGTGGTTCCCGAATTTGCCAATGGTTCTATGCACACATGCACACACACACACACACACACGCACACACACGCACATGCACAATTGAATAAATAATAAAAAAATATTTAAAGTCCAGATTATCATACCCCAATGATGCTTTGTCATCTAATCACCTATGGGAAATTAAGAAATGTAGCTATATCAAGGAGGCTGGGGAGATGACTCAGTGGATAAAAGCATTTAATGCAGAAGTATGAGGACCTAAGTTCAAATCCCCAGCACCCACATATGAAAAAGGATAATGATTATCCACACACTTCTAACCCTAGCATTGTGGGCAACAGAGACATCTGTGTATCAGAATCTCATTGTGTTTTATTGCTCGATAGTGTGCTACTGTACACATGTACAGCGTTTTTGTCCACCCATCAGTTGATAGACATTTAGTTTTGTCTGTTATAAATAATGCTGCTTTAAATAAACATCCGTATAAGAAGATTTATATGAAAATGTTTTGAGTTATTTTAGAATTTTTTAGAAATATTTTAGAATATTTTAGAATGTTTAGGAGTAAGTTTAAGATTTAACCATGTTAACACTTGATAAGGGCTTTATTTTTCTTGGCATTTTCAAAAGCACAAAAATGTCATTAATTTACTCCAAAATTTTATCATTTTCTACAACCCACTAGCTATACAGCACATGAAAAGGTTTGATTTCCACTGTCCACTTAATGTATTTAAATGTTTTTTGTGTATTTTATTCTATTTATTTGAAAGACAAGAAGAGAGAGAGAATACACATGCATATCATAGTACACATGTGGAGGTCAGAGAACAAGTTTCAGAAGATAGTTCTTCCCTTTCATCATATGGGCTTGGGAATCCAACTCATGTCTACAGATTTGCAAGCAGATGCCTTACCTATTGAAGTACCTCACTGATCTCAACTTTTATTAACTTAATTTTTTTCTTTTTTGAGAAGGATCTCACATAGCCTAGGCTGGCCTGGACCCCACTATGTAGCTAAGGATGATCTTGTTTAGACGTCCTACCTAAGTGCTGAGATTACATATTGCGCATACCATCATGTGCAACTTTGACTTTAATTTCTAAATTAAATTTGAAGTTTGCCCTATTTTAAATACTTTAGCTCATTTTAAACATCATTCGTTACATTCTACTTAGCGGCTTTTAGCTCATGATTGTAAATGAACAGAGTTGGCGCTGGGAAATTTCATCCTGAGCTCACACTTCAGGCCCAGGAGGATCCTGAAGTTCAAAACAGAAACAGATGCTGGCTTTTTGCTTTTCTTCTTTGGCTTAACTCTCACAGATTGCTCCACTCAACAGCAAAAAGTGCTCTTAAAAGCTCTTGATTTGAGATGCCAAAAAGGATTCATATCAGTCCCTCCATAATCATGCTAACTTGCCTTGTGGTGGGGGATGGGTAACTCTCTTACTCCTGGTTCAAGGGAATAGAGAAACAATCCTGGTTACATGTTCATCCCTAAGGCAGATGGGTCAAAGATTAATATCCACACTGGGTGCGGGATAAGATACTACCCAAAAGAAAAATATATCTGTTAAACAGAAAAGAAACAACTGTCCAATATACATACCAGATATGTTTAATCACATCATGTTCATCTGTGTCTTTATCAATTTTCTCTTTATTGTGAAGGGAGGATGAATTTGAGGCTGAGTCTTGTACTAAAGCCCAGGCTGGCTTCCAACTCAATGTGTTTCCCAAGCTGGCTTTGAACTCATGATTCATCATCCTGCCTCAGCTTCCTGACTGGTAAAATTACAGGTATGATCTGCCACACACCCAGTGATTTTATCAATTTTTCTCCTATGAATGGCTTTTTACAATTTTCCCGAAAACAATCCATTCAGCTTTCTAAATGTTTAAGTCTGTAATTAAGTCTGTAATTTGATTCCTGCTTTTTTTTTTCCTATGCAGGTAGGGGTGCGTGTGTGTGTGTGTGTGTGTGTGTGTGTGTGTGTGTGTGTGTTCACAAATGCGTGCACAGATATAGATAAATGTGGCTATGCATAGTGAGACCAGAAGTCAATGTCAGGGAGTTTCCTCACTCATTCTCTCCCTTATTTTTTAAGCCAGGATTCCTCGCTGAATCCATTCAGCTAGGCTGGCTGTCCAGTAAGCCCTGGAAACCTTCCTGCCTCTACCTGCCCAGCACTGGGATTACAAGTACATGCCACTTTGTCCAACTGCTTCCTGGGCGTTGGGGATCCAAACTCAGATCCTCATGCTTGAGCAACAAGCACTTTTATCATCTGAGCCACCTTCTTAGCCTGGTTTCTATGACATTTTTAAGAAATTATTTATGCATTTGTTTATTATGAGTATGTTTTAAGAAGTGACTCATGCATTTAAAATGTTTGTTCTGAATCTAATCTGCACTGGAAACTGTATTATGACAAGGATCTTGTCTTCAGAGAGATCATCGTTTAGCAGGAAAGGGAGAAGATAAAGAAAAAACTGCAAACAAGTTGACATGATGAAAAAAGTTCCAAGAACTTACATGTGAACAGTACAGGCATCCAACCCAGGATAGAGGATTCAGTTCTACAGAAAAATGGCAGGATTGTTTAAAAGGTTCCTGCAGCAATGAATAGTAAGTGACGGTGCAGACCTCAGGTACATGAGTGCAGAAGCTCATCTGGCACCTGTTCAGGGACTTTCTCTGTCCTTCTAAATTGTGGTCTTTGTACGGCTGAGATGCTTATCCATAGGGCAAATGTCAGGTGTCACATTCTCAAAGGGGTGATCCAGGACCTCATCTGTGCCTCACTAATCTTTGTGTTTGAGAGCCCACACAGAGTAGGAGCTTAAGTGCAATATGTTGAGTGGCTTAGTGTCAAGCTAGAAGATGCACTAAAGCCATCCCTGAGCCTGAACCTCATGTGGTAAGGTTGTAGCAGAAAGCACTAAGACTGGAGAATCGGAAGGATTTTCTCTAGACCCCCTATTGTGTCTTCTGGTTAGTACAGCTGTGCAGACCTGAATTACCTTACTTTAAGAATGTGAAATCTTACCCCCCCCCAGAGGCTACCTTTGCAATCCACAAGGAAGAATCCATATGCAAATTAATACAACATGTGGGGGAAAAGACAAAAAAGAGGAGGAAAAAGGAAAGAAAAGAAGAGAAAGACACAGACAGCCAAGAGACAAGAGAGTAATAAACAACATCTAGCATTTGTTAGCCAACAAGTTACCTTACAAGTGAGGCTAATTTATGTTGCTTCTTTGAACTTTTATCCAAAAGAATTCTGATCCAGTTGATAACACAAATGATCATCAATCTACTCCTATACTCATCTATTAATTTGTTCTTTAAGAACATAGTTCACAAGATCTAGAGAGACAGCTCAGTGGGTAAGGTACCTGCTTGCAAACCTGGAGACCTGAGTTCAATCTCTGGAAGTCCACAAAAAGTTGTTCTCTGATGTC
Source organism: Typhlomys cinereus (assembly GCA_023101885.1). NCBI lineage: Eukaryota > Metazoa > Chordata > Mammalia > Rodentia > Platacanthomyidae > Typhlomys > Typhlomys cinereus. The sequence continues at coordinate 1,375,130 of JALPQD010000228.1, forward strand.
CACCCCTACACCATAACATGCATCTCTCTCTCTCTCTCTCTCTCTCTCTCTCTCTCTCTCTCTCTCTGTCAGTCTCTCTCTCTCTCAATCTCTCTCTCTCTTTCAATCTCTCTCTCTCAGTAAATAAAAAATTTCAAATAGGACATAACTCACAAAATAATTTATTCTGGTATCTTTTTCTACCCTTACAGCAGTCTTTATTCTTTTCTTAAGATTATTAAAAGAGCCAGAGGGTTGAAAAACTTTTGCAGGGGTGTATCTCACAGCTTATTTTTGTTGTGTTTTTCTCAAATCTCCTTACGTGCTTATGTTAGATACTACTGTAAGTTTCATGTTATCCACAGAATCTTAAAAGGGATTATTAGCATAACTGTGGCTTTCTCTCTTTAAAACAAACCCCAACATATTTGGAATTTGTATTCCTCAGGGGACTGTCTCTTTCCAAATACACGCAGTACTAAATATTTTAATCAAGTATGTGATCAAGAATATTTTCCATTTTACTTCTTTTTATTTATTTAATGGACTCATGTTACCCATTCTTTTCAAAAAAGAATTAATTTGGAATAAAAGCTCTGCCCTTACATTCCAAAATATGAGAAAATAATTTCTTGTTTCTGGGACATATAAAATGTCAGTATAATTGTGCATTGTTTGGAAATGATCACATATAGCTCAAGAATACATTCTGAATTATGTATGCTAATATTAAATTAATTGTCCTCAGGTTGTCTCTGTTACCATTAAGGAGTCAGTTTAGGGTATGTCCAGGGAAAGTCACATAACTTTAGCTAGGATTCTCACATCATTTCACCATTCTATCTCATAACCTAGTGTGCAGAGGTCCCACTGTTAGCATCTTTGAATCTTACAGCACCATGCCCAAAGGGTAGCTTCTTCTTTTACCCCAAGCTCAGAGGTGGTCACAGACTGAGTGAGAGATTAATTCAGAACCAAGTTTTGTGTCTAGTCTTATTGTTGATCTCTTCTCTTTCTGTCTAAAGCTTGGTCTGCTTTTCCTTCTGCTACTTTTTTCCTTTCCCACATTTGCACCTCCTGGTTCTGATCCTCTCTTTTGAGATCAGCCTCCACCTGGCTCTGTTTCACGGCTAGTCCTGATTTCTCTGCTAACGTACATTCTGGCTTCTGTTACTTCATAGGTTGCTGACATGTCCTGCATCCATCCGCACTCACGTGTGCTTCTCATTTCTGGTATTGATTTGTCATATCTTCCTGTCACTTAGAGACAATAAGTAAGAAGGCTTAGACAAGAATCTGGAACCGAAGGAAAGACACAAGCTACCAAAACTGACTGAAGAAGAAATAGAAAATATGAGCAAAGTGTGACAAATGAAGAGATTGAATCAGGAATTTTTAAGTGTCTATAAATATAAACTGAGACCAAGATGACTTCACCATAGAATTTACCAAATATGCAACAAAGAATCAATGCCAGTTCTTCATAAATACTTCCAGAAAAGAAAAAGATGAGCTTTTCCCAAGTCATTCTTTGGTGTGTTAAGCAAGAAGAAGAAATACATGCATCCAGTTTAGAAAGAAAGAAGTAAAATTACTTTGAGTACAGAATGACTTGCATGTAGAATGCTTAGGATTCTACTAAAAGTCTGTTAGAATCAGTCAAGGAATTAAGAAGCATTGCAAAGGTAGGCAAAGTCAATATGCAAGTATTTCTACATACTTCTAACAGTCAATCCAAAAACAAAATTGAGAAAATAACTTAGGGGTTAGTGAGATGATTCGGTCAGTAATGGTACTTTGCACATAAACCTGGCGACCTGAGTTCCATTATCCAGCCCACATAGTGAAAAGAGAGAACCAGCTTCCAAAACTGTGCTCTGAACTCCACACACATGTGCCTGAACTCTGTTATGTTCACTCTCTCCCCCCTCCACTCTCTTGAGTAAGCAAAATATTTAAAAGAACGAAAAAAAAGCCTAAGGCTATCAAGATGACTCACCAGGTAAAAACACAGTCCAAGCCTAAAGAACTGACTTTGAACTCTGGAACCCATGTAAACATGGAGGAAGAGAACTAACTGCATGAAGTCATACTTTGACTTTTACATGTGTACCATGACATGCACATGTTCACACACACATCACACACAACATATACTCATATGCATACACAAGCATGTCGCACTAAATAAAAGCAAAGCAAAATTTAGTAAACAATCTATTTATAACAGTATCAAAAAGAATGACATAAGAATAAATTTAGTAAAGTCATATAAAACTTATACTATGAAAATTAACACTAACCTTTCATGTTTTCTCTCATATGTCATATACGTGTCATGTACATGAAAATAAAAGAGAAATTCTTTAGCCATGTTGGGGGGAAGTGCCTTTGGTAGGAGTGTAGAAGACAAAAGAGGTTTAACGTGGATACATATGAACAAGTACAATAATAAATAAAAAAATGTCACATCGTGATGAAACCCATTCTGTATGCAAATTAAAAAGTTTAAGAAGACTTAATTAACATTGCTAACATGATAGTACTCTTCAATGTAATCTATAGGCTCAGTGCAGCTACAATGTCCAACTCAGATGACTTCTTTATATAAATTGACAAGCTGATTCTAAAATGTATATGAAACTGTAAAACTGTTTTCAAAAGCAATTTTGGAAAAAAGATAAATGCAGGGGGAATGGGGAGGTAGCATAGGAGAGAGGGAGGGAGGGAGGGAGGGAGGGAGGGAGGGAGGGAGGGAGGGAGGGAGGGAGGGAGGGAGGGAGCATAGGAGGGAGGGAGGGAGGGAGGTAGCATAGGAGGGAGGGAGGGAGGGAAGGAAGGAGGGAGGAAGGGAGAGAGGGAGGAAGGGACGGCAAAAGCAATAGAAGAAAAGAGAACTCATATTTCCCAATTTCAAATTTTACCATGAAGCAAATGTAATCTTCACAGCATGGTGCTGGCACAAGGATAGACATAACAACAATGGAACAAAATTGAGAACCTAGAGGTAAATCCACTTTCAAATGATTTTCAATAAAAATGACCATTAAGCCCCTTTCGCCACACCCCCCCGCTCCGCCGGTAGGGACTCGTACGCGAGATCCAGCCGGGCTCTCACCGCGCGCTCTAGGACCCCCCAGGTCAGCCCACAGGGACCCGGCTCCGACTCCCGCCATCGAGCCGGAGCCGCGCAGGGGCCGAGGGACGAGGAGGACCTCCCCTGCGCCCGGGCCCCGCCCCAGCTGCCCTCGGGTTAATAGCTCCACGCCGACCGCCATCGTCCCTTCCCCCCCCCCCCCCCGCTCCGCCGGTCGGGACGACGCGAGATCCAGCCGGCTCTCACGCGCGCTCTAGGACCCCAGGTCAGCCCACGGGGACCCGGCTCCGACTCCCGCCATCCAGCCGGAGCCCGCGGGGGCCGAGGGACGAGGAGGACCTCCCCCTGCGCCCGGGCCCCGCCCCAGCTGCCCTCGGGTTAAATAGCTCCACGCCGACGCCCATCTCCTTTCGCCACCCCCCCCCCCCCCCGCTCGCCGGTCGGGACGTACGCGAGATCCAGCCGGGCTCTCACGCGCGCTCTAGGACCCCAGGTCAGCCCACAGGGACCCGGCTCCGACTCCCGCCATCCAGCCGGAGCCGCGCGGGGGCCGAGGGACGAGGAGGACCTCCCCCTGCGCCCGGGCCCCGCCCCAGCTGCCCTCGGGTTAAATAGCTCCACGCCGACGCGCATCCTCCCTTTCACCCCACCCCGCTCCCCGGTCGGGACGCGCGCGGTCCACCCGGGCCTCACCCCACGCCCTAGGTAAGTCCCCGTTCGGGCCCCGCCCACCAGTACCCCAGGCCAAATAATTCAGTTTAGTGAAATTGAGAGATCTTAAGAGTTAAAATGACAATGCCAAAGTCAAAGTGCAAATCCATGAGAAGCAACACTCAAGTAAACAAATTTCCCACTGAAGAAATTAATCCCATAATGTTAGACTCCAACAAGAACAAACCCGCGGAAAAAGGCCAAGAAAGCCTGACCCAGGATAACGACTTTCAAAATATGATCATTACCATGTTCAATACTATGAAAGAGGAAATCCGGGAGGAATTACATAATCGAATCAATCGCTTTGAAGAGGAACACAACAGACATCTGGAGGAGTTGAGAAAAACAGTGCAAGAAACAAAAAGTGGCATAGAGCAGTTAAAACAAACTCAAGCAGAGTTTAAAACTGAGCTAAAAGACAAGTTATCTTCAACCCAGAACGCCACAGAGAGTCTTATCAACAGAACTAATGAAGCAGAAAACAGAATTTCAGACCTTGAAGATAAAGTGGGAGTACTAACCAGCTCAATGGAAGAGGTTGTTAAAGCCAAAAAGATACTTGAGAGAAATATCCAAGAGATATGGGACACCCTGAAGAAGCCTAACATGCGTATTCATGGAATACCGGAGCAAGAATCTCAAAATACCACCCCTGAGGAAATTTTTCAAACGATCATCAAGGAAAACTTTCCTCATCTAAAAAAAGAGAGGCCCATTCATATACAAGAGGCATTCCGCACCCCAAACAGATACGACCAAAATAGAAGCACACCGCGGCAAATAATAGTTAAAACACTCCACATTCAAGATAAAGAACTGGTGCTGAGAGCTTCAAGGGAGAAAAAACAAGTCACTTTTAAAGGCAAACCTATTAAAATAACAAATGACTTCTCAGTCGAAACAGTAAAAGCAAGAAGAGCTTGGAGAGACATACTTCAAGTATTGAATGAGCAAAAATGTCAACCCAGGCTGATTTACCCTGCAAAACTATCAGTCATGATCGAGGGAGAAAGAAAAATTTTCCAGCACAAAGACAACTTGAAGGGATACATGGCCACCAAACCAGGCCTTCAAAAACTGCTAGAAATGATACTCAAGCATGAAGAAAAAAACAGGCATATCCAGGAGAACAGAAGGCAAATATAACACCATTAAAAGCGAAGCAATATACTTATAAAAGCTACTAAACATAATAAATGTCTGGAATTAACAATAGTTTCTCCATTATAACACTAAATGTTAATGGACTTAATTCACCGATCAAGAGACACAGATTACAAACTTGGATTAAAAATCACAATCCATCAATCTGTTGCCTGCAGGAAACCCATCTCACCACAAAAGATAGGCACGCTCTAAAAATAAAAGGCTGGTCAACAATTCTACAAGCAAATGGAAGCAGAAAACAGGCAGGGGTAGCCATTATGCTATCAGACAAAGTGGATTTCAAACCAAAAAAAATTATACGAGACACGGATGGATACTACATTTTAGTCACAGGTACAATTCACCAGGAAGACTTCACAATACTGAACATATATGCACCCAATACGGGCCCCTCCACATTCATTAAGAAAACCCTACAGCGTCTAAAGCATGAAATCAACCCCCAAATGATAATTCTTGGGGACTTCAACACCGCCCTCTCTACATGGGATAGATCAACAGGTCAAAAGCTTAACAGAGACACTTTGGAACTTAATCAAACCCTGAAAGAAATGGACCTCACAGATCTCTATCGAACTTTTCACCCACGCACCAAAGAATACACATTTTTCTCAGCAGCACACGGAACTTTCTCCAAAATAGATCACATACTGGGCCACAAAATGAATCTACACATATACAAGAAAGTTGAAATTCTAACCTGTGCCCTATCAGACCACCACGGCCTAAAGCTGGACATCCACAACACATCAAACAAGAGAAAATACACTAACTTCTGGAAACTTAACACTATGATGCTGAATGAGAACTGGATTCAGGAAGAAATTAAAAAGGAAATTCAAGATTTCCTGAAAGTGAATGATAACGAAAATACAACTTACCAAAATCTCTGGGACACAATGCAAGCTGTTCTAAGAGGTAAGTTCATAGCTCTTAATGCCCACGTCAAAAAAATGGAAACATCAGAAATAAACAACTTAACAATGCAGCTTAAAGCTTTAGAGAAACTAGAGCAATCTGATCCCAAAAGCAGTAGAAGAGAAGAGATTAGCAAAATAAGGGGAGAAATATCTGAAATCGAGACTAAGAAAACGATAGAAAAAATCAACCAATCAAAAAGCTGGTTCTTTGAAAAAATCAACAAGATTGATACACCCCTAGCTAAACTAACCAAAAGCAAGAGAGAGAAAACCCAAATTAACAAAATTAGAAATGAACATGGAGTTATCACTACTGATACCCAAGAAATCCAGAGAATTATAACATCATATTTCAAAAACTTATACTCTGTGAAGTTTGACAACACAAAAGAGATGGATGAATTTCTAAGTAAACACAACTTACCTAAATTGAATCAGGAAGTTGTGAACTATTTAAATAGTCCTATAACATATAAGGAAATTGAGGAAGTAATCTTGAATCTTCCCACCAAAAAATGTCCTGGACCAGATGGATTCAGCACAGAGTTCTACCAGACATTTAAGGAGTTAATAACACCAATACTCCTTAAACTGTTCCATCAAATAGCAAAGGAAGGAACACTACCAAATTCCTTCTATGAAGCTAATATCGTTTTAATCCCAAAACCTAATATAGATTCACTTAAAAAAGAAAACTATAGGCCGATCTCCCTGATGAACACAGACGCAAAGATTCTCAACAAAGTCTTAGCAAATCGGATTCAAAAACATATTAAAAAGATCATTCATGGGGACCAAGTAGGCTTCATCCCTGGCACACAAGGTTGGTTCAACATACGCAAATCAATAAATGTAATTCATCATGTAAACCAGTCCAAAGTCCAAGACCACATGATACTCTCGGTAGATGCAGAAAAAGCTTTTGACAAGATCCAACAGCCTTTTATGATCAAAACGCTAGAGACAGTAGGAATGGAAGGAATCTTTATCAATATAATAAAAGCTGTATACAACAAGCCCACAGCAAGGATTATGCTCAACGGGGAACAATTGGAAGCATTCCCACTTCGATCAGGAACTAGACAAGGCTGTCCACTCTCACCACTTCTATTCAATATTGTACTTGAAGTCTTAGCTGAAGCCATAAGACAAGAAAGGGACATAAGAGGGATTGAAATCGGCAAGGAAGAAGTCAAGCTATCCCTATTTGCAGATGACATGATCTTATACCTGAGTGATCCCAAAAACTCCACCAGGAAGCTCCTGGAACTAATTGAGAAGTTCAGCAGGGTGGCAGGATACAAAATAAATGTGCAAAAATCAGAGGCCTTCCTATATGCCCAGAATGAAAGAAGTGAAAAAGCCTTGAAAGAAACAATACCATTTACTATAGCCCCTAAAAAAATGAAATACCTTGGTATAAACCTAACTAAGGAGGTAAAAGACCTTTACAATGAAAACTTTAAAACCCTAAAGAAAGAAATTGCAGAAGACACCAGAAGGTGGAAAGACCTCCCTTGTTCCTGGATTGGCAGAATCAACATTGTAAAAATGACCATCCTACCAAAGGCAATATACAGATTCCATGCTATACCAATCAAAATCCCAAAGCAATTCTTCAAAGAAGTTGACCAAATAATCTCAAAGTTCATATGGAGACACAAAAGACCCAGGATAGCAAAAACAATCCTGAGTAACAAAAACACAGCTGGAGGTATTACCATACCAAACCTAAGTCTATACTACAAATCCATAGTTATAAAGACAGCCTGGTACTGGCTCCAAAATAGACACACAGATCAATGGATAAGGATTGAAGACCCAGATATAAGCCCACAAAGTTACAGCCATTTGGTCTTTGACAAAGGGGCCCAAAGAATCCAATGGAAAAAGAACAGCATCTTCAACAAATGGTGCTGGCAAAACTGGATCTCCACATGCAGAAGATTAAAGCTGGACCCGTACTTGTCACCATGTACAAGACTTAATTCCAAATGGATCAAGGACCTTGATATCAGGCCAGAGACTTTAAAAACCATAGTTGAAAGGATAGGGAACTCCCTCGAGCTGATTGGGCTAGGCCAACACTTCCTAAACAGACATCCAATGGCACAATCACTGCTACCAACTCTCAACAGTTGGGATCTTGTGAAATTAAAGAGCTTCTGTTCAGATAAAGAGATTGTCACACGAGCTCAAAGGCAACCCACAGAATGGGAGAAAATCTTCACTAACCACATATCTGACAGAGCTCTACTGTCCAGAGTGCACAAAGAACTTAGAAAATTAAACTCCAAGGAAAACACTGGCCCAATTAAAAAATGGGCCCTGGAACTTCAAAGAAACTTTACCAGGGATGAAATTAAAATGTCTAACAATTATCTTAAAAAATGCTCCACTTCCTTCGCCATCAGGGAAATGCAAATCAAAACTTCCCTGAGATATCATCTCACCCCGGTCAGGATGGCAAAAATCCACAATACAAACAACGACAAATGCTGGAGAGGATGTGGGGAGAGGGGAACTCTCCTACATTGTTGGTGGGAATGCAGGCTCATACAGCCACTCTGGCGAGCCGTCTGGAGATTCTTAAAGAAATTAAAGATTGAAATGCCATATGACCCTGCTATCCCACTTTTGGGAATAACCCCCCATGCAGCAGAGGTTCGCCTCGATAGCACAAGCTCGACCATGTTCATAGCAGCACTGTTTACAATAGCAAAGTCATGGAATCAACCTAAATGTCCAACAGTTGACGAGTGGATAAGGAAACAGTGGTACATCTATACAATGGAGTACTACTCAGCCATCAAAAATGATGAATTACTGGAATTTGCTGGGAAATGGATGTCATTAGAAAGAATTATATTAAGTGAAGTATCCCAAACCCAGAAAATTAAGCGCCGTATGTACTCCCTAATAGGTGGCTCCTAGTACCAAACTCACCCAGCCCACATTGAGACACTCAAAAGTAAACCTATGAAACACAGTAATTGCAAGGATTATGAACAAGAGAGATGGGTTAGGAGGGCCACACCAGAAACAAGGAGAGAGGAGACCATGTTACAGCAGAGAAAATAGGCCTCCATCAAGGTCTGCAAGTAAGTAATGAGAAACCTGGTTAAGTTCACAGACGTTCTTTCCTGATCTCACCAGAAGGGGAGGGCATATAGTCTAGCAGATAAAAAGTAATCATTTTGCAAATGGGTGATGGACCCCTCCCTCAGGGAGGTTTCCTACTCTTATTACATCTACCCTTGAATGTGCTATTACAACAAGACTCCAGTTTAACAGCTTTTTGTCTCTGGCCAGGGGGTGACATACAGTGCCCAGCAGAATGGAGTGAAGGGAATTGCAGGAGCAGCAAAACTGCAAAAGAAAATCAACAAACCACAATCCAGAACTTCAGAGACTATATCAATCACATAGAACTAGGCCAGCCTAATCTCTCCCCATCCTGGAGCTCAGGGACATTTGCGGAAGAGGGGGCGGTAAGATTGTAAGAGCAAATGGATGGGAGGAGCAACGATTTGCAAGATTCTCAACAATAGTTGGGGCCAAAGCAATCATAATGGGACTTTGCATGCCCTGCGCAATGTCCAGCGCACTGTTGCCCTCATAAAGTCTAGCATCTGTTAAGGGCACCGAGACCCCTGGAGGCAAGGGATTGACAGCCATAGTAGTGATCTTATGCTTAAGGGGAACAAGAGAAAGGGCTTATGGAAATGCCACTGGGTCCTTATATGTCATCGGAGAGGAGGACCCAATGGAGAGTTAGGCGTATACAATAAAGGACTCTCTGGGAATTGGGGGGGAGGCACTGGGGGAAGGGGAGGGGGAGGAGGGGGGAGGGAGGGAACTGGTAAAAAATTTTAAAATGTATAATTAAATTTTTAATAAAAAAAAATGACCATTAAATGGGGGAAAGAATAGGGTTTTTTCCCAACAAATTGTGCCAAGACAGGTAGATAGCCACATACAAAGAAAAAAGGACCCTAACCTCAAGCTATATGCTCAAAATTGGCCCAAGATACAAATATAAAAAAAGCTATAAACTCTTAAAAAGGAAGGCCTGACATATCACAGATAAGTAGAAACATTCTGCTAAGTGGAAGAAAACAGTCACTAAGGGACACTATAATATATGATTCAATTTATGTGTGATTTCAGAATAAAGAAATTATTCTATAGCTATTTTTTTCAAAGCTCACTCAGAGTAAGGGGCAAGGGAGGATAGAAAAGAAGAGTAAGGATAGCTAAAGAAAAGGGCTATTTTTCCGTGGTAATGAAAATGTTCTAATATTGAAAGTGTTAATGGCTAGCATACTTGTGAAAATACTAAAAACCACCTGATTGTATACTTTAAAAGGTGAATTAAATGGTGTGTGAATTTAATTTCAATAAGGTTGTTCAAAGCAAACAATAATCAAACCCATTCAAGGGTGGATTTGATTTCAAACATTAAAAAGCTTTAAATGTCTAGTGAAGATTCCTGAAGCTTTAGCTTCAGGCATCTGTTTATTTTGCAATTAATGAAGGTTAAAGGCGCAATCTCAAAAAAGTTGTTACTTGGTAGTGAAGCATTTCTAGTTGTGCCTCCAAACACAAGTACAGAACCTGCCACATCTTTCAAAGGAGGATTTATTTGCTTTATTAGCAAATCAAGAGTACTCAACTTACTAAGGAGAGCAGAATAAAGAAAAAAGATTGATACTTTATTTGCTCATTGTTTAGAGAAGTATGCTTGTGAAAAACAAGCAAACTTAAACCTCTTTAAGAGTTTCTATCATTTGAAGTTCTTAAAAAAGAAAGAATGCACTAAAGTCCATTTAAAACTTATGAAAATGGCATCAGTGACCAGAAGTAGAGGTTGAATGAATATTTCAAGTTAAAAGTAATTGCTACTGGCTATAGGCAATGAAAATAAGCACAGAGTTCTTTAGTTAAAGGGGGAAAGCATGATATAAATGCAAAAGAAGAATTATTCTTATTCTTACATCCAGATTATTCCAGGTTATTACACCTAGATAAGACAAAAGCCAATCAAATAGGGAAATGAAGGCTGGGACAAGCCAAAAGACTGGAGTTTGGATACCCAGATCCCATGTAAGATGTCAGGTGGGTATGGTGACTTACCTGCAATTCCAACTCAGAAGGTAGTGACTAGAAATCCCCAGAGAAATCTGTCTAGCCAGACTAAAACAGTAAGTGGATTGAGTGAGTGAGGATGAAATCTGGTATTACCCTTGGACTTTCATTTACACATGCAACTGCACACACGTCCACTCACTACACATGACAAAACAAAAATGTACATCTCTTCCTTGTGAAAATGGAAAAAAATAAAAGGGAGAAAACAAAGAAAAAAGGGAAAGGCATATAGAAAACACTTAATTGGAAAATACTGATTTATTTTTTCAGGATCAGAAATCAGCAGAGCTTTGCACATGTTAGCCAAATGGTTGTTGTTAAGCTATAACCTCCAGCCCTAAAAATTATGATTTTTAATTTAGCTTCCATCTGTTTGCCAATGTCTGGGTGTGTATATAACAATTATTATCATGTAATAAGGCATTTTTTTAAATAATAAGGCATATCTGGTGATTTTTTTAAAATTCCATCTGTGTCTGTTCTCTGTGTTCAGCAAAAAGAGGTTGAATTGCAGTTCTAGACATCATCAGTATTTACTCAGTGTGAAGGGATGGCAAGGGTGAGCTAAGCCTCTAAAGGGAACCCATCTATACATTCATGGAAGGACCAATGAAAAACAGGACTACTGAGTATTCATCAGTTAAAGAAAAGCAAACTCGGTTGCTAGAAGAAACAATGCTTGACTAATCTATGAAAGTTCTTTCAAAAGGAAAATGAATCTGTGGAGGAAGGAAAAATCTTGGAAAAGTCTTCGTCAATTTTTCACACCAATAACTCTTTCTTAATTGAGTTACCCTAGAATCAGGCAGAAGGTTTTTATTCCAGATAAAGACTTAATGTCAAAGAAGTCAGACTGGGATGTTATTAAATGGAGAAGTGTAAATTGTGGCATTTCCCAACAAATCAATTCTAGGTCAATCTAATTTAATGGTTTATTATGTTTTGGAAAAGAAAGTACCCAGTAAAAATCTCTAAATTTGAAAACCATATTTTTTTGAAAGAGTGAGATGCCAAAATGACAGGGATAAACTATGCAAAGCAAAAATGGCAGAATTTTGGCCTTATTATAAGTTAACGAACACATTACTGGGAAAATTATCCAAGCTCTAGTTATACAGATGGATTTGACTGCTAAATTGTCACAGGCACACAAAGGCTGTTCCTTAAAGATACTCTGATGTGCTGCCGAAGTTTAAGAAATCAGAGCATTGGCACTGTTGGATTTCTCTATCCACAAGTGATATCTGTCATAGCTGCTCGAAGCACCTTTAGTTCCAAGTCCACAGCATGAATAAAAGTAGTCTGCTATGCAGGTCGTGCTTTCTCTACCCTGTGCAGTATCATGCAGGGCGAACAAAGCTCAATGCAAAAAAGAAACCGGGATGGGCTGCATCATTAGCAATAACTCACATGGCATTTCTTGGGCTTAGAAAGTGGAAGAAAATGGAAGAGGTGATTTGGATACTTCCAGAGAAGTATAAAAGACTCTCTGCTATGTTTGGAAACAGAGTTATATAGATTTGAAATTGAAATGTCTCCTACAGTCTTATATTTTGAACCTTGTTATCCAATTGGTTAGTGTTATTTTGGGAAGTTCTGGGGATTTGGGAAGGTGAAGCCTTGCTAGAGGGAGCAGATCACTAGGGATGCATTAGAGGTGTACTCTTACAGTGATTAATCTTGGTTGTCAATGATGATGACATTTAGGAATCAACATAGAAACAGACCTCTGGGCACACTGTAAGTGAGTTTCTGATATGGTTAATTGATGTGAGACGGTCCACCCTGAATATGGGTGGTACCATTCCATGGGCTGGATTCTGGGTCATATAAAAAAGAGAAAAAGAAGCTGAGAACCATCATTCACTCTCTGCTTCTTGACTATGGATACAATGTGGACCAGACGCCTCAGTCTCCTGCCACCATGATTTTACTACATGGAGTATAAGCCAAAATAAAATCCTTCCTTCCTTGAGTTTTTGTTTTTGTCTTTTTTTTTGGGGGGGGGTGTCAGGAGTTTTGTCACAGCAATGAGAAAAGTACTAATACAATTATGCGTGATCACTTCCTGTTGCTCTAAACTGCTTCCTGTCCACCGTGATGCAAACAGCCATCCACCAGCCATATATTCCTACTTTCATGAGCAGAATCTCAAGCCCAAGGATCTGTGCTGTCATGGACTGAACCTTCCGAAACGGTGAGTCTCAAAATAAATCGTCTTTAAGTTGTTTCTGGTCACAGTAATTTTGGTTATTTTTGCCATTTCAGTCATAGTAATACAAAGTAACTAATACAGTGTCTTGCCTGCTTACACTCTAAATCTACAGAAATAAGACAATTGTAATATGGGGGAGATGGCAGTTACTCTATGAAAGATAGAGCTCAGAAGAAGAAACCAGTCTATCAATAATTCATCTAACATGTATTGAGTATCATTCCTCACTCATATATTGTACTGGTATCAATTTATTGCTTACTATGCGTTGGTCACATTTTAGATGCTAGGATTGTAGTAGTGAATAAGACAAGGTCTCAGTTCTCATAGAGTTTAGATGTGTGTGTGTGTGTGTGTGTGTGTGTGTGTGTGTGTGTGTGTGTGACAGAAAGAGAGAGAAAGAGAGAGAGAGAGAGAGAGAGAGAGAGAGACAGCACTGTGTATGCCTGTGGAGGTTTAAGGGTGGTATCAAGAATCAACCTGCACTGCTCTACCTCCTTTTATCTTTTGCTCTAGTGTTTCCCAGGCTATGCTTTCTAAAGCTGGAAATACAGGCAGCCTACTAGCCACCATTCCAGCCCGGCATTTTTACATGGGATCTGGAATCTTAACTCAGGCCTTTCTGCTTGCAAGGCACAGACTTAACCTCTGAGCCATCTCTCTAGCGCTGGAGTTTAGATTATTTTTTAATGCCCGAAAGTAAGTGCTGTGAAGTAGCAAAGCAGCAGATATGATGGGTGGAATGTCTAGCAGTTGGCAGCACTGTATATGAGACCATAGAGGAAAGTCTCTGTGAGTGGCAGCATCTGACCTGGCACCATTGATGAAAAGACTGCCTACCTGAAGATGCAGAGAGAAACTTTTGTATCTGCAGCTCTAGTAAAAGCCTTGAAGTGGAGGGAGTTTAAGAAATAGAAAACTGGGTTAGGGTATAGCTCAGTAGTAGAGTATGTGTTTAACATGCAGGAGGCCCTGGGTTTAATTCCCAATAGGAAAAAAGAAAGACTAGTTAACATAGCTCAGTGGATCCAAAAAAGTTGGACAGGCAAAACTATGGGAATACCTGATTCTCCCCTTTTAAGTGAGGCCCTCATAATCCACTGGAAAGAAGGGAAGATGAAAGAAATCACATTTTATCTAAACGATGGATCATGAAGTAAATGATGACATATTATGAGTTTTTTCTCCAGAGACAGATATAGGCATACATCCAAGGATAAGGGATTGTGGATAAGAATGCCACAAGCACACAAAACCTAGATATCGGGCAAAGAATAAGCTCTCCTGTGAGAGCGGAAGTAGCAGCAAAAGAGGGCAAACCTGCTGTCTAGGACTGGGATGGGCCAAGAAGGCAGAGTATTTTCATTGCAGGAATTGAAAGATTTGTGATGGCTGCACAAATCCACTTCCTTTCCAGTAGGAATCAGGAAATGGACTCACCAAGGTTCCAGAGCTTCATTCTTCTGATGTGATATCTGCCAAATTAAGAATGGAAAGCTTATTTGTCTGCTGTTGGGTTTATTTTGGTCATTTTAAAAAAAACTATCTTAACTCCATGAGAACATGGACCTTATCTCATTCATGGATGCTTTCCTAGCATGTGAAACAGTGGCCAGCACACAGTAAGGACTAATTTAATATTGAAGTAATTGATATCCACCACTTAATTACCCCACAGTAAATTACTAGGGCTGTAGTTTCATTGGATATTTAATGCTCAAGAGTTCTTGTAAGAGGGATATGGAACTCCACACAGATCAGACACCACTCACATACTTAGCTCAGCACCTTGTCTGACAAACCCCAATATGGCTAAGAGTAAGAAATCTAGTAAGACCAAACAGAAGAATCAGAAATGTAGGATAAAAGTCCGCTGTCTTCAAAGGAACAAGAGACACAAACAGGTGAATAGTTATGAGCACTGATATATGAGCTGCTTTTAGCTGCTGAACTAATTTATAAGAAGCAAAGAGGTTGGATCAAGTTTAATGACTGTGCTATCCTTTTCACATCAAAAAATAGAAAGCTACTGACAAAAGAAGTGTGCCTACAGGAAAGGTCATGCCTGACAGGGAGAGAAAGAACTCTCATGGGGGAAAAAACAGCGGGAGAAAGTTGAGATATCAGAAGTAAAATTCAGCTTGTCCAAGTTCCTCTAAGGCTCTATGATTCAATTTATGCATTTGTGTGTATGTGTACATGATCATGTGTGCAAGTGAAAGTGTGTATAGGCATGTGCGTGCATGCATGTGGAGGCCAGAGGAGAACATAAGATGTTAGTCCTTTAGAACACTGTCCACATTATTCTGAGAAAAAGTCTCTCATTGACCTGGAACTCACCAAGGAGTCTGGGTTAGCTGGCCAGGGAGCCCCAAAGATCTCACTGTCTCTGCCTGCCAGTACTGGGATTATGAAAGCATAATACCATGACCAGCATTTTTATGTGGGTCCTAGGAATCAAGCTCTGGTCTTCGGTTATGTAAGGGAAGCACTTCATCAGGTGAACCATTTCCCTAACCCTAATATGTAGTTTAGGCAGAGTCTTATTTTATTTTCTTTTTTTCTTTTAGAGTTTCATACATGAATACAGTGAATTTATGATATTTTCACACCTTAACCCCCAATCCCATCACCACCTCCTTTCCCCATTACAACCCATCTTCATCCCTACCAGTCTCTCTCCTATTTTCATGTCTTTTAGTATGTATGGCCCACTGAGTTTCATCTGGGTTGTCTTTGATGGCATGTGTCTGATCACTAGCCAGAGCATAAATCATACACCAGTAAGTATATCAATGAAGAAAGTATCTTCCCTCCTCCCCCCCAGCATTTACCTTCATCAGTCTCTCAGGGAGGCATGAAGCCTCTTGAAATCTTTCCCCTTCTATGGTGAAATGTTGATGGAATAGATCCTGTAGAAGTACATATAGCCATACTGAGCTCATGACTGCAATAGCCGTGTAGCATCTGGAATATACTATCTGGCAAGACCCCTTTCCCTTCTCCCCTTCAAGGGCTAACAACCTTACTGCCCCCTCTTTTGCAATGTTCCCCGGGTTTGGGGATATATGTGTGTATGGGGGGGAGTTTAGATATCCTGTTTAGGACCAAAAAGTCACTTATTTTCTGCACTTTGGCCAGTTGTGATTTTTCTATATAAACACCTTCCATTGCAAAAGAAAGCTTCTAGGTTGAGTGCTAGGTGTTCCTTCAATCTATGGTTATAATGACAAATGTTTAAAAGACAGTTTGATATAGTGTCATAATGGCTAAAACTTAATAGCGTACACCTGCCTCTGGGGCTTATATTTTCTCTTTCTATAGGGTCTTGGGCTGGCTTACAGTACCGGAATGTATTCCTGACTAAAAAGTGAGCCTTATATCCATCAGAAAGCTGTTGGTTGCTTCCTTGACCTTCATGCCACTATTGCACTGATAAGTCACCTTGTCAGGGTGGTTGTTATTATAGCTTGCAGTTTTGACAGGTTAATGAGAATGTTGATTGCTCTTCTATCCAGCAGCTTATATAGTATTTTCTGGAGAAGAAACAAGGAAGAAACTTCCAGATTAGTTCCAGCTTTTTTTTTCCTGTGTCCAGTGATCAGCATGTGTAATGTCCTTAGCAATAGGGTCTAATTTCTGGGAAATAACCAGGAGCAATTACAGAAACCTAAACTATTTTTTTGGGCGGGAGCATTGAGACTGTCTGACCAACAACGTATTAGGTGTTATCACATACTTGGTATGAAAATTTTGTTTAAAATTTGTCTACGCCTTCCAGTAGGACTGTACTAGGGTATTTTCTTTTTCATTTTTTCCAACTTGGCAAACCAATGACTTTACTGGGGTTACATACAGGAGTAGGAACAAGGGTTACTTACGGAATAAGGGACCACTCGAAGGCAGCTATCTCACTAGCAAGCCCACCTCAGCATAGGCAAGTCTCACAGAAGCTATAACTCCACAAGTCTCTGTTGCATGACTTGCTTATAGGAGAGTTTGTTCCAGACTGACTGGCCCACCCAGTATTCCTACCAGTATTCGCTGCTTTCCTTACATGGGGAGAGCCCAACCCCATCTTGTCAGTTTCAGGAACTTTTTGAGACTTAAGAGCTGTTTACTTCCTGAGCCTCACTCAAGGATGCAATATTTCAAACTGTTGCACAACATCCTCCTCAGTAGGGCATTTTCTGTTATATTCTAACTTTTTTTCTATTTTCATGTATATGTGTTCTTTAAATTTTTATTATTATTATTATTATTTATTCAACTGTGCGCATGTGCGTGTGTATGTGCGCGCGCGTGTGTGTCTGTGTGTGTGTGTGTGTGTGTGTATGTGTGTGTAGAACCACGGACGAATTCGCGAACCACCATGGACGCCTCCACCTCCTTCTGCCCCGGGATTCACAGGCTCCGCCCTACCAGGACCAGAAGCGCAGGCCGCCCCTGCTTCCGCCTGGCGTCTATACGTGGGATCTGGGATCCGAACTCAGGACCTTCCGCCTGCAAGGCGGAGGCTTAACCCCTGAGCCACCTCTCCAGCCCCCATGTATATGTGTTCTTATGTTGTATGTAGGTACATGAGAACATGTTTGCACATGCATGTGAAGGTCCAAGGTTGAATTTAAACCAAGTTAAGCTCAAACCAATGTGCAGCATATTCAATGAAGGAAAAATACTTTGTATAGCACCTGGCCTGGAATACAGCAAACAATCTCAGCTACATGAATGTGTATGTCTCTGTAATATCATGATAGTCTGTATTAACAGAAATTGCTTCTTGCTGGAAAAATTATTTTTGGTTTAGAGGTGCCATAATGCCAGATGGAACATGGTTTTTTGGAGGCATTGAAACCCTCAGATGTCACCATTCACTGTCAATGCAATTTCAGCTCATGTGATTTGAGTTAGTGCCAATTATTTAAAGAAATAAGAAGACAGAAAGGGGGACTCCCGCATCAGAAGGGCTGCAAAACCTACTGAAACGGCATCCAGTAAAGGAGAGAGTCAGGTGACCCATTAGGGTTCTTAGTTCTATTAATAAACTAAATGGAGACTTAACTGGGTGAAGTGACAGATGTCTAATATTTCTCATTCTTATGTACACAAAACAGGTTCAAACCAGCCTAGGAGAGATTCAAGCACTCACTCTGTGGATTGACCAATTTAGTCTGAGGCAAAGAGGCACTCCCAAACATACCAGACTCCTTGGAAATATGTTAAGTGGTACTGATGATGGCCAGGGCTGCCAGAGATGTCAAATGTATTTAAAACTGAGCAGAACCCAAGCCTCCCGCCCTTTGGGTGGGACGCAGTTGACTCAGGAGGATATGGTTCCTTTCTCATGGTGTGTGTCAGAGGGCCAGCCAAGATCTCACCCGACACAGAGCACAGCAAGATGACAGAAAGCCTGCTGGAGGGGCAGATCTGGTCTTTCTTTATTCTCTTCACTTAGTCTGCATTTAGGAGGGGCAGGAAACTGTGGGATGAAGGCAGACTCTCAGGTGACCTCCCTGGGTTTGAACACTAGATCTCCCAATTGCTAAATGCATGACGCCAGAGCAATTCATTTCCCTTCTTCATGCCTCTCTCTCTCTCTCTCTCTCTCTCTCTCTCTCTCTCTTTCTCTCGATATATAAATAGATATCATATATATTTTTAATATGTAAGATATGCCTCAAAGATTTACTATGAGGAATTCAATGTGTGTGTGTGTGTGTGTGAGTGTGTGTGTGTATGCTTATTGTCATAAGCAGCCTAGTATAATGTAAGTAATAAGTCACATTAAATTTCCATGTGGGCAATTGGAATCATAATAAATGTTTACAAGCATGCAATCACTTTTAAGGTGAAAATAACCCATATCTATCCATATTCCTAATATTTATAAGCAGTGGAAACATTCTGAAAAGTATAACATAGAAAAGCTCCTTGAGCAGAAGCTGAGTTTTCATATCGTTTTGTCATCAACCCTTCCTCATAACTATTGTTTTAAACAGAATAACATTAGCCGAAATTGGAGCAACCATCTTGTGATCTAAGAAAAACATGCCAGGAAGATGAATAAAAAATTAGAAAAACACTGGTTCCCTGTGGACCTTCTGGGGTAGCCATGAACTGCCATCTTCTGGACCTCTCATTTTGTGAGAGGAAAGCTTTTCACTGAGGCCTCCGGCTATTTATAATTTCTGTTTCATAGCTAAACTAAACTACTGAGTGCTTCCATTGTCTCTGTCTGGACTGAATTTTCCATTTCGTGAATCCTGTGCTTTTCTTGTGTTGGAAGAGCATGTCAGAGGTAAGTTAATGAAAAAGGTATGTAACAGGCAAACTTGTAGAGTTTTTAGGTTTAAGTGCAGTAATGGTTTGACTGCTCCATCACAAAACAAAATGACAGAAGTTTAAGTAGGATATAAGTAAATCATGTACATCATATAACACTGAACGTAAGCAGTCCACAGCCAATATGATGATCTCTGGCTTATTTTCTTATTTCTACTTCCTCAATAAGTATTTTCTGTGGTCTAACTTGGCTGCGTCAGCCCTATTACACTGTCATGGTTTGAAATGTGTTCCCCACAGCCTCATGTGTTTGGCAAGGTCATGTCCCTTTGAAAGGTGGAGTCTTGCTAGAGAAGGCAGTCACAAGGGGTGGGTCTTGAGGTGGATTAGTCCCACCCTACCTCCAGGAGAAGTCTGCCTTTGCTGCAAGCAGTCTGCAGCTCTCAGCTTCCAAGATGTCTGCGGTGACTTAGCCTCCTCCAACTTTGGCCAACCAGCCATGCCACCTCTGCTTCGACAGACTGTAACTTCCCTCTGGAACCGTAAGCTGAATAAACCTCTCTTTCTCCCTTAAGTTGATTGACTTTGAGTGTTCTCTCACAGCAATAGTAAAGAGTAACTGTTACATACACCTACATTGCAATATAATCAGAAGGAAGAAAAAAAGAGAATGGAAAGGTGATCTCGCCCTTTTCAGAGCTTGATGAAGAGCTCTCCTCTCATTTGCCAGATTCTAGTTACATGAGCACACTTAGCTATGTGAGAAAAAGAGAAATGCATTCCATATTAATCCCTGAATATGATACTTAATTTTAAAATCTAAGTTGAAATCAATTTCACTCAGGATTTGAAAGCATTACTTTCTTATCTCTAGCATACAATGATAATTTGTGTGTATATTTGTGTGTACGTGTGTACGTGTGTGTGTGTGTGTGTGTGTGTGTGTGTGTAAGGGCTGGGGAGATGGCTCAATGATTGAAATGTTTGCTGCTCAAGCAATAGGACTGTAGTTCAGGTCCCCGATGCAGGGCAGGTATGGCAGTCAGCTGTGATTCCCAAAATGTGGAACATGGTAATTTCCAGAGCAAACTGGCTAGCCAGACTAGCCTTATGGAAGACCTCTGGGTTTAATTATAGACCCATCATTAAGGCGAAAGAGCAAAGATGAGTCCTGCTCTCAATCTTGGACTCCAAATGCACACACACACACATACATATCCCCACATACATGCAAATGCACATGCATTCATTCCATATACATATGCACATGAAAATAGGAAAAAATGGATATTTTGGAAGATGTTTGGTAGTGTCTTAAAACTAAGCAAATGTACATCTTCTGACCCCAGTCCTCCTTGGGATTATATACAATATAAAGGCAGAAGTATACTCAGCTAAAAGTCACATTCATAGTAGCAATATCCATTAATAAAGAAAATAGATAAGACTGGAATGCAACAATAAGCCTGGACCACTAAAGCTAGCTCAAAACAAAGATGGACTTCACAAACACGTTGAGAGAAGGACATCAAATGTGTATGAAAACACCCTGTGTCTTCCACTTATAAAAAAGTAAAGAACAGGAAAAATAATCTATGTTATTAGAAGTCAGAATAGTGCTTCCTTTTTCAGGGGTAGTGGAAAACCTACAGGAGGCTTCTGGGTGCCGGTTATTTTCTATTTCTTAAGTGAGGACTGCAGAAATGCACTGAGTGTGTGATATTCCTTAAATTATATATCCATGATATATCTATCTCTTATATGCATATTATATATATATACATTATATACATATTGTATATATATATATGTAAAGTTCTGATAGCAGAATTCCAAACACATCCAGTTGAATGGAGAAGAATTAAAAGAACATGAACTACAGAAATAATAAGCAGTAGTCATGAAGCTAGCTTATTAGGCACTGCTCAGGAAAATCTTCACTAAGCAAGTTTGCTATATGGATAGCCAGGAATTCAAATAAGACAGTTGACATTTTCTTAAAAGAAAGAAATCTCAATATAAAGTTAACTGAATAAACTCAGAAGAGAATTGCTATCTACTGCAGGGTTACTGACATTTCTTGGATTCCAAAGAAGGGATTTTTACATTAATTATTTAATATTCATAAGAGTTTTGAGAAGTAGATACTTATGCTTTTAACTTACAGGTGGGGTAATGGGGACTCCGAGATATAGTAGATTCCTTGGAAGTAGAATGTAATTATTGATGCTAATTCCCTAACTTAATAGTACATCTTTTATTATTCAGGATTCTTTTAGTTCTGATAATCACTCAGTTCAAACTAATCTAAGGGAAGGGGTCATTATCTGGGTTCCCATGTTTAAAAAAGTTAGGAGTGTGGTTAGTTTCAAGCATCACTGCATTCGAGGTATTGTTTAAAGATTGTGCCTTCCTATTTCTTGGATAGGCTCACTCCATGTGACAAACAAGGTGTTTATAGGGATTTCCAGATTTATATCCTAATAATCCATCAACTTAGCACCAATAAACATACAGTCTTCCCCAATAAACATACAGTCTTCCCCAATAGCTCTGGCAGAAAAATCTGAAGAAGACCTCAATTCAGGTTGGGTCATCCTTGAATCAGCTGATATGGCTAGGGAGGACAATTATGCTTTCAACCCTTGTGGCTAAAAAAATAAGGACATTGCCAAGAAGTCACATGAAATGCGTTTTCCACAGGAAAGGGCTCTGTACTCAAAGAATAGTAGAAATAGCAGATGTCTTCTGGGGTGCCTAAGGAAGATATGGGACATTCAAAATTGCCAGTCAATAAATATTTGTGTTACTATTTCCATGCAATATATTCACACCTTTCATTTGAACAGTATTTCATATCAAAGGGCTTTGAAATTAATCCTTTCATTCCTTATAACAAATAATGAAAGGTGATTATTTCACAAAGGATATCAAATTAATGAGGTTAGCAACCTGCTCATATTTATACGGCTATAGTAGCCAATTTGAATAAGGTTAATCTTTTTTTAAATTTTTTTTATTATTTATTCAATTGTGTGTGTGTAGAACCACAGGCGAATTCGGGAACCCCCATGGACCGCCTCCACCTCCTCGTTTACTCTGCTCCGGGATTCACAGGCTCCGCCCTACCAGGACCAGAAACGCAGGCCAGCCCGGCTTCCACCCGGCGTCTATACATGGGGTCTAGGATCCAAACTCAGGACCTTCCGCCTGCAAGGCAGAGGCTTAACCTCTGAGCCACCTCTCCAGCCCCCAATAAGGTCAATCTTATACTAAGTGACTGTATCTTTTACCCCATACCCATCAGTTTTCCAGTATAAGTAAATCCAAAGATGTTTTCTATTCCATATTAATTTACTGCGGGGTTGGTTTTTGTTTTTTTTTTTCTTTTTTTTTTTTTTTTTTTTTTTTTTTGAGGCAGGTCTCAGACTCACCATCCTCCTGCCTCAGTCAATCGATAGCTGGGATGACAATCCTACATCATCATCCCTGGGTTACTTTGCTAATTTTTCAGCGCAGGTTATTGGCCAGGGATTCTCCCTAACAAAGGTATACCAGAATGGCTTTAACCTAGCAGCAGACCAGTGCCATCTTCACATTACCTTCGGAAGACTGTGAACCAGCAAAATCTTCTGTAGTTACTGCTTCGCTCTGACCATTATGTAGAATAACCTGCTTGCTTTTCTCCCAGTCCTAGAGAGCCTGGCCACAGAACAGCACACACGAGGCTGCCACAGGCAATGAATGTCTCCTTCCTGGCTACATAGTCATCCCTTGGAGGGGGCAGAAACTGTGTCAGCTATATTCCCAGGCCTCCGGCTTTGGGTCTGCTTGCTGTGTTGCTGCATGTACTCTGCTCCTACTCCTCCTGGACTAAGGATTTCATACCACAGTGCTAGCCTTTCTCAGGCATGCGGCTGCTGATGCAGAAATTCCACATGTGGCGAAGTTCTCAAAGTTCTTACTGTTGAAAGGGTAGCTACATCGAGTTTTTGGGATTCCGCCCATTTGAAAACTGAGTGTTCTTTCTTCAGGGTCAGGAGCAGCCTTACACAACAAACATTCACTGTGAGCTCATTATGTCTGGGGGCTGTGGGCAGCTGCCTATTGGTGCAATAGGATCTCCAGATTTAACACCTTGTGCCTAATTATGTGTCAAAGATATTATGTGGTCCCTATTCAAGTGAAAAGAGACTTTAATTTATCCATGACTGAGCAACTTTGGGCAAGGCACCTGTCTGTGGCAGTGAGACAGGGGATTGCCAAATATTGATGAGAGAAGGGAGACAAGTAAGTCAAGAGGCACAAACCATTCTGTGAGGTGGGAGGCATAAGTAGGTATTTTAGGAGGTGATCGGGAACCCTGCAGAAATTTATCGAATGTATACTAACATGTCAGACCCTGTATGCACATTAACTGTTGTAGGTCATGTTCCCCAGGAAACAGACTTGAATGTGGAAGGTTCCCTGGGAAATGACCTCAGCCATTACCTGAAAGGAATGGAGGAAGTGGAATTAGCAGAGGAAGTGATGGAGTGGCAATGCTATTGTGACAGAGCCTCCCTCAGGCTTCCCACAGAGACCTCTGGAGCTAGTAAGGTCCTTTTAGAGTTGTCATAAACACAAAGAGCATGGCCTTTGTGTCCTACCACACAATGAAGTCACCAGATGCCAGCTGCAAGAGGATGGGGGAGGACATAATTTGTGGTGATTGACTCCCTTCAGGGAAAGGCAATTCTTGGAAGCGGCTCAGCTATGAACTGCCAATAAGCAATGCTGCTGGCAGCAGGCACAGAAAAGAAGTTGTGTGTCCATCTTCATAAGGTGATGAAGGCTGTATACTACAGCTCTTACTACATGTGTATCCTTTGTCTATATGGAAATCCTGTGATACTGTACTTACTAGTACTTACCATCTTAAAATGAGGAAACTGAAGCTCAGAGAGATTACACGCTCTGTCTAGATTCATATAGCCAGTATGTGTTTGCACATTTAAAAAAAAGAAATACTTTTGGGGACTGGGGAGATGGCTCAGAGGTTAAAAGCCTTTGCCTTGAAAGTAGAAGGACCTGAGTTCAGATCCCAGATCCCAATTCAAAAACATCGGGTAGAAATGGCAGTGGTCTGCACTTGCTGCCTGGGAAACTCCGAACAAAGCAATAAAGAGGTAGAACAATCCAGGATGATTTCCCAAAGTTACTCTTGGGTTTCCACAGGCACACGCAGTGCTCTCTGATCTTTCTGCTACACTACCCTGCCTCCAAAAGACAGTGGATGGACACTACTAGTATTGTGCAGCACTTTTTCCTCTAAGAAGCCACCTTGATCTTTGCCCTAGTCTGAGTCAGTAGACAACTCCTGAAGGTCCAGGATGTTCCTGAAACTGAGGAGCTTGGGAGGGGGAGAGGCTCCCTCAAGGATAAAAAGTCACTGCTGTGGGGAGAGGCTGCTCCTTGTTCACTAGTTAGAGGCAGTCAGGAAACTGCTGAGCAATGAAGAAGCTTGGGAGAGACTGCTGAACAGCCAAGGAGTTCAGTTAGAGGAAGATCCCAGAGCAGCAAAGGAGAGAGAAAAGAGAAGAGAGAGAGAGAGAGAGAGAGAGAGAGAGAGAGAGAGAGAGAGAGAGATCCACCTAGGCACTGGGGAAGCTGTCAGCCACACTCTGGTGAGCTGCCTGTGAATCGTCTCTGCTCCTGTAAATAAACCCAATAAACTTGTTAGTTCTTCACCAATTTAGTCTGTTGTGAAACTCCTATCTGAGGGGGAAGGTGGTTGGGTGTAGCATTTCCCCAGGAAAAATAATTTGCACAACTGGAGTTGATCTCAGTTTTCTGCTTTTCTGTCTGGAGTAGATCAGGAGACACCGGTACACTATGGTCAGGAGCATACTTCCCAGAGCCACCTCATGGGCTTGGAGCCTTACTTTGCTGCTTATCAACCTCATTATCTGCACCTCATTTCCTCCTTTATAAGGAATTATGCAAGATATTCCTCAGAATGTAAGACAATAGTACTATATGTCCCCACCTATGATTTAAATGAAAGAGCGTGGCTGGGGATGTGGTTCAATGGAGGAATAACTGCCTAGTGTATACAAGGTCCTGCTTCTTGGGTTCAGTCTCCAGCACCATAAGAATGGACTGGGGAGTTGAGGAGATAATTCTGGGGTTAAAGCCTTTGCCTTGCAAGCAAAAGGACCTGAGTTCAGATCCCAGATCTCATGTGAAAACACCAAGAGGAAATGCCAGTGGCCTGTGTTTCTGGCCCTGGAAGGTAGAACCTAGAAAACTCCAGAGCAAAGCATAAGGAGGAAGAGCAATCCAGTATTATTCCTAATGTCACCCTTGGGCCTCCACAGGCACATACACTCAAATACTCTCTTCTACACACACACACACAGACACACACAGACACACACACACACACACACACGAAATAACTCACTTAGCAAAGTCCTTGCCTTGCAAGCTTGAGCACATGAGTTTGAGTCCCAGAACCTATGCTAAAAATCAACAACACAAAACAAAAAAGGCAAAGTGCTATGTTGCACACTTGAAAAACAGAGACAAGAGGGCCCACAAGGCCTGTTGGCCAGCTGGCCTAGCCTGCTTGGCAAATTCCAGATTAGCAAGCCCGTCTCAAGAACAAAAAAGGTGGATGACACCTGAGGAACACCCAGAGTTTGTCCTCTGGCTTCCCCATACATGCACGTACAGTACACACACATGTACACACGCGCGCACACACACACACACACACAGGCTTCCCCATACATGCACTACAGTACACACACGTACACACATGAACACACACACACAAACACACACACACACACAGGAGCATACACATATAAAAGAAGAGAAGGAAGTGGAAAAAGAAGAGGAAAGAATAAATTCAGTACTTACCAGGGCCCAGTGCTGAAACCCATGGAATGCTAGCTACTACTGTAGCATTCTCATTTGCAGTAACTTTTTTTTTCCCTAATCACACAAGCTCAATAGTTACCCTGGTTCTTTCCCCCCCTCCAACCTTCCCCAGGCCCCCTTTCACTCTCCCTCCCCTTTTCTCCTTCCTTTGACCCCCTCCTTACACTTCTCCCATCCCCCTTCCTCCCTCCCATCCCCTGAAGCATCCTTTTGTGTGGATGCCAAACTTCCCTCTGAGTCCTCCACTCTAGTGAGGTGTAAGGACTCAGTGGCATTGCCCAGAGCCCTTTCTTGGGCTCCCCTTTAGTATGGGAACTCTATTATGACTGTTAATCGCTTGCCTCTAAGGATCCTACTGCCTGTGATCCATGCTAGACTTTGGGGAGTCATTGACATGTCAGTCATTGCCATTTGCAGTAACTTTTGAGAGTGCACAATCTTCAGGGCCCCACCAAGCTTCATCTCTATTTCCATAGAATAATGCCTCTCCCTAGACACTTCCACAACTCATTACCCATGATGACTCTAGATGTTCCATAGACTTGGATATCTAGAATTCAGCTTTCAGACGGTCAGGGCAATGCAGGAATTTGCCAAATTCCAACCAATGCATAATCCTGGGGGTAGAATAAATAAGGGAACTGTTAAAGCAGCTCTTATTATCTGCCAAACAAAATACCTTTTATTGAAGTCAGCTTCTCAAAATCTTGGACAGTGGCTGAGTAGAGAAAGGCTGTTTAGGTTTCAAAGAAACCTCAGTTGACTTTTGTAACCCAAATCTTATAGCCTGGGGAGAGAGATCATTAACCTTTATTTCTATAATTTCACCACCACTTCCTCTGGTTAGCAGGCTCAGGGAGCTAAAGCATCAACACATGGTTCCCAGGTGTATGGCCCACAGTGTGACGCTGCTTGCTCCCATAGAGCTACTCAGTGACTCAATGGAGTTTCTGTCCTCAGCGGAGTTCTGCCTACATGGAGCCAGGAACAAAATTATTAACCAACTGTACTGAGCTAAAGGGTACCCCCACTTTAACATAGAATCACCCGGAACTGTGAATGTGACCTTATGTGGATAGAGTCCTTGCAGATGGAGTTAAATTGTGGGTCTCAAGATGAGGTCTTCCTGAGTAATTCAGATGAGCCTACAATCCAGGGACAGATGCTCCTACAAGAACAAGGCAGGAGACATGAGACAGTGAAGAAGGTTATGTGAAAATAAAGATAGAAATTGGTACTAAGCAGCCACCCTTTATACCTGGAGCTACCAGAAGCTAGAAGAGGTGAGGGAGAATTCTCCCCTCGGGGTTTCAGAGTGAGCATGACCGTGTGGGTACCTTCATTTCAGACCCCTGGCCTCTGGAGTTTTCTGCTTGTTCGTTTGTCTGTGATAGACTTTTGCTATGAAGACAAGGTTGGACTTGAATTTCCCTCTTCCTGTCTCAGGTGCCCAATGCTAAGATTAAAGACATGCTTTACTATACCAAGCTCAACACTGCATTGTTCTAACCGTCATGTGTGTGCTAGTTTGCTATAATAGCCCAAGAAACTAATACATTGAATATGTGATCCTGTTTCATCATTTCCTATATAACCACAAGTATAACTCTACAATATATCAAGTTGCTTATGATTCTAATATATTCAATTACAAATTATCAAAAGACTTCATGTCCAAATATGCACCAGTAAGTAGGCCCCAGATCCTATCCTCTGGACTAGATGTGTGTAGGCCACACCGGGAAGTGAACCATCCCTCTAAATAATGTGAGAAGAGTCATTGCTTTTCCCGTCAAAAGAGATAAAAAACTGGGGTATCTATAAAAGCCAGGCAGAAATATTCTTCCATATAATAGGTCTCACAGGAGATATTCAGGTGTGCTTCCCATAGAAGATATTCAGCTGGAAAAGGAAAAGAGAAAGGAATCCTTTCTCAGGTTAGAGCTACAACTCTGACCCAAAGCTTGATGTCAGAAGAATCAGACTGAATGTTACCAAATCTTCTGGTTTTCCAAAGACACTAGAAGTCTGGATTATATTTGTATGAAATTGTCTGTGTTTTTTTCTTCTTAATGTGAGCAACCATGGGAAGTTTTCAGGTCAAGTAAAACACAGAAGCTCCAACTTCAAAGTGTCCGCTTGTGAGTTAGATGTTTACAAATAAAAGCCACTTCATTCCTCTAAGGGATTAAAAGAAATCTAGGACTTCAGAACCCAAGGCTCGGGCTCCTTTGTTGGAAGAGATATAGAAAAATTCCTCTCATTCTTTGCTCATGAGCCTACAGCCTTGACCACAAGATACAGCTACTTTTGTAATCAAGTTATCCTGCCACATGAAGTTATATATACATATATATGCTGGCCAGCTACGTAAGCACTATGCTAGTCACATACTGTATGCTCAATGGATGGCCATTGCCATCATAAACATGACATTATTTCTCCTCTATGGCATAAGATAAGGTGTACAATCATATATGTACAGATGACATGAAAATATAAGCAAAACTTTCTGGGGAGCAAATGGGACTAATAAGATTTTGGGGGGACAAAGGAAAGGTCAAGGGGAATGGGAGAATGTGCTCTAAGTATATTATATACTTGCATGAAAGTGGCCTTATATAATCCTGTATAATAATAAATTTTAAGAAAGAAAAAAGAAAGGAAGCAAATAAGTAAGAAATGAAGGAAGGAAGGAAGGAAGGAAGGAAGGAAGGAAGGAAGGAAGGAAGGAAGGAAGGAAGGAAGAAGGAAGGAAGGAACGAGGGAAGGAAGGAAGGAAGGGATTGAGAGAGGGAAGGAAAAGGAAGGAGGGAAGGAAGGAAAGAAGGGAGAGAGAGAGGGAGGGGAAAAGATGAAGGGAGGAGAAAGAGAGGAGAGAGGGGAGGGAGGAGAGAGATAAGAGAAAGGAGGGAGGAGGGAAGGAGGAGGGAGAAAAGAGGGAGGAAGAGAGAGGAAGAAGGAGAGATGAAGGGAGGAGGGAAGGAGGGAGAGGGGAGGGGGAAAGGAAAGGGAAAGAGGGAGGCAGGGAGGAAGGAAAGGGAGATAGGGAGAAAGGAAGGGAGGGAGGGAGGGAGGAAGAGAGGGAGGGAGGGAGGGAAGGAGGAAGGGAGGAAGGGGGGAAATAGCAAAACCGCCTTTCTTTCTCATGTCACCACAGTAGCTCATGATCATTACCAAGCCAGAAGGTCTGGTGAAGGGTGAAGAGCCAGGAACAGTCAGTAAAACTTCCAGAGACAACAGTTCTCGGTGTTCAGCTTTGCTCTGATCCCCATCAACCCTCAAGCAGATGGTGGTCCACCTCATCCCCTTTGGCCTTCATCTCCTCTGCCTAGAGGTACCCCCTAGTACCTCTAGAAGCCTAGTGTTTGGGAATCTGGGTAGAAGTGATTTTAATTTCTCCTAAGATCAAAAGCAGGGCCACCACTAAAGTTTGGGGGTTTTTTTTGGTTTTTTTTTGCGGGAGGTCTGTTTTCAAGTGGGTCAGAGATCAAGAATGGTCTAGAAAATCCTTTCATTGACTTCCTGTTTTCTTATTGTTAAGAAACAGAGGGGGGCTTGAGACAATACAGTGGATAAAAGGCCCCGTTCACAAACCTGGCAACCTGAGTTCAATCTCCAGAAGCCAACATGGTGGAAAGAGAGAAATGACTTTCAAAAGTTGTTCTCTGACCTCCCCCCACATTACATAGCATGCATTTTATGTACCTCCTCTCTTTCTCTCTCTCCTCCTCTGTCTCTGTTTCTCTCTTTCTGTCTCATAAATAAATAAAAATTAAAAGAGAGAAACAAAAGTGAAATTAATTCCTCAAGAAATCTACTTATGATAGTATCTTCTTCAAATGACCTTAAAATCCGGTTTTTGAAGTCTGCACAGCAGTGAAAAGTGACAGATTTCCAGCTGCCACAAGCGGCACTAGCCAGCCAGGTAGAGGCCAGGACCAGAGACAATACAGGCGCCGAGGCTTTCTGCCAGGGAAGACAAGAGGGCCCCCGCAACCATGCCAGGGCTCCAGGAAGCGCCAGCCGCCTGGGGGGAGGTCGGAGCGTATCCCTTTCCCCCAGGGACAATGACACACTTAGTCATTTTCAAGAAGCTATGTGAATGATGAAAAGCCTCTGTCTCTTTGTGTCAGGGCTTCTTCAAAATGTGACCAACAGCACCCCTGTCTGTTGCAGAGAATTTTGCAGATCAAAAGAGGGGGGGGGAAATGTTTTTAAAAGCAGGCAATATGCTTGGGAATTTGCATTTTGAAATTTAGAAATGTCCTTGAATGAACTGCCAACTCCCAAAAGAAAAGATAAAGGTGCTTTCATTCTGTCCAGAACAAAAAGATCCTGGCTACTAGAGCTTTAGCCTTGCAATGTTATCTAAAAATTTGTTGCGCATTTCAAAAATCCTGCTGACCAGTATGACTCTGATTAGATAGCTAACTGCAATTTCAATTATGACATTTCTTCCAAAGGGTTTTTTGGAACAACATGTTCTATCATATAACCAGAAATCCAAAGGAAATAGATCTCTTAAGGCTTATATAGACTGGAGAATGGTTAAGTTTTCTAGAGTTCATTCAGAAGAACATTCTGATTGCAATGCAATGCTAGGTCAGCCCTTGAAGCACAGTTACAATTCTATGGGCTCTGACTCTGGAATGTAAAGCA
Source organism: Typhlomys cinereus (assembly GCA_023101885.1). Classification (NCBI taxonomy): domain Eukaryota; kingdom Metazoa; phylum Chordata; class Mammalia; order Rodentia; family Platacanthomyidae; genus Typhlomys; species Typhlomys cinereus. The sequence goes on from JALPQD010000228.1 coordinate 1,406,244, forward strand.
ACAAACAGGTGTTGTCGGTGCTCCAGCTCAGGAGACCACACTATCTGCTTTGTGAGTTCCCAGAGGTTAGCATATTAGAACAGCACCTAAGAACACTTTCTTTTTTTTTCAGATTCCTAGGCTCACTTGCTATCATGGTTTGAAATGTGAGTTGCCCCCACAGGCTCATGGGTTTGAATCTTTAGTTGTTTGAGAAGGTCATGGCACCTTTAAGGGGTTGAGTCTTGCTGGAGGAAGACAGTCACAGGGGGTGGGCCTTAAGGTTGATTTGCCCCTCCCTACTTCAGAGAGAGATCTGTTCTAGCACTGGCAGTTTTGCAGCTCTTAACCTCTCCATGATGCATGTGATTTAGGCTGCCTCTATCTTCTGCCAGCCAGTCATCCCTTTCTGCCAAATGGACTATATCTCCCCTCTGGAACTATAAGCTGAATAAATTTCCCTTTTCTCCCATAAGTTGCTTGACTTTGAGTGAAGTCTCACAGCAACAGAGAAGAGTAACTGATATAATTTCTGAAATTTAGCTGTAACGCTACAATTCAGCCATTCCAGACTTGGGGGGTGGGGGGGACTTGAAACTGGAATTGTTGACCTATGGTATTCCTAAAATGTTTTCTAGACACTTAAAACACAATAATAAAACAAAAGAAGTATACAACTTGAGGAAACTGAAGAATACAATTTCATTCCCTAATTTTACAGATGAAGACACTAAGCTGACCGATCTTGGTGAATTGTCCTGTTCGACCTGGTCGTAATGGAGAATTCATTTAGAAAGATGATCATTATGACTTGGTCCTTGTAGTATGAGTGGGCTAATTATCATAGAGTTTGTATAATACAATTAAGAAATTATTGAACCTATGAAAGACAAAAGTTTCTTCCTTCTCCACTTTTATTTACATATATTAATTATATACAATACTTGGTTTCTTCATAACATTTTCATACATGTGCATGCACATGTATAATGTATTTTTATCATATTCACCACCACATCTTTTGAGGCAGGGTTTTTTGCAGTCCAGGGTGGCCTTGAATTCACTGTGTAGCTGAGATTGACCATGACCTTCTGATCCTACTGCTGTATTTTCTGAGTGCCAGGATTACAGACAGGCCTCACCATGCCTGGTGCCATCTTCTTATGTACACTAAAACAAAAAGGATCTAACTAGAATGGTGGCCCATGCAATATTCCAGAAGTAGATTGACTTGACCGAAGACCCATTCTTCCATGTTAGAATCACCTGGAGTAGGGGCTGGAGAGGTGGCTCAGAGGTTAAGCCTCTGCCTTGCAGGCAGAAGGTCCTGAGTTCGGATCCTAGACCCCCACGTATAGACGCTGGGCAGAAGCGGGGGCGGCCTGCATTTCTGGTCCTGGTAGGGAGGAGCCTGTGAATCCCAGGGCAGAGTAAACAAGAAGGAGATGGAGGTGTCCATGGTGGTTCCTGAATTTGTCTGTGGTTCTACACACCCACACATACATACATGCGTGCATACACACACAATTTAATAAATAACAAAAAATTTTAAAAAAAAAGAATCACCTGGAGTAGTGACATTCAAGATTTTAAGATAAAAGCATCTTAAACTTTCCATTACATGTTTGGACAATTAAAACAAAGCTGTTTTTGACATACTGTACATGTGGGTATTATGAAATAAAAATATCACGTGAAATTTAAGTACATCTAAATGTAAATACTACAATGATGAATAGATGAATAAGTTAGAATAGATGAAAAAGTTAAATCATCTTTCTTCAATAACTGAAAATGTGCATTTTTCTTTTTCCTTCTGATATTTCCATAGGATTTTTTTTTATCCTATCAGAGTTTCTTTTGGGGAGGGGGCAAGTTGGGGATTAAGCCTGGGGCTTCATGAATGAGAAGCAAATATTCTACCATTATACCACATCCCTAGATCTTATTATAGTCTGTGTGTGTGTGGTTGTGCATGTATGTTTTCATGTGTGTCCGGTATGAGTAGAAGCAGAGGTTAACACATGGTGTTTTTCTCAGTCACTTTCCATCTTACTTCCTGTCTGCAGATAAGAACAGAAGGAACTGCTCTTGCAATTAGCAGTCAGATTTTGGACTCCAAGTTATTTTTTAAAAATCATGTATACCATCAAAACTATGTATAATGGTCTAATGGAAGATAAGTGAGTTAGATGCTCTTAAAGACTGGTGAAAGTACAGAATGGGAAAGCTAATTTACAGATAGTTTGTTACTCGGTCGTAAGTCTCTCAATTTCTCTGTTTCTGAAATATCTACAAAAGAAATCCTTTTACCAGGCCTCATTCCATGACCAGTCATTATAACTAAGCTCTTACATTTAAAAATATCATGTTTCATTCCTTGGGCTTATACAAGATGAAGAAAGTGTATCAATTTTAATTTCATTATGTGTCTGCTATTTTTTTAAGCAAAAGCTTCTTAACCATCATATGCTTTAAACATGTTTCTTTCAAAACTTGGAACTGAGCAGCCACACATTCATGTCATGGAGCATGTCATCTGTCAGGTCGACAGCTTTTTCTTTTTTTACTTTCATAAAAATCCTGGTTCTTTTTTTTTTTTCAAATTAACCTGCTAAGTCATATTTCAAAATCATTAAAAACACCACAAAATACCTTCATGAAAGTGCCATATAAAATTTCTCAAAACAATTAAACTGATATAATTATAACTTAATATCAGCTTTGCATTTTATAGCATTTTTAGACATATTAATCAAGTTGATACATAAATTTTCTGTCTTAATATATAAAGAGTTCTAAAGCTCAATAACAAGAAAACAAGCCCTATTTTAAAGTGGGCCAATTATCTAAAAAGATTTCATGTCCTTAAAGAGCTATGTGAAAAGTAGGATTGGGGAACTTGATCAAGTCAAGTGCTGGCTTAGCATACACGAAGCCTTGGAGTGGATCCTCACCACACAAACCCAACATGGTGGTACATGCTTGTGATCCCAGCAGTCAGGAGCTAGAAGTAGGAAGATGGGAAGTTCAAGGCCATTTTTGGCTACAGAACAAGTCTGAAGACAACCTGGGACATATGACCCTGTCTCAAACAAACAAGAAGAAACATGAAAACATAAATCATATGTCATTAGGGTATTACAAATTTTAAAAAATGGGAAAGTACCATACGCCTCCTAGAATGGCTGAAAAACAAATTACTAGAACCCTCACACTGAAGGAGCAACAACTGAGAAGCATCAGAAACTTTCATTAGATATCTCAACCCCTGCCCAAATACCAACTTCTAAGGCTGGCTTCACTTTTCAAAAAACAATTTTGTAGAGCTTTCTCGTAGCCTTTCCTGTGTTCTTTTTTGGAACTTCTCATAGCCAAGGCCAACCTGATCTGGCACGGCTGATGGATCTATCTTTACAAAGGGAGATAAGGGCTGTGCGGAACTTGGAACTCAGATTATCAAGAATTCTCTTGAGAACTGAGTCAAAAGAAGTTGTATGTCTGAAATTAAATCTCTGGAAACCTTACATGAAACTCCACTAATATAGAACACTAATACAGAAAACATTTTAAAATACAGATTTTTATTATCTCTTTCTTGCCCTCCAACCATTCTTTCTAGAGCAAGGAACCAAGAATTCACATTTTTAGCAAGTGCCTCTCAGTGATTCTGAGGATCAGGATCCATTTTCAAAATCTCCAAATCATTCCTATTCACTGAGATTTAATGAGGTCAGGCTCCATCATCTATCATACTCCAGTGGATAAGACACATCCGCTAGAATGAAACATGACATACTACACAACAGCATCTAAAGTGTCTGAATTGCTCTCTAGGGTTAAGATGTCTCTTCTGCATTGTTGAGGTCCTTTGACTCCAGATAGCATATCAACCTAAGATCCATAAAGAGGAGAATTTATTTTAAAGCAACTTTTTTTTATTCAATTGTGCGTGTATGTGTGTGCACGTGTGTGTATGTGTGTGTGTGTGTGTGTGTGTGTGTGTGTGTGTGTGTGTGTGTGTGTGTAGAACCACGGACAAATTCGGGAACCACCATGGACCGCCTCCACCTCCTCCTTGTTTACTTGGCCCTACCAGGACCAGAAACCCAGGCCACCCCTGCTTCCGCCTGGCATCTATACGTGGAGTCTAGGATCCAAACTCAGGACAGAGGATCTCCCTGCAAGGCAGAGGCTTAACCCCTGAGCCACCTCTCCAGCCCCAGGAGAGTTTATTTTAAAGAGACACTGACTCATCTAAAGAAATACAATGCCAGGCATTTACCTGGCCTGAAAAGTACTCCCTGCCCCAGGGTGTTTCTTCTCTCACCATCCCTCAGACAGTGGAGCCTCTGCTCTTAGGTAGAAGGCATTGATTGCTACTGTCCAGAGTCGTGATATTTCCCCCATAGAATCCAGCTCAGAGGGACTTCAGCGTGTTCCCAAATTCCTAAAGAGGGAACCCTGCAGGGTGCTTTAGGAGGTTAAGCTCATGACTCAGTCACAAGGGCAGAGTCACATGGACAGAGAGCAAAGGAAGCAGTTTAAAAGGGTTCTTTCAAGAGTAACCCCCTCATACCACCACCACCACCACTCCTCACAGTCTGTGAGTTTAGGACAGTGACACGAATAGACAGAAAAGAAACTCCCCAAAAACACTATCAGCTACTGTAAGGCACAGTTGCTGACCACCAAAACTAGTTTGCTAAATCTTTATTTTAATATTCTATTTATTTACTTATGAGAGAGAGAGAGAGAGAAAACCCATGCATGTATGCCAGGGTGTGTGGGCAAAGGTCATAGGATAACTTTTGGAAGTCAGTTCTTTCCTTCCGCCATATGGGCTTCCAGAGCTCAAATTCAGGTGCTATTTGTGAATTGGGGCCACTATGTTGCCAACCCTTTAAAAAAAAAAAAACTATTTACTTATTTAAGACAGCACTTAAAAAAATATCGTGTGTGTGTGTGTGTGTGTGTGTGTGTGTGTGTGTGTGTGTGTTGTATGTACATGTTCCTTTGGGTGTGAATGTATACCCATGCATGCACAAGAAGAGAACAGAAGTCAACATTGGTGGTCTTCCTCAATTGTTCTCCACCTTATTCTTTAATACAGGGTCTCTCATTGAACCTGAAGCTCATTGATTTAGCTAGACTGATTTGGCCAATGAACTCAGAGGATCTGCTTGTCCCTTCTCACCACTAGTGAGAGATGGGGTTGCAGATTCGATCTGCTGTACCCAACTTTCATGTGGCTATTAAACATCACACTGTTTCTCAGATTTGTGTGACATCTGCCCAGCCTCTACTTGACTGTCTTCTGCTCTTCAATACTGACACTAGTAATTTTAGTGCTATGTAATGCACATTATCATCTATGTGACCAATTTCTTGTCCTTCCCTGAAAGCTTCCAGTGTATTTCATTATCCCATGTGCTCTGAAATTTGAGAATGATATTTGAAGATGCGGGATGTGTATTCTTCATTTCTTATGGTAGGGATTAACTTAGGGATCCCCCTTTCTGTTTTTATCTTTAACTTTCATTTAACATTATATCTTTCAGGGGCAGGGCGATGGTTCAGTGATAAACTCTACCTTAATCTTCCACACACGTTCTGGTTTTAATCTTCAACTCCGAATGCAAGAAGCTGGATACATACATACTCCAGAGATCGACTTTACAATATTTGGTGAGTGCAGCCAGGAGATCAACTCGGCAACAAGAGGATGGAAGAGTCTGGTCCAGGCTGGGGAAGAGATATTTTAAATAAAAAAAAATAAAGATAAAATCCCACAAATAATGTTTCACTTATCAAAAAAAAATCTTTTGAAAACAATTTCAGACTTCTAAAGAAGTTTTAAATACAGTATAAAGAATTCCTAGGTCTCCAGATGTTGCCGTATTACATGGCAATAATGTAATTGATTTATCAAAATCAGGGAAGTAGCAGAGTAACATTATTTCTACAGGCTGTATTCAAAGTTTATTAACTATCCTGTTGATTTCCTGTTTAATGATTTGGGATTACACTAGATGGAACAAATACTTCTCAAAATTCCTGCATCGAGGGCTGGAGAGAGGGCTCAGGGGTTAAGACTCTACCTCACAAACAGAAAGTCCTGTGTTCAGTTCCCAGGTCCCACATAAAAATGCCACGCAGAAATGACATTGGCCTGCTCTTCCAGCCCTGGTGGGTAGAGCTTGGAAAATCCCAGAGCGAAGCAAGAAGGAGATAGAACAATCCAAGATGATTCCTGAAATCACCCTTGATCCTCCACAGGGATATATGTGTGCTCTGATACACACACACACACACACACACACACACACACACACAATATGAATGAATGAATGAATGAATGAATGAATGAATGAATGAAGCTTAAGAAATTCCTGCATTGAAATCCTAATCCCCAAAGTGACAGAACAGGATTGAAACCTTCGGGAGTTAACTGAGTCATAAGCTGTTTCATGACACTGTGCACCTCCTTTGTACAAAACTTATCCCAGGGGCTGGAGAAATTAAGTCTTTGCCCCTCAAGCAAAAGGACCTGAGTTCAAATCACAGATCTCATGTAAAAACACCAGGCCAAAATGATGGCAGCCTGAAATTCTGTCCCTGAAAGGTGAAGCCTAGGAAACCCCAGAGCAAAGCAATAAGGAGGTAGAGCAATGTAGGATCATTTCTGAATTCATCCTTGGTCCTCCAAGACACATATACTCAAGTGACCTCTTCTATACACAGGCACACATCACACACACACACACACACACACACACACACACACCCCTACATATAAAATAAAAATAAATTTACAAAAAATAAAATTAGCCCAGTCAAATCTTCCCATTTATCCATGTTATTATTTGTCTAATTTGTCTCCTATGTTAGCACATAAGTTTCAAGACTCATAGTTTAGATATAAGTTGTCCCCCACAGGCTCAGATGTTTACATTTTGGCTGATGTTAGTGTTTTAGATGTTCTTGGCCACCTTAGGAAGTAAACGTTACTTACTAGAGAAAAGCACATCACAGGGGCTGGCCTTGATCTTAGTTAATCCTGTCCTGTTATCCAGCCAGCTGTTCTCTCAGCCTCCACAATGATGTCTGCATGACTTGAACCGCCTCCAGCTTCTGCTACATGCCATGTCTTTTCTGCCATATTGGACTATATAGCTCCCCTGAAACCCTTATAAATAAACCGCCTCCTTTCTTCCTTAAACTCACTGTATGAGTATTGTCCTCACAACAGCAGAAAGAATAACTGTGACAATGGACAAGGACTACGTCACTTGAAGGGAAGAGTCATTGTATCCCTGGTATCCCTATATGACTCAACAGGTAAAGGCACCTATACGCAGCTTGGCAACCTACCTGAATTCCATCCCCAGAATCCACATAGTGGAAGAAAAGAACCAACTTCTGAAAATTGTCCTCTGACTTGCACACACACTTGCTATCACATGTGTACAGTTTCTCTCTCTCTCTCTCTCTGTAAGAAATACATAAAATAGTACTGCCTACATATATTCTGTGCCCAATGAATATTTATTGATTAAGCAAATAAATGAACAAGTCCTTTCAAAAGTTTTATGATCATTGGAACTATTGTTAAGAGAATTACTTTTGCCTAAAAACTCAAAGTATTCTCTATAATACCATCTTCCAAGTTCCCTGTGTGGTTAGTATGACTTTAGATGTATATAAAAAAAAGAGCAAATAAATCTCAAATAATTGAAGTACTCTGGTAACAATAAGGCATGTGTTAGATGAATCACCTGTAACTCGGCTGTAACTGACCACATCATTATTGAGAATGGCCTTAGGGACTTTAACAAATTTCTCATAATATACCACAGGTTGATCTTACCAAGGCTATAAAATCACTGGGTAATTAGTTGAACCAAGGCCAGGCCTGTCTCTTTGCCCCCACACAGATGTGCTGTGATTTTAGGAGAGCAGAGTTCATGAATAAAGGTGAGTAAAGGAGAGCTGGAATTTACCAGGAGCCAAATTTTCCCTCTCTTTTAAAGAGTAAAGATTTCTAGCAGTGGGCCACACAAGTGAAAAGACTTAAAAATAGGAGGGAATCTGGCAGGGGAGATGACGAGTTGTAAGGGTAAAAGGAGACGGATGGGATTAGGAATTAATTTGTAATTAGTTAAATCAATTAATTTGTAATTCCTTAAATTGGAAATGGTTCAAATGTCCTTTCCTTGGAGGAAACAGTTAAACTGGTATACAATTATATAGACTATAGAATACTATTTAGCAATCAAGAGGAACAAACTGCTAATACAAGAAATGACTTGGTTGGAGTCATTTTATGTATCGGTAAGTTTTTTTTTCTCTTTATGCCAATTGAGGGAAAATAGCCAATATCAAAAAATTAGATATTAAATGATTCCATTTATATAGCATTCTCAAAATGACAAAATCATGGGAACAAAGAATAGATCCGTGATTTCCAGAGGTTGAGAGCAAGAGGCAGGGAAGGACATGTTGACAAGGGGTAGCATAGCGTGTAATTGTGGTATGACAGCTCTGCACCTTAACCATGGTGGTCCCATGAATCTGCATACCGTACAGCTACACTGCTTTGCACAGACTCATGCAACTGAATGTAAACCTGATGAAATCTGACTATACTCTGTGGATCGTGCCAGGGTTGATTTCTGAACTTTGATGTACTATTGTTAAGTAAGAATTTGCCATCGGGGACTGGTGAGATGGCTCAGTGGGTAAGGGCACTTACTCAACCTGTTGGAAACCTGGTGACCTGGGTTTGATTCTTGGAGCCCACATAGTGGAAGTAGAGACCTGACTTCCAAAAATTATCTTCTGACTTCCACATATACCATAGCATGCTCTCTCTCTCTCTCTGTCTCTCTCTGTCTCTGTCTCTCTGTCTCTCTCTCTCTCTTTCTCTCTCTCTCTCTCTCTCAAAGAACTTAATGACCATTAAGGGAAACTACTTGATGTTCATATGAAACTTATTTACAACTTTTACACTATGAATCTATAAAAACTTCAAAATCAAATTGTTTAAAAAGCAAAACAAGCCATTTCTAGTAAAACAACAGATCCAGCATACTTTCTTCTGAAGACCCACTTTCTTCTGAAGACCCACTTAAGAGAGTGAAGGAATCAAAAAGTTATGAACTTAGAACACGCACATACACTAGTATGTGACCACAGGAAAGAAGACTATAAAATTTAGAAACTGGAAGCTGGGGGTGTAACTCAATGGTAGAAGAGAAAGAGGAAGGAAGGGAAGAAGGAAGGAAAGAAGGGAACTGGCTAGCACATGGACAAACGAGAACTAGTTAGAGCTGTTTCTGAAACCACAGCAGTTGCAATTCTCCAGGGCAAGCAGCAGGATGACTCCATCATGGGACCAAGAGTGTGTTTGCCTTGGATGAGGCCAAGCAGCTAGAGAGAATGGCACCAGAGGCCTCCACTTGTCTTCCTGTCTTTGAGGCAGGTGCTCGGCAATCTGACTAGATGCCAGGCAGCTGGAGATACGGAGGAACATATGAAGTCATTGATGGCAGAAGAACTGAACACCTGCATGGTAGGGAAGAGTTAGATTCATGGTTGAATGTAGGTTTTGAGGAGGATTTGAGGTCTGGGCTTCTGAGCAAAACCAAGTAGAGGGCACAGGTGAGGAGTGCCGGGGTCTGAGAAACGCCGAAGCCTCGAGGGTTTGATGCTTGCTTTGTAGATTAACAGATGAAATAATCTAATTTACAGGGCCCGGTTAGCTATATACCTCTAGTCTACAGAAGTAGTTTTCAAACTTTTTAAAGTGTTGGAATATTTCTTCCAAGGGCAATCATGAGTGAAAATGTAAACAACCAAATCTAAGTGCTTTGGCAGAATCCAGAGGTGGGAATCCAAGGTCCTATCAAACTGGGCCTACGTCAGCCCCTGCTAGTGCCTTATGAGGGTCCCACACCCAGATGTTAATGCAAAAAAAAAAAAAAAAATTCACCAACTTTCTCCGTCGAGAAGTTAGGCCTGAGTCCCAGTTTTTAACTGTGTAAATTAACTAGGATGTCCCTGGGCTTTGTAAGATGGAATCTGAAAGGGAAACTTTGAGTTAGCACATCAGTAATCGTTTTCTGTTGGCTCCCGGGGCAGTCCTCATGGACTTCTGTAATTCAGCTGCTTAAACTTTTTCCTCCAGCCAAAAAGCTGAACTTGAGCCAGGTGGGCTCAAACACATGGACCAATTCAGAGTTTACCTTCTAAAGATGAAACAGAAGAGTGTGCCAGCAATTTCTGCTCATCCGTCCAAGGTTCCCAAGAGCAGAATTCCAGAATTCTACCCTCATCGCCTTTTCCTTACAAACAGAGGAGAGGCCCACTCAGCGTAACTTAAAACAGCAAGCCTGCAGCCTTCTCCTGACAAACTGCCTCAAAACAAGCTAGAGCGAATGCAACTGTCTTTTCCCGTTTCATAAAGGAATTGCCTGGGAACCATAACTTTTCATTCTTAATTGTTAAGTCAGTCTTGGGTTACAGAACAAGATGATATGAAGACCAGTACTCAACAAGCAGAACAAACAAACACGCAAAGATAAAATGCAGTGGGCCCCAGAGCTGTTGCCAGCGACAGGAGAAATGACTGTCCTTCAGCCAAATCTGGGGTGCCCTGGAAAACTTCATCTCTCTCCAGGGAAACAGTTCCCACAGTCTTCCCTTTTCCTCTCCTTAAAAAGTACTCCTACAATAAACAAATAAACTACATTTCCCAGAATTCTCTTTGCATAAGCCTAGGGCTGTTTTAAACCACTGTGCAAAAAAAAAAAAAAAAAAAAAAAAAAAGAAAGAAAAGTAGAACTGCTTTAATGTGACAACCTTTATGACATGTAAAGTTAACACAGCTCCTTTCAAATCTCATCTTATCACCAGTGCCCTTGGGCATGTTTTTAAAGATAAGAGATATGGAGTCATTAGACTGTGCCAGGATCCACAAAGCAATACAGAACAAAAACTCAGTGTTACACTCAGCATCATAGAGAAAGCTTCATTTAGATAACCGCTCCTTGAACATCAGTATGCATCAGAATCACCTGGCGAGCCTGTTGACACACAGCCTGCTGGACCCAACTCCAAAATCAGTGGGTGCGGAGAGGGTCCCAAGAATGCACATTGCTTGAGAGTGCCCCAGGGATGCTCAAGCTATTGGTCACTGAATCCCCCTTTAAGAACCATTTTTGGGGAAGCTGGAGAGGTAGCTCAGGGGTTAAGCCTCTGCCTTGCAGGCAGAAGGTCCTGAGTTCGGAACCTAGACCCCACGTATAGACGCCAGGCGGAAGCGGGGGCGGCCTGCGTTTCTGGTCCTGGTAGGGTGGAGCCTGTGAATCCCGGGACAGAGTAAACAAGGAGGAGGTGGAGGCGTCCATGGTGGTTCCCGAATTCGCCCGTGGTTCTACACACACACACACACACACAATTGAATAAAATAATAATAAAAAAAATCTTAAAAAAAAAAAAAAGAACCATTTTTGGGCGAGAAGTGTATAGCTCAGTGGCAGAGTACATGCTTAGCATCAACCTACCAACAAACAAAATTGCTGATGGAGATGATCTGCATCACCTCTTCTAAATCCGTGGGAAAACTGGGCACACAGGGGTGGATTTCTGCAGATTTTGCACTAACAAGCATCTGAGGAAAGAACCTAACTTTCCCTAGCAGTGATGGGAAGAATGAAAAGCAAAGGTACACATTGAGGACAATCTAGAAAATGACACTATCTGGTTCAACACCTTCATCTTCTGAGAGACTATTTAATCTTAGACAGAAACCAGTTTGTGCCAAGTTTCCCAGCAAGTTCAAGGCTGTAGACTGTGCTGGGACAAAGTTCTCAGATGTCCCAGCCCCACTCCAGTGCTCCTGCCACAACAGGAATAAAATGGAAGCCATGGGTTTGGCAAGGAACAGGAAAGCCAGAAGGATTCTGATTCCTACCCTGTAGCCTAAAACAGGTAGTCAAAACTGGGCGGCCTAATTGTCACAATGGTCTTTAGTTACAATGTTTAGGGTTAAATCAGTGCTGTGTGTTTCCTGCTTCCTTTCCTATCTGTGTCATCTGTGTGATAGCAGTAATAGAATCTTAGGAAACACCAACCTGACCCTGGGTATCAATCTGCTAGTCTGTTATTATAAGGGCATTAGACTTCAAGCAAAATTATTCAGGCATATGAATCACTTCCATCAGGCCACCGGAGGTCACGTAAATAGAACTTTTTACTAACTTTTTCTAATGCACAAACCTACACGCTTTCCACCAACAGGCCTTGGTGTGACACATAATTCAGCAGTAGGGTTCCTCAAGGAATGAGAAAAGAAAGAAAGGAAAACAACTATGAGACTTGTCTCTTGGAGGTTAGACCAGGGTTCATAACCATCCATTAGCTCAAGACACAGATACAGAGATAAAGCTTTATTTTGGTAGAGATACATCTTCTAAATACCACTCCACTTGGCATCGTGATCGTCCTTGAATTAAAGAACATCCCATTCTATTTTTTTAGCCTTGAGCGTGGTCATCAATGCTAGTAACAGAGGAACTAATTTGAAGGAGGGTCATGCTATCTGTCTCACAGCCGACAGGGCCTATTGAGAACACAAAGGTTTGTACACTGTCCCACATGTCAAAAATCTGACTTTCTATTTTTTTTTTCTCCAGTACTCATAGAGCAATTTTATAGATAACAGTCAAGGACTAGATCCGGTCCAGATTCTGAGATTGTGGAGGAAGTCACCATTTCTTCAGATTTCCTGCAGAAGAAATGTAAAATCTATCACTGTCACTTGGAGTGGTAAATTAGTGTCCCCAATATCGAGTCCTTTTTTTTTAAAGAAAAAAATTAAAAAAATTTTTTTTGTTATTTGTGGTGCTGGGGATTGAACCCAAGACCTTATATATTAAGCAGTGCCCAGCTTGGAGGCGGAGAGGGGGATAAGAATGTAAGTAAAGAACTTCTGTAGGTTGTTCAGCTGGGGTTGGACTGAGGCAGAAACCAAGGCCACAAGAGAGGCCTTTTGCAGCTCAGCATGAGGCAGCTGTTGTATTGGACACATAAAGTGCTAGAGAAACAGAGACTTAATTCACTTGCAAGAACTTTCCTGAAAGAGTCTTTTAAAAAACATTTAAGGCAGGCCAGGTGCACTTATTTTCTTTTTAAATCTCACTGCTTTGTCAAATTCTCCCATTTTTGACTCTAACATTTTTTATGTGCAACATTAACATCCTTCTTTGACATATAAAGTATAAGAGCCTTAAAACATAATTAAGTAATAGTTAATGACTTCTAGGATGAGTAGACATCTAGATGTCTATGCTATGACAAGTCCAACATATGCATAGCAGAGTTTGCAGTATAGGTTGTCTGGAAATTTCCTGAAAAAAAATTTTAAGTCATTCATTTTGTTTTTCAGACAAAGTTCTGCTATGTTGCCCAGGCTGGCTTTAAATTCCTGAACTCCAATCCCCCTGCATCAGTCTTCTTACTAGCTGGGACTACAGCCACTACCGATCTCAGCTTTATTTTTTTTAAAAATGAGGTGTGTGTGTGTGTGCGTGTGTGTGTGTGTGTGTGTGTATGAGACGCAGTGCTCAGATATAAGCAGTAGTAAAAGAAGACTGGTTCAGTTCGGTTTGGCATGCTGCTAAAAGACTTTCAGATGTCCACTCGTTGTACTATATATGGACAGGCGGTGGAAGAAGCGGATGCAGAAGGAAGAGACTGTGTAAAGGGCTGGAGGTTAAACTCGAATCATCACTGAGGCAAAAATAGCTAATAACTTGAATAATTCTAGGAAATCCTCTGCCGACATTAACTGGACTTTGAAAATATTCAGGCCACAGACACTCCAAGCCCCAGCACAAAGGACCTCCCTGCTTCAATAAGTCAAAATAAGTGCCAGCGCCATGCTGAAAGGTAAACATTGGGGTAAGTGGCTGTTTGAGCAATGTGATTTTAAGTGTATAAGTGCGCACCTCAACCCTCAAAATGTCGATGCTACAAACCTGGGTCACAGATGTCTGCAATTCTCCCACTAGGAAGTTTTTCCATTTCAGTCAGAGACAGGCTTTATCCTTGACGCCTCTCTTTGTCTGACCCCCATCAAACCACTCACATGTTCCTCCTATGCAACTCTGCTCCTTTGTCTTCATTCCCTCCCACAGCTACAGTGTGACAGTTCAGTTTACAATGAGCACGGACCACAATGACTATAGCTGTCTTTGGACTTGCCTGTAGGCTTCTGTAATGTTTTCTATATTGCAAATATGGCAAATTCAGCCTTTCAAGATGCAATCTGGTTATAATATTCCCCAGTTTGTATTCATTAGCTAAAGATAGGTGTGCTGGTGTGTTGTAATCTCAGCACTTCTACTGAAGTAGAAGGATTTACTGGAGCACAGGAACTGTGACACCAGTCTGGGGAACACAACTGAAGACCCTGACAACAAACAAACAAATTAATGACCATTAGATAGCTCTTCATGACCTTAGAATGAGGTTGATATTCCATAACAGGTTTCACAAGGTCAGAGTATGGCCCACTCCAGGCCCATCTCTTGTCACTGAATTTCCATTAGCACATTTATCTTTTCTTGTTCCTCCGATTAGACAGCTCTCTATTATTATAACAAATTCATGAGAATTATCTTTAAAAAAAAAAAAAAAGCAGATTTACTTTGGCTCAGTTTACTGAGGCTCAGTTTCCTTGCAACACTAAACCTGTTGTTTTGGGGCCTGAGGATACACAGCTCACCACAGCAGAGTATGTGTCAGAGAATGCCTCTTGTATATGACCTGAAGATTTCCAAACAGGGCCCAGCTCTTAAAGTTATACCACTTCCCAACATCACCAAGCTGAAGACCAAGATTCTGACACATGGATCTTTGCACCATAGCAGTCCATTATTCTTGCCTTCAGCCCTTTTTATATGTTGTTTCCTTCTTGGAACATGTCCCACCTTAACCTCATCCCCAAAGACTTCATAATCCCATATTTATCCTTGCTTATTTAGCACTTTCTTATTATGTCGATTTCATGTATTTGACTATTAGACTATGTATTTCATGAAAATCAGAAGGGCCACTTAGTCTACATAATAGTTACTCAATAAATGTTGTTAAATAGATGAACAAATGAATTCCAGGAAGTATCTTTTGTTGACAACAGTGTTAGCAGTTTACACTTGGGTATAAATTTCCTTACAACAGTAAGACTATGTTAAAAAGAGAATGTGTGTGTGTGTGAGAGAGACACAGAGAGAGAGAGAGAGAGAGAGAGAGAGAGAGAGAGAGAGAGGAGAGTTGGCCCAAAAGGCAAAGTCTAACCACCTGAGTTTGATTCCCAGAACCCATATAAAGGTGGAAGAAGAGAACCAACTTCACAAAGTTGTTCTTTGACCTCCACATTCACGTTGTTGCAAACAGGGGCCTACGCCACACACATAAATACACACACAAATAATGTTAACGTATTAAATTTTAAAAATAAAAGCAAAATTATCTCTGGGAAGATAGATGATACCTAGAGCAATGGTTAGTCAAGGGGAAGAAAGATGATGCTTCGAGGAGAAAGGTCAGATGGGCCAGTCACTAATAAAAATAAATCAGCAAGCACAACTGAATTTCATCTCTGAGGCTAACACAATAAAAGATTAAATTAATTTGTATGAATAGATACAGATGCTACTAGCATTTGGATCATAAATGGCTGTGTTCTATCCCCAGGCCTATGCCATAAGGAAGCTACAAGAAAAAAACATGACATGGTTTGAACAGACTCAATCGTGGCTAATTCGAACTTGTTTAGACATATGCCTATGACTAACTTTTTGCTTATCATAGATTTTCAGAGATATATGAAAATTTTACCCACCCATACTTCACATATATCCTCTTCCAAACGGGATATATACTTCCCTCTTATCTACCATCAGTACTGAGAAAGGATAATTTGTAAAATTAGCTTGTTTGGTTCTTCTACTATTGACCTCAATCAATCATTCAGTGATGTTTCTTTCTGGGCAAGGCAAAAACATCTTCCTTCAACCCCATGATTAGAGACATTCTCCAAGACTCAGACACAACATCCTGATGTTTGTCTTCTGGATTCTTTCCTTGGTAAACCAGTTCTATATCATGGCTCTCACTTTTAGATTTACGTTCCATCCTGATGACGCCTAAGTCTAACATAGCCACTGTGACTCATAATCATACTCCAGACCCACATTTTTCACTGTCTCTAGGACATTTTTCTCTGGCCATCCCACCAAGAGCGCCAACCCAATAAGTCTCAACTAACTTGTAATCTTGTCACCATTAAAAAAAACTTTTGAGCCACATCAGCAGCTCCTTACTGTTGCCTGCAGTGCCACCATTCTCTTAGGCCATGCCATTCCTCTGGCTAGAACACAAACTGGCTACCCTATTTAAAATGGCAATTCCATAGCTCCATAGTCTTTATTTCACCTTAACCTGCTCTGCTTGTTCAGTAACACATAGAGCCTCTAATGTACTAAATAGTTTATCTGTTTATTATTTACCTATTGCTCTCTAATCCCAACCAGAGTATAAGCATCACAGAAACAGGAATTAGTCTGTTTTTGTTCACTAACTAATATCATTCCATTGGCTAAAATAATGATTGATGTATAATAGATATTAAGTAAATACTTGTTGAAACAATTCTTTTGCTCCACAAGAACACATGACAATAATATAATTTAAAATACTTCTGTCTTCTGACTAAAACTTAGACTCCCTAAGTGGTAGACTTGGTCTGTCTCATTTGCTATCATGTGCCCAGAATCTAGGCTAGTACTACGTGTCATAGGTATTCAGAAACTATCTGTTGATTAAGTGAATGAATGAACAGGAACTCACTGAGTATTTTTTTTAGTACCAAGCAAAGTGCTTGAAAAATCTATGATAACTTAAATAGCCAAATACAGTGCAGTAGGACGAAGACAAGAGTCAGAACTCAATTCATAGGACCCCAGGAGAGCAGCTCTAAGTTAAATCTTCTCATCTGGGTCTTGAAGAGGTGCCTGTTGATCTGCTCCCCATGCCAGATCCTCAGAAGGCATGGAGCAATGTTTTTCAAATGTTACTTGCTTATGAGTCACTGTGTTGCTGAGCCTGAGATGAGCCTTGGAATTTTCCATTCCTAACAAGGACCCAGATGATGCTAAGGTTGTTGGTCCTCAAACCACACAGTGAATGACAAGTGACTCAATTTAGTATCCGTACTCCCTTATTTCTTTTTACTGGACTTCAATCTTGTTCACGTTTCTAATACTTCTCAAATTCTCAGGGGAAGTGATTCCAGGCTCAGTCAGTTCCAAGGTAAAAGTGAGTTTGAGCTCAAAGTCAATCCACACAAGGCAATCTATAGGCCCCTGGAAGAAGGGATGGAAATTACAGATTTGTGTATGTTTCAAGGACAGGCTTTTCTTCCTTTTTGGTGTCTTCACACCAGGTGTCCCAGAATGTGAGGAATACCAGTCTAAGAAGGAAACCATTTCTAAGTCAGAGAGAGGGAAGAAGATTGATTTCCTCACTCAGCTACAAACTGTGCTGAACAGAGACCCTAGGCTACTCCAGACAGTCCAGATGAGAGAAATAACAAATGTGTTTTGTTTACACAAAAATGAGGTGAACTTGTCTTTACTTGCAGCACAAATCGTTCTAATGATTACATACATCTTTGACTGTGAAACAAATATTGAATAACTTCTGTGCCCCACCCTAAGTAAACAAGACAGACATAATTCCCTGTCTTTGTAAATGTATACCCTAAAAGATGAATTAATTTGATAGTGTCCAAATTTCTGAAATGCACAAATTTATCATCTATTTCTTTGGTCAGGGGCTATTTTCCTGTTGTTGACTCTCCTTCCAAAACGTTTCTTATTAGTCACTTCAGTACTGGTGCAATTACCTTAATCCCAACTAGGGCTTTGGCCTCCTCACAGAGTTGAAGATTGCAACAGTATCCCTGAGACCCAATACATAGGCTACATACTAGTGCCACATCAATCTTCCCAAAGCATCAAACTCATGAGATAATATTCCCAGACCCTCAATTGCTTATGTAGTACTTTCAAATGTGCTTTTTTATTTATTTGTGTGTGTGTGTGTGTGTACCAGAGGGCACTGTGTGTCAATGTGGAGGACCAAGGGTGACTTCAGAATCATCCTGAATTGCTTCTACCTCCTTCTTGCTTCACTCTGGGATTTCCCAGGCTCTGCCCACCAGGGTCAGAGGTGCAGGTCACCACTCCACTGTTTCCACTTGACTTTTTTTTTTTTTATGTGGGACTTGGGATCCAAATTCAGGACCCTCTCTTATGAGACAGAGTCTTAAACCCTAAGCCATCTCTCCAGCCCTCAAATGTATTTTATTCAATTGTTTTCTCAAAGACAAGACTATGTTCTCAAAGGTACAAACAATAGAAAAGACAAACCAGAAGTAGGGGAGAGTCAGTCTATACCTTATCCCATTTACAGTTCACTTCCCCTAAATACCCCATCCCTGAAGAATTGTTCACTCCTATTGGTGCCTTTGTCCCACATAATTTCACAAACATGTCATGTCATTAAACACCTCCACTCATCATTCATTATCCTCCTGATTATCTGCCCCCATTCTTGATTTCTTGATTAAGCCAGGTCAGTCTCCAAACTATCTTCAAACATACACACCTATTCTCTAGTCTTTGTCCAGGATGTTTCTTGCATCAAGAATGTTGTGTGTCTGCCTCATTCTATAAAAACAGACCCACCTTCACTACTCCCAGATCTAGAACAGGCATTACCAATCAATCTCAGTTCATCGAGCTTTCTTTCCCCTGACTAATAACTCCACAATCATCCGTGTATGACTTCAGCCAACCACAACCACTTCAACTATTCATGACTCAGGAGAAATGTCTTTTATTTCTATATTAAATACAGCTTTGATTGTGTCTTTCTTTTCTTGTAATTTTTAAAAAAATATTTTTATTTATTTGAGAGAAATATTTTATTTATTTGAGAGAAAACACTAGAGACAAAAGAGAAAGAGAGAAAGAGAGAGAGAGAAATACACATACTATAGCAGTTAATCTGAATTGTTGCTGATAAATTCATGACCAAATAGTTTAGGGAGAACAAGGGGATTTATTCTTGTTTACAATTGTCCAGTTACAGTTCTTAATCTAGTTTGGCGGGAGAGTCTACACTAATACCAGAGGCCAAGGGAACTAGCCACACCATATTCTTATACACACAGGACTACTGAGAGAAGGATGATCCTTACTTGCCAGGCCAGCATGTCTGACCAAGTACACCAAAGGACACCAACTTCCTTAACCAGTTTCCTCCATTTTACTCATCTGCCCAGGGCCTAATCCCACCTGCAATGGGCTGAACAAGCAGACAACCTCCTTCAGGCTTGCCTAGGACTCAACTCAGTAACCAGTTCTTCACAACTGTTCCCAGAACCCAAGCCCTCGATTGTCAGGTTGATAAATATATACCTAACTATGGCACGTGCCAATGAATACATGTGGAGGGCAGAGGACAACTTTCAGAAGTCAGTTCTCTTCTTCAGCCATGTGGGCTCTGACTCAAATTCAGGTCATCGGGTTTGCTTACAGGTACTTTTACCCGCTGACCCATTTTGCCTGCTCTCTTATTCTGCCTTTCTATTAACTCACATTACTACTTAGAAAATTTGATGTGCACAGTTTCTAACTTAGAGTGTAAATGAGGAGAAGTCCCATATTCCTTACTCTTTCCCTCAAGTCCTACATCACTTAGTTCTAGCCAATTGGATACATAGGTGATGAAAGCACATTAAGGTATTTTTGTCTTCTAATGCATGCTTGTCTGATCATAGCACATATCAAATCATAAAGCAAAATTATAGTTTGAGGAGCTACATTATTAAGACAGAATACAATGGTTTGATGCTTCCTCTTTTAATCTCCTTTTAGTTGCTGTATAAAATACCCAACAAATGTAATTTGTGTATATGTGTGCGCTGGGGACTAAACCCAGGACTTTTCCCTTACTAGGCAAGCACTCTGCCACTAAACTAAATCCCCAACCCCAACAAAGCAAATTTATGGAGAAAGTTCACAATTCCAGTTTATAGTAAGGAAATAACAAGAGCAAGAGCTTGAGGAGCTAGTCACATCACACCCACAGTCGAGCAAAAGGGTAGAAATGAATGCATGCCATTCAGCTCATTGTCTCCTTTTGTCAGCCCAGAATCGCAAGCCCAGGGAATGGTCCTGCTCTCTTGCTGCAGTCACTCTTCTTTTGTTGTGAGACAATACTCTGACTAGGCAAAAAGGGAGAAAAGGGGTACTTCTTTGACTTACATTTCCAGAGGGGATATAGTCCATTATGGCAGGAATTGCATAGCAGAAGCCACACCTATAGGCAGAACCAGAAGCCATTTCCCATCACAGCAGCCATTGGGAGGCAGAGCAAGCAAGAGCGGAAGAGGAAACATGGTTAGGCTACCAAATCTCAAGGCCTGCACCTTGTGACATCCTCCAGCAAGGCTTTACCTCTTAAAGGTACCGACACCTTCCCAAACTTTAACACCAGCTAAGAATTGAAACAGTTGTGGAGGACAGCTCACATTCAAATCATGATACCACTTCTAGACTGGGTCTTCCAACATCAGTTAAAGTAATCAAGGCAATCTATTACTACAGCTTGTCCAGAGGCCTGCCTCCCAAGAGTCAAATTGACAGCTGAAACTCTCACATTCCACACAAGGTATTTGGTATGATTCTTTGTTCCATCTTTGACAGCCATGGCTGTCCAAACTTCCTGGAGACTATTCTTCAAAACTTTTGCTTTGACTGTGGCAGATTCCATTCTGGTAACCCCACCAGATATCTCTGCTCCACTCCAGAGAAGCACCTCACCCTAGTGGACACTGTGCACATGCATGAGCGCCTCTTCTCTCTCTAAGTAGCCTTCCTCTTACCTTATGTGGATCAGTCCGTGCACTTATACTGCAACATAAATCCTTCAGGTTGTTTTATTTTGCATACAAGAGATTTCTATCTCCAGAGCACTGGGCTGGTAACACTGAAAAGCTGTTGGCAGGGGTTGGAGACACCAGGGGGGTGGCTAGCAGCCAGAGAGAGAAGAACAGCTGGTAGGAACTGCTAACTCTAGCTACTGAAAGAATTCCAGAGATGAACAGAGAGGGGAAGCCACAAGCTGCTGGCTGTGGCTGGTGTGAGAGCAGCCGGGAGAACTGGGCCCACTGGGAGCTGGGACTCCAAAGGATCTGCACTTGTTTATGCGTGGTTTATATCCCAATTGAGCAAATGAACCCTTGGCCCACAGATAGCATTAGAAAGCAAGAGATCTGCGGTCCTCTCCTCAGGTGTGCTGAGTTAATCATGTCTTGTCATTTGGAAGAAAGGACAGGGCAGGGGAATGGGGGTCTAGGGGAAATGGCTCAGCACTTAAAGCCTTTGCTTTACATGCAAAAAGGTTCAAATCCACAGACCTCATGTAAAAATGCCTGGTGGAGATGGAAGCAGCCTGTAATTCCAGCTCTGGAATGTGGAGCTTGGGAGACCCCAGAGCAAAGCAAGTAAGGAGAGAACCCAGGGTGACTCGTGATGTAACTAACTCTTAGGTCTTCACAGGCATACATATTTAAGTGTCCTCTTGCCGGCACACATATGTACACACACACACACACACACACACACACACACACACACACACACACACACGAGCATACAAAAACAAAATAAAACAAGAGATTTGGTTAAATTATTTTTGAGGGTCAACGTAAGAGAGGTTCTTTGAGTTTCCTGGGAAGAGCACTCTTTCCCAGGTCCCCAGTGGAAATGGGTTTCATTTCACGTTCTCAGGGCATAGGCCAGCCTAGCAGAGAACTGGGACAACAGAAAGAATGACTGACAGCTCTTCTCTGTGTGAACTCACTGCCACTTTATCTCCATCTAACACACTAACTGTAGGAGGCCGTTACCTTCCTCATCTCCAGCCTCTGCGTGTCTGTCTTTGGCTCGGACACTCATCTCTGTCTTAATCTGCTGTGAGCAAAGTATTAGAGCCAGTTATTAGAGCAACTTGATGTTTGAGCAAAGAATGACTTGGACCACTATTCTCAGAGAAGTGGCCTCACATATGGCACACACCTAGTGCTCCACGTTCCTCTTTCTCCTTTTCTAAAAGGCTTCATATGGTTTTGTCAAATACTTACAATCACCATAAAGGCATTAGAGAATATGTGTTATCCGAGAAAAATTACATTATTTAATTGCAGTAACTAAATTTTTCTGCATGGTAAATAAATGTGGAAGAAACAGGCCTAGAGAAGAGGTAAAATACACAAATGCATAAAACTACTTTCTTTAGAGATGTTCTGGGATCAGATGGTTTTATACAGTACAGCATTCCTTTGGCTAACAATATGATTTCACAGGTAAAAACACTTGCAGCCCAACTCTGACAACTTGAGTTTGACACCAGAACCCATTGTAAAAAGCTGGATGATTAAGTCTGCAATCCTAGACTCTATGTAAGGAGATGGAAGATGGGAACAGGAGAATCGAATGTAAGAGCCTCCAATGTAAGCTGCCTACAAGCTCCGTAAAAAGCGCCAAGATTCTAGCTTTCTTGCTGGGGTAGGTTTTTTGCTCTTGTTTTTGTGATACAGTTGCTTTTGAGTCATGCATGCTCTTGTTAGTCACCCTGGCAGCTCACATATGCAGTCCAGGGACAGAAATAACAAGTGACCCTGTCTCAAGTACAAGATGGAAAGAACCAACTCCTGAAAAGCTGTCTTCTCACCTCCGCATATATGCCAAAGCATGTGTACAAAGCCACCCCCCCACATACACACATACAATAAATAAATCTTCAAAAAAAGACATGAAGTATAAATGTTCTGTAACAGTCTGATATGTAGTCAATAAAGACTCAGCCTGCCTTGTACCTACTTAGCTACAACCAGTGACAAAAATCTCCAACCTGCAGGCCTGTCTCCACTCATCTGACCTAGGAGACACACACACACACACACACACCACATGCACTTTCCAGGATACCCTACTAAGCCTACCCATACATCTCATGCAGGACTGAACTTTGAGTCCATGGTCTTTGGCTTCAGAAATATTTTCATAAGTAGGAAAATAAGCATATGACTTCCTCTTTTTTGTTTATCATTCACACACAGAGCTGAGGGTGAAGGGAGCTATAGGATCACCTGGAAGTACATATGGGGCAAAGTACCTAGACTTTGCCTTTATGTAACCCTGGGGACTGAATTCCTATTTTCACCATGTTGTGGTGACTTTAGGAGGTGAAACCATGTTGAAGGAAGACGTGTCTCAGGAGCCTTTACTTTGGTAACTTGGACCTGTTTCCTCTCAGTCTGCCCTTGTTCTCTCTGCCTGATGATGACTACGGTGACTTGAGCCAGACTCTTGTTTCTGTTTCTAGCCAGGCCTTCTGCTATGCGATTCCTGCCATAATGGACCTTGTCCTCTAGAACCATCAGCCAAATAATCTCCCCTTTCCTTTAAGTGGCTTGTGTATAAATACTGTCACACAGCAAGAAAAGGAAAGTTACACAAATGTAGAGAGATTTAATTTTTGCCATGTCTTGCAAATGAATGTTTACACATGAATAACCAAAGTCTACAGAGTGAAGTCACAAAGAGACCTGGCTCACCAAAAACAGGTTTCCTTTATTTCTAGAAAGTAAAGGTATAGCCTTCCATTTCTGGGGTTTTTTTTAATGTCAGATTCCAAAATGGGCTGAAGAGATCACTCAGCAGATAAGGTGCCTGCTTCCAAACTTGGCGACCAGAATTTCATGCCTGGAAACCAACATGGTTGAAGGAGAGAAACTGACTTCTGAAGGTTGTCCTCTGACCTCCTCTGGCACACTAGGGCATGTTCTTTCTTTCTTTCTTTCTTTCTTTCTTTCTTTCTTTCTTTCTTTCTTTCTTTCTTTCTTTCTTTCTTTCTTCCTTCCTTCCTTCCTTCCTTCCTTCCTTCCTTTCTTTCTTTTTCTTTCTTTTTCTTCTTTCTTTCTTTCCTTTCTTTTTTGCTTTCTTTCCTTTCTTTCTCTTCCTTCCTTCCTTCCTTCTTCCTTCTTTTCTCTTTCTAATAAATAGATACATTTTTTAAAAAAATCGTCCCAATAACAAATTTAGAAGGGGAACAGGAAATCACCCCAGTCTTATTGCACGACACACTTACCTTCTGCCATTAATGACACCGAAGGACAATTAGCAAGTAAAAGTTATATACGGTGGGGCACTGAGGAGATAGAACAGTCAGTGAAGTGCTTACCATGCAAGCATGAGGATCTGAGTTCAGATCCCCAGCACACACATACAAAACCAATGCAGCGATCCAAATCTGTAATCCCAGCACCCAGGAGGCAAAAGACAGAGCACTGATTTGCTGGCCAGTCGGGAGCTCCATGTTTAATGAGAGACCGTCTCAAAAAATTAGATAGAGAGCAATTGAGGAAGACACCCAGCATGTACCTCTGTATATTCATGTGCACACACACATATGAATGTGTACACATACATCAGATGCATATGTACACAATTATATAAAGAGCTAGAGGTATAACATTTGCCCAGGAAGCATGAGTATTGAGGGTTCAAACTCCTGTACCATAAAAAAGCTCTGTATATATTTACAGAATACAACACAGCATTTCGATATACATACATATATACCTTTTCATGGATTTTCTGATGTTTTACTATGTGGTTTAATGCCATTATTTGCATTCTACTTTTCTAACTTAATATTACTATAGATATTCTGAATGTAATAAATAATCCAAATGCTATCTTGATCATCTCTAACTATAAATACAGAAATCCTTCTGGAGTGCTTTTCTCTTAACCCTAGTGATGAACAATCTGATCCCCCTCTGGGAAAAACCTGTAATGGAGTCCTCAGTTCCACCACTATATCATCATGTAACTTTAGGAAAGTGTTTTCAACCTCTCCACCTCTGTCTACTTGTGAGATGGAGTTCATGAGTCCTTCATCAAAAGATTACCATGAGCATCATGTGAGATAACACAAAGAAAGCCTTGATGCTTTTATTATTTGTCAGAAGCTTTTCACTAATAGCTAGTCTTAACTGCACGCCTCTCTCTTTCCATCCAAACGGCATCACCCTACATTTTCAGTTAATCGATGGCTTTGCAAGAGATTAAGAGAGTTTAAGAGAGGAGAAAGAGGACAGATGAAGGGACAGAGCAGGATTTGGGAACAAAGACACTCTCTCTCTCTCACAGTACCTTGAGCCTGACTCAGCCCTTGTCTGGCAATTGCAGAAGCAGCAGGGATTCCCAGGCTGAAATTCCATTCCCAGGTAGCTCACAGGGCAGATCTGGTCATCCCTGGGATGTGTGGGCTGTGCCCACCTGCTCCCTCAGGCAGCCTCATTCCATTCTCGCTCCCTCGGGATGACAGAAGCCCCTGTGGCCCAGAGATGGAGGCAGCTGGGAGGGGCAAAGCAGCTTTCTATGTCCTGTGAGAGCTTCTCAGTTGTCTGAAATCCTCAGCCTTTCAAAGAACGGCTGATCCTCCATGGAAATGTGAAACTAGTATGAGTCAAATAAATCATTAATAGACGCTCTGGGAAAGAATGGGCAGAGGAGGACAAAGGGTCAGTCTAGCCTTCCTCTGAAGGCCTGGCTTCACACGTGCGCTCTGCTTCCTGAAACTACCAAGATGTTTGCTGTCCCACAAAGCCACCAGAACATTCCACATAGTTGAGCACTCCCTGGTTTTTGAAACACGACTTCTAAGATGCCATCCTTTCCAGGGTTAAATCCTGCCTTTCTGCGAGCTCTATCTTGCTCTCTTCGGCTGGCCATTGCTCCTCTGCTTGACCTCCAAACATCAGAGTTCCTTAGGGCAGCCCGCTAAGCCCTGTCCTCTCTGTGAACTCACTCTCCCTAAGTGACCTCATCCCTTTCCACGACTTGAAATATCACCAGCTCCTACGTTCTTATCTCCAACTCAGAATCCACACTGATTCATCACTATCCTTGGCTACAAAGGTCCACTCAATCATATCAGAAACCTTTTGCAATTTAACATGGTCTAAAACTTTGGAAATTAGCTCCTCAATATAGACTCTCCCAAATAGTTCCTTTGACAAGTATTCTTCGCAGTAATTCCTAGCTACTCAGTACGTCAAACATATGTGACATATAGGAGCCATTCATCTTTGAGTATTCTTCCCACATTCTTCCCATCTGATTGATCAGTTCCTTTCAGTCCTTTCCCAGCCATGTTGTTTGCATCTTTTCACTGTTGCCATGATGGAGACATCCAATCCTCTTCTTTTGATGGACAACTAGCTAATCTCCCTGAGCTGTATCTATGTACAAATCAGGGATCATTTTAAAACACAATAAATGGGATCACTGTCACTCACCTACACAAGAACATTTTCATGGATACCCATTGCAAGTCATAATAGCTAATGTATTAGGTAACATGCAATAGATCCTACATAGATAACCTCAGTTAACTCTCCCAGATCTGTGATCACCATTCTAATTTTCAGAGAAGGAAACAGAGGCTTGGAGAGATTAAGAGGTTTGTTCAAGAACGAAGACAGGGAAAGTTAGAATTTAAATTAATTTGACTCTAAATGAAAGAATCTTCAGTTATGACAATTCCACCTTTCATTGTGGATGGAATCCAAATAACCCTGCCATAGTTGCAAAAGATCCAGGTATATCCTGGCCTCTACCTACTTCTACAGAATTATCTCCTTTGTCATCTCTGCTGCTTACGTCCTAGACATGCCAATTTTCTTACAGCACCTCTAGTCACCTCCACTCCTTCCTGCCTCAGGACTTTAGCTCCTAAGTTTCCTTCTATCTGTGGCATTTTTCCTTCCTCATCCTTCAGCACTCAGACCAAACATCACCTTCTTTTTTTTTTTTTTTTTCTGTTTCGTTTCGTTTTCTTTTCTTTTTTTTTTTTATTTCAGCTCATACAAACTTATTAGGTACACCAGTTCCCTCCCTCCCTCCTCCTCCCCCCGTACCCCCTGCTCCCCCTCCCACCCCTCTCCCTCCCCATCCTCCAGTACCTCCCACCCCAATTCCCAGAGAGTCCTTTCTTGTGCATGACTGATTTTCCTCTGGGCCCTCCTCTCCGATGACGTACATGGACCCAGTGGCCTTTCCCGAACCCTTTCCCGTGTTCCCCTTAGGTATAGGAACACTGCTGTGGCTGCCAATCCTTTGTCTCCAAGGATCTTGGTGCCTTTAGCAGATGCTAGACTTTGTGAGGTCAACAGTGTGTTGGACAATGCGCAGGGCATGCAAAGTCCAATTATGATTGCTTCAGCCCTAACTAGTATAGAGTATCTTACATATCATTGTTCCTCCCATCCTTATGCTCTTACACTCTTACCGCCCCCTCTTCCGCAAATTTCCCTGAGCTTCAAGATGGGGAGAGACTAAGCTGGCCTAGTTCTAGGTGGTTGATATAGAGTCTCTGAAGTTCTGGATTGTGGTTTGTTGATTTTCTTTTGCAGTTTTGCTGCTCCTGCAATGCCCTTCACTCCATCCTGGTGGGCATTGTATGTTACTCCCTGGCCAGAGACAAAAAGCTGTTAGAGTCTTGTGATAAAAGCACATTCAAAGGTAGATGTAATAAAAGTGGGAAACCACAGTGAGGGAGGGGGTCTATCACCCATTTGCAAAATTGTTACTTTTTATCTGCCAGACTATATGCCCTCCTCTTCTGGTGAGATCACTCCCCCTCAGTAGTAAATGATCAGGAACAAAAGTCTGTGAACTTAATCAGATGTCTCATTACTTATTTGGGTCCTTGGTGGAGGCCTATTTTCCCTGCTGTAACATGGTCCCTTCTCTCCTTCTTTCTGGTGTGGCCCTCCTACCCCATCCCATCCTGTTCATAATCCTTGGAATTACTGTCTCTAGGTAGGGCTGGGTAGGGTTTGGTACTAGGAGCCACCTATTAGGGAGTACATACGGCGCTTAATTTTCTGGGTCTGGGATACTTCACTTAATATAATTGTTTCTAATGACATCCATTTCCCGGCAAATTCCAGTAATTCATCATTTTTGATGGCTGAGTAGTACTCCATTGTATAGATGTACCACTGTTTCCTTATCCACTCGTCAACTGTTGGACATTTGGGCTGATTCCATGACTTTGCTATTGTAAACAGTGCTGCTATGAACATGGTTGTGCTTGTGCTATCGAGGCGAACCTCTGCTGTATGGGGGGTTATTCCCAAAAGAGGAATAGCAGGGTCATATGGCATTTCAATCTTTAATTTCTTTAAGAATCTCCAGACGGCTCGCTAGAGTGGCTGTATGAGCCTGCATTCCCACCAGCAATGTAGGAGAGTTCCCCTCTCTCCACATCCTCTCCAGCATTTGTCGTTGTTAGTATTGTGGATTTTTGCCATCCTGACCGGGGTGAGATGATATCTCAGGGAAGTTTTGATTTGCATTTCCCTGATGGCTAAAGAAGTGGAGCATTTTTTAAGATATTTGTTAGACATTTTAATTTCATCCCTGGTAAAGTTTCTTTTAAGTTCCAGGGCCCATTTTTTAATTGGGCCATTGGTTTCCTTGGTGTTTAGTTTTCTAAGTTCTTTGTGCACTCTGGACAATAGAGCTCTATCAGATATGTGGTTAGTGAAGATTTTCTCCCATTCTGTGGGTTGCCTTTGAGCTCGCGTTACAATCTCTTTATCTGAACAGAAGCTCTTTAATTTCACAAGATCCCAACTGTTGAGAGTTGGTAGCAGTGACTGTGCCATTGGATGTCTGTTTAGGAACTGTTGGCCTAGCCCAATCAGCTCGAGGGAGTTCCCTATCATTTCAACTATGGTTTTTATAGTCTCTGGCCTGATATCAAGGTCCTTGATCCATTTGGAATTAAGTCTTGTACATGGTGACAAGTACGGGTCCAGCTTTAATCTTCTGCATGTGGAGATCCAGTTTTGCCAGCACCATTTGTTGAAGATGCTGTTCTTTTTCCATTGGAGTCTTTGGGCCCCTTTGTCAAAGACCAAATGGCTATAACTTTTTATGGGCTTATATCTGGGTCTTCAATCCTTATCCATTGATCTTTGTGTCTATTTTGGAGGCAGTACCAGGCTGTCTTTACAACTATGGATTTGTAGTATAGACTAAGGTTTGGTATGGTTATACCTCCAGCTGTGTTTTTGTTACTCAGGATTGTTTTTGCTATCCTGGGTCTTTTGTGCCTCCATATGAACTTTGAGATTGTTTGGTCAACTTCTTTGAAGAATTGCTTTGGGATTTTGATTGGTATAGCATTGAATCTGTATATTGCCTTTGGTAGGATGGTCATTTTTACGATGTTGATTCTGCCAATCCAGGAACAAGGGAGGTCTTTCCACCTTCTGGTGTCTTCTGCTATTTCTTTCTTTAGGGTTTTAAAGTTTTCATTGTAAAGGTCTTTTACCTCCTTAGTTAGGTTTATACCAAGGTATTTCATTTTTTTAGGGGCTATAGTAAATGGTATTGTTTCTCTCAAGGCTTTTTCACTTCTTTCATTCTGGGCATATAGGAAGGCCTCTGATTTTTGCACATTTATTTTGTATCCTGCCACCCTGCTGAACTTCTCAATTAGTTCCAGGAGCTTCCTGGTGGAGTTTTTGGGATCACTCAGGTATAAGATCATGTCATCTGCAAATAGGGATAGCTTGACTTCTTCCTTGCCGATTTGAATCCCTCTTATGTCCCTTTCTTGTCTTATGGCTTCAGCTAACACTTCAAGTACAATATTGAATAGAAGTGGTGAGAGTGGACAGCCTTGTCTAGTTCCTGATCGAAGTGGGAATGCTTTCAATTGTTCCCCATTGAGCATAATCCTTGCTGTGGGCTTGTTGTATATAGCTTTTATTATATTGATAAAGGTTCCTTCCATTCCTACTGTCTCTAGCGTTTTGATCATAAAAGGCTGTTGGATCTTGTCAAAAGCTTTTTCTGCATCTATCGAGAGTATCATGTGGTCTTGGACTTTGGACTGGTTTACATGATGAATTACATTTATTGATTTGCGTATGTTGAACCAACCTTGTGTGCCGGGGATGAAGCCTACTTGGTCCCCGTGAATGATCTTTTTAATATGTTTTTGAATCCGATTTGCTAAGACTTTGTTGAGAATCTTTGCGTCTGTGTTCATCAGGGAGATCGGCCTATAGTTTTCTTTTTTAAGCGAATCTTCATTAGGTTTTGGGATTAAAACGATATTAGCTTCATAGAAGGAATTTGGTAGTGTTCCTTCCTTTGCTATTTGATGGAACAGTTTAAGGAGTATTGGTGTTATTAACTCCTTAAATGTCTTGTAGAACTCTGTGCTGAATCCATCTGGTCCAGGACATTTTTTGGTGGGAAGATTCGAGATTACTTCCTCAATTTCCTTATATGTTATAGGACTATTTAAATAATTCACAACTTCCTGATTCAATTTAGGTAAGTTGTGTTTACTTAGAAATTCATCCATCTCTTTTGTGTTGTCAAACTTCACAGAGTATAAGTTTTTGAAATATGATGTTATAATTCTCTGGATTTCTTGGGTATCAGTAGTGATAACTCCATGTTCATTTCTAATTTTGTTAATTTGGGTTTTCTCTCTCTTGCTTTTGGTTAGTTTAGCTAGGGGTGTATCAATCTTATTGATTTTTTCAAAGAACCAGCTTTTTGACTGGTTGATTTTTTCTATCGTTTTCTTAATCTCGATTTCAGATATTTCTCCCCTTATTTTGCTAATCTCCTCTTTTCTACTACTTTTGGGATCAGACTGCTGTAGTTTCTCTAAAGCTTTAAGCTGCATTGTTAAGTTGTTTATTTCTGATGTTTCCATTTTTTTGACGTAGGCATTAAGAGCTATGAACTTACCTCTTAGAACAGCTTTCATTGTGTCCCAGAGATTTTGGTAAGTTGTATTTTCATTATTCACTTTCAGGAAATCTTGAATTTCCTTTTTAATTTCTTCCTGAATCCATGTCTCATTCAGCATCATAGTGGTAAGTTTCCAGGAGTTAGTGTATTTTCTTTTGTTTGATGTGTTGTGGATGTCCAGCTTTAGGCCGTGATGGTCTGATAGGGCACAGGTTAGAATTTCAACTTTCTTGTATATGTGTAGATTCATTTTGTGGCCCAATATGTGATCTATTTTGGAGAAAGTTCCATGTGCTGCTGAGAAAAATGTGTATTCTTTGTTGCGTGGGTGAAAAGTTCGATAGAGATCTGTAAGGTCCATTTCTTTCAGGGTTTGATTAAGTTCCAAAGTGTCTCTGTTAAGCTTTTGACCTGTTGATCTATCCCATGTTGAGAGGGCGGTGTTGAAGTCCCCAAGAATTATCAGTTTGGGGGTTGATTTCTTGCTTTAGACGCTGTAGGGTTTTCTTAATGAATGTGGAGGGGCCCGTATTGGGTGCATATATGTTCAGTATTGTGAAGTCTTCCTGGTGAATTGTACCTGTGACTAAAATGTAGTATCCATCCGTGTCTCTTATAATTTTCTTTGGTTTGAAATCCACTTTGTCTGATAGCATAATGGCTACCCCTGCCTGTTTTCTGCTTCCATTTGCTTGTAGAATTTGTTGACCAGCCTTTTATTTTTAGAGCGTGCCTATCTTTTGTGGTGAGATGGGTTTCCTGCAGGCAGCAGATTGATGGATTGTGATTTTTAATCCATGTTTGTAATCTGTGTCTCTTGATCGGTGAATTAATTCCATTAACATTTAGTGTTATAATGGAGAAACTATTGTTAATTCCAGACATTTATTATGTTTAGTAGCTTTTATAAGTATATTGCTTCGTTTTTAATGATGTTATACTTGCCTTCTGTTCTCCTGGATATGCCTGTTTTTTTCTTCACGCTTGAGTATCATTTCTAGCATTTTTTGAAGGCCTGGTTTGGTGGACATGTATCCCTTAAAGTTGTCTTTGTGCTGGAAAATTTTTCTTTCTCCCTCGATCATGACTGATAGTTTTGCAGGGTAAATCAGCCTGGGTTGACATTTTTGCTCATTCAATACTTGAAGTATGTCTCTCCAAGCTCTTCTTGCTTTTACTGTTTCGACTGAGAAGTCATTTGTTATTTTAATAGGTTTACCTTTAAAAGTGACTTGTTTTTTCTCCCTTGAAGCTCTCAGCACCAGTTCTTTATCTTGAATGTGGAGTGTTTTAACTATTATTTGCCGTGGCGTGCTTCTATTTTGGTCGTATCTGTTTGGGGTGCGGAATGCCTCTTGTATATGGATGGGCCTCTCTTTTTTTAGATGAGCAAAGTTTTCCTTGATGATCGTTTGAAAAATTTCCTCAGGGGTGGTATTTTGAGATTCTTGCTCTGGTATTCCATGAATACGCATGTTAGGCTTTTTCAGGGTGTCCCATATCTCTTGGATATTTCTCTCAAGTATCTTTTTGGCTTTAACAACCTCTTCCATTGAGCTGGTTAGTACTCCCACTTTATCTTCAAGGTCTGAAATTCTATTTTCTGCTTCGTTAGTTCTGTTGATAAGACTCTCTGTGACGTTCTGGGTTGAAGATAACTTGTCTTTTAGCTCAGTTTTAAACTCTGCTTGAGTTTGTTTTAACTGCTCTATGCCACTTTTTGTTTCTTGCACTGTTTTTCTCAACTCCTCCAGATGTCTGTTGTGTTCCTCTTCAAAGCGATTGATTCGATTATGTAATTCCTCCCTGATTTCCTCTTTCATAGTATTGAACATGGTAATGATCATATTTTGAAAGTCTTTATCCTGGGTGGGGCTTTCTTGGCCTTTTTCCGTGGGTTTGTTCTTGTTGGAGTCTAAGATTATGGGATTAATTTCTTCAGTGGGAAATTTGTTTACTTGATTGTTGCTTCTCATGGATTTGCACTTTGACTTTGGCATTGTCATTTTAACTCTTAAGATCTCTCAATTTCACTAAACTGAATTATTTGGCCTGGGGTCCTGGTGGGCGGGGCAGGCGGAGACTTACCTAGGTCGTGGGGTGAGGCCCGGCTGGACCCCGCGCGTCCCGACCGGTGGAGCGGGGTGGGGTGCAAAGAGGGGATGGGGGCGACGGCGTGGAGCTATTTAACCCGAGGGCAGCTGGGGCGGGGCCCGGGCCAGGGGGAGGTCCTCCTCGTCCCTCGGCCCTGCGCGCGCGGCTCCGGCTGGATGGTGGGAGTCGGAGCCGGGTCCCTGTGGGCCGACCTGGGGTCCTGGTGGGCGGTTCCCCGGGGGGGGGAGGGGGGGTACTCACCAGCTAGGGCGCGGGGTTGAGGCCTGGCTGGACCGTGCGAGCGCGTCCCGACCGGCGGAGCGGGTTGGGGTGGAAGAGGGGGGATGGGGGCGACAGCATGGAGCTATTTAACACGAGGGCAGCTGGGGCGGGGCCCCAACATCACCTTCTTTTTTTTTTTTTTATTATTATTATTTATTCAACTGTGTGTATGTGCGCGCGCGTGTCTGTGGTGTGTGTATGTGTGTGTAGAACCACGGACGAATCGCGAACCACCATGGACGCCTCCACCTCCTTCTGCCCCGGGATTCACAGGCTCCGCCCTACCAGGACCAGAAGCGCAGGCCGCCCCCGCTTCCGTCTGGCGTCTATACGTGGGATCTGGGATCCGAACTCGGGACCTTCCGCCTCCAAGGCGGAGGCTTAACCCCTGAGCCACCTCTCCAGCCCCCCAACATCACCTTCTTATCAAGAGAATTTTTCCTAACTCTTGATCTAAATTATTTTATGTTTTCTCATGTGTCTTGTACTTTCCTCTCCAGCACTTACCAATATGTATTACACATATGTATTTGTATATATATTTAAGGATTTTCTCTTTCACAATTTTAAGGTCTATAAGGTCAGAGACTGCAATTACTTTATCCTATCTTGAATCTGTGGTAAGTTTAAGTAGCTTAATTAAAATAAATTCTCTAGTACATAAATAGATAGATAATATTGGATGCAATTCATAATGTTAAAATAAGTGAATAAAATAAGTGAATTTAACTTCTTAAATTATCACATAAAGTGAAAAAAGACATGAAATGACCCGTTTTAACAGCCAAATGTGAAAAAAGTAGGTAAAACTTCTTGGTGTTGATGTTGAAATAGCCCTATTATATTCAGATAGTGAAGTGCTTAATTGGCAAAATGAAAAAGTAGAAAACAACTTTAATCAGAAAACACTCAGACAGGTACCAACTGGATAGGCTATTGTAAGAAAATAATTTTAAAACAAATAGCTTTTCTATTCAGGGATGGTAGTTCATGCTTCTAATCCCAGATTTCAAAAGGCAGGAGGATTGCCATGAGTTTGAGAACAGCCTGGTTGCATAGTGAATTCCAGGCCAGCTTGAGTATAGTGTGAGACCTTACCTCAAAAAAAGTTGTTCTGTAAAAATAATCTCAGCACTGCGTGTGTGTGTGTGTGTGTGTGTGTGTGTGTGTGCATGTCCACATGTGTGCATGTAGAGGTCAAAAATAGATATCAGGTGTCTTCCTCTATCACTCTCCACCTTTATTCTTAATACAGGACCTTTCACTGATCCTGAAACTTAACAACTGGCTAAACTAATTGGCCAATGAGCACCTGGGATCTGTCTATTCACCCCCCACTCCCAGACTGGGATTACAGATGTGTGCCACTGCCCCTAGCATTTACATGGGTGCTGGGAATCCAGACTCAGGTTCTTATGCAGTGCAATACTTTTCTAACTGAGCCATCTCCCCAATCTTTGGCATCATTTTAATAGTGAAGAACAAGGCACAGATGCCTAACAATACACTCTGACAAAACCTCTGTATTATATATACATCCATTAAAATTATGTTTAACTACACCTTCATAATTACATGGATAAATGGCTAGGCTGTAACCTTAAAGACAAGAAAAATGCATGATATAAAACTCTGACTATTGCCCCCCGCCCCCGCTCCGCCGGTCGGGACGCCTGCGCGAGATCCAGCCGGGCCTCAACGCGCGCTCTAGGACCCCCAGGTCAGCCCACGGGGACCCGGCTCCGACTCCCACCATCCAGCCCGAGCCGCGCGGGGGGCCGAGGGACGAGGAGCACCTCCCCCTGCGCCCGGGCCCCGCCCCAGCTGCCCTCGGGTTAAATAGCTCCACGCCGACGCGCCCATCCTTCCCTTCTTCGCCCCGCCCCCGCTCCGCCGGTCGGGACGCCTGCGCGAGATCCAGCCGGGCCTCAACCCGCGCTCTAGGACCCCCAGGTCAGCCCACGGGGACCCGGCTCCGACTCCCACCATCCAGCCGGAGCCGCGCGGGGGGCCGAGGGACGAGGAGCACCTCCCCCTGCGCCCGGGCCCCGCCCCAGCTGCCCTCGGGTTAAATAGCTCCACGCCGACGCGCCCATCCTTCCCTTCTTCGCCCCGCCCCCGCTCCGCCGGTCGGGACGCCTGCGCGAGATCCAGCCGGGCCTCAACGCGCGCTCTAGGACCCCCAGGTCAGCCCACGGGGACCCGGCTCCGACTCCCACCATCCAGCCGGAGCCGCGCGGGGGCCGAGGGACGAGGAGGACCTCCCCCTGCGCCCGGGCCCCGCCCCAGCTGCCCTCGGGTTAAATAGCTCCACGCCGACGCGCCCATCCTCCCTTTTTCGCCCCGCCCCCGCTCCCCCCGGTCGGGACGCCTGCGCGAGATCCAGCCGGGCCTCAACGCGCGCTCTAGGACCCCCAGGTCAGCCCACGGGGACCCGGCTCCGACTCCCACCATCCAGCCGGAGCCGCGCGGGGGGCCGAGGGACGAGGAGCACCTCCCCCTGCGCCCGGGCCCCGCCCCAGCTGCCCTCGGGTTAAATAGCTCCACGCCGACGCGCCCATCCTTCCCTTCTTCGCCCCGCCCCCGCTCCGCCGGTCGGGACGCCTGCGCGAGATCCAGCCGGGCCTCAACGCGCGCTCTAGGACCCCCAGGTCAGCCCACGGGGACCCGGCTCCGACTCCCACCATCCAGCCGGAGCCGCGCGGGGGCCGAGGGACGAGGAGGACCTCCCCCTGCGCCCGGGCCCCGCCCCAGCTGCCCTCGGGTTAAATAGCTCCACGCCGACGCGCCCATCCTCCCTTTTTCGCCCCGCCCCCGCCCCCCGGTCGGGACGCCTGCGCGAGATCCAGCCGGGCCTCACCGCGCGCTCTAGGACCCCAGGTCAGCCCACGGGGACCCGGCTCCGACTCCCACCATCCAGCCGGAGCCGCGCGGGGGCCGAGGGACGAGGAGGACCTCCCCCTGCGCCCGGGCCCCGCCCCAGCTGCCCTCGGGTTAAATAGCTCCACGCCGACGCGCCCATCCTCCCTTTTCGCCCCACCCCGCTCCGCCTGTCAGGACACGCGCGCGGTCCACCCGGGCCTCACCCCGCGCCCTAGGTAAGTCCCCGTTCAGGCCCTGCCCACCAGTACCCCAGGCCAAATAATTCAGTTTAGTGAAATTGAGAGATCTTAAGAGTTAAAATGACAATGCCAAAGTCAAAGTGCAAATCCATGAGAAGCAACACTCAAGTAAACAAATTTCCCACTGAAGAAATTAATCCCATAATGTTAGACTCCAACAAGAACAAACCCGCGGAAAAAGGCCAAGAAAGCCCCACCCAGGATAAAGACTTTCAAAATATGATCATTACCATGTTCAATACTATGAAAGAGGAAATCCGGGAGGAATTACATAATCGAATCAATCGCTTTGAAGAGCAACACAACAGACATCTGGAGGAGTTGAGAAAAACAGTGCAAGAAACAAAAAGTGGCATAGAACAGTTAAAACAAACTCAAGCAGAGTTTAAAACTGAGCTAAAAGACAAGTTATCTTCAACCCAGAACGCCACAGAGAGTCTTATCAACAGAACTAATGAAGCAGAAAACAGAATTTCAGACCTTGAAGATAAAGTGGGAGTACTAACCAGCTCAATGGAAGAGGTTGTTAAAGCCAAAAAGATACTTGAGAGAAATATCCAAGAGATATGGGACACCCTGAAGAAGCCTAACATGCGTATTCATGGAATACCGGAGCAAGAATCTCAAAATACCACCCCTGAGGAAATTTTTCAAACGATCATCAAGGAAAACTTTCCTCATCTAAAAAAGAGAGGCCCATTCATATACAAGAGGCATTCCGCACCCCAAACAGATACGACCAAAATAGAAGCACACCGCGGCAAATAATAGTTAAAACACTCCACATTCAAGATAAAGAACTGGTGATGAGAGCTTCAAGGGAGAAAAAACAAGTCACTTTTAAAGGCAAACCTATTAAAATAACTAATGACTTCTCAGTCGAAACAGTAAAAGCAAGAAGAGCTTGGAGAGACATACTTCAAGTATTGAATGAGCAAAAATGTCAACCCAGGCTGATTTACCCTGCAAAACTATCAGTCATGATCGAGGGAGAAAGAAAAATTTTCCAGCACAAAGACAACTTTAAGGGATACATGGCCACCAAACCAGGCCTTCAAAAACTGCTAGAAATGATACTCAAGCGTGAAGAAAAAAACAGGCATATCCAGGAGAACAGAAGGCAAATATAACACCATTAAAAGCGAAGCAATATACTTATAAAAGCTACTAAACATAATAAATGTCTGGAATTAACAATAGTTTCTCCATTATAACACTAAATGTTAATGGACTTAATTCACCGATCAAGAGACACAGATTACAAACTTGGATTAAAAATCACAATCCATCAATCTGTTGCCTGCAGGAAACCCATCTCACCACAAAAGATAGGCACGCTCTAAAAATAAAAGGCTGGTCAACAATTCTACAAGCAAATGGAAGCAGAAAACAGGCAGGGGTAGCCATTATGCTATCAGACAAAGTGGATTTCAAACCAAAAAAAATTATAAGAGACACGGATGGATACTACATTTTAGTCAGAGGTACAATTCACCAGGAAGATTTCACAATACTGAACATATATGCACCCAATACGGGCCCCCCCACATTCATTAAGAAAACCCTACAGCGTCTAAAGCAAGAAATCAACCCCCAAACGATAATTCTTGGGGACTTCAACACCGCCCTCTCTACATGGGATAGATCAACAGGTCAAAAGCTTAACAGAGACACTTTGGAACTTAATCAAACCCTGAAAGAAATGGACCTCACAGATCTCTATCGAACTTTTCACCCACGCACCAAAGAATACACATTTTTCTCAGCAGCACATGGAACTTTCTCCAAAATAGATCACATATTGGGCCACAAAATGAATCTACACATATACAAGAAAGTTGAAATTCTAACCTGTGCCCTATCAGACCACCACGGCCTAAAGCTGGACATCCACAACACATCAAACAAGAGAAAATGCACTAACTCCTGGAAACTTAACACTATGATGCTGAATGAGAACTGGATTCAGGAAGAAATTAAAAAGGAAATTCAAGATTTCCTGAAAGTGAATGATAACGAAAATACAACTTACCAAAATCTCTGGGACACAATGAAAGCTGTTCTAAGAGGTAAGTTCATAGCTCTTAATGCCCACGTCAAAAAAATGGAAACATCAGAAATAAACAACTTAACAATGCAGCTTAAAGCTTTAGAGAAACTAGAGCAATCTGATCCCAAAAGCAGTAGAAGAGAAGAGATTAGCAAAATAAGGGGAGAAATATCTGAAATCGAGACTAAGAAAACGATAGAAAAAATCAACCAATCAAAAAGCTGGTTCTTTGAAAAAATCAACAAGATTGATACACCCCTAGCTAAACTAACCAAAAGCAAGAGAGAGAAAACCCAAATTAACAAAATTAGAAATGAACATGGAGTTATCACTACGGATACCCAAGAAATCCAGAGAATTATAACATCATATTTCAAAAACTTATACTCTGTGAAGTTTGACAACACAAAAGAGATGGATGAATTTCTAAGTAAACACAACTTACCTAAATTGAATCAGGAAGTTGTGAATTATTTAAATAGTCCTATAACATATAAGGAAATTGAGGAAGTAATCTCGAATCTTCCCACCAAAAAATGTCCTGGACCAGATGGATTCAGCACAGAGTTCTACAAGACATTTAAGGAGTTAATAACACCAATACTCCTTAAACTGTTCCATCAAATAGCAAAGGAAGGAACACTACCAAATTCCTTCTATGAAGCTAATATCGTTTTAATCCCAAAACCTAATAAAGATTCACTTAAAAAAGAAAACTATAGGCCGATCTCCCTGATGAACACAGACGCAAAGATTCTCAACAAAGTCTTAGCAAATCGGATTCAAAAACATATTAAAAAGATCATTCATGGGGACCAAGTAGGCTTCATCCCCGGCACACAAGGTTGGTTCAACATACGCAAATCAATAAATGTAATTCATCATGTAAACCAGTCCAAAGTCCAAGACCACATGATACTCTCGATAGATGCAGAAAAAGCTTTTGACAAGATCCAACAGCCTTTTATGATCAAAACGCTAGAGACAGTAGGAATGGAAGGAACCTTTATCAATATAATAAAAGCTGTATACAACAAGCCCACAGCAAGGATTATGCTCAATGGGGAACAATTGGAAGCATTCCCACTTCGATCAGGAACAAGACAAGGCTGTCCACTCTCACCACTTCTATTCAATATTGTACTTGAAGTCTTAGCCGAAGCCATAAGACAAGAAAGGGACATAAGAGGGATTCAAATTGGCAAGGAAGAAGTCAAGCTATCTCTATTTGCAGATGACATGATCTTATACCTGAGTGATCCCAAAAACTCCACCAGGAAGCTCCTGGAACTAATTGAGAAGTTCAGCAGGGTGGCAGGATACAAAATAAATGTGCAAAAATCAGAGGCCTTCCTATATGCCCAGAATGAAAGAAGTGAAAAAGCCTTGAGAGAAACCATGCCATTTACTATAACCCCTAAAAAAATGAAATACCTTGGTATAAACCTAACTAAGGAGGTAAAAGACCTTTACAATGAAAACTTTAAAACCCTAAAGAAAGAAATTGCAGAAGACACCAGAAGGTGGAAAGACCTCCCTTGTTCCTGGATTGGCAGAATCAACATTGTAAAAATGACCATCCTACCAAAGGCAATATACAGATTCAATGCTATACCAATCAAAATCCCAAAGCAATTCTTCAAAGAAGTTGACCAAACAATCTCAAAGTTCATTTGGAGGCACAAAAGACCCAGGATAGCAAAAACAATCCTGAGTAACAAAAACACAGCTGGAGGTATTACCATACCAAACCTAAGTCTATACTACAAATCCATAGTTATAAAGACAGCCTGGTACTGGCTCCAAAATAGACACACAGATCAATGGATAAGGATTGAAGACCCAGATATAAGCCCACAAAGTTACAGCCATTTGGTCTTTGACAAAGGGGCCCAAAGAATCCAATGGAAAAAGAACAGCATCTTCAACAAATGGTGCTGGCAAAACTGGATCTCCACATGCAGAAGATTAAAGCTGGACCCGTACTTGTCACCATGTACAAGACTTAATTCCAAATGGATCAAGGACCTTGATATCAGGCCAGAGACTTTAAAAACCATAGTTGAAAGGATAGGGAACTCCCTCGAGCTGGTTGGGCTAGGCCAACAGTTCCTAAACAGACATCCAATGGCACAGTCACTGCTACCAACTCTCAACAGTTGGGATCTTGTGAAATTAAAGAGCTTCTGTTCAGATAAAGAGATTGTAACACGAGCTCAAAGGCAACCCACAGAATGGGAGAAAATCTTCACTAACCACATATCTGACAGAGCTCTACTGTCCAGAGTGCACAAAGAACTTAGAAAATTAAACTCCAAGGAAAACACTGGCCCAATTAAAAAATGGGCCCTGGAACTTCAAAGAAACTTTACCAGGGATGAAATTAAAATGTCTAACAATTATCTTAAAAATGCTCCACTTCCTTCGCCATCAGGGAAATGCAAATCAAAACTTCCCTGAGATATCATCTCACCCCGGTCAGGATGGCAAAAATCCACAATACAAACAACGACAAATGCTGGAGAGGATGTGGAGAGAGGGGAACTCTCCTACATTGTTGGTGGGAATGCAGGCTCATACAGCCACTCTGGCGAGCCGTCTGGAGATTCTTAAAGAAATTAAAGATTGAAATGCCATATGACCCTGCTATCCCACTTTTGGGAATAACCCCCCAAGCAGCAAAGGTTCGCCTCGATAGCACAAGCTCGACCATGTTCATAGCAGCACTGTTTACAATAGCAAAGTCATGGAATCAACCTAAATGTCCAACAGTTGACGAGTGGATAAGGAAACTGTGGTACATCTATACAATGGAGTACTACTCAGCCATCAAAAATGATGAATTACTGGAATTTGCTGGGAAATGGATGTCATTAGAAAGAATTATATTAAGTGAAGTATCCCAAACCCAGAAAATTAAGCGCCGTATGTACTCCCTAATAGGTGGCTCCTAGTACCAAACTCACCCAGCCCACATTGGGACACTCAAAAGTAAACCTATGTAACACAGTAATTGCAAGGATTATGAACAAGAGAGATGGGTTAGGAGGGCCACACCAGAAACA
The DNA here is from genome assembly GCA_023101885.1 of Typhlomys cinereus. Lineage (NCBI taxonomy): Eukaryota > Metazoa > Chordata > Mammalia > Rodentia > Platacanthomyidae > Typhlomys > Typhlomys cinereus. Next base: position 1,447,834 of record JALPQD010000228.1, read on the forward strand.
AAGAGAGAGGAGACCATGTTACAGCAGAGAAAATAGGCCTCCATGAAGGTCTGCAAGTAAGTAATGAGAAACCTGGTTAAGTTCACAGACGTTCTTTCCTGATCTCACCAGAAGGGGAGGGCATATAGTCTAGCAGATAAAAAGTAATCATTTTGCAAATGGGTGATGGACCCCTCTCTCAGTGAGGTTTCCTACTCTTATTACATCTACCCTTGAATGTGCTATTACAACAAGACTCCAGTTTAACAGCTTTTTGTCTCTGGCCAGGGGGTGACATACAGTGCCCAGCAGAATGGAGTGAAGGGAATTGCAGGAGCAGCAAAACTGCAAAAGAAAATCAACAAACCACAATCCAGAACTTCAGAGACTCTATATCAATCACATAGAACTAGGACAGCCTAATCTCTCCCCATCCTGGAGCTCAGGGACATTTGCGGAAGAGGGGGCGGTAAGATTGTAAGAGCAAAAGGATGGGAGGAGCAACGATTTGCAAGATTCTCAACAATAGTTGGGGCCAAAGCAATCATAATGGAACTTTGCATGCCCTGCGCAATGTCCAGCGCACTGTTGCCCTCATAAAGTCTAGCATCTGATAAGGGCACCGAGACCCCTGGAGGCAAGGGATTGACAGCCATAGTAGTGATCTTATGCTTAAGGGGAACAAGAGAAAGGGCTTATGGAAATGCCACTGGGTCCTTATATGTCATCGGAGAGGAGGACACAGTGGAGAGTTAGGCACACACAATAAAGGACTCTCTGGGAATTGGGGGGGAGGCACTGGGGGAAGGGGAGGGGGAAGAGGGGGGAGGGAGGGAACTGGTAAAAAATTTTTAAAATGTATAATTAAATTTTTAATAAAAAAAAAAAAAAAACTCTGACTATTATACAATCCCATCAATCTAATACCATTTTAAATCAATGAGTTTTTAGGGGCAGGTGACAGAAACCTAACTAGAAAATGTAAAATTTTGACAATGGACATGTTACATGTAACATTAGCTATCTTGGAATAGCAATCAAATTTTAATTGTTTTAAATACACATATGAAATAACATCATAGAAAAATATGCTCTTTTAAAAATTACTCTTTGCTCAGTGGTTAAAGCCCTTTCCTTGTAAACAAAAAGATCTGAGCTCAGATCCCCAGATCTCACTTAAAAGTACTGATGTGGAAACTCAACTGTCATTCTAACCCTGGAAGGCAGAGCCAAGTAAGTTAGCTAGCCATACAATCTCTAATTATAGTACTTTGTGTTTAAGTAGAGACAGACTCACAGTTAAAAAGATGGAAGAGTGATTGAGAATGATTTACAATATCACCCTTGGGCCTCCACAGGCACACACACTCAAGTGTATTCACGCCCATTATACCTACCTACATGCACCCAACCACACACAAAAATGCACATACACATACATGCACCCCCATATATTCATATGTAAAAAAATATACTTTTCTATTCCTATATCTCATGAAGAAAAAGTTGTTCAAATTCTCCAAAGGACTTTTTTAAATCAATGTCGTCTCTCATCTCAAAAGACACATTGTCTATCAATTTTTTTCACCACCTTACGTTTGCTTTGATATAAACTGTCAAGGGTATAGTATTTTTTCATTTTTATTTCAGAAAATCTCAAACTTAAGCAGAGGTATATAGAAATTTTACCAATTATTGGGGCTGGAGAGATGGTGTGCGCGCGGACACGTACACACTAAATAAGTAAAATATTTCTTAAAAATTTTTTACCAATTATTGTCAACTCGTGGCCAATGTTTTGCTTAAAATTTCCCATATCATCCTTGCAGGGTCATTTTTCTTTTCAACAAAGCCCAGGTATGTATTATTTCATCCAAAATTATCTTAATATTTATTCCTAAAATAAAGATGCTTTTTAAAAAATCCAGCTATGACACCATTGGAGCAATGAAAATAGTAACAATTCTTGCACATCACCAACTGTACTGTTGATAGGCTTTTAGATTTCTTTGTGTGAGTGTGTGTATGTATGTATGTGTGTGTGTGTGTATGTGTACATGAACATGCATTCAGACATGCATGCAAAAGTGCATTTGCAGTGTATGTGCATGATGAGCTCCAAGAGCAGCTTCTGGAATCATCTTGGATTGCTCTTCCACCTATTGCTTTGCTCTGGGGTTTCCCAGGCTCTGCTTTCCATGGCCAGAATTAGAAGCCACTACCATATCTGCTTGGCATTTTTATGTAGGATCTGGGAATCCGAATTCTACACCCTTTTGCTTTCAAGGTGAAGGCTTTAATCACCAAGCCATCTCCCCAGCCTCAGGTTGCCAGATCTTTTTAATCTGTAAGTGCCTCTTCTGCTCTCTTCTGTGCAACCCATCTGCTGAGCAGCCCCTTGGGTTTCTACATCTGGAATTTTGCTAGTCGTATGACCATGGTGTCACATAATAGGTTTCTCAAGTTTCCTTTATCGCCTGGGAACTAGTGGCTCACCCTAGAAGCTTTGTCGGGTAGCAAGAATACTTCATGGACGGCACTGAGGACTTTCATCAGGAGGCATCTGTCATTCTTTCTTCATTTGCGTATTTATTTGGTGATGCTGAGGTTAAACCCAGGGTTTCACACATGCTGAGCACACGCTCTATGGCTGAACTATATCTGCAACCCCATGTATTAGCCAGAATATTTCTATATGAAGAATCTTTCTGTCATTACGTTTTGATTTTCCTTAAGGTACAATCTTTAGGAAAGGCAGGATGGATGCTTGATTCCTTCTCCTTATTTATTAGTTTTTCAGTATAACAAGTTGATTCCCTAACATTCTTCACTTGTGACCTAATATATACGTGTAACTTAATTTTCTTTTGTATTATTTGGGGCATACTGCTTTTTTGTTTTATATGAGTTCCAGATTCTGAAATTTTTATTGCAAGCTACAAGCAATGGATCATAATGAGACACTTGACCTTTTTGGTTAATAGATAAAAAACTATCTCTGATTGATAGATGCTATCTTTTATGTAGAATGCACATATATAATTCATCTATTTGAAGTGTTTAGTCTGATGCCTTTTGATATGGTTATGATCTGTTTAATCATTATTACAACTTTAGAACATTTTCACTACCTCAGAAAGAAATCCCAAGAACTGAGGGTATACTCAGTAATATATCCTAGCATAGGCAAGACCCTAAAATGAATTCCTAATATGAGGGAGAGAGAGGTGGGGAGGGCAGAGGGAGAGGGAGGGAAAAGAAGGAAGGAAAGAAGGAAGGAAGGAAGGAAGGAAGAAGGAAGAGAAGGAAGGAAGGAAGGAAGGAAGGAGAGAAGAAAGAAGAAAGAAAAAGAAAGGAAAGAAAGAAAGAAAGAAAGAAAGAAAGAAAGAAAGAAAGAAAGAAAGAAAGAAAGAAAGAAAGAAAGACAAGAGAAACGAGAAACAAGAGAAGTAGGATGAGGAAGAAGAGAAACAAATCTTTTAACTATTTCTTCCCTGTGATTTTACCTCCTTCTCCTGCAGCTGTAAGAAACTACTAATCTTCCCTTCTTCTGGACTTTTCCTCTTTTTTTGTACTCTGTGTGTGTGTGTGTGTGTGTGTGTGTGTGTGTGTGTGTGTGTGTTGGGTGTGTGGGTGTGTGCACATTGGGGAACATGTGTGGAGGATGAGGTTGACTTGGGGAATCGTCCTAGATGACTCTTCTTCTTATTCCTTTTGAAATAGGGTCGTTAATCAAGCACCGAGTTCACAGATAGGTCTAGTCTAACTAGTTAGCTTTCTCTGAAGATTTCCATGCTACACCTTCCTAGGCTGGAATTACAGGCAAGTTACCATACCCACCTGACATTTTACATGCCATTGGGGGGATGCATTTCTGAACTCAAATCCTTTTGCTTGCATGGCAAGCTCCTGAGCCTCTCCCCAGTGCCTGTTCTGGACTTTTATACAATCACATATTGTATTGGGGGTCCTTGTGACTATCCTTTTTTCATTTACCACATTTTCAAAGTTCAGCCATGCCACAGCATGTATCAGTGCTTTCTTTGTTCCTTTCTCTGACAAACAATACCCCACTGAATGAATGTTAAATCACTTGTTCATCCATTCATGGGTTAATGAACATCCAAGTAGTTTCCTCTTTTTTGGCTATCATGAATGAAACTGCCATAAACACGTAGACAGATCTTTTCATTCTCCTCAAGCATATACCTGAATTTCCAGGTCATATGCTTATCTTCTGTTTAATCATTTGAGGAAATGCAGTGTGGTTTCAAAGCAGGTGTACCACTGAAAAATCTCATTAACAGTGTCTGGGAGTTCTGATTAATCCACATCCTCACCAACACTTGCTGTGATCTTGCTTTTAAGTCTAGTCATTCTAGTGAGTGGAAAGTGGTACCCCATTGTAGTTTTAATTTGTACTTTCTTGACTGATGATGCCACAGTAATTTTTTATGTGCTTAGTAGTCATTTGTTTTTCTTCCTTTGCCAATTTTTAAGAGTTCATTGTCTTTTGGTATTGAATTACAGGACAGATGACTTTAACATTTGCCACATAGATATGTACTTGGAGTATTCACTAATGTAATCATTTATGCTTTCAACCAGCACTTACAATTGTGTAGTCACAAGGTCAATAATTCATTACTGACCCTATATTAAGTTGTTTACTAACTTTTAAAGGTTCCTTAATAAACATAGAAAACGAGCACTGATTGAAGTTTTTCCAAGCTAACATGTCTTCTCCAAACAATACATTGCTATTCAAAACAAAGTAATTGAGAAAGAATCTTTTATAACACGACAGGCTTTGTAATAACTTGCACATTATAAGGACTCTCTGCAATAAGCAACTCCTTTAGGAAGACCCTGTCTTTTCCTAGACATGCGTAGTCCATAATTGAATTTCAGGGTTTAAAATAAGCCTCTATACTGTACCCATTTAGTCTACATTATTGGTTGATCAATAAGGAATCCCTCTGATCTACTACTGGGAGATAGAAAACTGTAGCGTTTCCATAGTCTATGTCTTACCTGGAAAAGTATCTTCTTCAGCTTTGACTCCACAGGACAAGAGTTGTTTCAACCAAAAGGCATTTAAGATGTCGCTCTGTGTTTACAGTACCCAAAAGAAAACCAACTGGGCAGAGATTGCAGCTCCAAGGACATATAGTGAAGACCATAGTACAAGGGATATGGTGGTCACATCTCAGTGCCCCTGGTCAGGACTATGTGCAGCAAGACTACTGAGAAAAAACATGTTGGGAAAAAAAAATGTTACTTCTTTTTGAGGAAGAGATAAGCAGTAAATCAGATGGCTTTTTTCTTCCTTTTGTTCCCCCTCCCTTTTTTAAAAAAAAAATCTTTGTGCTTATAGCTTAATAAGTAAACTTTAGCTGCCTTTAGGAAAAGTGGGTTTGGTCATTCTTAACTAAATATCTTATTGTCTTCTTGAAGTTCTGGACCAAAAAAAAGACTATTTAGATACAGATAAACTAGACAGACCACATTTAACTAAGTCAAGTGTCTGTTCTTGGAGTGATCAACTAAATATCTGTAATCTCCCTTGCACAATTTCTATATCAGATACGAGGGTGTTACTTGTAAATAATATTCTTGAAGGAGAAGAATGAAAATGGTGGTTTCTGTCTGTTTATATTCTTACTGGGATTTTTCTAGATTTTCAACTCTGAATTTAATAAGCATGTATTTTTTTAATGTAGACTGATCAAAATTAAAAGCCAAGCCAAGCATGGTTGTGAATTCTGTAATCCTAGCTCTTGAGAGGTGGAGACAGAACCATCCATTCAGGGCCATTCTTGATTGCAAAGTGAGTTTCATAAGCATATGATTCATAAGACCCTCATTCAGGAAACAAAACAAAAACCCAAATAGAATAGAGTTTAATCCTAAATAATTCACATTTATTATAGTTCAACAATTTATAGTAATGTTTTTTCCTTGATACAGTTACGAAAAAATTACGCCCAGTCTGAAAAGATGGGCAATAGAAAAATATTAACTAAAAATTTACCTAACATTATAACTGCTCGAAGTTTCTTCCCTCTCCTGAATTTCAAATAAACAAGTGTTAAATGAAGATCAAAATTTTATTTTGATTACTGGAAAAGTTAGATTGCAGAATATGGTGTTTGATGAATGGCCATGGTAGACTTAACCTCCTACCCATGAGCTAAGCTTCCTTGTGTGGGGAATAAGCTGGGGAATCAAAGGTTTTCCTTGCAAGGAATAATATGCACATAGATAACATTACATGAAATCAGACCAGGGGAATGTTCTCCCTCAGCCAAGCCAGCTGGTATTGAGGGCCTATAATGCTGCTGCATATACCCAGTCCTCATTCCCAAATGCAAACCAGAAGTAGGAGTAGAAATCGGGAATGTTACTGCAAAGAAGTCTTCTATTCAGAATTGTAAAGCAGGAAAAGAAAAATATTAACCCACTATAAAAATAATAAATGATGAAAACTCCAAGTCAACAACCTGGACTATATGATCTTAGGCAATAGTTTCGATTATTTTTTCCAATAAAAATTAATAAGTTCTTTTTGCTAACAAATAAACTCCAAATAATAAACAGAGGAATGTGTGTGTGTGTGTGTGTGTGTGTACATGTTCATATGGGTGCACATGTGTGAGTGGACTGGAGGTCAATGAGAGGTATCTTCTTTAGTCTCTCTCCACCTTATGCTTTTGAGACAAGATTACTCACTGGAGCACACCAATCGGGCTAGACCAGCTGGCCTGTGAATATCCAGGGTGCTCCTGTTTCTGCCTCCCCACTGAGGTGCTGGAAATTCACACTCATGTTTCCATGCTTGAACTGCAAGTACTTTAGCAACTGAAGCATTTTCCCAGCCCAGAGGAATTTCAAAAACAAATAAGAGCTTTCTTTCAAAAATATGTTATATGGGTTGTTGAGATAGCTCAGTGTGGTAAATGCACTTGCCACACAAATCTGGCTACCTAAGCTTGATCCTCGGAACTCGCATGGTGAAAGAAGAGAATCAATTCCCCAAAGCTGTCCTCTGACCTCCACACACATGCACAAAATAAACAAATATATTTGAACATATATATATATATATATATAAAATATCAACTTAAATGTCTTTCATATTTACATATTAATAGCACCAAGCAAATTAAATCAAAATCAGAAAAGCATGCCCAGTAGAATTCTCTCTTCCTTCCTAAACATTACTTAGCTAGAAACAGAGAGAGAGAAAAAAAGAAAAGAAAACCTTTTTAAAAGGGAGTAGAGAAGCTGTTATTTGTTTTTAAAAAGTTAATCCAGTGTGTAAAGCTGGTAAGGAAAGCCCTTCCCCTTAGCTGGAGTTGCATAATCTTCAAAGGACAGTCCCTGGAGAGTTGTAACCAGAACTGTTGATTCAACACCCACGTTGCTGCTTGCTGTAGGAGACTCCTGGCCTTCTTCCAGACTCCTGGGGACAAGGTACCCACACGCATCTCTTCACATGCACCCAAGTGCCAGAGAACTGCTGAGGAGATGCCAGGGAAGGATGTTTTCACATAGGCATTCAGGGTTCAAGCCTCTTGCAACACACATTTGCCCACCCAGGTATTAAACTAAATCCCTTTCCACACCTCAGGAAGAAACTTGAGGAAAGATACCTGCATGTCAGGCACAAACAGGGTTCCAGGAGTAGGGACATCATCTTCCAAGGCAGGAGGCGCTGGCAGTCACAAGCTGAGACCCCAGAGTTCCTCTCTTCTGACAGACCTTAGACTTCTCTGCAGCCTCTTCCAGCCAGGAAGCTCTAAATGTACGAGGCTGGTGGTTGCAGGTGAAGCTCAGTGGTAGTAACCCCTTCCTCGAATTTCAAGACCTGGATTTGATCCTTAGCCTGTTGGCCCACATATGCACATTCAAATTAAAAAAAAAAAAAAAAAAAAAAACTGGGGCTAGAGATATGGCTTGAGGATTAAGTCTTTGCTTTGAAAGCTGGAAGACCTGAGTTCAGATCCTGGATCCCATATAAAAATGCTGGGCAGATCACTTCCAACCGTGGAGGGAGGAACCTGGGAAAATCCAGAGTAAAGTAATTACGGAGTAGAACAATCCAGGGTGATTCCAAAAGTCACCCTTGGATCTCCACAGGACCACACAGTGCCCTCCTCTACACACACACACACACACACACACACACACACACACACTACTTACAAAGTGAGAAGCTTGAAATTACTTCAGTTTTGTTCTTACAGGCCCAAATTGCTCAACTTTGGGTTTCTGCTTACAGCTATTGACACACTAATTATACCTAGTAGTATCTCATCCTTTCAAACTGTCCCGGCACTCTTTAAGCAGAATGGAGTTCTAAACATTGGCCCTCAAAACAAGATGTTAGAGCCAGCAATATATGCTTGGGGCATTGAATAGCTGAAAGAGCTGAAATTCTGAGAAAGAAATCCCAGAAGACAGATAAGCCATAGCATAAGAGACAAGAGCTGATAGAAGGGACTATCCCTGAAAAATTGAAGATGAGTAAATCTTTCATTCGAAAAGAGTCATATCTTCTATGTTGCATATGGCACAACTCCTGAGTTAGGACTACAGTTTTTAAAATAACAATGGATTTAGATCTGAATTTATTCTTACCACTTACTGTGCAAATGCAGGTCCATAAGGCCAGATCCTTTAACCCTCTCTCTGAGCTTTAATTTCTTCTCTGAAAAGTGGAGAAAAACACCACCTTCAAGAAAATGGTAGCTACAAAAGTAAAAGTAACTACTTAGTGCTTCACATACCATAAAGTTACTTGAATGTTATGTTATTTTCTCATTTGAGAATCTTTTTGAAATGCAAAAAAAAAAAAATGGTCAGTGCTGACTGTGTGTGATTCCAAATCCAAGTCTTGTGAAAACTGTCCCATATCCATCATTCTTTCTGTCACAGGACACCACTGAGAGGAAGCATCCACTTGCCAATGCTACATGTCTACCCAGCTCTTCTCCAAAGGACTCCTCTTTCACTCACCATGCCAACATGTTTATCCCACACTTCTTTGACCATGACAGAGACCAAGTATTGAAGGACCATGTTACCCATCCCCTCACTTAGTATGACTCTTTAGACACTATGTAAGGTGGAAGAAAGATTCCTGTTTTAAAGACCTACAACAGCACATTGGACAGGTTTTGCCACAAAGACTCTCCAAGGCTTTCTTCACTGTTTCAAATGCATTTACCCTTCCTGCTGGGGCATAAATAAACCTGTAAATCTCAAGGAGAGATGCTTCAAAATAAAGGGCATGGAAAACCCAGCTGCCAGTCTGGTCATGCAGTGAATGTCTCAAAAGCATGAAAGAAAGACAAGGAACTTTGTCTGGATTTAACTTTGCACATGTTAATTCATTTAATCTTCAAGAGACGAAATTATAGTACCTAATTCATAGCCTAGAATGTCAGTTTTACACTGATAAGCTATAAATTTATAATTTATCTCCTCTTTCTCAAAAGACTAAAATATTTGTCCTCAAAAACACCCATATTCATGCAAACAACCCTAATTAAGTTCACATACTCACACACACAAGAGGAAGTGAGGTCAGTGAGATAGTCCAATAGGTGAGGTACCTGGTGGTGACCTTAGTCTGATCCTCAGAAGCTCACAAGGTGAAAAGAAAGAACTTCTGTCCTTTGACCTCTACACATGCAAGCCCTGCATTCTTGTAAGTAAATAGGTTTGCAGGCCACCTTAGAAAGAAATAAAGTAGAAGTCAGAAGAGGACTTGTTAGAAGAGAAAAAAGATTCAGAAGCAGGGAGAGAAAGATGAGAGACAGCAGTGTGTGTGTGCGTGTGTGTGTGTGTGTGTGTGTGTAATGAATGAATACATTTTTCTAGAAAAAGTCAGGTATAATGGCACACACCTAGCATTCAGGAGGCTAAGAAAGGAGTATGGTGAGTTCCAGGCCAGTCTGGGCTGAATATGAAAGGCTTGTTTTAAAATAGAACAAGAGGATTGGAGAGATGGCTCAGGTGTTAAGGCTTTGCCTCACAAACAGAAAGTCCTGAGTTCAGATCCTAGGTCCCATGTAAAAGTGCCAGGAGGAAACTGTGGGTACCTGTACTTCTGGCCCTGGTGGTGGGCAGAGCCTGGGAAATCCCAGAGGGAAGCGAAAAGGAGGTAGAAGCAATCCAGGGTGATTCCCGAAGTCACCCATAGTTGTCCACAGGGACACACGGTACCCTCTGATACACACACACACACACACACACACACACACACACATAAATAAAGTTTAAAAAAATTTGTAAAATAGAATAAAACCTAAAGAGATAAACAAAAGTAGACAAGATAAAAAGTATCTGTTATTATCATTATGTTATTATCATGTAGGCCCAAAGCTGGGTCCTACTTCATATAAAGAATCAAAGCCCTGTTGTGTGGCTTATGGAAACCACATATTTGGGATACATTTTGCTGCTAACCTAGCCAAGAGCCCTACATATGATAGATTTTCAACAAATCCTCTTTCTTCTCTGTTGCAATCTAGCTACATTACCAAGAGGTTGGCCATATCCAAGAAGACACCTTAAGACTGATTGTAGAGGGGAAAAAAATCTAACTCCTTGTTTTCAGTGGCTGCTCCTAATGTTCAGATCCAAAGCTGAGCAGAGACGTGCACAATGAAAATGTGAGAAGGGACTTGGCACCAGTGCTGGGCATGTCAGGAAGCCACAGTAGCAGATCGCAGCAGACAAGAAGAAAGGGTCAGAGAAGCTGACTGCAGCACATGGGCCCGAAACCCTGGGACTGAGCCCTGGTGGTGAGGAAAGCAAGCAGAGTGTTTATAAGCCAAATCACTCAATTAAGAGCTGCCTGTGTGAACCGTATAGTCTTCTCTGGCAGCTACGTTAGTCCTCACAGGATGAGAGTTGAGGGCCCCTCCCCACCATTGGTTCCTGGGAGGAAGACCTCTGGAGTCTACTGGCTGTATCTCCCCCAAGACTCCTGTGAAATGCCAAGATCTCATTGAAGTGAGGTATTACCCTCATCCATTAGCACTGAGGCCTGAAGATGTGCTGTCTCTGTAAATAAGCCAGTTCTTGTCTTAGGTAACTGAGAGTAGAGTTCAGGGTCAGGACACCAATCAGAAGTCTTCCTCAGTTTTGGGGGCTGGAGAGGTGGCCTCTGCCTTGCAGGTGGAAGGTCCTGAGTTCGGATCCTAGACCCCACATATAGACGCCGGACGGAAGCGGGGGCGGCCTGCGTTTCTGATTCTGGTAGGGCGGAGCCTGTGAATCCCGGGGCAGAGTAAACAAGGAGGAGGTGAAGGCAGTCCATGGTGGTTCTTGAATTCGCCGGTGGTTCTACACACACACATACACACACACACACAATTGAATAAATAAAAAAAATTTAAAAAAAAAAAAAGAAGTCTTCCTCAGTTTTAAAACAGGCTAGAAAAAAAAATCCAAAGTTAAAAAAAAAAAATCAGAACAATTGTCACCTGGACAATTGACTAGAAGGTACATGAGAAATGGTCTCTGGGTCCTGGGAACATATTGTGATGCGGTGCAAGTTACATGAATCATGTCCAGCTAAGAGCTGAGTATTTCAATGTATTAGGACATACTGGACAAACTATAAGACAAATAATAACGAAGTTATAAGGATAAACGTACCCATTTTCTGCTTACTTAGAACATACTTACAGTTGTCACCAACAAAATCTAAGAAAATCTTTGTCAGGAGTGGAGGAAGAAATGCTTAGCGATGAGGAAGGAGCAGCGTGGGATGAGTCTCAAATGGCAAAAGCAGCACAGGGAACAGACTAGAATGACCACGGGAGGGAGGCCCTTTTACTCCTGAACATTTTTTGCCAAATGTAATCTTATATATAACATTTTTTTTAGTCTTTTGAATTCAGTTTTCCTCCACTGAATTTCCTAACTCTAACAGCAAGCTAACACTTTTATGTATTTGTGCAGATCACTATCTTAATGGTTACCATTCTCAGAGGGGGAGAATTAGAAGGTAAAAAACTGTGTTTAAATATGTCCCAGGCCAGCCCCACTCAAACCCACTGAAAGACTTCAGAGGAGAAGGACCCACAAACCCAAACTAAAATCACTTAAGAAATTTCCACATGCAGATTGTTGAAGCCCCAGAAATGATTCTCATCAAACAAACAGAAAAAAAAGGGGGGGGGGTAGATTGGCAAATAGCATTCATGTGTAGATAGATTTCCCCCAACAGGGTCTGGGGTTGTCAGAACAAGGCCTGCAAACTCATGGAAATTAGCAGTAATGAGACATAAACAGTCAAACCTCAAAATAACATCTCTGGCCTTTAGAGTCAACACAGCTCTCCTGTCAGCCTGCACCTGGCCCGTCCGGCTGGGTCTGGGAGCCAGTGGGGTTTTAGGTCCCTTTTAACAGCTGCCAAGAGCACATTACTCACGGCTGGGATGTTGGCCTTTTATGTTGCCACAAGTGGTCCAGCCGTTGTTTGGGCCTGGTGGAGTCCATTGACGGTTATTTTTTTCCCCTCCTCGGGACTGGGGTTTTGCTGTCTGATTTTTCCAGAAGCTCCACTTTGACCAAATGTTGCCCATATATGCTGAGCAAGTACCCCAGGCTCCTGTGCTGGCCCTCAGCCATGCTCACTGCTTGGCCACATCATCCTCTGGTCCCCAGAGAGGCATGGTCAAAGGCTGAAGTTAGAGCCACAGAGGGTTACAACTTCATGCTGAGAGATAGATGGTCTCCTGCTTTGTCAATTCCTGGGATCCCAACAGGGTAGAAATGCTGGGAGGTGCCAGGTGAAGTTGAAGAGTACCCACTAAGACTAGCCTATGGAACTGCAAAACACGTGACTGTAATAGTCATGACTGAAGGTGCCCCTGAAATGTGTTGGTGTATTGGTTGCTGGTTGGTCAGTTGTGTGAAGGGCTAGTGCACCATGGTTTTAAATCCCTATGTCTATGGGGGGAGGAGGAGGGAGGGAAGGAACCGGTGTACCTATTAAGTTTGTATGAGCGGAGATAATAAAAAATGTTTAAAAAAATCCCTATGTCTGTGTTTCTAAGATGCTGATTAGTTTACTGAGATGGGATTAGGGCTTAAATCCTAATGGGTCATTAGTATCTGATGATAATAAAGTCACTATCTTTTACTATAATTATTTTGTTGCGCCTATTTTTCCTTTTTGACTTTAATTCCATTGAATGCAGAGGTTGTGTCTGTCTTCAGGATGTAGCCCAGAAAAAGCCTTCAACAAAATCTTTTTTTAATGAATATGATGAATATTTAATCTTCAAGTTGCTATGGCCTGGGAGAACCTACAGCCATTTTATACTGCACGGGATTCTATTAGCTGAATATTAAGATCCATTTCCAACTATTTTCCTTTTTCTCCTTCCTAGTTTAGAAGTAGGAAACTCCCTTTCAATTGAGTGACACATTCAAGTTAATATGGTATAGGAGAGTTTGTTGAGCATGTATGGAAAAGATTTCTTATTTCATGACTTAAAAATTTTGGGAGGTGGGCTTGGGAGATATGGTTCAGTGGGCAAAAGAGCTTTTCATGCAGACAAGAGTAACTGAGTTCAAATCCTCCTGTAAAGTCTGGAGCAATAATTCAAGTCTACAATCCAGTTCTCTTATGGCAAGATGGAAGGCAGAGGGAAGGAGAATCCCAGGATGCACCGGGACCAGCTACTAGCCCATTGTCTGCAGTAGTCAACAAAGTGGGAGATGAGGACAAACAATGGAGGTTATCTTCTGATCCCTACATGTGTCCCCCCATATAAGTACACACACGTGCACACACACACACACACACACACACACACACACACACACGATAAAATTTAGACAAAGCAATAGAGTTGCTCTCACCTTTCTGGTTGCTATAGTGTTGTACACTATAAAATCCAACACTGTGGCCATCATCTTACAACCAGAAGTGGCAAACATAGAAAAGAAAATGCAACACCTAAGGACTGCAGAGCAGAAACATAAAAATAATCTGACTCCCCACACTTCAGTGAGTCACCAGGTCACCTCTGGAACCAATTACTTGCAGTCCTGTGCTTGAGTAAGAAAATGTAAGTATCTGTGATGCCTGAGTCACGATCATTCTCATTTGTTTTTCTATTAACCTGCCTTCAAATTCTTGGTAACTGGTGCTTTTCTTACTTCCGCATTAGACAGTTAGGATGAAGACTGTTTCAATCGGTTATTCCCAAGCACCTAGCTCAGAATAAGGAATTTAGCAAAAACTCAATAACTGCTGAATCCACCAAGAAATTAATCAGAAGATAAATTTTAAAAGCCTTCCATAAACTCACTTATTGAACTAATATTTTGTGCAAGGCACTGCTGGCTGCTGAATGAGAGTTGTAAAGATTTACTTGGTTGAGTATTTGAGAATCATCATCTTTATAAGACACTGGCTTCAAACTATTGCAATTCTTGGCTCTTGCTCTTTGATTTAATAGAAATTATGGCTTATCAAAGCATACACAAGCTTGTTTTCTTTGTACACATTTAGTCTTGAGGTTTGAAGAAAAAGAGCTGTTCTTCTACGTTCCTCTGGTACATTTATTAGCAGAGCCTTTTCTATGAAATATGGAAACTATTTTTCTTCTTTGAAATTAACTGAAATTGGTTCCGCTGAGGATTGTCCAACTCTGTTTGCTGACATCATTTCATTCAGAGAACTAGGATCTATACTATCCATGGGTTTTTAAAATGTTTGATGTTTGGAACTTCTAAATTAAAAAAAAATGTGGAGCCTTGATCAAATGGAAAGGTTTTAAATATATCTAATGCAAATTGTAATGAAGCAAAATTTATACTTACAGTCAGTGACCCATGTTAGAAGGAGGTCTAACAAAAGGAACAGCAATAATGCAAATATTATGCTAATGAGCCTGGGGATTGCTTTTGTGGGAATTATAATAAAATTTCTCTTTTCCTTTCATGCTGTTCCTCATTAAGGCCCAAGTGAAACAAGAGCAATACATTTTCCATCAACAGGTGGCAACACTTGTAGCTTCCTTTGAGAGAGAGCCTTGATTGCATTTCAGAATAAACACACTGATAGCTGGCAAAGATGGATATAAGATTTTTTTAAAAAGCAGTTGGATCCAGTAAAACATCCTCATGAAAACACAAGAACTGTGACAGAAAAAAAAATTACAATGAAACAGAAACCTAATCCCAATCATTAAAAAATGGCTTGAGAAAACACCACACCATGTCCTTGAGGAAAGATCGATGAATTCTCCCTAAGCAGGAATATCCTAGCAATAGGGACATAAGTAGTTGCATAGCCTGATGAACAACATGAACAAGATGGAATATTCTGGAACCATTGAAGGAGTTGGGACCGATAAACAGGACATCGAAATTAACCCTACCTCAAGTGTCAGGGAATGTGATGGAAGAGGGAGTGGTAAGAATGTAAGGAGGGTGGTAAGAATACCTACTCATTGAGCTTGTATAACTAGGAAAATAATAATTTAAAAAAAAGAGAAGAAAAAAAAAGTAAGAGCCTGAAGAGGGTGAAGAGTGTGGCCAGACAGTATCTTCTGGACATGCCAGGCCAATGCACCCATAAACTCACGTATACTTCCACAAGACCAGCACAGGATTTGTCCTATCAATGTTTTACCATGAAAGGGGAAATACTTCAAGAGGCACCACATCTCTCTGATAGATATAGAGGATTAATGCTGAAAGAAAGCTACTTACTTCACATGCCATTAAGGGCACCCAGATGAAACTCAGTGGTTCTCATACGCAGAAAGATGTGAAATTAGGAGGCATGCTGGTGGGAAGGAAGAAGGTTTATGGTGGGAATAGGAGAGAAGATAGGACTGGGTATTAAGTTCATTGTGTTCATGTAAGAAACTCTAAAAGGCCAGCAAAATGTTTCACTGGGTATTTGCTGCCAAGCCTGTATATCTGAACCCCATCTCCAGAACCCACATAGTAAAAGTAGAGAACCAGTTCCTGTAAGTTGTCCTATGACATCGTGGCATGTGTATAACCACACACATGCACACACTAAAATAAATTTTTAAAAAAGTAAGTAAGTAAATAAATGTATGTAAATAAATGCCCTAGGTACTAGGCAAGTTATAGAAAGCATACATAGGATAAAATTAAGTGGAAAAAAGAATATAAAACTATGAAAGTGTGTGTGTGTGTGTGTGTGTGTGTGTGTGTGTGTGTGTGCTGAAAATAATAGGAGAGAATTTGGAAAAACATGTCAATTATTTTATGTTGAACCAACTAATTCTTTTTATTTTCTCCTCCCATAGAAGTTGTTTAGATTTATGATATAAGGAAAGACAAACATCCTCACACAGAAACCATCCCTGATACCTTGAAGGAGTTATTAGACCTTCTTAACAGGATGGAGGGGAACCTCACAAAGACCTGAAGGTTCAGAGTCCATGGCAAGTCCAGGTCAGGGAGATGATTCAGTGGTAAAATGCTTGCTGTGGAAGTATGAGGACCTGTGTTCAGATCCCCAGGAACCACATAAAAGTTAGGATCACATGACTGTAATTATGATACTGGGGCAGGTGGGAAGGGATCCCTAGAACTCAGTGGTCAACTAGTCTGGCCAAAATGGCAAGCTCCAGGTTCAGTGAGAGACCCTGTCTCAAAAAGTAAGGTTGAAAAAAAAACAAAAAACAAAAAACAAAACAAAACAAGTAAGGTGGACAGCAATAGAGGAAGATAACTGACACCAACTTCTATTCTCTACATGGGCAGCGCACACGCACACACACGCACACGCACATGCATTCAAAGAAAAGCAGAGAAACTTAAAGACAGGAATCTTATTTGGTCTCTGCAAACCTGTGGTGATTGCACCCCCCTTCCCAGCTCCTTGGCAGGCCTCCCCGGTCCTGTTTCAGATTGCAGTTTGGGCAGCCGAGAGAACACTTGTCTGTTTAATACTTTTGTGAACAAAGGTTCATATCTTCCCTTGTCAACAAACAAACATTGTATGCTTCTGTTTTTATGCAAAATCCAGTTTCTGCTTACACTAACTGGTTACATAAATACTGAATACATTATGTATTCAGGAAAAAGAAATGACAAGACTGTGTAAGCAGGCAGCCCCGGGTAGAGTTGTGAAGTTGGGATAGTTTATTTCTGGGAGATCTTTCTTCTTTATGCATATTTCTCCCTTGGTTAAAGGCCCAGATGGCTCATGAAGCTATTGCTTTCATCTTGTATTAACATATTAAGGACCGGTGGATTTGTTTCTAGGAGTTTTTAAATTAAAAGCCAAACAAAATTAAACAACAGTTTTTTTAAAAAAATGAGAAAGGCCGAAGACTGAACTACTAATGGCCAAAGTTTGGGATGGAGGTAGGGTGCATGCTCAATGTTAAGTCACACCACAGAGAGAGTTTAATTTACAGGTGCAAAGTCAAAAAAGCACAGTGCCAATCAGAGGGAAGAAGACAAAAATATTTAGATTTTTTAACATGGCATGAGTACAAAGGAGGTGAGCAAGAGAAAAATGATTCACTTCAGCTATTTGAAGGTAGATTCTTCTAGAAAGAAAATAGTGTTGTTGCAGCACTGTTGCACCAATTGGTAGCTACAAAAGGTCCGATTGACTGGATAGAGCTGGCGTTCTGATGTCTGTCGCTTTGCAGTATCACTGCTGAACACCAGTGGCTGTCCTTCTCAATGCACCAGCATCTCAGGGTTCTCCTGACAGTCTCTAAGGCAATTGATTCTCACTTTGGCCCAATAATGCTAATTTCTCTGCCAAACTTAATGATAGATTCCTATTCATTATCTTCCACACAACTCCGAACAGGGTTTATATAGCCCAAACAAGCCTCAAACTCCCTATCTAGCCAAAGTTGACTTTGAACTTTTGAACTTCTTGGCTCCCCCTCCCAAATGCTGAACTCGGAAGTATGCACCACCATACCCACTTCATGCAATTCTGAGGACTAAGCACAGGGTTTCCTGCATGTTAAGCAAACTGGCCATATTCCCAGGGGATATTTATCTTTCAATTAAAATCTACAAAATAAGACGTTCCAACTTACAGCATCACAAGGAAGGAAAAAAAAGCTGATAATAGCCACATGAGACTAGCACAACTATCCTAAAAAGAACTTGAAAAGTATATTAGTTCTCCCAAATCATGGAGTGGATCAGCAGCCAAGATGGGAGTGCTGAATGTGACTGTACACTCTGTCTCAAAGACAAAGCAAAACACAACAGACACCACCAAAGAACTATGGACAATGTGCTGTCTGTACTACATACCTTGATTGTTTAACTGAGTGACCTAGGTGCTGAGGGAATGGTGATCCAAACACCTCAGCACTTTGTGGTAGAGGGGGAAGTCCCATAGCCTTCCACGTCAAGAACACAGTCATTCAAATGCCTTTCAATGTAAAGACTTCTTTTTTTCAGCCCCTCTTTCCATGTGAGATTTATATTGTTGTTGGCCCAGATATCCCTTTTTGATTGCTCTTGCTGCCTGTTGAAAATGAAAGCGCTAGAAAACTCTGCTTAATCTTTGAATCAGCTGGGGAAGATGGAATGACCAGCCCTGGGAAACTGCAGTCTAATTTCAAGGAACTTGCTGCAGCTGCCACAATAAGATGGAAACGGGACTGGTTTGGGGGAGGCCAGGACTGAAGGTATGGAATTGAGAGAGCCTCATTTGCTCCAGTGAGTAGCATGATCCCAGAAATCACAGGCTAACCTTGGCTCTGCTCCATGTACACCATCACGGCCGCTCCTATCAGGATCTGTCATCTTCCACTTCAGGATGGAAGGCACACATGTCAAAGGGGGGCCAGAGGGAGAACAGAGGATCAGGAGGAAGTGAACAATCTCAGTGATACTGACCACTATTTTGATAGGAACCAGAGTGCCTGCAATATTTCAAGAACCATGTAGAAGTGCAAGGGCTGTTGGACTTGTGCCTTCCAGCTTCAAAATGTGCCTGAGCAGAGAATGCTGATAAGCCCTGGGGGGAGAGCAGCTGGAACTCTGCAGGCTGCTTGCCTTTCCTTTTTTGCTATTTATTCCTAGATCGCATTTGCAGCTGCTTTTATCTGCTCTTTAGAAGTTCTTGTGTTTGGGAAATCATTTATTGTAATATAAAAACCCACTTGCTGACATGGAAATGTAATTTATTAGCCAGCTAAAGAACTAGTTGTCTCGTGTGTGTGTGTGTGTGTGTGTGTGTGTGTGTGTGTGTGTGTAGAGTCTGGAACTTTCCATTGTGTTCAAGATGCCATTTATAGAGATTCAGATTTATCACACCCCATGTTGTCCTGGGCTGTCACCAAAAATAATGCTCTCTTCAAGAGAAAGTAAATGTATATTTCCCCATACTATACATGAAAGAATGGCCAGCAGAGAAAAGACAAATACAGCTGTAAGAACAAGGCTGTAGGAGAATAAAGCAGAGCTTGATCTTGTTACAATGGGACCAGCATATGTTCCTCCAGCAAAGGAGGGCTTTAAGGCAGGGCAGGGCAGAAGTGACACTGTGAGGAAACTGACCCTGGATATCTGAGGCATAGTGTCTTAGGATGCAACAAGTTTAGGTGTAGTTCTCCCCCAGCCTTTCCAAACCAGCAGGCAAAACAAGGTACTGAGTTGTCTGGTCATCAGTCGGCAGTGGATGGTATACATGCTAGTCAGAGACACAGGAATCTAGAGCAGACTGAATAAGAGTCACAGCTATGCAAAATGAGGCTGAGTGGCAAAGCAGATATTGAACTGGGATGAAAATGTACAGGTGGACCCAGATCTGAGAGAGCAGGGGCAAGGAAACATCTCTTCTCCCCAGATAAGGCACCAACAAACCAAAGAAATCATTTTATCCAAGTCTGGTTTGGTGAACCAGTGAATACATTGAGGTCACTTAGAGAAACATATGTGACTCAAAGGTATATCATTAAAAAATGTCCCATCCCAGCATAGGTGATGATTCACTAAAATTGCATGAATAGAGTCCCAACCCCAATCACCCTCCAATACCTGTCTACTCACATACCCCTAAGATCATGCGCAGCTGGGGTAGAATTGCATGCAGCTATAGAGAAGGAAGGAGGAGGGAATGGTGGCTGAAATCTCAAGTCTAAAGGTCTGATCATTAGGGCAGGGTAATAAAATACACTATACTTTATGCATGCATGTAACACTCCTATGGCTCTAAGGTGCTCTCTGACATGTTAACTCTTGGGAGAATCTCCTGCGGGTAATCACAGAAACTCTGGTTTTAAGAAAATGGCAAGAATCATGTCATACCTGAAAGATGAAGGACAGATTCCACTACAAGCTACATTAGGCCCCAGATTCAACCGCTGAGTGTAACAGAATGCTGGCCATCTGATTTCATCCCAAATCGCATAGAGGCCTGGGCTCCCTGCCCATTTCTTTTCATTGTCAGGGATGGGTTGGGTATTGGCCCTATAGTGGACATAGGTTATTTATCTGCCCAACAGTCCTTAATTTGGGAATGACTTCTCTGCTCATGTGGGTTGTGTATTGCCCTCTCAGGACATAAAGGTGAGAATGTGACTCAAGTCACCATGCTCCCCTTCCATCTTCTGTGGTTTAACCAAAGACAGGTATACTGCAAAACTCCGAGCCAGACTTCTACTTATGAATTCTTTTCCTCTTTCTCCATTGTCTTTTTTTCCTTTCTCTTTGTTTTGCTCCTTCTCTTCTTCCCCTCCTCTTCATGTGTGTGTATGTGTGCATTTTTTGAGACAAGATCTGTCACTGAACCTGAAGTTGGCTGTATGGACCAATGTTGCAATTAGCCTGCATAGTTGCTGATAAATGACCATTGAACGATTTAAGGGAACAGGGGTTTATTTTCTGTCTTATGATTTTCTGGTTACAGTTCCTAGTCCAGCATGACAGGAGAGCATGCACCAACACCAGGCTGAGGGAACTAGCCACACCAACTCTATGTAATGGCTGAGAGAGGGACAAACCTTACTTGCCAGACCAGCATGTCTGGCCAAGTGTACAAAAGGATGCCAACTTCCTCAACCGGCTCTCAGTATTTTGTTTATCTGTTCAGGCCCTAGTTCCACCCATCATAGGCTGGGCCTTCCCCATCAGCTAGACAATCTCCTGCAGGTTTGCTCTGGGCTGAACCCAACCACTAATTCTCCACAAATGTGCCCAGAGCTCAAACTCCAATAGTCAAATTGATACTTGTGCCAAACTATGACAACTAGACTGTTGTCAAAGAGCCCCCAGGGGCCTCCTGTCTCCTACCTGCCAGTGCTAGGGCTGCACTACTCTCAGCTTTTATGCATGTGTTGGATTCAAATTCAAATTCAGGCACTTTCCCTAGGGAGCCATCTACCCAGCCCCTACTATGGTATTTATTGACTGCTTACCAACAACCTTTCTAAAGTTTTAATATGCAATCTTTCTTTCAGTCCTCATATAATTTGGTATGAGACTCTTATTACTTTCCCCATTTATTTATTTATTTATTTATTTATTTTCATGTGTAGGTACGGGCATGTATGTGTGTGAGGGTGTGGGTAGGCATATATGAGTGCGTGTACAAAAGAACACTGTGTATGGCTGTGAAAGCCCAAGGGTGACTTCAGGAATCATCTTGGATTGCTCTACTTCCTTTTTGCTTTGCTCTGGAGTTTCCCAGGCTCCGCCTTCCAGAGTTAGAAGTGCAGGCCGCTGCCATTTTCGCCAGGTGTTTTTAGGTGGGATCTGGAATCTGAACCAAGGTCCTTTTGCGTTTAATACCTGAGCCATCTCTCTAGCATATGGCAAGCCTCTGGTGTGGCTTCGAGCCCATAGTAGGTCGAACCAGTTTCTGGGATAAGAATGAAAGAGAACTGTTTGGAATTTGGAAGACTGGTAAACTAAAAGATATGCCTTGACCTTTACCTCTTTCTTTGCTCTTCCTGTGAATGTGGTATGTGGCCAGTTTCCTCAGCCCCTGTTACTAACTCTCCTGCTGGGGACAGTAACCTGAAACTGTAAGCTTCAATAACAAGCCCTTCATTTCCCTAAATTGCTTGGGTCATGTATTCATTGCAGCAACAGAAATATGAAACTAAGACAAACTTGCCTTATCAATGCCTGGGTATATAGCACACTGCAAATAACCCATAGAGTGCTGAATGAACATTGAAAGGCCACACACGTGCAGAGCTGTGAAAAACCAAAATCATTGTACTCCTTGTTTTGAAATACCTCTATGTGTCTCCTCTAACAGCTCGTAGACTGGTGAGTTCCTCAGATCCTTAGGAACAATTGCATAGAGTTAATACTTGTTCCACCTTTGACTAATTTAAATGTCTTTCTAGGTTCTTCTGCCACAGAGGACAAGGTTTTGGGGTTAATACAAGTAAAGCTCCCCAAACAATTTCTGACCCATGTTTATTAACCAAATACCCTTCTGATCTTCTCTTCTTGGTTTTTCCATGGATTCTGCAGTGCTGTTATCACTTTTCTAATTTTAAAAATTGTTGGTGATTCTCCCAAGAGGAAGCACAAACCCTACTTGACAGCACCTTCCTACAAAGCTGCTTTGTGGAGCAGAAGCCACTTTTTAAAACTTAGTAACAGTAACAGATTCTGTGGGGGAAATGAATGCAAAGGGACTTAGCACCTGGGTTCCTGGAAGACAAATCTACAGTTGATATACCCACACAGGAACTGTTGTTAGGGCCATAAAAGGTTTCGAACTCAAAGATCAAGACTTGGAGCCAGGTGTGTTAAGCCTGTGGTCCCAACTGCTACAAAGGCTGAGGCAGAAGTGCTTGTTTGAATGCAAGAATGCAAGACATCCTAGGGAGAGAAGAAAAGAAAACTTGAGAAATTGAGACAAATAAAAACCAGGACCTTGCAATTAAATTAAATTTTGCCAGCCCGTTCATCTACATGGACTAATTAGACTCCTATGCTTTTTGAATGTGTTGCAGTACAATCTGATCTTAAATTTTATAATTAATTGTCGCAATTTTTCTCCATCATCAAATGGACTAGCTCAGAAAGCAGAAAGTGCTTGGTAAGCAAGATCCTTTGGAACTTTACAACTGAAAGAAACATTAGAAGTTGGACCATGCGAGGACAGGAGCAAACAGATGTCTCTGCTGATAGTCTGCTCATAACATCAGCTTGCTAATACTCACTTTGATTCTCCAATGTGGGATCTCGCACATGGCCTTTCTCTAACTTGTTTGACCAAGGAATCATTTTCCCCCCTCAGCAAAATTTTTTATTGAAGTCTTGACGTGTCCTAAACACTATGTAGGAAATGGTGTTGCAGATCTCAGGCATCCTTGCCAGGTCTCGAGTTCTACTGTGTAAATCCTAATTACATTCCTGCTGGCTGAAGCCTAGAGTGACAAATCCTTTGCCTCACTCCCTTGGCACCTGGGGTCCTGCTGGGAGCTCTGGGCTGCTGTTTGCTCCCATGCTTCTCTGCCTATGAGAGAGAAGACAGAAAGGGCAGCTGCCGCCCCAGGCCCTCAAATCCCATTCCCAGCTCTGCAACTTTGAATTCCCCTCATGTATAATTATAAAATATGTGCTTAGTTATTTACTTTCCCTGTTCCATGCAGAGTGTGTTACTGAATAATATAGTTCACAAGTAAACCCAGCTTTTCTGCTGCAAGGTCTGAATTAAAAAGATTACAACCCTCTATCATTCCAGTTTAAACAGAAACCGCTACTTATATAGCTTATTTAAAAAAAAAAAATGAAGGAAACAATGATTCTCTGTCCTTTCCCAAATGCAAGCAGACTTGTAGAATTAAGACGTTTACATGGATTTTGTTGTTTCTGACGGCCCTAAATTGCCTCACTTAGAAAGGTAGAAAATGAGATGCCCTATGTTTCTAGAATTTCCAGAAACCACATCAGGCAACTGGCTCACTGTTGTCTTCTAAAATTCGAAGCAAGAAAAATTATAACCGA
The DNA here is from genome assembly GCA_023101885.1 of Typhlomys cinereus. NCBI lineage: Eukaryota > Metazoa > Chordata > Mammalia > Rodentia > Platacanthomyidae > Typhlomys > Typhlomys cinereus. Next base: position 1,471,789 of record JALPQD010000228.1, read on the forward strand.
AGTGGTATCAATTTGCTCTACTTATCTTGGGAATTAACTTTAAAGCTTAATTGTCAGAGATAGTAACCTCTTTCCTTATGAACAGCCCCAGGGAATTAGACAAGGAATCTCCTTGAATGGAATGGGGATGTCACTCTGGCGACTTGGTCTGCCTGGAGCTGGAAGAAGAACTGCCTGGAGCTGGAAGAACGCTTATCCCTCCAAACTTTTGTGTTCCGTTTCTCAACATTAAGATCCAATTCCCAAGTTCCTGCTTCTGTCTGACCCACTGCCACCCAGTTGGTCCCAGAATTGCCTGGGCATATGTCTTGCTCTGGGGAGATGACATATCCTTGAACTAAGTGGAGTTGGGGGGTCCAACAGTTGACCCCATTCTGTTCCTGAAGGCCTCTTCGGGTGGATAAATGGCCAGGGGACAGATTGAAGAAGTTCAAGAAGGCCTGTAGGCAGAGTTTTTGTCTGGAAACTTCTCCTTAATCTGACAGAATTTGGAACAAATGTTTGGCTGAAACCATATACTATCAAATTAATAGAACAATTGTAGGATAGAGAACAATAAGTCAGAAAACAAAAATGCAAGCATACAACTCATAAAGTCTACTTCAATGCTGAAAAAGTACATATTGTACTCAGCAGAATAGCAACCCCGCCCCCTCCCTGCCTGCCCCAGCCCCATCCATCTTGCACACATTTAACTGGAAAGAAAAGAGGGGAAGAAGGCCTTTGAGCAAACAATGACCATTGCTGTGGTCAGTGGTAAACCCAGATACTCCAGAGATAACATCAATGTTGTACTGAGACTAGTGAACAGCCCCGGGAAGCACTAAGTTCACATAACAGCCTGTCATACCTAAAAAAACTTTGCTGACTGACACGGCCCAACAGCACTGTCTTGTGGAGAGGAACCCTGTCATAGTAAAACCAATCAAGCTGTCCTAGACTGCTCCCTGCATACCCAATAATCTTTTCTGTTAGCCCAAGTAAGAGCTGGGAAGACTCATTCGTATACTTTCTTTTCCCCTAAAAAGCAGAATTATTACTTCATTTGGCCTCAGTGACTCTGAGAATTGTTCTGAGACTGACTGAGGCACAATTTCAGGAGAGATGATATTGGGCTGCTGAAGTACTTAGCGAATTGCACTTAGCAAACCAGATCAGTTAAATCCATCCTGAGGAAAGGCTGAAAGTCAGACATCAAAGCCAAATTAAGCTAAAGTGGGGAATCTCTGGTTGATGTCCATAGGCTTCTGGGATCATTCATTCCTATTAGGAACGAGTTAAGGTGAGGATCATGTATTATCTTCTCAAACTGGAAGCAAGTGAAGTCAATGAAAAGAATAAGAGAAAAAATATAAACACTAGGAAAACATCCTTTGTATTCGAGCATGTGAAAAAGGTAGCAGGGAATGGACTTTGGTGCTTTCCAAGATTTACCTGTTCTTTGTTGTTCCTGAGCACATTCTGGATCGATGAATCTCCAACTGCTAGCTTACAGACCGATGAAGGCTGGTCACCTGGCGAGATCATTAAACAGCTAGAATCCCAGACCCAGCTCTGTAGAAAATCCAGTGAATGGCTGAAAAAGCAATACCTCCAGTTTAGTAGATGGACTGAAATGAAACTTGCAAAACACATAGAAACAGATAAGTAATGAAAGCCAGTATAGCTTTCTAATACATTCAAAGAAACCATTTTAAGGATCTTTAAGAAAATAATCTGGCAGTAGAGACAGCCATTTGAAGGGACTTAACTTGTGAAAAATGATGATTCTGATTAATAGGACTGCTTCCATTTCTACTCAGGTTAGAGAAGTCCCATGAATCCTCTGGAAGACAGCTAAGGCTGGAATGCTGTTATTTAGTCATCATCTTTTTCTGGTGCCAAATGTCAGCTTCAATAAGCCCCCCCCCCCCCCGGAAGCCAGAAGTCCCAGGTCTGTGCCGTGGACTGCTGAGCTGGGTAAAAATTCACTTCCTCTTGCTGCTGTGGCCATATGCAAAACAAGAGGACTATATCACATTGCCTGTAATGTAGTCTCTCATTCCATGGTCTAAAATCCTCTAAACCTAGCCTAGACCAACTTAGGTGGCCTTTCCTAACACTGCATGTTATTAGGTACCATGTTGTAAAGAATTACCAGGTGTGTTTTAAATACTTTGGTATGTTTGCTATAAAACATTCATGTCCTTCCTATACATCAATTGTATACATTACTATTTAGACATATAATTACACCCTAAAGGGGGGAAGTATGTGAGGGGTTGATAAAAGAAAACATGATTGTATACAGACTGAAAAACATACTTTTTTTAAAAAAATGCTGTGTGGATGATATAAACAAGTCATCACTTACAGGTGTGTATAAATCTGCATGAACTGTGCACACTTGCTAGCTGGAGGGGGAAAAACCCTGGATTTTAAAAATTGTTTGGGCTGTGTGTTCTTTCCTTTTTAGCAGGGTGGGTAGCCAAAAGAATTGAATTACAGGGTAGAATATAAAATACCTCCTTTAAGGAAATAAATGTGTAATAGGGACTATCAAGCCAATTCTCTCAGGCATGGGAATCCCCTGAGGCTAATGTTAATGTGTATAAGTGCATCCTCCATGTCACTCCAGATGTTCCTGCAGAAGAAGAAAATTCCACCCCCCACACACTGGTGTTCCAGAAGAAACCCAAGTTAGGCAGCAACTGGAGGGTGATTTCAGGTAAAACAGGGAGCAATCTGCCCGTGTCATACCCCCCATACCCCCATACCTGGTAGATCAGCTCAGAGGGGAGAATGGAGCCAGGAAGTATTCTCACTGGGAAAGGTTCAGAGGCCGAGCTAACCCAATAGGCAGGGAGGTCAGGCCAGAACAACTTTAAATGGTAATTAAGTCTCTTTGCACTTATCTTTTGAGATTGTCCTCGGGCTGTAGCTGAGCAGGGCCTTCCCTGCTGTGTGTGAGGTCTGCTGGCAGTTTTGACCTGCATCTCTGAGGAAACTGAGCTGCAACCCCCATGCGCTCCACTTCCTCCGCCTCCCGGCATCTTCTGGCTTCAGAAGCTGTTCTGGGCTTTTTATAGTTTGCCCATGAAATCTGCTTTGAGTAGCAACAGGTTCAGGAAGAATCTAGGAACTTTTCCATTGGTGACATCCTATCTCTTTTCTTACCCCATCTTCAGAGGAAAACATGAAGACTTAATCATTCAGCTGACTAGACAGCAGGACACATCTCACAAAGGGAAAGTTGCCATGTGGTAGAAGTGAAATTTCCACACCAGTCTACAGCAAGCTCTTTCAAGCCTGACACCTCTTCCCTTCCAACCTCACCCACCTCTTTTATTCATGCCTCCCCATTCTAATCAAAAGGTTGCCTACCAGTAGCTACAACTAAGTGTAAACGAGGAAAGGGCAAGCGATGGCAATCTATTCAGGAGTTCCACAATGGAATCCTGCCCACGTATAGAGTGCTTAGAACCCATAAAAGCAGCAAAAGGGAAAGTGAAAAGGACCCAAAACCATGACAGTGATTATGCTGCCTACACATACACTGTAACGTACATAAAGGACCAAGACCAAGTCTAAGATATTTTGTGGCCAAGACTGTTTGTCCTTCAATACCCATTGTGATAGCTAATCCTGGGTGTCAACTTGACCACACCTGGTTTTAACAACTGTCAGACTACCTGAAGAGATTATCCAGATCAATACATTTATAATACAAAGACCAGCCCTAGATCTGATTGGAATCTCCCAGTAGCAGACCAGATTAAAAAAAACCATAGAACTGAAGATTTTCTTCTAGCTTTCTTCCTTGGTACTGACTGGAATGCAGCCATGTTGGACTGGAAGATGGACAATGTTTCTTGAAGTTAATGAACCAACATGAAAGAATGAATCCAAGTACTTGATAATTAAGACATGTCTACTACACAATTAAAACTTTTTCCCCCTTTCTTTTGCTTGAACCCATGTTGTCCTTCGGATTTTCTAACAAAACGTAAGTGTATTCTGATGAATTTTCTTTAAGGACGCATTTCTTGATAAAACCCCAAAAGTAATTGTAACATTCTTTAATTAGCAGTATCTTCAAACAATGGCCTTAGTCTCTTTCTCAAATCTGTTCATCATATTGGCCCTGTTCATTCTCTAATTATGAAACAAACAAAGATATCATCAAAACAACACACAATTGAGTAACTTTACTTTCAGTCAACAATGAATATCTAAACATTTTCTCTTTGATAAAAGTCATTGTTGGGCTGGAGAGATGACTCAAAGGTTAAGACTCTGCCTAGAAAGCAGATGGTCCTGAGTTCAGATCCCAGGTGCAATGTAAAAACACCTGGAGGGCAGAGCCTGGGAAATCCCAGAGCAAAGCAAAAATGAGGAAGAAGCAATCCAGGATGATTCTGGAAATTATCATTGTTCCTCCATAGGGACACACAGTGCCATCTGATACACACACACACACACACACACACACACACATACACACACACACTAAATAAATATAGTTTAAAAGGTTACTACTAAATATTAAAAAAAAGATTGACTTTTTCTCTAACACCTGTTGCTGTGACTTCATTTTTATGGCCTGGATAAGTAAATACTAGGCACTAGGTCCTATTTCCTCCACTCATTCTCTTCTGCAAGTCCTTGCAAGGATGGAATGAATAGTCTTGTGCTTGATTAGGTCAGTTTACTTTTGTGGAAAAGAATCATCATTGTCAAGAACATTATATGAATCCTGTTACTCGTCCCTCAGAATATCTGAAATTTCCAGATTCAGAAACTAAGACTTTAGCAATTGATACAATTTTTTCACTATTAAACTAAGAATCTTGGGACCAAGGTTTTATGACTTATACTGTGTCATGTTTGAGACTTACGTGTCTGTCTCCTCACCAGACGGAGCTCTTTACTCTTTGCTGTAGCCCTACCACCTACCACAATATCTGCCACACTGAATCCTCAGTACAAACATTTTTAAGGTAATTAACATATCCAAATCCCACCCCAGGCCTTTGCTTCCTTGCTCTGGGAGGGTTCTACAAGCCAATGCTCTTGATATCTTCCAGGTCACTCCCAGGCCATATGGCCTGTCAAGATAAATGTTGATCAAGGATGAGACAGAAGGGAACAGGACTAGTGAACACACCCATATGACACACTCCTGTTCTCCTTCATACTCTCCAGGGCCTGGGTGGGACCACCACGTAGGGCATTTGGATATGTGCCTCCGGGTCTGGGAAACAACTTGCACTTTGTGTACTTTTCCAAGCAAAGAGAAGGCAACTTCGTTCTAACGTATGTTAGGCGCATTGCAGCCTTGTGTTCTGACATCATAGCAGCCTGATTCCTGGAGGCAAGCTTGCTTGCCAAGCATGGGCCCGCACTTGGGTTAGGACAGAGACCTGAAAAAAAGGTTGGGTAAAATGAAATATTCGATTAACATGTGCTGTGTGATATTGTAGGTATGGGATAAGAAAAAACCAGGCCCCTCAGTCTCTTGTTCAGGTATATCCCCAGATCCAGTGAAGTTATCTCTACTTGGGGCTCAAAGGCAAAGATATAAAGTTCCTCACTTCTTATAAGATCTGAGTTCTCTAGAGCTTGCATCTAAACTTGTCTTGCGTCACAAGAATGGGACCAATCTAGTCATCCCTGCCTGGACTGTCAATGAGTGTCCAGAGGAAGGAATAAGCCTTTTCTTTCTGGGACTCTTTAGAGAATTGAGAGGTGAAAACCGGTTTGAGTGAAGTGTAGTCATCAATCATAAGGAATCATCAGCTAAATTATCACCTAGTCTGATGGGAAAGAACATTATTGTCATATGTTATCTTCTAGCTGGAAAGCCAGACCTAAGCCTGGACTGGCATTTACTTTTCAACAAATGAGCTGGCTTCAACATTGACTTTCTCTCCTTGACTTTTAAAATGGCCTAAAAATGTAAGCTAATTCAATAAATGTTTTAAAAGATTGCTGTTAAGTGCAAATACTTAGCCAATTTTTTTAAAAGCTAAATGGAACCAACCTCAAAAGTTCCTCTTTCTTTTCCTTTACCCCCCACCCCAAATCAAGGTGGAGGAGGTTTAGGTTTTCAAACAGCAACACATGGTACATAGCGCATACTCAAAAATATTTGTTGAAAGGGAATTGTATGAGCCTTATGAGTTGGCACCTCACAGACTTTTCAGAGTTTGGTAACTTGGATTCCATCCAAGAATAGTGTATAATCCTCTGGGGGAACATTCACAGGCAAACAGAGGTGAGACTATACATTTTCCTTTGTTAAAACTTGTATCTGAATTCAAATATTGGCCTTGGCATTTCCTAAGTGAGTGCTGGCTGCTCTGAATGTTACTATGTCAAACTATTTGCGCTGGGAAGTAAAATCCTGTTAAGAAACATGATTGATGGCTGTAAAGAGATTATCATGCTCCTTCCCATTATATATTTTATATTTTGAAAATTCCCATAAGAAAAGGTCACTTGAAAAAAACATGAGCCCTTCAGAAGCGTAGCGATGGATACGTGTGTGTGTGTATGTGTGTGTGTACTTTATGATTTAACTCTTCTACTGAATTCATTTTGAGTGTGTTTTTAGTGAACTCCCTACAACTGACTCATTGAAACGAAGCATTTTTAAAAGACTAAATATGGAGGATGACAAAAGGCTTCTGGTTAAACTGGATTGTGGAGGGACTGCTACTGTTTGGAGGGCAAAGGGCTCTGACTGCTCTCAACCAATCAATCAACCAACCAACCAAACAAATAAACAAACAAATTTCTGAGGGAAGCAAATGGTGGAAAGGAGGGGGATATTTGACTGAGAACAGACATGAAATGAAAGGTCTTAGAGAAAAGCTGCGAAATAAAATCTTTTAAGAAGTTGATTTGGCAGGAGAAGATCGAAAAGTGTGAGTGACCTTAGTTGCCTACCTACTCTGAAAAAAAAAATTAATTTGCACTCCAAAAAAGAGCAAGATGGAGAGCTCTATCTAGGTTTTAGGGGGCAAATTATCAGGTCCGGAAGGAAGGTCTCTGTGCTGGGGTATATGACCCATTGGGGAGGCAGTTTTCGGGATTAGGACAAGAGGCGGAGGAAATAGTGCAGTGTCTGTAATGGTCCTATAAGAGTCCTGAGAAGTCTTTGGAACACAACAGCTCCAAGCTTTTGATCATCCCCTATCCTGGCAGTTACAACCCGTTCCTCCTGCAGCCCACCTATGACTCAATGTTTACAGTGTAGGCAGAACATGGATAGAGAATATCAAGATGTGTGTGGAAGGATGAATAGCGACACACACCATCCCTCCAAATTGGTGGATGAAATTAGCTTGGATTAAGAGGGCAGTCTCAATCCCCAAAGCTTAAAACTATGAAATGAAACTAGATTCCCCTGTCTTAACAGGGACATTTTCTTGAAATCAAATCAAAGCTAGTATTAGAATAAAACAATGAACAATGAGAGAAGAATGTACCCACATTACTTTCTCTCTTTGGCTCCTTGCCTTACACACCCCCCTCCTACATTACTTGCCAAGTCTTCCTGAGTATCCCAACAGGAATTCCAGAGATTGTGAAGGTGCCTCTGGAAAGTCAGATGAAAGAGGGTGAGCAAGTGAATGAGTAAGAAAGCTGCCTTGGGCCGCATATGCATACAAGTGCTCTCCCTGGAAAGGGAGGAGGGAAGGAGAGGAGTCTGACAGATAAAAGGGGCTACCACCAATGGCCTCTAAATGTCAATTTGATCTAGGTCAATGATTCTCAAACTTTATCGAGCCCCAGAATCACCTGGAGGGCTTATTTAAACACAGCTTGCTGGGTCAGCTCCCAGTTCTGACTCAGTAGGTGGAGCCATATACACGGCTTTGCTTTTTCTAACAAGTTCCATCCGATGCTAATGGACCACACTTTGAGAACTACTGCTCTAGAGCACAGCTCTGGACCGATCCCACCATCTGTGGTGAGAACTGTAAATGCCAAGAAAAAAAAAAAAAAAATAGAAGTCAGCGGCGGAAGAGCAGAGTTACTAAGCTCCAGCTAGCAGGACTAGAGCTCGCTGAAAAATCGAGATTTCCGTTCTAATTTTCCCATTGTTAAAGCGTCAGTGAATACAGACAGACAGACAGACACACACACACATACACACACACACACACCCCACGTGAGAGACTGTGATAAAGAACAGCCCCTCCCCCGCCCCGTGATGTTTTTCTGACTGTGGGAGCTGGGCTAGGTCCTCAAGAGGCAGGGTCAAGCAACCCTCCCCTGGGACGAGGAGCCTGGATCTTGACCTCTGGGTAGTCTTGCTGGTGGCGGACTCCGCCGGTTCGCTAAAGAACGATGAGTTGGAAGCTATTCTCATGGAAGCATAGGAGTCACCCATCCAGGGGAACTTCAGGAGATTCATCTCCCTAGAGGACTGTAAGGAGAAAGCGGGCCCTGTTCTTGCCCACCCTGGGAGCAACGCGCTGCGTGGATTTTAAGACCACGGAGCGGATGGACTCATGCCTAGCATGCACCTCCACCCCTGGGCCTATTGGGACTCTGGGACTCTCAAAACCTCCAGAGCTGTGACCGCAACTTGCAACTCCTTCATGAGTGGTCTTGCGTTGGACCTAAGTTTTGATGTGACAGCCAAGGGCCTCACTTGGAAAATCCAAGCATAGACTAGATCTGAGCTCTGGGAAGGGTTTTCCTCCAAGCTTGGCCTCATAACTTTCCCGGCGACCCCATGTTTGATGGGCATCCCCACGTAGTTTTCCCCCACCCTTTTCGGGAGACTTGGTGTCCCTTAAGCCGGTACCAAGAAGAGCATGTGCAGCAGATTCCCGTGCAGTGGGGCTGAGAGAGGCACTCAGATGCGTGGAGGGTGTCCTAGGACCCCCAAACACCCTTGTCATTTCCCTAATTGGAACTGACGACCGGTAAGGTCCAGCCTGAGCCGCCCGGGGTTGGCCAAGCCGGCTTGATGCTGGGGTGGGAGAGGAGATCGCAGGGGCCGCGCTTCTAGAATACTAGCATCCATGCCAGACCAGGTTCTAATCCCTGTAAGGAGTAGGTGGTGTTGGGAACAGGAACAAACCAATCGAATGAGACTCCCTCTTGCAATGTCCTTGGAATGTGCTATAATCCCAGCGGACCAGCACCGCAGCGCCTGCAAACCCCTTGCGCTAGAGTGAGCCTGAGTGTCTTCCTCCTGCCCAGGAAGCCCAGAGGGGAGTCGGGGTCTGCAAATCCATCTCAGAAACCCCCTGGGGGGGGAGGGGATTGCAGGTAGCCAACTGTGTGTGGTTTCCTAAAAAGGGGTAATCGATGGGAGTAGAATGGTTCTACCGATGTCTGCGGTGCACACTACTCTTCCGCCTTTGGAAAGAGACTCGGCAACCAGAGGCGGTCAGCGGGATCTCTGTAGGCCACGCACAAACCCCGGGAGCCCACGCCATGAAGTACTCGATCTGTGCCTCCAGGGGGCGCTGCGGCCCTTCCTGCGAGCTGCAGAGCTACAGCCACAGCTGTGCTTTCCCACCTCACCCGGATTGAGATTGTCGGCCGGGACTCACTTTCCTAAAAGATGGAATTCGGACTCATCGGCTGTCCTCACGGCTCTGCACACCCTCAACCCCCGGTCTAAATCGTGCAAGCCGCTCGGTGCTCCCGCGGTCTCCTCACTAGACTGGAAGGCGCGTTTTGCAAGCACAATTGGGTTCCCAGCTCCGGGGGAAGGAGGGGGGGCGGGGGAGCAACCAGTGCGGGAAGTTCAAATGCGAAAGGACCCGCCCGGTGGAGGGAAGTCTGGGAGCAAGGAAGCCAGTCTACAGAGGTAGGGGCAGCTGGGGATCCAAGGAAAAAGATAAGGTTTCCATAATTGGCTTGGAAAGGCTAAAAGTTTTTAGGAAGTCCGCTGCGCGCGGTCAACCCCAGGGAAATGTGTCTGACACCTGCTCGCTGCTTCAAGGGCAGAGCGTCCTGGGTGGGCTGGCGGATGGGAGGGGGGCTGCCCCCACCTCTTCCAGCTTCCCCGCGTTTGTCTCCCAGGCCTTCACCCCTGCCTGGGAGGGGGGCGGCGTAAACGCACGATGGTTGGGATTCGGGGAACAACTGTTTACGCCGTCGGTCAATCTGCAAGCCATTTCCCTGAAAGCGTCCTTGGTGTCGAAAGCGCAGAGCCGTGAGGACAGCCGATGACCGGATCCGCGAAAATCTCAGAGAGAACATGCAGCTTAGCTCCTGCGGACGCCGGGGACGGGGGTACAGCTCCGCGGAGGTCCAGATTTGGGGGTGCCGCTAGCCTGCGGCAGCCTGGGAGAATGGTCTTTCCGCACGCTCGGACCCCACAGCTCGTTGGTAGGGTCAGGGGGCCTATTTTTCGGTGCCAGGCGCTTTTGCCGGAAGCGTCTGAGTGGTGAGCTGCTCGTGGGTGGGCGCTCTCTAGGCGTGCGCCCTAGACGCAGGCCGGGCTTTGGGGATCGCCGGGGTCAGAGCACAGAGGAACTCTAGGGGATATCGCAGGTGGGTGCCGAGACGGCCTAAGGGGAGTCCCACAAAGCGCTCAGCCTCCAACTGGCTGGTTACGCGGGTCGCGCACCTGCCCATCCCGGCCGCAGAACCTCGAACCGCCCGGGGCGCTGCATGGCTGCGCAGCTCTCCCACAAAGGCGGGAGCTCTCGGGTTCTTTCTGCCTTTCGAGTTATCCCAGGCCTCTGGCCGGGTTGGCCCGGAGTTCGTTTGGAACCTCGGAGGCTAGTAAACACGTTGCGGGAAACAAGATCCAGCAGCAACAACAAAAAAAAACCTGGATGGGCAGGCTTGCGGGAAGCGGGCACAGCTCTGAGCAGCAGGAAATTCATTCTCTCCCGCGGGAAAAGCAGGGGGTTCCCAGCACTCCTGGGGTGCGAAGGTGCGAAGGCTGCTCTAGGATGGGTCCACTCGGGAGAACGCAAAATGAATAGCATAGAGCCCAGGTTCAGGCTAACGCCCGGTGCGTGCAGGTTCTGGGGGAAGGGGACGTTTCAAGAAGAGAAAGTTCCCTCTAGTTCAAATTGAGGAAAGCTGCGGAAGGAATGAGGTGGTTGGAGAGAGGGGACCGCAGGCATCCAGGCAGCTGAGGTGCAGGACTGAGCACTAAAATGAAAGCACCCCTATGGAATCCGCTAAAGGAAACATTTTCCAACCGTCCCCAGAAGCTTAGGGGCTCTGCTGTTTCCACGCTTTGTCAAACTTATTTTGATGCATTTAAAGTCCTGTAGGATATTCAACACGTGGGACCCTTTTCCAGGCTCACCTTTGAATCTCTGCGGACCTAAAAGTGGAGAAAAGAGGCAGGGATGGATGATCTGCTACTCCTGAATTATGTTTCGCTAAAGAAACGAAAAAAATACACCCGCCTTCACATAAATAAAATAGAAGAGGGTTTTTACTTAAATAAAATAGTATCCGTAGCTTCTGTCTGGCTGTTCATTCACTGTCTAACCTTTTGACGGCTTTTAGCTTTCAGCTTACATTTGTCTCCTTCCCCACTCTGAAGAGGTTATTTTAATTGTCACTTGAGGAGCCTGTTCCAAAAGCATCTCTCACAGGGACACTTTGGAATTGGGTAGCATTTTGGAAGATGTTCGCTCCACCAAGTGTGGACCAACGTAGGTCCCCTGCGGTGACTCGTCTGGGACGAAGGACGTTTTGCTTCGTTTTGTTCAGGCGCATCTTGTTTGAAGTGGCGCCGGCTCACAGGGCTTGCTGTCACTGTCTGTTATTCATTCCACAAAGTTCGAGCTGAGTCCTCACTTACACACAAGCAAGACTAAACCTTTCGAAGAACTTGAAAAATGTAACGCTGCATGTCAGATTCGATTAACTTTCCTGGCAACTGAACAATGAAACTCCAATTTTTGCTGAGAACGAAGATAATACATGTTTTGAGAAGCTAGAGTGGTATTTTCCTAAAATTTAAAAATGATTGTTCTTCACCCATTCCAGATGGACTCTTTATTGTTTGCCAATGGGTTGCAGATGCCCACTCCTTTAACCAAGTTGGCATACTGCTTATGAAATGTACATTGGCTGATTAAAGCTTAGATATTGGAAGAGATTTCTTCTGGAACATTCCGTCTTTGCAGTGATTATGAAATTAGTCAATTGTCACCTCTGTAAGCAAACTGTTTTGAAAATACAAGAGGAAAATAGACTACACATATAGACCTAATTGTCCAAAAGTATGTGCAAACTATTTCTCTTCGGGGGAAGGGTGATGTATGCCCGCAACAAAAATGCAGAATTCATTGGTTTTGCCCTTTGAAGAAGATAGTGAGGTTAACCGTGTTAAGATGTGGAAATTACGCTCGTCAGCGAGCCCAGTAAAAGTACAAAATACCCTTTGGGCTTCTCTGCGGACTGTTTGAAAAGTCGAGAAGCAGTTGTTCAGTTTCTAACAGTGTAAGGCAAAGTGGCCCCAAGAAGAAAGGGGGAGGTGGGCGTTGTCTTTGTGTGTGTTTTGAATTGAGTCACCTTGGGCTCTGTGTCACGGTTAACCGGGAAACCTCAAGCAAACCTGCGCCTTTAAGGACTCAGTTGCTATCCAAACACAAGTAAACAGTGTGGACCATTAGCAAGCACTGGGCGCGGGGCGGAGTCAGGCTCAGCGCTCGGCCCGGCTGCGGGACGCCCGCCCGGAGGGGAGGCGGGGCCGCTACTAAAGCCCGAGACTCGGGGCCCGGGGCAGCTTGGGGAGGGACGCGGGCGGGGACGGAGCTCCGCGCGCGCTGCCGGAGGGTGATGGCCCGGCGGTCGGCAGCCAGAGTCTCGCTCAGACGCGGGGATCTAGGAGAGGACTGAGCGCCGGCCGCGAGCACCCCCAGTCTTCCCGCGTCCCTCGTGTCCAGAGCGAGGAAAACAGGATCCGCTGTGCTTTCCGCTCCTCGCCGTCCTCCGGATCATGTCCTCGGCTCCCGGGACTGCGCGCCGAAAAAGAAGTTTACCCAGCTTGGACCCAATGACCTTTCCAAGCTGCGTGCCCGGCTGCCCGGACCTGGTGTGAGCGGCGCTGTGTCGGAGGTGAGTGGTCGCCGCAGCCGCCCGCAGGCAGGCGGGGGACCGAGAGTACAGGGGGCCAGAATCTGCTCAGACACCGTGGGGGAGACCTCACCCGGGTGTGATCTGGGCACGTCGTGTTCCCCATTTCCTCGGATCCCGGGCACGCGACTCCCAGCTAACACCGCAGTCGCGCACACGCTTTTATGCGGGTTAGTAGTTTTGTTTTTGTGAAAGTCAGGCGTTCATTAAGATTTATAGAAGTGATGGGTGAACGTTCTGACTTGAACCCCACCATCCCACGATTTACTCCCGTGCTTTGGAAAGTCCTGGATGACCTGGGGCAGCCCCGGCACGCGGAGGACCCGGGACACCCCGCGCCTCCCAGCCAGCGACTGGGAAGGCGCGTTTGGAGAGAGGGGCTACTTCAGTCCTAGGTAATTCTGCACCCTTGTGCTGCTGGCCTTTGGGTTTTATTGTTGTTGTTGTTGTTTTCCTCCAACTCCCCTCGAGGCGAGGAGAACAGAAGGCAAACTCCCGCGGGTTTGAACGCTTGGGATGTCTCGAAATAAGTAAGGAAAGAAGTTGCGGTTGAGGGAGGACAAGGTATCCACGCTGATCCTCGGCCCTACCTGTTCGCAGAGAACAAAAGGGAACTGGCGTTTCCCGGAGCCAAACAACGCAGACAGCTAGTTGCTTTGCTCAACAAAGTGTAGTCCGGAGCAGAACAAGAAAATGACGCCGGGTAAGCGAGGGAGCGGAGACAAGCAGAGCCCAGATAGTGCGGAAGGCATCTTAATTTAATTAACTCCTTGGGAAGACAGAGGCGCTGCGAAGGGGCAAGAACTTCGTGGCTTTTCTGCTTGTTCACCTGACCTGATGAAGTCTGGCTTCTCTTTTTTAGTCTGAGATCTCTTTCTACTGTAGTTCTCTGGTTGATCTAACATTCTGTTGTGGGTTGAGCTGAAATTCAGTGATCCTCTCCATCCAGTAATCAGTTCATTCTGATATCGTACGTACGGTTCTATTATTTCTAACTAATTCAAATTAACAACTCTATTACCAATGAGTGGAGACTCCTTACCAAATCACCACATGCTGTCTTCTCCAATGTTTTGAAAGCTCTCCAGAGCTGAATTAATAATATGTACAACTCTCTCTTGTTGACAGCCTGTAAAGCTAAACTTTACAAAACTCCTGGGTATGCCTGGAAAGTTCTCTGAAGACGAGGGAAGAAAAATAGTCACAGCTCCACTGGGCCGTTTATGACTTTTCATGGCTTAATTTTCTCTCCTTGCAAAATTAAAGTAACCAATGGCCCGAAACAGGCTGGTGGAGAAATGACAGCAGAGGATCTGCTGTTACTGGCCTGAACTGGAGTGCGGGTTCGGCCCTAAACAAAACGAAAGTACTCAGATCTCTGCGTTGACTTAAACTATCGTTCGACATACTTTCCAGCCACTCATCGGGAGCATGTAAATCTAACTTGCCCAATTATTTGTGGCAATGGCGTTTGGCGGTTATTTAGGGTGGTTCTATTTGTAGAGGGGCTTCAGAAGGCTCCCATAGTTTGCAATTCCTTGGTGAGGTAACCCTTTCATGCAAATTAAAAACCAATACACACTATGAATAGTATTTGGGGGTCAACATGAACTGCAACATAGTCTAGTTTCTGTATTGGAAGAAAATGCAAGGAAGGTATCCTTACGTTCTGCGGGCAGAATTAACATTGTAACCTTTATGGTGAAATTCAGGTTCAGCATTTGGATTCAAAATCGCAAATACGAGTCTTTCACTCAACAACACCGGGTCCTGTCCCCCCACTCACCTCCCCCCCACCATGGAGGGAGTTGGTTTGCCTCCTGTATTTATTTCTAAGAAATCTAGTCTGGGAATACACCCAAATAATAATTTTGGTTTCCTGTCTGTGGAGGAGAGAGGCTGCTTTTCAACACTAGGGGGAAAACATTTTCAATACCACGAAAATCCTCATTATCCTGGGAGGAGGAAATAAAGATGAAAATTATTATTTTTAATTGAAGGGGAAATAATCAGTGACTCCAATAGGAACCTCCCCCACCAACCCAACTCCGTAGGAGAGAGTTTGAAGGTTGCGGCTAAATAAAAGTGAATCGTGATTTGTGGTGGGAAAGTTTATTACTATTGGGAGTTTACAGTTTCGGTTGAATGGTCTGACTGAGACCCTCTGACTGTTTCACACACCTCTCATTAACTCCCTGCCTGAACTCCCAGACCACATACCACCAGGCAGAAGCGGTTCATTAATAAATCTCTTGTCTCCAAGCTGTTCCAAACCCCTGAGAAAGGTGGGGGGCCCCACAGAGGCGGCCAGTTTCCGCCTTGCCAGGGCGCTGTGTCATTAGCGCAGCCTCCTAAGTCTGCGGGCAGATAGAGCCTTCTAGGACCGCTTCATAACGCTCTGGAAAAGAAGAATCAGGTGCAGAGAAGGAAGGCCCACCTTCCAGTTGGGCTCAAATCCCCAGTATTGATTGGGGTCAGCAGCAAAAACTGGCTAGTCTGTGCGCCTCGCTGGCGAAACTCTCAGCTCTGAGCCCCGCACCTGGGAGGCCACCCTCGGAGGGAAGGCCCTGGTCGGTGGCGGTGCTGGCAGAACCGCTTCTAAAAAGGAGTTGACATGGGAGGTCTCAGCCCGCTGTGAACTCAGATGAGGTGCTTCAACACTTGGATCTGAACTCGGAGGGGACGTAGAGAGCCGGGAGCTCTTGGTGTGGGCGCACACACACCTCCAGGCCTTGCATCCTGGGGCTTGCCGAAGCTTCAGACGGCTCCTTCCCTTTGTACCCCTTTTCCCTCTCCTTTGAAGGGGCCTCCTGGGCGCAAGGGCTTTGCCCGCTGCTGGATCGGGAAGCCTGTCCCGCGTCCTGAGAGCCTGGCGCTCATTCAGAGAAAGGACGTTCTCTGCCCTCACCCCACTGGGCCAGAGTCTGAAGCATCTGGAAGGGATCTTGGTGGGGGGTGGGAGTAGAGACAGCCCAAGGGGGCGATTCCAGGCCCAGCCCAGCCCCCGAGGTGTCACTTTTCTCTCCTGTGGTCCATCACTGCTGATAAGTAAGGCGCAAGCTGAGGAAGGGAAAGGAAAACCTCCCAGGTCAGCGGGGCAGCTTGGGGCCGGAACCCTCGGAGGCCCGGCGCACCAAGTGCGCCCTGCCGCGCTCCCACCGGCCGCGACGAGCGTGTGTGGCGGGCAAACCTGGGAAAAGCGGCCTGCGTTGGGTGTAGCGCTGGGAGATGCGGCTCGTGGGCCGAGCCAGGCCCTCTGGCCCGGGTTCGGACCCACAAGCCATAGTGCCCCCTTGGAGCTTGTTTACAACGGCGGCTGACCCTCGAGTCGGTAGACCTAAGGGTCTTGAGTCACAGTGGTTGGCGCAGTCTGGGACCCTCTCTCTCTTTTGCTGCTAGTCTATCTTTCTCTCGGGACTAGAGTCTCCAGCGCAGCGCTCCGGAATCTGACCTCCCCGTAGGCACCCAGCAAGGGGCCCGGCCCCGGATGAGTCTTAGTTGGAATTCTCCGGACTGTCATTCGGGGTCTTCAAGGAGACTGGGGGAGAATTTACAAACATGTAACTCGCCTGTACGCCAGAGGGTCCGATGAACTGGATAATATTCAGAATTCTGTCTCTCCTTCTGCCATTTTTAGGTCTTTCTCTGCGTGCTGTTGTTTCTGGGTTTTTGTGCCCACTCGCCTCTGAGTCCTGGAAGAAAGGGGCGGCTCCCTACACCCCTCAAGATCCAGGAAGATGGGGAGCAAAGCCCTGCCAGCACCCATCCCGCTCCACCCGTCGCTACAGCTCACCAATTACTCCTTCCTGCAGGCGGTGAACACCTTCCCGGCCGCCGTGGACCACTTGCAAGGCCTGTACGGCCTCAGCGCTGTGCAGACAATGCACATGAACCACTGGACGCTGGGGTACCCCAACGTGCACGAGATCACCCGCTCCACCATCACCGAGATGGCGGCGGCACAGGGCCTGGTGGAAGCGCGCTTCCCTTTCCCGGCTCTGCCCTTTACCACACACCTATTCCACCCTAAGCAGGGAGCCATCGCCCACGTTCTCCCGGCTCTGCACAAGGACCGGCCCCGTTTTGACTTTGCCAACTTAGCAGTGGCCGCCACACAAGAGGATCCTCCTAAAATAGGAGATCTGACCAAGTTGAGCCCGGGGCTGGGGAGTCCCATCTCCGGCCTCAGTAAATTGACTCCTGACAGAAAGCCCTCGCGAGGGAGATTACCTTCCAAAACGAAAAAAGAGTTTATCTGCAAGTTTTGCGGTAGACACTTTACCAAATCCTACAATCTGCTCATCCACGAGAGGACCCACACGGACGAGAGGCCATACACGTGCGACATCTGCCACAAGGCCTTCCGGAGGCAAGATCACCTGAGGGACCATAGGTGAGATCCGAAAGGAGGTTGGGAGAGGGAAGATCAATACGTCCTTGACTATGGGACCTGAGAGTGTCTCTAAAATACTCTCCCTACATTAAGTCCTGAAAGCCCTCCCCAGGCGACCTCAGCAAATCCCAAGTATTTATCACTCCCACCCCCAAACTGGCCCCTGCTGCCTTCTTCTTTGGGAGTGAGGGAAGGCCTTTCCTCACTCTAGAGCAGAAAAAAAAATTTGGTGGGTTGGTTGGTTGGTATTAGTGGCGAAGAGTGTGGGGAGGGAGGTACGGGGGCGGGGGGGGGGAGGGGGAATCTAAGATTTCAGAGTCCCTCGGATCAGGGAACAAGTGCGGGTCCTGGCTGCCACGGGGTCGTTTTGGGTTCCCTCCCTGCTCTCATGACCCAGGTACACGCCACAGCCTGCCGCTGCCTTTGGCAGTGGGTGTTGAAATTACTGACTTTAGAAATAGTTCCTATTTTCCTCTCTGAATTAATAATGACAACTGAAAAAACATCTTAACAAGTGTTTATATGGTGCTAAAACTTACTGGGGGAAAAGATGTGGTGGTGTCTTTCCTGAAATCTACCTGTGGTTTCTGAGGTGGGACTTATATACCCATCTTCCCATAACAGTAAGGGATTTTCTTAAATTAGTTGCCCCAAAATTGACCTTGCCTTACCTCCTGATTTGTCCAGTTAAAAATTCCAAGAAAACTGTAGAGACCAGGGCAGATTGGAACCGAAGGAGATCCAGAATATGCCAGATAGGACAATCTAGTGTAGGTAAAAACCTGTGGCCTGCAAAGGTTTTGAAGAATTTGTTGTTTGAGGTTCACGGTAAACAGAATTACACACACTCACACACACACACATACACACACAAAATTACTTTAAAAAATACCTAATAGGAATTCTTGTTTCTTGTGCTCTTCCACGACTTCATTTGAGTACTTATGGAAAGAAAAGGGGTGATCCATTTCAATGAAACCTATATTGATTTTCAGGTATATCCATTCCAAAGAAAAGCCCTTCAAATGTCAGGAGTGTGGGAAAGGATTTTGTCAGTCTAGAACTCTAGCAGTTCACAAAACCTTACATATGCAGGTAAGTTTGTTTCCTTACTTAAAAAGTGACTGGTTCATTTGATCATTACTGTTTTGTAAAAAGCTTGGGAGGCAGGTGGGGTCCACCTGTTAAATAGCTTTATTTCTATTAATTTTCTAGGTAAAGAGAAAGCAGCACTCTTGATTCGTTAATGCATAAGATTAATCTAATTTAGCATGAAACTGTTATATATCTTTCTTAAAGAACGCTCACTGTTTACAGTAAATACTATTTTTAGCAATTTTTTTTTATCTGATTTGTCCTAGTTTAAAACTTCCTTCTGTGTTTGGGGAGGAAATCAAGGTAATTTTGATAATAGAGGCATAGTGAAATCCCAGATGCTCTTTTTCCCAGGGGCCTCGTAATTTGTAGTTTTCAGAGCATTGAGGAATAGATTAATTTTCCAGCAAAGAGGAGCCTTATTCCCCGGGAGAATGTCGTTCCTTAAGAGAGGATTAGAATTTTTCCTTCCCCCTTTCCTGCCTGTGACATGGTGCTGAAATGTGAATCACGCGGCCCACCGAGGTGGCCCCCGGGTCTGCCTCGGCAGCTCTCAGAGCAACCGGGGCGTCCGTGGGTGCCTGCATGTGTGCTTTCGCGATTGGAGGATCAGGAGCGCAGATGTGTTCCTGCAGGTCTCCTGGTTTGTTGTCGTGAGCTTGTTATGTTAAGGGTTATGATACCGATAAGACGAACTGTTGAGAAAGTGGTGGTGTGAAGGATTAATCCTTTGCTTGCTTCACATCTGAACAGGAATCTCCACACAAATGTCCCACATGTGGAAGAACCTTTAATCAGAGAAGTAATCTGAAAACTCACCTTCTCACCCATACAGACATCAAGCCCTACAGCTGCGAGCAGTGCGGCAAAGTGTTCAGGCGAAACTGCGACCTGCGGCGGCACAGCCTGACTCACACCCCGCGGCAGAACTTCTAGCGAAGCCCAGGATCTCGGGGCCGCCGGGGCGGCCGCTCCCCCTTCCCCCCCACTCCCCTGACACCTCTCCATGCCCCCACACTCCACTACCCCCAGCTCTTCCCACGCTGCAGCCTCACCTGCAGCCCCAGGATTAACTATTCTTCTGGAGGCCCGAGAACTATATAGAAAGCCGAACACACTACTCCCCTGTCACAAAGAGCATATGCGAGTTTCTTGTAGATATTCACAGCTCATTTTAGAGCTCTGTACATAAACGTCGCGGGTCTCTGTCCTGTTTGTGTTTGTTTTTGTATCTTGTTGGATGCACCTGGACATGGAAAATGGAAACCAAAATTATCTTTAAAGACTGTACTTTTCAAATAAAACTCCCCCCACCCCACCCCCACCCCAGTTTGTTTCAACACTGCTTTAAAATATGTCTTGCTATTCAACTTCAGTTTTCTATATGGGTTTCTGGGAGAGTGGGCAGCCTCTAAAAATTCCATAAGGAAGTATATTATTTCTACATTTCAAAAGTGGGATTTCTCTCAATTCTCTTAAACTTTAGCCCTTTTTGTACTGTGGCATTTTTGGAATTGGATAGTTGTTTTTTTTTTTTTTCAAAAGATATTAAAATGGACATCTTTGAGGTTTTATTTTTCTCAATTTTATTCCAATTCTTTGTGCATTGTTTCTTCAGGTAAGTAAACGTTAATAATCATTATTAATGACATGCCCCTCCTCTGGCTGCCCAGGATTAGAAGAAACCTAAAGCTAGGAAAAGAAGGGAGCTTCTTGCCACTTTATATTCTGAACATCCTTGACCTGTTGTCAAAGTTTATGATGGGCAACTTCTGCCATTAGACTTTGAACACTATGATTTATCACTATAAACAAAGACTTTATCCTGCCTTCAGAGAACAAGTCATCTAAAATCTTCCTACAGAAGAGTGCAGGAAGAGACACCCTTTGAGAGGATGTGGGGGGGGGAAGAGGAGGAAGGAGAAACTACTTAGCTATGTTTGCACATAATATTTCTTTCCAAGGGTGGAGATCATTTCTGTCAGAAGGTTAGGATTTCTCTGCAAAGTGAGTGAGGTCACTGGCGGAGCTTTGCCCCTGGGAAATTGTCAAGTATAGGTTACTCTGTGTAGAGAGCTTGTAGTAAATATGCGCTCACCTTCTGAGGCATTTTGACCTTCTCCAAATGCTTTCTGGGGAGTATGACACAACTATGGTGACAGCCCTTAAGTGCAGCCTAGGATCTGCATGGAAGGCTCTGGGTGGAGATAACTGCAGCACTGCACCCAGTGGAGGGACATGACTGAATTTAGAGAGAACTCACCAGTGGAATCTGTTACCCAGGGGCCCAGTAGATTCTTATAAATAGTTTCATACTGAATAGCAGGATAAATTAGGTATTCTCAGATTTTTTTTAAATGGTGTTTTTTGGAGGGATCAAATGTTTAAAATTCAGGGTGCTATCAAGCAACATGCCCTATGTTTAATACCTTAGAATCCTCCAGAGCAGTAGGTGGGGATTTGAAGACCAGATCTGAGGTTTTTCTACTAGTGCCTTGTAAGATTAAACTTCTTAGAACATTTTCAAAAGTGTTCAAGATTCACTGATTAGCCCACTCTCAAGCAAACTGGGTGGAGGTCAGTTTTCTGATCAAAATGTCCCATCACCTGTTTGAGTGCCTAATTCATCACAAATGTATCTTCAGTAACAGATGAACCTCAACCTGTTACTGTGTGTGTATTTAGTATTTAAAGGAATTAAATGGCTGTTTGTTGCCTTCTGTTTGTGCAGAATCACTCACTGACCTTTCCTGCCCCTGCTTTTTCAAGATCCTCCTTGTCTTAACTTGGAAGATTTGAATACTTGAGGGCAGGGTTACACATTGACTGTCTCTAGAGCCTCCCCCATCTGGCAGGCTTTTTCCATGTAAGACTCAAACCCCCTCCCCCATGACTTACAAGTGTCACAGTTCCACCACACAGGGTTCAATGAAATTATTTAGTTCCAAGTGGCAGATATTTCCTGGCAGTCCCCATGAGCGGGATCCTTAGATAGTTGTAAGCAGAACATTTATTTAGTTGATAGAATAGAAATTTTAAGAGAAAGAGGAAGCAGAGGACAAAGTCAGGAAAGCAATTCCTCTTCTCATTCACACACCGTTTCAAAACTTAAGGTGAATTTGTTTGTAATTTATTTCCCTTTTCATTAATTTATTTTTTAATTTTTAAAATTTATTTATGTTATTCTGTATGTGTGTATCAGAGAGAGAGAGAGAGAGAGAGAGAGAGCACTTTGGAATTATCCTGGATGATTCTTGCTTCACTCTGGGATTTCCCAGGCTCTGCCCACCAGAGACAGAAGTACAGGCCACTACCATTTCTGTTTCATGTTTTTATATGAGGGGATCCAAACTCAGGACCTTCTGCTTACAAGGCAGATCTTAACCCCTGAGCTATCTCTCCAGCCCAGCTTTTCATTAATTTAATAAATGTTTATTGTATACTTTTCATGTGCCAAATCTGTGACAGTTTTATTGTTTGTTTTTGTGTTTCATTTTTGCTGTTTTGTTTTGAGACAGGCTTTCATGTTGCAGTTCAGGTCGGCCTAGAACTCACTATAAAGCCCAGATTGACCTTGACCTCGTGGTTCTCCTCCCTCCTCAGCCTCCTTAATGTTAGGATTATAGGCACAAACTGCCAGGCCCTCATTTGCACTGATTTTTACCATTAGTTTCCATCTGTCTATATCTAGTGGCTATTATCAAGGAACTACTTGTATAACTTAAATATGTGTGATAGGGTCTTAAATTCAGTGTCTGCCTAGGTTCAGAATGAACTGGCATATGTCAAAGTAGACTCTCTCCTCTTCATAATTTAGGGGAATTTTTGAATAGTGATTTCACTCCAGATTCTGTGTTTTCTCTTTGTCTATGCCCAAGTATTCAGGAAATAAATCTTGTGTGAGGCAGTCTCATGAAACATCATAGGGATAATGCATAACTTGTATATCTTAGAAAAATGATCTTCTATTTTTTTCAGGTTCAGAGAAGTCATTATTTGAGTTTTAGATTAGCCTGAATTTCCCTTACACCCTCTCTCATAGTTAACTTATGAATCAATAACCCGGACAGAAGAATCAGATGAGGAAATATTGCAAGTCATAACCACAGTGCAGAAGAAATAAATGAGCAGCAGTTAAGAATTAATTTTGAGTTCTGTCATCTTATCATCCATGTTTGAGTTATGAAAAATAATTTCTGAAAATGAATTACACTGTAATCAGTTGTCCATGTGAAAATTAGATGCTCTTACTAGTGCTAATGTTAAAATGTAGTACAAGAGATTTATTATTTCAATAATTAAACTTGCTACACAGGTATGTCCAATTTTATAGGAGGAAAGCTTTCCAACATTGAGTCTAAGACAAGTAAATATTTTAAAATTCAATAAATCTAAAGTCTCAAATTATTAGCAGTAATCATGCTTCAGATAAACCTCATTGGCTATGATACTGCCACTGTGCAAAGCTGAAGTCTCAAATTATAAATAGGTCCAAGTACCTCTAGAGATTTAATCAAAGGCAGTATTGAGATTTTCTTCTGTTTATTTTCTGTTAGCATAGACATTTAGATCTCTTCATTTAAATAATACCCAGTTAGATATCTCTGTCCGAACTTTCATTCTAGAGACACAACCAACTCCTGAAAGGTGCTTGGGAAACTGTTATTGAAGATTGTCAACATGACTGATAATGTATCTGGATTAAACAATGTATCTGTATAGAAATGACAGCATTTTTTTGCATATGTGGGTGTGTGTAGGCGTGTATGGGTGTGTAGGTGTGTGTAGGTGTAGTAAAGGGCAGTGTGTGTGCCTGTGGAGACACAAGGGTGACTTTCAGAATCATCCTGAATTGCTTTACCTTCTTATTGCTTTATTCTGGGGTTTCCCAGGCCATGAATAGCAGCAAATTTTAAGAGTAGATGAGCATTGACATAATGAGTTACATTTCTTATTGCCAAACAATATTATTGTAATGAGGAATGATAAGAAATTGATGAAACCAAGTTATTGCATTGCTTGTGTTCTGTGGAATACTATTTGTATTCATACTTAATAGGGGGTTCTATTGAGGCTGTATTTTTCCTTCTAACATGTAACTTGCCATTGATAGCTACTACTGATGACAGCAATAACCAATAAAGAGAGTGGAGATTCCAAATGATTCAGCTTTGATGACCTGAAATAGCTTAAGTTCATTCTTGTTTCTTCTTTTTCTTTTTATTATTTATTAGATGCCCACCCCCAAATAAATTAACATATTGGCTAAGCTATATGCCTTTTTCCTTAAAAATTGTTCAAATAAAAACTGATAGTAAAAATCATCATCTGTAAGTAACCTAAAGAGCCTATAAAAGGAAATTGTTAAATAAATTATGTTGTTAGGATACTTTCTACTGTAAAAAACAGTAAACCAGCTAGAAGGAGCTTTGACAACTAGACTTTAACAACTACCTGCTCACATGACAAGGAGTCTTAAGAGAGGACTTAGGAATTTGTAACCATTCAGAGTGACAAGACCATCTAAAGCCTAGTTCCCATTCTTTCTGTTCTTTGGTGGGGATGGGACTCCCTTCATGGCCACAAGATGGCTGCAGCAGTTCCAAGCACCAGTCCCCAGTGTTTTCTCCTTGCACATGTACCAGAGGCAGAAAGGAGATTATCTCTTCCTTATATTGCTTTTTTTAAGAACAAAGAATTCCTCATACAATCCAATTTGTAGACTTACCCTTATCTCTTACTAGGAAAGTAAGTCATTTACTTCTTCCCTAGCCAATTACAGAGGAAAACTTAATTATGCCATGAAAATCACCTTAATCAGTCTTCCTATAAGTCACGACTATCTTAAAAAAGAAAAAAAAATTCTTGAGTTTCTGTAGCAGGGATGATAGGAAAACAGACTATGTTTTGTTAGAGGTAAAGCAAAGAGAATCCTTGGGACTTGCTGGCCAGCAAGCTTAGCTTATTTGTGAGCTATAGATTCCAGTGAAGAACTTATCGCAGAAAAGTAACGTGGACAGTTCTTAAGTGATCTTGCTAAGGTTGACTTTTGGCTGTCATGTGCACACACACACACACAAAGTACTTTACTTTCCATTCATAATCTTATGCAAAGAGATGTTGATATCAGAATTCAGGATCTTTAATGACATACAGAATTATGTCAGTGATACAAAATCAAAGAAAGCCCTCCAAAGACTGAGCAGAAACATAGACTAGTAGAAAATATAACAAAATGCTAGTAGAAGATTAGCAGCTATTCACAATTGACAAAGTGTATGTTTTCTTTCTCCTTTTCTTACTTTCCAACTTTCCCTCAATAAGTACACTATTTGTATAGGAAAAAAGTAATAACATTATTCTTTTAAAAAATATGCTGATTATTACCTCTAACCAGTCTTTCCTTGTCTGTTTAATGCATCCACATAAACTCTGGTGCTGTCTCTACCTCATTCTTTTGACTTCTGTGCATGTTTACTTTCTAGTTTCCTTTTCTTGCTTCTCTGCTTTCCATTCAGAACTCCCTTTTCTAGCCTTGGGATTTCTTTATTCTGGTTCTGTGTTTTCTCCCTTTAAAGAAAAGCCTCCATCACCTTACTAACCCAGTGTTTCTCAAGGGATTTGAGGTAGAATTATCCAAGGGTCTTTTTATCTGGGTTCCCCTAACCCTTGTGGTAGGTGAATTGGAATTTGTAGTGATAAAGAATAAGAACACTGAAATTTAAGCAAACACTTCAGGTAGTTCTCATGTGTATTAGAGACAGAGGACTTCTGAGTTAGCCTTTGACACCACCACTCCCTTTATCTTATCCATCAGTCATTCACTATGTGCTGACCGTAATAAACATGAAACAAACCTCGACCCACTTTTCTTTACTTATTTACTTACTGTCCTTGGAGCTGTCAAATCCCTTCCCCCTACTGCTGTTCCATGTCTTTCCCATTTTTTTTCTTTTCTATTATCACTGTTCCAAATTTAAATTTTTCCTTTCCATATTAACACTTCTTTTCTGCTTTGATACTTTTTTCTTTATTTTTCTCTATCTTTACACTCACTCATTTCAAGAAACAAAAAGGAAAACAGAATGCAATTACTGGTTCAAGGGGAAAAACAGAGAGAAAAGAAAGAAAAAAATGAAAGAAATCACAGAATAAAAATAACTGTTTTTAATTTGTTAATTCAAATATTGTCATCAAATGGCTTCCATTTGTTTGTTTCATGTACTCAATTGTGAGTGTATATTGGTTATAAGATTAGAACAAATCTAAGCTGCTTTCTAGTTTTTTTTTGTAACATCACATTAAAATTTCACAACAGCAAGAATTTTGTGATGTAGCTCTAAACTGTTGATAGGCAAGACATTTAACTTTGAGGCTTGGGTTCTCATCTGTAAATAATTTATATTACATGAAGTATAATATCCTCTCTAGTTATAAGATTTATGGGTTTCACCAAAGGCTGCAAAAGTGCATTTTAGAAAAGTATTGTTGACTTCACCAAAGCTAGAAAATCAACAATACTTAAAAAAAAGTATAAATATAAATGTATCTCTGCTTGAGATCTAATTTCCATAAAACTCTTGAAATTTTAGAGATTTCTCAACAGAGTGTTAGGTGAAGGTAATTTTTTTAACACTGAGAAGTAAATACATTAACTTTTTAGTTGATAAAACAATCATATTTGTTGTAAAAAATTCAAACTGTAGAAATATATGAAGTAAGTTGTGTGTGTGTGTTTTTATCTTTTCTTACCTTTTTTCTCCACTAATCAATTCTTTTAATTCCATTTTCTGGAGGTAGCCACCATGAACATTTTTTTGGTATGTCTTCACAGATATTTTGATATGACTAACCACAAGTAAGTATACACTTGCTTGCACACATGTACACACAGTCATGCTATTTTGTAACTTGCTTCACTTCTTATTAACAGAATTTTTTGCTATCAGTAAACAGATCTGCCTCTAATGTAATCAGGAATAATGAAACACTTTTAAATCTAAAGATTGATTCATAAAAATTTAGAGAAATAGGAAAATAATTCTGTTGATGAAATTATTTAGAGGACATGCTTAACTGACAACCTTTAGTCCCTGACCTTCATGACAGCATCTGAAAGAGTGCCTGAAGGGTTTTAAGGATTCTTCAAGGTGTGTCATATTATAGTTCACATCAGTGCACATTGATGTACCTCACTGGCAAGAACTGAAAGATACAGTTCTTAAATCCCCTGGTGACCCATTATCCATGGATCACTGACAGGATAGAATGTAATAGCTCCTGCCTTTTCACCAAGATAAATTTCCCAGTGAAACTGAACTGCCATGCTCTACATCTTTTATCAAAATAACAAAACTAGTCTAGGGAAAAAAGATATTACATCAAAGAGACAAATACTGCAAATGCTTTCATATCCTTTATTCTCAGTTTTAATGAGTGGGGAAATAGTAACTAGGACTGAAGATGTTTTCCCATAACCTACCTTCCAAATAGATCATCTGAAATATGAGGCCAAAGGAATTGCACAAGACAGCATTTGAAGTGCCATGCGAAATTAAAAAGACATTTCGTTTATTTAGGGACAGCATGAAACAGTAGTTCAGTTTGTATTATGGATCAGAATTTAACACTTCTTTTGTCTTGGTTAAAAAAAATCAGTGCATGTCTGTCCTAAAAATATTTCTTTTGTGAACTGGGTCATAAAAGTCATAACCCTCAAAGGGACTCATTGACAAGTCTCTGCAATATTTACCATGTGGCGCCATGTTTTCGCAACATTACATATTGACAGTGCTATGATGTAAATATTATACTGTGATGACAGGATGTGGCCATGGATTTATGTGGTTCTGATCTAGCTCTAAAAGATCCACTTTATATCAATTGTCTCTGATTCTAAACAGATTCTGCTTCTCTTTTACCTTTTTAGAAATAGAAAAGATGGAAATAGAAAGATGATGCTCTTATTGACTTATTTCTTCATTTCCTGTTAGCCAAAAGAAAATACCAATAATTTTATCAACCAAAGAGGAAATTAATAGGAATCACAGAGAGGAATTATGTGTGCGCGTGTGCACGCGTGTGTAGATGTTCCTGTATGTATGCAGGTGTACATATGAAACTGAGAGGGGGAGTCAGGGGTTGATATGGAGTATCTTCTTCAAAGGTTGTCCATCTTATTTTTTGAGACAGGATCTTCATTGAAACTGGAGCTCCATGATTCCTCTGGACTGGCTAGCCAGTGATCCCTAGGGGTCCTTCTTAGGTGCTGCAACACCTGGATTTTTATGTGGATTTTGGGACTACAAATTCAGGTCCTCACATTTGCTTAGCAAACACTTCACTGTCTGAGTTATCTCCTCAACCTTTCATAAAAGTTTCTTCCCCTATCTCAAAGAATATCAAGTACTAGAGTAATGAAAGGGGTTTTAGGAAATATCTAATACTAGGTATTCAATAACCAGTTACTCGGTTATGTTAGGACACATTGATGCGCTAGAGACATCTTTACACAGTTGGAACTTACATTCTACTTGAAAGGGATCAAATTAAAAAAAGAAAGAAAAATTTAATAAGGACCACATAAAGGATTTCATTTCATTTGAGGGCGGGGAAGCTGAGAAAGCAAAGAAGTTAAGCTATTTTCTCAAGATGTAAGTCACTTCTCGAACCTTCCCTTTCCTTTCTGTCCTCTCACATACTTCTTTTTTCCCCTGGGGACTCTCTCAATTAATATCACAGTGGTTGGATGCTTGGCTCAAGCACTCACAGTGTCTTCCTTGTTTTGTTGCCACTGTTATTTAAATTTTCAGCGGGTAAGGTACCTTAATCAAATGCGAAAACTAACTAAATAGCCAAAAGTCATGTGACTATTTTGAACATGACATTACAGTTACACAACCTTCTTACTAGGTAGGTCAACATGATCCTCATTTCAAAAGTGAAGAAAGAGGCAAATGGGGGAGTAGCAGTGGGGTGGAGTAAATTGCCTAAGGCTTTGTAGGCAGTAAGAGTGACATGTTCTGAATGAGAATTCAGAACTTTAATTTAATGCAAAAGCTTGAGTACTTTTCCCTCTGGTCTCCCTTTTCATGTTAAAATGGCTCACTCTCACACATTCCTGTGAAGTTAACAGTACTCTTTTGAAATTGTAACTAAAGTCCCTTAGCATTAATATCTCTTCATTTTCAAAGTTGAAAATTCATTGCTAAAACTGTTAAACATTGTAATTGTGTGTGTATGTGTGTGTGTTCATGTTCATGTGCAAACTCTTTTTTGTAGATGGTCTCAAAGAATATCCAGGGTAAGCATTTCCCAAACTGGAACTGTTTATTCAGAGCTTTGAAGATGGACTTCAGGTGAGCTTTTACCTATAGTTGGCAAATAAAGGGAGCAGAAGAACCAAATGACTATGTTGAACTAATCTACTTGGATGGTGTTATGACATTCATTCTTCTTAACAAAACTCATATTCATAAAGTTTCACTGATCGTCTTCAATCCAAAAAATATTAATTTTACTGTGATGAAATCTGAAGATCACTCCAGCTTCTTTCTGAGTTCATCAGAAAAGAAATGACCACTTGATAGAAATAAGGTTCCTATAGAACATTATTCTGAGCAGATGTTACACATGCAGCTTTGGGTGTAGTGTAACCTACAAAATCACTGCTCAGAATTCTATCCACAGAGTTCACCTCTATGCATCACATTCCTCCCTACAAAGCTGATTATAGGTTTAGGTTAGAACTGCTCAATATTGGCTGGTACAGGAACACTCCTGAATTACTCATTATCTTCATTTTCCAATGAATTTTCTTCCCTTGGCTGATGTGTGAAGTTTGCCTTCTAAGGACTTCTTCAGTGTCCTTATTAAGAACATCTGTAAAGAGCATCAGAACGAAGTGTTGAATTTCACCCATTTGGATTTCATTAAAGTGTCTATAGTTGTCAAGCATTTAGAGAGTCAAGACACTAACTTTTGGGGTTTGACCCAAAGGAAATTGGTCTTCATTTTAAGGCTAAACAGGAGGGATAACTGAGCCAAAGTTTTTCAGTGAATAGATTTAGAAAAAAAAAATCATTCGGTTCAGTTTTATGTTCCTAGAGAATGAAAGCTTAAACAATCATATGTTCCACTGTAAGTTTTCCATTCTGCCAAAACAAAGTATGGGTTTATTCACAGAGGTTCATAACCCAGAGTTCATGGACCTTGGTAAGTCCATAGGCTGACTTTGGAGAGTCCATAAGCTCTGTGGAACTATAAGCAAAGTGTCACATGCATATATACATGTATAATTTTTTTTTCTGGAGAGAGGAAACTATAACTTTCACCAGATTTTCAGTGACAACTGTGATTCAAAAACAAGAAATGTTGGCTTCTTTTCCTATTTACTTATATATTTTAAACTTTTCAAAAACTTGGAATAAGCAGCACGTTAAAGTTTCTCATTTTACTGAGAATACATGTACATTAATGTATTTAAAATTTTAAATTTGACTAAAATATGCTTATTTTCAAATGTTGATAAATGACCGGAGGTTTTGGTAAATCATGCAATCTCAATTATGAGGTTAAACTTACCTAATATGTGCACTTTCTGATATAACTGGATTTAACAAAAATAACCTGAGTAGTTCTGGGTCATAAAAGGGAAAATTTGATTAAAAAGTGAAAGTACATTGTTGTGGTAGTACAAAGTGAAGCAGCTTAAAATATTTTTCCTATTACATTTAATAATAATGGTTTCCTTTTTAACCAATTAATTATGCTTTAATTATGTTACAGTGGCATGAATTAATTTATATTGCGACTTTAATCCATTCAGAGTAAAAACAGTAATTTCATTACAATGAACAAAATAAATTTTGATGGGAAAAGGCCTCTGGATCCCTTTAAGATTTGTAACATTTAAAATGAACACTGAATAATCTGACCACGACTACACTAATTCTAGTTCCATTTACACTTCGGACATTTGGTAAAATTAGGAGGTCATATTTTAATTCAAATACAATATTTTTTCTGCATATGCATTTTTAATTGGATCTTGTAATTATGTTTGTTCTTTTTTAAAAAATTATCTATTGTTTATTGCAATAGTAACTTTTTTCAGTGTGGTTTTTCTGGTGAATCATCCACTTTAGACTGCACAAGAATGCAAAAACACCACATGAAACTTTGATTAATAGGGTATCTGCCACTTGTTTTTGTTTCATAGCACAGAAATGTATACAGGTTATTTTTCCCCTTGAGCTAAATTTCAGGCATCAGTGTACTTTGTTTTATCTTTGCTCCTTCTGCAGCAAGCTTTCCTTGGCCACCTTCTTGAATTACCTATCTCTCAGACAGCTCCTTAGCTTATTATATGTGAACCTGGCTTGTTTCCAAATTAACTTGGCTAGTCTTTAAATCTTTTTCATCCTTTCTCAAAAGAACTGATTCACCCTTTTGATATTCACAAAGCTAAACTTAATTCACAGGCTTTATACTTTTCTGACACACCTTCTGACATGCACACACACACGTATATATATATATATATATATATATATATATATATATATATCACTAACATTGTTAACTTTTATTTAGTGTATGTGTTATGTGTGTATCTGTACATGCATCGGTACACATGTAGAGGTCAGAGGACAACTTGCAAGAATCAGTTCTCTCTTTCCAACTCAGTTCAGCAGACTTGGCAGCAAGTGCCTTTACCTGTTGAGTTATCTCACCAGTGCTAACTTCCATGTTTTATAGTTTTATTCTCATGTGAATCTGTGCCTCACCAGTGCTAACTTCCATGTTTTATAGTTTTATTCTCATGTGAATCTGTGCCTCTTTAACATTGGCTAAAAATATTTTCTTCTTTTTAGCCTGTTCTTTGAAACACACATAAATTTAAATACCAGTAAAACAGGGGCTCTTGAAAGTTGCTAATTTGTTTAATAGCTATCTCCTTTGGTATTTAGTTTCTACCTATTTAAGTTTAAGTGTGCGAGTTAGGATGTAGAAATTATGTATCAATAAACCTTCATTTGGTTTTCTGAAAAAACTAGAAAACTAGAACAGAACTTAATTTATATAAAACCGTTTATTTGTCCCTCAATATTTATCATTATTGTTGTTACTATTACATGCTCTATTTAGTTAATTAGTTCTCTGAAGCCTTTCTATAAACTAATATTTATCTGAATGGTTCAAATGCAAATCTCGTGCCAACTTTTAGTATAGTTTTAATATAGTTATAATGACTGACATATAATAGGGATAACTATTAAAAATAAAAGAATCTAGAATTGAAAGAGTCAAATTGAATATATATTTTCACTTGGTATGAGGTTTAAAGTTTAAAACAACTTCTATGCCTAAGTTAGTATTTAATTTAAGGCATATAAAGTTTTGATTTTGGTAGGTGAGATAACATAGGATACTTCATAAATAACAGGGTTGGAAAACATCAGATTCAAAGTTTAATTTTCAGTACCTTCTTTGATAACTATCTTTACACAACACTTGGAAATTGGTTCTGTGGAGTAATATGATTTCCAGTCATCTTTTTTATATGAAACTCCAAATTCTGGTGACCAAAGAGCACATAATTTATTCCAACATGATTCTTCCTTTTGGAAATAGAAAGAATTAAAAAAATTTCTTCCAAAAATTTACAACAGTAGATATGTAGTTCTACATGTTTCTGTAGCTAGGTGCAGTGGCAAGCCTATAATCTTGGTTTAAGTCCAGCCCAGACTATGTAGCTGCACACACACACACACACACACACACACACACACACACACACACAGGATACTTTATTGTTCAGATGCTGTCTTTAGAACCAATGAGCAAGAAAACATTACCTATCAAGTAAGACTGGATTCAGAGCAGATAAGTCATTGGCTTATGGTTTAGGACATATTTTCAAAATTGTGAAGCTTCAAGAATATCATCACTAATTTTTTTTTTATATTTGTAGAAGGGGTACTTTCAGGAGTGAGTTC
Organism: Typhlomys cinereus; assembly: GCA_023101885.1. NCBI lineage: Eukaryota > Metazoa > Chordata > Mammalia > Rodentia > Platacanthomyidae > Typhlomys > Typhlomys cinereus. Next base: position 1,504,339 of record JALPQD010000228.1, read on the forward strand.
TCTTTTTCTAGCATGTAGGTTCCAAGGATCCAATTCAAACACCATGGTTGACAGCAAGTTCTTTTACCAGCTGAGCCATTTTCTAGCCCAAGGATAGTAATGTTTCTGGTTTAGAAAAAACTTCAGAAATGGCTAGTTCATCCCTCACAGAACATTGCTAACTGGCAATGCTCTTATTAGTTTGTAAAACTTTAGGTACCATAACTCAAAGTCAGCAGCACTCAAAAAAAAAAAAAAAAAATCTGCCTCATTATACCTTCCTTTGATTGGTCACAATCCTGCCCTTTATTCATTATGGGTTGGTGGGGAGAAGAGGATCCTTATTATATAACAAATGAGATGTTTGGGCTGAACTTTGTAAAATACTTAGAATCATTAGGTGATAGTAGCGCCATGCCATCAGTCCCAAAAAGATGTACTACTGATTCTTCTTTCTATTGTATACTAGGAAATTTTCATCTCTTTTATTTGAACACACCAGTAAATTTAGCAAGTTTTCAGCCTTCCTGGGAGATCTGCCAGCAATTAACAATAAATAAACATTAGCACACCTTATGGGAGGAGAGAAAAGGAATTAGAAGCTCGTGGTTTTATTTCCTCCTTGGTGGTGTGGTAGAGAGGAGGATTAACTTGTTTGAGCTGAAGCCTTACTAGGTATGAATCTCTTAAATCCTTGGCCCCATTAACTGAATAACCCTAATGATGACCACACTGGCTGTCAAGAGGACTTATATCACCCTGATTTGCCTAATAACTAATCTGATCACAACCTCCTCTGCCTCTAACGAGGAGGTTCCATTGTCTTTCTCTTGCAAGTCCTAACATGCCTTGAGCTTCATTCCCATCTTAACTGAAAAAGTTCTGAATTACATGATGGTATCTCAAACAACAAAGCCACAGCTTCTTTATTAAAAAAGAGGAGGAAGAGGAGGTGGGGGAAGAAAAGAAAAAATGAGAAAGAGTAAATGATTACAGCTCAAAATGTACACCTGGCTGGCCTTAGTGTGGCTACTTAGACATCCAAATAATAACTTCTAAAAATATAAGAAAATAAATGAGTCACGCTGGTACCAAGCTTGAGATAATGTATATCAGCTTTGATCACATACTCTGAGGTTTGGGAAACTGAATTACTACAAACTGAGTGTCATCTTCAGCTCTTCCCTGGAAACACTTTTCTTAAATGATGCTTTTGATCATATTTTTAAGACATAATTAAGGATTCTTTTCCTCTAGCCATGTTTTCTCTCTTGAGCACAAACCTTATGGAAACAATCCAAAGGAATTATACAGTTATGGTTCCACTCACAGAAGATCTTGGTAATGATTATGGTTGCCTAGACAAAGGAATAGGGGATAGGTGTTTGCCTAGTGGGTGTGTCAATAGGAGGGAAATGTACTTTAAAAAAAAAAAAACTTTCTACACCCTGGGGTCCTATAAGGAACCCTAGGTTATAGCTCTAATCAGGATATGCTCCTCTGATATGTTTTTCCAATACTTCTCAACCATTTGATGACCATTCAGTAAATATTTTAGTACCTTCATGTGTTAGGCTCTGTACAAACATATTTTAGGGACAAATAAGGAAAAAGAATCCATGAACACATGGCTAAAGAAAATGAATGTGTCATGATCCAGGTATTCTTAGGCTTTGTGGAAGTGTGCAGAAGTTCCTCTGTCAGTCAGGGCAAAAGTGCAGAGTTAAGAAGCACTCACTGAAGAAGCTGAATATTAAGTCAGTGGCAAGAGAATATTCCAGAGACTTTCCTCAGTGGAGGTGTACCACTCTGGTAATGTTCAGACAGTAATGACAAAAAGCTGTTTTTTTAACACATGATCCATAATACAAAAGGTTTTTGTTTGTTTGTTTTTTAAACAGGATTAAGGCAGAATTAAGAGAAAGAACAGAACTCATGGACATGAATCCATGAGGGGCAAGAGAGCCCTGGAGAACTCACAGACTCCAGATGTGGAATACCATGAGGGGCAATGAAGACTCCAGACATGGAGCACCATGAGGAGCAAGGGAGCCCCTAAAATATTTTTTTACATATTGAGAAATAGAATTTTGTCAACAAATATACCTTACACAATGTACATTTACAACTAGTGTCTTCTCTGAGAGATCTAATAATAATAATTTAAAAAACAACCCTGGTGAATAAAGTATAGCCTAACATTTCCCATATTTCCCTAAGCGTAACTTTTCTCTACTGTTGTAAAGATCTATTGCCAACCTGATAGATGCTATCAGCGTTCTTAACTTAAAGAAGGTATTTTTCTATGAAAATGGGTTTTGTGAGTCAATGAAATATAGTCTAATCACACATTTCAACTTCTCCCTGTCTCACATGGAGTCAACACCATAAAAATGGTTAACAGAGATGACTTTAGAATCTGCAAAAGAGGCCATGCCCTGGAATCTCTTCTTTGCTAGCACTCTATGTCTGCGTGTCTTTCCTAAACAAACAGGGCATGGTGGCATATGCCAGTGACCTCAGTTCTCAGACACTAAGACAGGGGGATCATGAGTTAGGCAGCAACCTAAGCTACATACACGATGAGTTCAAGTGGAGCTTGGGCTACATAAGATTCTGCTTCAAAAAGGAAAAAAAAACCTGCATGGGATCCTCACCTTAGAGGTGAGTGAACTGACACCCTAGGGTAGAATACACCTCAACATTCCTTGAAATAAATGTAAAGAAAAAATGTAAAGAAGTGACATCATGAATTGTACAGCATTTATGACCAAATATCTCTGTTCTTTGACATACTTAATCATATTAGAGGATTAAAAACATTAGTGAACGCTAACCAATAATTTACTCATTTCAGGACTTTAAGTTTGGTAACACCAATACTGTGGTTCTTTCTGTATTTTTTCTCATAAGATCTCCCCTTATCTTCAGTTTGGTAGGTTACTTTTATTATGATATCTCTTTGTTGAGCTTGAACCAGTGTGTATTTTTGGTTTTACCCAAATCCACATTTTGTAGTGGCTTTTGAGTAGAAACTTGAGGATCGTGAAAGAGCAGGAAGAACTTATACAAGATATCTGCCTGAGAGTAATAAAGCATCTAAGCCACATATGAATGTTGGGTTCATTTTGAGTTTTAATGAGGCTCTTCTATTAGGAATATACAGTAGGTTTTACAGGCAGACATGAATAAATCTTTATAAAGAAAGCACATTATTAAAATGAAAAATGTGTACAAAGATAGGGGAGAGAGTGTACTTCAGTAGTACAGCATATACTTAACATGCTCAAGCTCTTAAATTTAATTGACTTCGTGAATGGATTTCCAGGTAGATAAATATATGGTGGTATAGGAAAGACATCTTCTCTCAGGGGCTGGAGTATGACCCTTATAGAGAATATTAAACCAAGTGATAACTTTCATAATATCAAGCTTTATGCTGCTTTGTGTGTTCAGTTTTGGCTATGCCTAAATCTTTAATGAAAGTTTGTTATTATACTTTATCCTACTTTAGGTTTCAGCTGTATAGTGAAGATTAGGTAAAAATCTAGAGCTCATGTTTGGGCCAGAGGGCTAAAGAGATAATAGCATCAAGTTATCACAGTGATATGTGGACCCTACAATCTGTGTTCAGGATATGTACCCAAAAAAAGAGAAACCAATACCTAGCACAGATATCTGCAGTTCTGAGTCCATTATAGTGTTGTTGGGGTTGGGAAGTAGGTTAAGTAGTGGCAAACTTGATTAACATGCAGGAGACCTAGGTTGAATTCCTAAGTGCTGCCAACAAAAGACAATATAGTGTTATTTACAAGTGCCAAGATGCAGAATCTATGTGCATATAACATATAACCTATGTTACATATGTGCAACATACATTATATGTATATGCAATATTATTCAACTTCATTTGCCACAGTGGAAAGACCTAGTAGACACTGTGCTAAATGAAATAAGTCAGATACAAACCAAAATATTTTAAGTATTGAATGATCTCACATATATGTAGAATCTAAAAGAGATATTTAGAAGTTGAAAACAAAACTGCATGGGCTAGGGAGATGACTCAGTGGTTAAAGCCTTTGCCTTGCAAGCAAAAGGACCTGAGACGGAATCCTAAATTCCAGGTAAAATGTCGAGGAGATATGGTGGCGGCCTAAAATTCCGGCTCTAATAAGGCAGAGCCTGGAAAATCCCTGAGAAAAGAAAGCAATAAAGTGGAACACCAATCCAGGATGATTCCTAATGTCACTCTTGGACCTTTACAGACACACACATTCAAGTGCCCTCTTGTACACGCACTGCATATAATGTAGTCCACATGCAACACACACAACACACACACACACACACACACACACACACACACACACACACACACACATTAAATGGGGAAACAGTTCAAAGGATCTAAAGAGCAGGCAGCACTCAAGTTACTGCCCAGTCCCTTGTCCCTTGTGACATATTTAAAACTTTTTTTTTCAGATGGGGAGGGAAGGGAAGAAGAGAGAAAGAAAGGCAAAGAAGGAGAATTGAAGGAGGAGGAGAAGGAGGAGGAAAGATAGAGATCTAATCATCATAAAGACTACAGTTAATAAAAGAATCTTGTATCCAATATTTTTGTTCAATGCCTAGATTATATCTGCTCATACAGCAGTGGTAACTATGAAAGATGAGGAGTACATTACTTTGTTCTACTAAATTGTAACAATTTAATCTATATGCATACATATGTATATGCCTTATAACATGATGTTGCATACCTTATATGCACATAATAACATTTACCTCAAAATCATAGCTGCTAGGCTCAGTAGTGCAAGCCTGCAATTGCAGCTACTTGGGAGGCTAAGGCAGGAAGATCACTAGTTCAAGATTAGCCTAGTCAATTTAGGAAGACATGTGTCAGAAAGTAAAAAGGGAGCACAGTTGTAGAGTGCTTGTCTAGCAAGCTTGAAACCCTTGGTTCAATATCTCTAGTATTATTATGAAAAAAAATACAGTTACAAGTGACTGTGATCATTATTAAGGATAACTACCAGTTATGTTCTGTGACAGGCACTTTACACATATTATTTCATTTAAACCTTGCAACAATACTCAAAGTAGGTTCTATGGATCCTATTTTTTCAGAGGATGAAAATGAGTCTCAGATAAATCAAATGCTTGTATACTCTTCTAGTTCTTGGGAGGAGGATAACTAGGTTTCAAGTCCTGACTTTATACCTTGGTCCAATATAATTAACTTTTCAGAACTGTAGATTTTCTACTTGAAGACATTCACCTTATGAACTTGGTACAGGCTGATATGGCTAGAATGGCCAGACAGTATGAGGTTTAGAGATTCACTCCCTGAGTGAGGGTTTCCACATGCACCCTACTTTGATGGTGTCATAGTTAGGCACAAGTGTCAACTTGACAGTTGAGGGTTTGAGCTCTGGGCACATTTGTGGAGAATTAGTAGTTGAGTTACGCCCAAGCAAACCTGAAGCAGATTGTCTAGCTGATGCGGAAGGCCCAGCCCATGGTGGGTGGGATTAGGCTCTAGAATAAAATACAGACAGCTGGCTGAAAGAGTTGGCATCCTTTGTACACTTGGCCAGACATGCTGGTCTGACAAGTAAGGATCATCTCTCTCAGCCATTATGTAGAGTTCCCTCGGCCCTGGTGGTGCTGCATGCTCTTTTGTCAAGCTGGACTGAGGACTGTAACAAGTAATCGTAAGAGAAAATAAATCCCTTGTTTCCTTAAGTCAACTGATGGTAATTTATCAGCAACCATGCAGATGGACTGCACCAGTAGGTATTGAAGACAAGTCCTCATACTTGCATAACAAGCACTTTAACAACTGAGGCACCTTCCCAACCCCCTTAAATTTATTTAACATCCTTCTCAACTAACTTCATTCAAACCCTGAGTTCTCGCTACTGAATCTTCAGCTCAGCTCACTGGTGACTCCTGCCTTCCTGCTTGAATGTCTCACAGACCCACCAAAGTTCGTATGTGTCCAAATCAGATGGTTACTCTTCTGATATCACTGAATATCCAGATACCTATGCCAGAAGCCTGGGAATCTTCCTCTGCTCCTCATTTTCACTTATCCTTCATCCTCAATCAGTCATCGAGGCTCTTTTTATCATCTCTTATATCAGTCCCTCCCTTTCTTCCTGTCTTCTCTCAATTTCATTTCCATGGCCACTATCTCTGCCTAAATTTCAGACTCTCATCACTTTTATCAGGCACTAATGAAATAGTCTTCTAACTGGTTTGTCTACAATCTACCCAACCTGTTTACCTGCTCACACTATCACTGTTAAAATGCTCTTTCTAAAAAGCAAACCATATCAGGCATTTCCCACTTAAAATCTTTCAAGAGTTTCCTGTGGCTTTCAGCATGAAATTCAGGTCTGGGGTCTGTTAAGGTACAATTCCTTCCAGCTTTTCCCCCTACATTTCCCACTATTTCATTTGCTCATTTGTTTCTGCCTCAGTGGATGGCTAGAACTTGTTCAGAGAAAACTGTTTCAACCTTTCCTTGCACCCCCCCCCTTCTCCTGTGCTCCTTTCACATCTTTCCCTACAGCTCAACTTAAGGGTCATTCCTGTGAAGAACATTTCCTTGATCCTGACTGGAGGCTTTTCCTTAAGGCCACATGACACACCTTAATGCTATCCATCTTTCTCACTGGTTTGTAAACTGAATGCCAGTTTATTCCATGTGGTGACTGTAGCTAAAACTGCTAGCTAACTCATAGCAGGCGCTTGCTAATAATGGAGCAAATTTAGGAGCAAGGCACTTTTAAATTTTTTTCAGTTTTATGTATGTATACCTTTGGAGCTAGAGGAAAGGGAGAGCTTTGGGTTTAAGTGGCATGGTTGCTATACAATCCTTAAACCTCATTTCTCCCTTCTTCAGGAATTCTCCACTTTCTGATAACCACATGTAACCAAATGACTTGAGAGCTTTGACACAGTTACTTTGAGACACTATGTAACAAACAAGATCCAGTGGTAGCCTAAGAGAAAAAAAAAAAACAACAAACAAAAACTGTGATTGAAACCTACACTTCCTACACTTTCCTGTTTTCTACAAACTTGAGCTTTTAGTCTTCCTAACAAACTTGAACCAGAGTTTTAATGGCTCTGCTCGGTTTTAATTTAAAGGAGGAAACTGGATGTTCTTCTACAGTAATTGATTTCCCAATTGTTATTTTCCATGTTCAGATTTCTCTGAATAGTTTGTCTTCCTTATTTCTCACCACCATGAATACAATACAGAGTAAAAAGGTCCAAAAAGAAGAAAAGCAAAACCACCAGTAAGTTGGTGAAATTTTTAGAAACGCTTTCTTCTTGTGAGGTTCCTCCAACTTTGAACAGATCCTAGGAATCCTATAGCTTGTCCAACTTCACTTAGTATATGATGAAATGGAAGAAGTTGGTAACTTGCTTAAAACCGCTTATTTGGCTGACAGCAAGAGTTGTGTATTTTCATCCTAAATTCTCTCAAGTTTCAGTCCTTTAGATCTCTTTAGGTGCTCTCAGCTAATTAGTCTTCAGCTAATATACTGTTTATGCAAATGGCTGACAATTACATATACGGGGTCATATAATAAGTACATTATATGTAATTTTGAAAATGCATAGGTTAACACTAACAAGAAAGAGGAAATGTGGTCTACTCTAAACCACATGGTCAGATGTAGTTCTTTGCTTTTGACCCTGATAGAGCAGCAAAGGTTGCCAAGAGACCCCAGCCTCGGGCTGGACTTAGCCACTGATCTCTCTAAAGGCTCAACTGATGCCTAGGGTGAAAGCTATCACAGAGGTGGACTGCAGGCACAGAAGGTGGCTTGTGTAACTTGGAAGTTCACCTATGAGGAGGTGCCTGGTTTGAGACAGCTTCTGGGATCTGGTTAGCTGAAACTCTTCGGGAGCCCGAACTAGAACTTTGGGACCACAGAAGAGGGCTTTGGACAACCACTATGTAGGTCTGGACTTTTGCCTGCGTCCTGAAACCCTGGCCCACACCCAGCCCGCAGTCTGTGCACCCTGCCCACTACAGAGCATTCTACTGGCAGGAGGAACACCTGTCCCCAAGCGCTCTTATCCTCGAGCGTGGGTGGTACCAAGCACTCCCGAACTATGTGAGACCTTCTGGGTGAATGGATGGTCTTCTCTTAAAACCAATCAAAGTAACGAAGAAAGGTCTTCATCTTAATCCACAGTGGAAAACTTCGTGATCCTTTGGAGAGTTACCTTGCAATGCCTTGGTAATACCTGAAGCTGCTTTGCATTGTGGGTTTAAAAAAGATGAAGGGCTGGCGAGATGATTCAGGGGTTAAGATTCTGTCTCGCAAGCAGAAGGCTCTGTTGGGATCCCAGGTTCCACATAAAAAGTGCCAGGTGGAAATGGCAGCGGCCTGCACTTCTGGCTCTGGTGGGCAGAGTCTGGGAAATCCCAGAGCAAAGCAAGAAGGAAGTAGAAGAAATCCAGAATGACTCCCGAAGTCACCTTTGGTCCTCCGAAGGGACACACAGTGTACTCATATATACATACATATAAAATAAATAAATACAATATTTTTTAAATAAGGAGATGAAATTAGCTTCATATCATGGAACAACTCACTTCTTATAAACTAGGAAATTCTTTGATTAGGAAGCGATGAGCGCTCAGACAGATTGAAGTTGGGGGTCTTGGGGCAGAGAGAGAGCACAGGCAGGTTACAGAAGAAGTGGGCTAGCTGAAAGAAGAGGGGAGAAGGCTGGAGAAGAAAGTGTAGAGTGAAGGAGGAGGAACAGAAGAGGAAGGGAAAGAAGGTCGCAGGGAGAGAGCTGGGAGGAGATGGGGCGTGAGGGACAAAGAAACTAGGGTGCAGGGAGGTCCTCAAGGATTGAGAAGGGATCAGGCCAGCATCCCTTGGGACAAACCTTCCGCCCTCACCCAGTCCTGGCCCCCGCGGGCCTGGCAGAGACCCTTCGGCCTCCGGTCAGCACCTGACTATGTCAGGCCCCCTGCTCCGCCCCGCGCAGACCCCGCGTGACCCGGGGTGTGGGGAAGCTCCTGCAGCGAGGGGAGGCACAGAGCTGGGAGCGACGCCCCGAACCTGCGGGCTGGGTGGACCGACCCAGGAACGCGCTTGGGTTTTTCCGTGAGCTGACCCTGTGCTTCCGGCCACGGGGAAGTCGCGAGAAGCGCAGACGTTGTCTCTTCGGCAAGGGGGACCCTGCGGGAGGCCGGCTGGAAGGAGGCGCACAGCTCTGGCTCGCGTGGGGCGCAGGCTGATGGTAGGGCTGCGCGCCGTGGACGGCGTCCCGGACCGCGTGGGAGTGCGGCGGGCACCGAGGAGATGCTGAGCGCCCGGCTTGCTCTCCTAGCGAGGCTTCGGATGCTTCGGATGCTTTGGACACCCGGGTACCAGGGCCGCTCGCGTTTTCCCGCCTTTCGCGTACTGCGGCGAAGTCCACAAGCTGCCACGAGTGGCGCGGGCAGCGGCGCCTTCCCACCGGCAGGAGGCGCTACGCGGACAAATTCTAAACGGAATCCAGCTGATGGACACTTCACCGCTCTTTGGGATCGGTGGTATTTTCAGTCCCCACCACCCTTTTTAAAACATGGGTGATGGAATAGTCGGATAAATGTTGAACCCGAACCTAGCATTTTAAAAGAGCCATAAAGCAAAAATTTCAGTTCTTATATTCAATAAGAGTCTACAGGGCCTTGTTCGATCCTGTTTTATAGAACTCACTCATTCAAAAGGTTTGGTCCAATTCTCTGATTGAAATAAAGGTTTGCCCAAGACTGTTTTTGCTTGAACATTTATCAGTAAGACAGTCAAGGTAAAACAGTTCCGATAGATAACTGAAATTTTGAAATATAATACTGCGTTTTTAAGTGGCCTTCACTGACTTATTAAAATTAGATGATTTATGGATCCACGGTGGCCTATGAATCCTTTATGAATCCAGCCTGATTAGAGTAATTCTTCAAAGATGAAATGCATTATTTCACTTGTTATCGTATTTAAATGAACGAGCAAATGATATCTGTGAGTAATCTTGAAAACTTTGACCAGAAATCAAAAGAAGGCTAGTAGGTTGATTTAGCAGGTAAAAAGCACTTGCTGCCTAAGTTCCATCTCCAGAACCCACGTGTGACCAATTTAGACTTCTCAATACTATGTAAATAGTGGGGTTATGATGGGATTAAATGGAGAGGCCTTGTTGTGCGTGGTCTCAACCTCAGAGAGATGGGCCTCTTGGGAAACCTGGCACTCCTGGACTTTGGTTTTCAAAAGTGATTCATGTCGTTTTGAATAATTATTTAGCAGTGATTATAAATGGCAAAATGCAAGGAGCATAAAGAGGTCTGTCATCTGTTCATATTTAGTCTAATACATACATGCACATAAAAGAATTAATTTCCAAGCAAAGCTTCTATTTCAAAGAGGATTCCCATTTTTGCTTAGGGAAGCATGATTTGGAGATATGCTATTCTAGCTAAAAAAAAATTACTCTAGGATATTAAACTTAAAATCTGCATTTTTTTTGTGGGGGAATAAATAGTTTAGTTTAAGCAGATGCTAATTGTTACCTGACGAGGCAATTCTCTTCAGTTTTGCTAAAATACAATGAATGCTTCAACCTGATGCACAAGTTTCTGGTAGTGGAATTTTTACCTCTTTTGTTCCAGTTTGCTTCCAAAATAGGGATAAAGTATCTTATTTGGTAAAGATTAAATTAGATAAATAGGACGTTTAGATGTCCTATTTTACAGAGTAAAATTGCATAGGAAATTAGATTTATTTAGCAAATTACCTTGCATTTGTATAGCATCATATATGAACTTCGATGAATTCTCACAGTGAGCCATCTGAGATAAATACCTTTGTATTTGTTTTTAAAGTGGGAAATTGAGGTTCAAGGTAGTGTCCTTAAGCTTATATGACTAGTGTGTGATAGAACTAGGACTCAACATCCACATAGAAGTAGAAGTTTTCTCTTTCATATATTTATCATTTAAATGGTATATTTTAAAGTATTTGACTTCTTAATCAGTTTTTTTTCAAATTACTGAATATAGGTTCGTAGATATTCATTTTATATCAACAGCAACAGCTTGAAAGTATAACTGATTAAAATGCAGCAAAGATTTAGATTCAAAAACTGGATCATGGCATTTGGAAAAGATGACTCAGCACCTGCCCCACAGCCTGATGATCTGAGTTCAATTCCCAGAACCCATGTTAAAAAGCCAGTGTAGTGCTTCACATCTACACTCACAGAACTTCTACAGTGACATGGGAGTTTGGAGACAAGAGAATTGAGTAGAAACTAGTGTGCAGTACAGGGGCAGAAAAAACAAAAGAGGATCTGATGAGTTGTGGTTAAAGTGCTTGCTACAAGCAAAAGGATCAGAGTGGAGTTCGGAGTCCCAGATTCCTGGTAAAATGTTCAGTGAGTATGTCAGCCCACCTGTAATTTCAGCCTCAGAAGACAGAGACTGAGAATCCCTAAAGTAAATATGCTAGCCAGACTAGCTTATGGATGAGCTCTGGATTTAGAGACTCTGTCTCAAGAGTAAGATAATCATGGATGTTTCTTTATATCAATCTCAGGGTTCCACACATTTGCTAACACACACACACACACACACTCTAGCATGTGCGTGCACACACACACACACACACACACACACACACACACACACCTCCCATATCCATGAAAATGGAAAAGGAGAAAGAAATAACATGATAAATTTTGTTTCAACAAAGTAGAAGAATTGACCCTTAAAAAGTTGTCCTTTGATCTACACACAGACACACACACAGACACACACATACACACACACAGATACACACACACACACCAATCTTTTAAAAAAATGAATCAGAGAATACTTCAATTCCTTCTGTATTAACTAAACATGATTCTGCAATAACTTTTCCTGCTATTTTCATGTTTTGTCAGATTTTTATAAATTAGAATTCTGTTTTTCTTGTTTAGTATTTGGCTATGTCTCTCACTGGATTACAAATTTCTCAGTGCAGAGGATATATTTGTTCATCCTGCTAATAAATACAGCAACAACACCACCCCCCGTACTGCTTAGAGTGACGGTTGATCTTCAGAGTCAACTGGAGGAGACTTGGAATCACTTAAGAGACATGCTTCTGGATGCTTCTACAAATGTTTCCAGAGATGAATACCCACCTTGATCATGGTTGTCGCCCATCCTACTGGTTGGGGTCCTGATTTGGGAAAAAAAAAGGGGGGGGAGAGGGAAGAAGGGCAACATCCACTGCTTTCTGCTTCTCCAGCTTCCTGGTGTGAGGGATCCTGCCTGTATGCTGTATCTTCCTGCAGCTGTGAATTCTGCCACTCCTTTCCTCCCACAATGGACTATACCTTCTTAAACTGTGAGCCAAAACAAACTTTTCTTCCCTTAAGCTCCTTTTAGTGAGGTAATTTCTATAGCAACGAGAGAAATAGTGAATACAGTAACTTGCTACAATAGCTTATGTGTGCTTGGAATTTACTGAGCATAATACATGATAGTAAATGATGTTCACATTTTCCTCTACCTTATCTTTTTGTCCCCCAAAAGCTGATTTAAATACTATATTCCAGACTTTTGGCAGTAGCCAGTAGAAGGATGATTGCCTAGCACACAAGGAGTTGCAAGTAAATTCTACATCCTTTGAGAAGTTGTCTCATCTTTCCCATCACTGAATTCTCAAGTGTCCTTCTCCTTTGGAATATCTGTCATATTCCAGGGGCATAATAGTTATTTATGCACATTTCACATTTTATTATAACCTCTGGATTGTCAGCTTCCTATAAGGCAATGACAGGTTGGTATATGTCGCTCTGTGTGTTCCACTAATGATAACTGTGAGAATAAAATCCAAACTGGATAGAACCGAAATATACACAATCCAATATGAATTCATATAACTTCCTCATAAATTTTTGGTTGAAAAAACGTACTCTATAATGTATTAACAAGTAAAATGGGCTAAGGAAAATTTTGCCATATAAAAGTTACTTATACACATAGGCCATGTCATTTTCATTTGGTAGATAGTCTAGGATATTTTGGCTTCATGATATAAAACCAACATTTAGCATTATATTTACTGAAGTGTGTGTGAAGTGTGCTATCTGTGGGTGTAGGGGTGCATGTGTATATACACATGTAATAGTTACTCTTAACTGTTGCTGTGAGAGAGTATTCAAAGTCAAGCCACTTAAGGGAGAAAGGAAGATTTATTCAGCTTATGGTTCCAGAGGGGGAGAAACAGTCTTTCAAGGTGGAGGCAACATGGCTGGTGGCTGGAGGCAGACTACATCACTGCAAACATCCTGGAGTTTCTCTTCAAAGTTTTCTGTTCTATGGTTGCTTTTATCTGGTTTGCTACTGGGAGGTTCCAATCAGATCTAGGGCTGGTCTTTGTATTGTAAATGTATTGATCCAGATAATCTCTTCAGTGGTCTCACAGCTGATCTTAATTAATGCCAGGTATGGTCACGTTAACACCCAGGATTAACTATCACAACATGTATCTGGAGCAAAAATTTAGATATTTTCAATAGAATTAATTTGCCAAGATTATAAGAGCAAAATAGATGCTGTACCAAGACTGTCACATGTGTTTTACAAAGATCAAGATTCACAGTTGGTGTTGATATATTAGTAGCAGTTCTGTGGTTTTTAAAAATGTTTTATTAATTTTTTAAACTTTATTTTAGTGTGTGTGTGTGTGTGTGTGTGTGTGTGTTTGTATCAGAGGGCACTGTGTGTCCTCATGGAAGACTAAGAGTGACTTCAGGAATCATTCTGGATCGCTTCTACCTCCTTTTTGCTTTGCTCTGGGATTTCCCAGGCTCCGCCCATTAAGGCAGTAAGTACAAAATTTGCCCTTTGTGCCTGGCGTTTTTTCATGGGATCAGGCATCCCAACTCAGGTCCTTCTGCTTTCAAAGTACAATCTTAATCCCTGAGCCATCTCTCCAGCCCCTGTGGTAAATTTTTAAAACATTCCTTCCCAAACAACTTTATTTTTATACCTTTAAAACAATTACTATCAGAGGTAGACCAGGGATATGCAGTAAGATACAATTAATTTTTTAGGTAGCATACAAAATTATGAGTTTCACTGTGACATTCTAATACATGAACATCATTGTATTTTGCTCATACTCACAATCACATTGCCCTCTCCATTTCCCTTCTCCTAGTCCCTTTTCTCATCAAATAACAGTCCTTTTCCATATCATGTACATATTTTAAATATTTTAAACATATCTCACATACAGAATAAAACATGAAATATTTTCCCTTTTATGAAAGTTTTCCCCCTCTCTTTCATGTGTGCGTATATGAGGCGTGTGCTTTGCATGTGGGTGGACAAGTGTGTAAAGGTACATGTATACAAGTGTTTTCGAATATGTGTGTTTGCCTGAGAAGGCTCAAATGTGACATTGGGTATCATCCTGGCTTGCTCTTTCACCTTAGTACTTGCTCTGGAGATTCCCAGGTTAGAATTACAGACAGGCTGCCACACCTAACAGAAATTTTTATGCAGGATCTGGGGACCCAAACTTGCCTGTGAGAGAAAGGCTTTAGCTGCTGAGCCATCTCCCTAAGACCTATAAAGCGATTTTTGCCAGCATAAATTAGTTATATACAATAATGAGTTTCATTATGATATTTTCATATAGGTATGTAATGTATTTTGAACATTTTACCACCCGTTTGCCTCCTTTCACCTTCCACTTCTGCTAATCCCTTTCCTCTTTCCATCTATCTCCCATTCTATTTCCATGTTTTTAAAAAAAGATTTTGTGACTCAAAGAGTCTAATTAGCATTGCACACAGAAACAAGGGTGAGGGGTTAATTACAGGAAAATGGTCACGTGCCAGTCAGTGGCTATAATACTGAAAAAAAAAAAAAAAGAACAACAACAACAAAAAATCTTCCCTTCCCCCATAAACCATTAACTGCCTCTAAATCCTCAGAGAGGAGTGGAGCCTCAGATGAACCCCAGTCCGTGACAGGATATTGAGGAGCCTAATCTTGCTCAGGTCCTCACAGCTACTTGGAGTTCAAGTGCAATGGCCATGGTGTGCTCAGAAGGTAGTGTTTCACAGCACTCCACCCCTTCCTCTTGTGTTATATTCTTTCCCCTCCACCCTTCTGTGATGTTCCCTGAGCATAGCTGATCATCCAACAGTCACTTATTCTAAGAACTTTGATCAGTTATGAGTCTCTGCAGTGACCTCTACCCAGTGCAAGAAGAAATTTCTTCCACCAAAGCTAACAGTGGCACTTAATCTGTGTGAATAAACATAAATATTTAAAAGGCAGTTTGGCATGCACACTAAGGACAGATAACATTGACTGAAATTTTTCCTCACAATTTTGCAGAATGAGAATGACCCATGATTCTTTGGAATCGTGTTTAATAGTAAGTTTGTTGAACATTTGATTGTTATATTTAATTCACTTAGCTCTACCATGAAATTATAGAAACCATGGTTAAGTATCTTGCTTTTCAAATTGCAATTGCCCAGAATACTTGGTGTCTCTGAATCAAATGAATGGATTTGCTAAAGAGTATAGAAGTAAAATTGTGATAAGGTTTTGAAATGGGAAGTGGGGCAGAAGCTAGGGTTTCTAGTCTAAGATTTAAAATATAAAAGCACATATTATGTATTTTTATTTTAAACTTCATTTATTTTATGTGCGCGTGTGTATCAGAGGGCACAGTGTGTCCCTGTGGAGGCCCAAAGGTGACTTCAGAATTCATCCTGGATTGCTCCTACCTCCTTTTTGCTTCACTCTGGGGTTTTTCCAGGCTCAGCTCACCAGGGCCTAAAGTACAGGCTGTTACCGTTTCTGCCTGGTGATTTTTAAGTGGGAACTGGGATCCATACTCAGGACCTTCTGTTTTTGAAGCAGAGTCTTAACCCCTGAGATATCTCTCCAGCCCAAATTATGTATTTTTGTATGTCTTTAAAGAGCAGTGGTGTGGCAAGTTTAGAGCTAAAATAGTTCCTTCTTAAGAAGTAACTAAAAACCTACATAGCTCAAAATTTAAATTTAAAAGATAATGTTATTGTGACTTTTTCCTAACAAAACAAAGCAATTTTTAAAATTTAATTTCCCTATACTCTGAAATGTAATCTGTACTGGTCAGGGGACTCAAATAACAGATAAAGATGATTTACTGTTTAGTGAAATACCAGTCTGAAATAGACAGCTTATTCCCTCCCTTCATTTCCCCTAGATCAGCTGTTTATGTTTAACTCTCATTTATTACTTCAAGAGTCATATTTACACTTCTTCAGTAACACTTTATCCATATGTTCTTTGGTATTATATATTATATAAGACTTTTCTAGGGCAACTTCCTAATCTTCTCATTAAGACAATGTCATACTATCCGGAATAACTCTATAGAAGATGTCAGATAAAATCACCACCAAAATATCCCTATAGAAAATGTCATCTGACAACACTTATGGACTTCCTTTCATTTTTAACAGTGTAGTCTTTGCCAGGTTGTTCTTTCTATTTAGATAGCTAGGATGCTTTCTTTTCCTTCTATTGACAAAAGAAAAAAAAAGATCTTCTGAAAATACTTCGCAATTCACTTGCTATCAGATAATTGAATTTAGCTTCCTTAAAAGAATTATAAAGTTATTTTTCTTTGTTATAATATATAACCTTATCTAAACAAATGATTGCTATTTGGTTCAAAGGTTCATATTGGACTGCTGTGCTTTAACACAATGTATAAAATCCCAGGTGCAGTGGTACGTGCCTACAATCCCAACCATTTGTGAGACTGAGGCAAGAAGAACTCAAATTCATGACCGTCCTTGGAAACTCAGTCAGAACCTGGAAAGAGGAGCCAGAGAGGGAAGGGGAGAAAGAGAGAGAGAGAGAGAGAGAGAGAGAGAGAGAGAGAGAGAGAGAGAGAGAGAGAGAATTCATTAGTTTATAAGGTAGTGTGTGTGTGTGTGTGTGTGTGTGTGTGTGTGTGTGTCTGTGTGTGTGTGTTGTTCATGTTTGTGTGCAGAGGCTGGTGGTCAATGTCAGGTATCTTTATCAATTGCTCTCCCTCTTATATTTTGGGACAGTGTCACTTTGATTTGATTAGGCTGACTGACCAATAAGCTTCAGGATTCTGCCTTATCCCATCCCCCTAGTTCTGAGGTTATAGACCTGTTATAGTTAGATACAAGTGTCAATGGGACCAGTCTTTGGATGGGTAGGTAAGATGGAGGGAGTTTGCTAAGGAATGTGGTATTCTTTGGTATACTTGACCGACATGCTGGTCTGGCAAGTAAAGATTGTCCTTCTCTCAACAATAGATACAGCGTAGCCAGTTCCCTTGGCCCTTGGTGTTGGTGTGGACTCTCCTGCAAAGCTAGATCAAGGACTGTAATTGGCAATAGAAAGAATAAAATCCCTTGTTCCCATAAGTCGTTTTGTTGTGAATTTATTAGCATTGCAGGTTAACTGCTTCAAGACCACACTTGGCTTTTAACATGAGTGCTAGGATTTGAACTCAGGTACTCATGATTGTACAACAGCACTTGACCAGGCCATCTCCTCAGCCCTTTATAAAATATTTGCTGGGCAGATTGATACAATTTTTTTGAGTTCCTTGACTACCTAGACAGGGAATCAATTTAACAAGTTTTCAAGATTACATTACTGGTAGTTAGTGGTTAATTTAGTGTTAGCATTAACTTTTGAGAAAGAGAGAGAAAGAGATTGGAGCCTTTTATGTAGAGGTCTGAGGACAATTTTGTGGAATCAGTTTTATCTTTATATTTTTATATGGGTTCTGGGGATCAAATTCAGGTTGTTAGTCTTGTTTGCAAGCGCCTTTACCTATTAAACCATCTCACTGGTCCTGACTGACATTTTTGTATTCAAAAGTATCACAATGTGCAGATGAACTAATTAAGCTTTAGTTACATAGTATCAAAACAGACTCAAGGATTTCATCTGTAAAATAGGTATAATCATAGTTATCCTCTTTGAGATAGATTTACCATTTTAAGAGATGACAGATAAAATAAGTTTAATATACTCTAATTAAGTAGTACAGTATCCTAAAAATTACTCCACAGTTTACAAATACATTGTGACCTTAATATGTCTCATTCTTCTCTGATCTATTCTTGGTACAAGACATTCTTAACTTTTACTAGAACCTACCACTCTTTTTGAAGTAGGTCCAATTGACAAAAAGAAAAAAAAAAAAGTAATTCCCTTTTTGCACAAAATGAGGTTGTGTCATTTACGGAAGATTTGTGTAGTTTTATATAGCATGTTCTCCACAGTCTTATATTCCTATATTTTTAAGTCTCAAAAGTGATGCCTTTGAGTTCCACATCTGGAATTGGGGTATATGAAATACTGCTCGAAAACCTTATATCTATTATAAAACTCATAGGAATTTTCAGTATGAAATTATGACTATCTAATACAATTAATTCTCCAACCAGATTGCACACTAGTTCCTGTCCATACTATAAATCACTGTGTCAACTTTAAAAAAAAAAAAACAAAAAACCCTGTGTGTGTGTGTGTGTGTGTGTGTGTGTGTGTGTGTGTGTGTATTAGGAATCATCCTGGATTGCTTCTACCTCCTTCTTGCTTCACTCTGGAATTTCCCAGGCTCCGCCCTCCAGGCCCGGAAGTGCCGGTCGCTGCTCACATCATTGGTCCTTGTCCTCTGCTCTTGCTGTGCATATGTCATGGCCAGTTCCTTCTGCTCCTGATGTCAATGGAAATCTCCTGCCATAATCAACTGTAATCTGGAATTGTGAGCATGAATAAATTCCCCTTGTTCCGCTCATAATTTAAGTTAGGCTTTCATCACAGCAATAAAATCATGCAGCTATGACAGTCTTTCGCCCTATGATACACATAGTCTGGTTAGAAGACTTTCATACTAAGGTCATTTATTAGCTACACAGTCCTTTGTGTGTGATCTTGAAATCCAAAAGTCCCTGAACACTTTTTTGTTTAGGTAATACACTAAGCAAGAAAATCTAACCCAAGATGAACTCACTTAGCAGAAAAATCTGGCTTGAACAGATGGGGAAGCATTTATAGTCTTTATTACATTTTCAGAGAATATTCATGTTTCATTACAAAAATATTGGTGTTTTTGATTATTTTTTCACTTTGTATGCTATATATGTGTTATCTTTTGAGAGTCAAAACTTCTGAATTTTGGGCTGGAGAGATGGCTCAGGGGTTAAGCCTCTGCCTTGCAGGCGGAAGGTCCTGAGTTCGGATCCTAGACCCCACGTATAGACGCCGGGCGGAAGCGGGGGCGGCCTCCGTTTCTGGTCCTGGTAGGGCGGAGCCTGTGAATCCCGGGGCAGAGTAAACAAGGAGGAGGTGGAGGCGGCCATGGTGGTTCCCGAATTTGCCCATGGTTCTACACACACATATATACATACACACATACATACACACACGCGCATACACGCACTATTGAATAAATAAATAATAATAAAAAATATTTTTAAAAAAGAATGACCTTTCAGAGACTATGAGACTCACGTTGAATGATTATAGTAGTCAGTAAAGACTTTATTCCCCATTAATGTCTGAATATATTTTTATATATATTTTCCTCTTTTTATATCTTGATTCAAAGGATGGTCTTAATTTTTGTAGTCCCCAGATCACCTAGGTAATGCTTTATACATAGTATGGTTATAAAAATTACCAAGCCTCTTGGCAGATCCATACATCTTCATTCTGTGATTTAAGTTTGTGTCTCTTTTTTCTGGATAAAACATTAATCATTAGCACTCAGTGACTTTAATTATATAAGGATTACAAAGACTGGGTCATATGAACTTAGATTTTCCAGGGACTTTCTATTTTTTTGTAGAGATTTCTGAATCTGTATTGAATATAAATAATTTAGTAATTTAGATGGAAATCAAAAATATACTAATGATCATTTCACATTCATTGTGTGCAAAGTATTGAAGTTACTATGTGTTCTCTGTCTTTAGGTTGTTTAGGACTTAGTAAGAAGTTATTTTAGTTTAAAAATAATTAAACACAAGGAGCAATGAAGTTTACATGTGTTTAGCCAGAATGAATCAACATGAAAGTGTGGTATGACTGGCTAGTCAACCTTTTGTTGGATCTCAGTTACTTAGTATTTCATAATGTAAACGTTTTGATGCAATGCACTCCTTAGTTCATATGAAAATGATTTACTACATGAAACTTTTTTCCTTAAAAATTAACTTGAAGTGTAGTGTTTCTACATGACTATCACTAGAGATAATAGAGGCCTACCCTTGTGCCCCTCTTGAATCCCAAGCATGTGAGAACAGTATCATGCTCATCTCTCTGTGTTGTATTAACTAATGGTAAAAATATTTGGTTGCAACTACATAGCACTATGATTGACTGGTGAACATTTTAATAAAGGAGATCTAAATAAAGATAAACTTTTTAAAAGAAAGACATCGCTGGTGCTTGATTACCTGTTCTGTAGGGTATTTATGTAGTCTCGTCAGTTAATTTAGATGAGAGTATTTGAAGTTACCAGTTTCTGACAGTCTTTGTAGAATAAACCATTGTGTGAAAAATTCTTGTAGGTGCTTTCCTAAACAAGGAAAATTTTTTAAACTTTTGACTGTGACCCACAATATGGAATAAATATATATATAATTTAAGCAAAATTTCTGAAATAAAACTTTACTACTCATAATTCTCATGAGTTTTAAAATTCTCTTCTAATCTGTTTTAGTCTTTTAAAATTCTTGGTCAGAAATCCACTAAATTAATTCCTAAGTCTCTAAAAGGTCATAACCTATGGGCTGAAAGATTAAGTCAAACATTTTTTAAAGGGAAAGTTACTATGTATTCTTACCACATACATATTATTTAAATGTTTGTGAAATGTTTCAGTTGTCCTTAATTTAGTTTCAGAAATGTTACCGTGTCATCGAGATTTACATATAGATTGTAAGAAGCCATTGAAAGACATCACAAGAAAATTGCTAGTAAGGAGAAGACAAAGATCTCCTCATACATGAGGAGAAGTTATGACATGCTTAAAAACACAAACACCTTAACTTTTTCCAGTATAAAATTTTACAGTCAAGTACTGACATATCTTTTATGGAAGTTACAACTTTAATCGGAATGGAAATTAACTTTACAGAATGAGTTTATTTTTCTAATAGTTTTATCTAGAAGCTACCACTTTACCACCATATAGTGGCTTTTACCTAACTGCTTTTACAGGTAAATAAATGCCCATGTTAAGCTTTAGTTTAATAAGGTATTTATTTCCAAAAGATATTTGCATCTTATATAATTTGACATTTTCTTTATTATCATTCTTCAAATGATGCTCATATTCAAAAACTATTTGTGTTTAAATTACATTTTTCTCTTTTAATAATTCAACTTCCCCTGTACTATTTGCTTAATTTACAACTTTAGTATATAAATTAATAATCTAAATTTCTAATTCATACTTAAGTCTTTTTGTAGAGATTTTTATAAGTATCTTGATACCTTATAAATTCAACTCAAAATCATTGTAATAAACACCATTAGAATAGAAATTTCTGGAAAGCTTGCCAGGTATTTGCTAGGTATTGGTAATTTTTTTGTAGCAATATTTTCTGTTTAGCAAGATTTTTAATTCACTAAAATTTTGGGGGATTCAATTTATTCAAGTAAATAAAATACACAATTTATTATGAGATTCTCACAGTGTTAAATTATGTATATCAGTTTTATAAATCCTTTGCACATATTGATATATCTTGAAAATTAATGATTTTTTCTTAGTCACATACTAAGTTTTTCAGTGGAATATTCTCTTCCTTTTCCCAATTTTTCCTTTCCAATTATTACTTTTTAAAATTTCTTTTTATATCACAAATAATTAGTGTACTTCATACATTACAGAAATTCAACATGTGTATACTGATTAGTTTTGTAAGCTTAGTTACTTGATAAGTAATTTTGGTTCATAGAGAAACTGTGATGGTAATGTTGTGTGGTGAGTAATGAATTAGGATTAGAGGTTAAAAACCTAGGTCTGTAATTCTATGTGGGTTTGTGTTTGCTTTTACTACCTCAGTGATTTTTAATGTATCCTTCCATTTTCTTTTTTTTAATATAATACATTTTTTATTATTATTTTAGCTCATACAAACTTAATAGGTACACCAGTTCCCTCCCTCCCTCCTCCTCCCCCCTACCCCCTGCTCCCCCTCCCCTCACCCGTCACGCCCCATCCCCCGGTGCCTCCTGCCCGGATTCCCAGAGTCCTTTCTTGTGCATGCCTGACTCTCCTCTGGGCCCTCCTCTTTGATGACATACAAGGACCCAGTGGCATTTCCCTGAACCCCTTCCTGTGTTCCCCTTAAGCATAGGAACACTACTGAGGCTGTCAATCCCTTGCCTCCAAGGATCTTGGTGCCTTTAGCAGATGCTAGACTTTGTGAGGTCAATAGTGTGTTGGACATTGCGCCGGGCATACAATGTCCAATTATGATTGCTTCGGCCCTAACTTGTGTGGAGTATCTTGCAAATCATTGCTCCTCCCATCCTTTTGCTCTTACACTCTTACCACCCCCTCTTCCGCAAATGTCCCTGAGCTTCAGGATGGGAGAGATTAGTCTGGCCTAGTTCTAGGTGGTTGATATAGAGTCTCTGAAGTTCTGGATTGTGGTTCGTTGATTTTCTTTTGCAGTTTTGTTGCTCCTGTAATGCCCTTCACTCCATCGTGATGGGCACTGTATGTCACCCCCTGGCCAGAGACAGAAAGCTGTTAAACTGGAGTCTTATTATAAGAGCACATTCAAGGGTAGATGTAATACTTATACCCAAAATTGGAATCGCAGGGTCATATGGCGTTAGGCAATGGGAGGGGTCAATCACCCATTTGCAAAATGGTTACTTTTTAATCTGCCGGACTATATGCCCAACCCTTCTGGTGAGTTCATACCCCCTTAGTTGTAAATGATCAGGAACGAATTGTGAACTTAACTAGGTGTCACATTACTTTCTTGCAGACCTTTTCCATTTTCTTATCTGTAATTTACATATTATTAACGTTTGTCTATTTTGTAGCAAAGTATGAGAATGATATGCCTTAATAATAATATTTAAATTCTATATAGATAGAGTGACTTAGCAAGTCTCTTCATATATAATTCATGGTGATTAGATGAGAAAAACTATTTTGGCCTAGCAGATATCACTGATAATTTGAAAGAAATATTTGGTGAATAAACTTAAATCATGATTTCTTTTCTAGAATAAGTTGGTGTATTCTTTTCCTTTTCAGAGAGTATTGTTCTATTTCCCTTTGAGAAAACAGAAAAAAAGGGACCTATTCTGAAAAATTCTTAGTCCTTAAACAAAGAATAATTTAAATGTTTTCTACTGACATACTATTTATTAATTTAACGTTTTTGATATTCTGCATGTGAATATTAGCCATCTTTGTTGACTCATTCATTTATGTTTTGTTGTTGGGTATTGGTAAATACCTTGACACAAGATTTTGAATGACTGCTCATATCCATGCTCCATCTAATATCAATTTGCTTGTTTTTCACTGAAAATAAGTTCCATTTATGTAAAGAAATGCTCATAGTGCTTGACATAATAGATAGGTAATAATTATGGCTGCTGATAATACCTTTTAATTTGTATATGCATTTATAAATTTCAATCAACTTACACTTCACATTTTTAATTTATTGTAGATCATATTATTTTTACTTCTATTTCTCAAGCTTTCATTTTGTACAGCTCTCTTAAGTAGAAACAGTATTCCCTAATCTGGTCTACTGTCTTATTTCTTACATTTATTTTCCATTTTGATAACTTTTTGCATATACAATTGTTAACATTTCAGTTGGAAAACTGAAAATACATAAAATTCAAAATTGTCACTAATTTGAAAATTATTCTGTGGTATCGAATATTTTCAATTCTATATTACAAGTTATGACAATTTAAATCATTTAATATTTAACCATATAATAAAGGACATTTAGTTAGCTAACTAGTTTATTTTAGTTGTACAATTTTATGTAAATTTTATTATAATTATAGAAGCTAAATTTGGACTATTTTTATAAGCAACAAATACTGGGGAATTTTTAGCCAGTTGAAGATAAAAATATATAAAGCAATGTAAATATAACAATTTAGAAGTCATGTGCTCAATTATACATTACTTATAATATTATTAAGGACAACTTTTAATTTTTCTCAAGCTGCTATTTATTTTTATTTTTTCACCAATATGTGAACCTGTTACAGTTATCCCATTACAGTGATATCAAGTATGATTCCTTTTTACTTCAAACATTTATGATAATTTGTTTATAAAATTATAAAAGTGGAAGTTAATCAAACAGCTTAATTTTTCCTAAAGAAGAAAATGAGGATATTCCTATTGCATGTATGTGACTTAATGAATATTGTTTTGGATTCTCTTTTCAGGAACCTTTCCCAAAATGTTTGGAGAGGCTTAAAAAATATTGGCAGTTTTTGTTTTGCATAGTGAATGTGTCAGGAACTGTTTGCACAACGAACCAAGGTCGGCTTAAGATTTTTGGCTGTGGTTTTGCACAAGAAAAGGTTCTGCTTCCAGTTCCTGCATATTATTTTTTTTTATTGGTTGCTGGATTTCCTATTCAACACCATTTTACTTTCATTCTTCAGGTCATTAATCTGTTCATTTTGAAAGGTTAAGTAATTAAAACAATTTAAAAAGGTTTGTGTGTGAGAGAGAGAGGTTGTTGGAATATCTACAAAAGCCATAAAAATGCTCGTCTAAACCCTCAAGATATAGATGATGTCATAAGTAGTCTGAGGCTGGAAATTGTACAACATTATTTTAAGAACTTCTATTGATTTTTAAGTCAAGTAAAAACTGTCCTTACTTTCCAAAACTCCTGATGAACTGGAGAATTTTTACACATGCATTTTCAGAAAAGTAGTCTCTTAGTATATTCAATTTTGACTACTTTGGCTTGGAGACCCAGAAATCTGGAGCTTGATTTGTGGTTAGCTTATGTTTTTCAGCTACCTGTTTGCTAACTCCTTTAAAATGTGTTAATTTTTTATCTGTTTTTCCTATTTCTTTCAGCGTAATTACATCATCTCCTTAGCCAGGAGATATGCTGTCTGCTCCTTGACTGTGAGTCATTAGTGAAGATTTTAATTTTCTCTTGGCATTCTTTGATACAGGTGAGTACTTGCATTTGGTTTGCTGAGCTTCATTATCAGAATTTTGCTGATTGTATTGTCAGTCCTGTATTTTTTGTTTTAGCAATTTCTTTCCTAAAGTTTATATATTCTACTTTCCTGCTTCTGGTTTGTTCCCTCCCACACACACCCGTCGTGCACCCTTCCAATTCTCTGACTTCTGTTCTCTAGTTACTTTATCATTTACAGAGATCCGTGTGTGTGTGTGTGTGTGTGTGTGTGTGTGTGTGTGTGTATCTAGATAAATATCGATATGACACCCAAGTCACTAAATCAACTAAATCTTCCTTATTCTGAAAAATTTTTAATTTTTTTTATTTATTCAATTGTGTGTGTGCGCATGTGTGTATGTATGTGTGTGTGTAGAACCACGGGCGAATTCGGGAACCACCATGGACCGCCTCCACCTCCACCTTGTTTCTCTGCCCCGCGATTCACAGGCTCCGCCCTACCAGGACCAGAAACGCAGGCCGCCCCCCGCTTCCGCCAGGGATCTATATGTGGGGTCTAGGATCCCAACTCAGGACCTTCCGCCTGCAAGGTAGAGGCTTAACCCTTGAGCCATCTCTCCACTCCCGTCATCAACTTTTTTAACCGGCACCTTACTTCCTTAGCTATCTTGCTGACTCCAAGTATTATTTTAAAAAATTACTTTGAAAAATAATCATTTGAAATCTGAGAGCTTCTTCTTCCAGAACTTTTTTTTTTTTTTTTTAAATCAGTTCTTACCTTCGAAAGAGCCTTTTGGGGAGGAGGACTGGAGAGATGGCTCAGGGGTTAAGACTCTATCTCACAAGCAGAAGGTCCTAGTGGGGATCCTAGATCTCACATTAAAAAAAAAAAAAAAAAAAGGCCAGGCAGAAATGGCGGTAGCCTGCACTTCCAGTCTTTGTGGGCAGAGCCTAGGAAATCCCAGGGTGAAGCAAGAAGGAGGTGGAAACAATACAGGATGATTCCCGAAGTCATCCTTGGTCCTCCACAGGGACACATGTACCCTCTAATACACACACACACACACACACACACACACACACACACACACAATGAATGAATAAATACTTTTTAAATTAAAAAAAAGAGACTTTGGTGGGATACATGTACCCTCTAACACACACACACACACACACACACACACACACACACACACACAATGAATGAATAAATACTTTTTAAATTAAAAAAAAGAGACTTTGGTATGTAGATTGTGAAGGTTTAGCATAAAATGAAGAAGTGGAGTGATCCGATGAATCAAATCTGTTCTGATATTCAAACCAGATAAAATAGATTACAAAATAAAGTTTCTCTTTGGAAAACAATCACTTGATTGTCATTATCTCAGGTTGTCAACTAAACAAACAAAAAAACCTTTTCCATGTTTTTGGTGCCATATTAATCTGATTAATGACACACTGAGTGTTCTGTACAAATTTTATTGTCCCACAAGTAAAAAGAAGTCCCATACCATATACTACCCATGCACATGAATAATTGAATTCAGTTTTCCCTTCTCAGTGGAAGAAGTGAAGCGTAAGTTAATGTAGCTTGGTTGTGGGGAAAGGAATTCCTGAAAAGGTTGTGGGTCCTCTAGACTAGCCATCTCAGGAAGAACGAAAGATAAGGGAAAAGGGATGAGCTCCGGTTTTGTTGTTGTCCTTTCTTTTCAGAATTCGTCCAAAGATTTCTCATATATATATGAATTGAACATTGGGCTGGAGAGATGATGGCTCAAGGGTTAAGACTCTGCCTTTCAAGCAGAAGGTCCTGAGTTGGGATCCCAGGTCGCATGTAAAACCTCCAGGTGAAGAACTGCAGCAGCCTGGTTGTGCGGGTGGAGCTTGGGAAATCTCAGAGCAAAGCAAAGCAAAAAGGAGGTGGAAGCAATCCAGGATGATTCCCGAAGTCACTTCTTGTCCTCCATACGGCACACAGCAGCGCCTTCTCTCTCTCTCTCTCTCTCTCTCTCTCTCTCTCTCTCTCTCTCTCTCTTCACACACACACACACACACACACACACACACGAAAGAATTGGAATTGAACATAGCAACTGATTTTCTACTTTATTCTGAATTTCCCTCATTTCTCCTTAGTATTTTTGCTGCATATATATATATCTAATTTGCTTTTGAGATTAGCATTTCAGGTTTCTGTATGTCACATTCTATTGGTCCTTCTTTGTGTATTCAGTTTACCCAGCCATTTCTACTTTTTCTATATCGCTATCTTCTGCCTTCATATCCCCACATTTCCCCTAAGTCAAGACAATACCAAATTGTCCATTGAATGTACCATTGAATGTACCTATTTAGATGACACAAACCACCTTATTAGTATTATTTTTTAGTAAAACCAAGCTAAATTCCTCCTAAAGTCATTATTTTTCTTTTACATGTAGCACACTCAATAAATCTAATGAACAAAAAAAAAAAAAAGAAAAGAAAAGAAAAAAGAAAAAAAAAAGCTGGAACCCCCTAAACTCTTCTTTTGCAAAGTTTTTTTTTTTTTTTTTTCATCTAACATTTACCCTGTTCTATTTTAGCTATTGTTGCGGGAGCAGTCTTCTCTCTGTTTGTCAAATATCCTCTCTGGATTACTAAATGTTACAGGGTCCCTGTTCTGGTGCGAAATGTTACGGGGTTCCTGTGTTCCGGATTTGGAGATTGAAACCAGAACACATGCAGAGGATTAAGGTAGAATTTATTAGCGGAGAGAAAGGCTGGAACTCATGGACTCCAGACGTGGAGTGTCATGAGGGGCTAGGGAACCCGGGAGAACTCATGAACCCCAGGTGTGGAATCCATGAGAACCAGGCAGCTGGAAACCGAATTCATGGCACCCCGAGTGCCATGAGGGGCAGGTGCCAAAGTGGCTGCCAGGGTCAGGTACATTTATACACCTAAGCAAGCCCGGGAAACTGGCCTTTTCTCATTGGTTAGCTCCCATTGGGCCCCAACCCAGTTGCTCCTGGGAGCTGCTCCCATGTGGGGCTGGAGACATAGTTGTTTGTTGGACGTGGAGAGCTCATCTCCATAATCCTTTCATCAGGAAGTTGGCCATCTTATCTCTGAGAGGAGTCAGCTCCTCAGCAGGGGTGTTCCTTCAGGGAGATCCCAGTAGTGGAGGATGGCCTTCGGGAATTTCAAAGATCTTCAAAGACTTTAGAGATCCATCCCAGTATAGCTGTTCTAATCCTGCCTTAGTTATCAGTGATTCATGTAATATGTGCACATGAACAGATCACTTTCCCTTCAATTATTTTTTAATGAATTCCTATCATCTACAGAAAAAGATAGCTAATCAGTGATTAGCTCTTGCCTACCTCTCAGATACTTGCTTTAGCAATATGGAAATATGTGTGATTCCCAGAATTTATTGTAATACTTACTCATGCCGCTGTGCCTCAGCTTGTGTTCTTCTTCCTTGCCTAAAACTATATTCTTCCATCACTTCTTGCTTGCCCAGGTGACTACTGCTTATCTTTCATGACTCTGCTCTGATGGCTTTACTTCCAGGAAATCTTACTGTGACCTTTGATTTTTTCCAAAAACTCTGTCCCAGCACTTATCTGCTTATCTATGGCCAGTATCCACTAAAAGAGCTCTTCCCGAGCAGAGGCCAGACTATAGCTGGCTTTGTGAAAGTGTTGTAAAACATATCTGTCGAACTTAAATTTTTTCAGCTTTATGTAAAAAAAAAAGTGCTAAATGGAGGTGACAAAAGAGAAAACTATGCCAAACAAAAAAAATATACGTTTCTGATAACTTTATTGATGAAAAACAGCTGATCCAATATTCGCAACTTTTAACTTTTTCCTATTTTAAATGGAGTGAGGCATATACCATTTCATCCTGAGGTTTTTGGCTCAGAATTTTTTCTGTATTCTTTATGGAATGGACCTGGACAATTTTTGACATTATTAATAAATCCTCAGATGATTTTAGAAAGATAAGTTCTGCATAGCAGGTGTATTTCACAGTGTATGCTGACAGCAGAGGAAAATGCAGACAGTTGACTCCTGCTCTTGAACATCATGTGGAGCCATTCCCCGAAGGCTGCTGGCAGATGCTGTATGGAGAGCTTGGACTGTCCACATTCTTGGAAAGATGACAGTTGGAAAATGTTGCTTTCAGCCAGTTATTTACAGTTTTACATTTCATGAAGTTTAAGCTCTCAAAGAATTTAAAAGAAAAACAGAATTTAAGCAATTTAAGGAGGCATATTAATACCAATCTCCACTTTCACTGATCTTCATAAAATTTGACTCACTTCCCATGTGTTTCTGGGAGAATTTCTTTAGGCCTTATGGGATGTGAGCAGTTGAAAGCAATAATGAGGCTCACAAAAAAGGTTTCCAAGCCACACATGCACTTCTCGATTCATAAGAAGGGCAAAGGAAATGCTGTATGGTTTATGTGAGAGAAAACAATTCTCCATGGTATCTTTGCTCAGTTGTTTGATGAGTACTGTTTTTTCAGCTGCTTCATTAGGAACATAGGAAAATTATCACTTTATTCTAAAAGAGAATCATTCATCTTTTTAGACATTTTTAACATTTATAACTGCTTAGTAGTTTCATTGATTCTCCTGAAAGTTATATTTGACTCTTATAGACTAGTGATCCCAAATAAAGGCTTTGTGGCTCAATTTATTTGTTTTATGCCTGAGTTATCCAGAAGAGTAATTAATAGGGAACAAATATATTATTTACCTTAATTTAAATTTAAACATACATGGCTAGCAGACCTAGATCAGAGAATATCACTAATAATTTTTGTTAGAGCATTTGAGTGTGATAAAAGTATTATCCATAAAAATCAGCCAATCCATGATGTATAATGCTGTTTATATGTCTTCCTACTAGAGAAATGTAAAGTTGTACATTTTGAAAAAATATTTTATTTATTTTAGCACATGTGTGTGTGCGTGTGTGTGTGTGTGTGTGTGTGTGTGTGTATCAGAGGGCACTGTGTGTCCCTGTGGAGGACCAAGGGTGACTTCAGGAATCATCCTGGATTGCTTTTACCGCTTTGCTTCATTCATGGGATTTTCCTGGCTCCGCCCACCAGAGCCAGAAGTGCAGGCTGCCACCATTTTTGTCTGGTGGGACTTGGGATCCAAACTCAGGAACTTTCTGCTTGCGAGACAGAGTCTTAACCCCTGAGCCATCTCTCCAGCCCACATTTTATACAATTATTTATACAAAATAAGATTTGTTTTTGATATTTTAGAGATAACTGAGCATATTAAAAAGATACTGCAATTGAGTGAACTCTGAAATCTATAGAAGCATGAAGGTGGAAGAGTGGGATGGAATGGTGAAGGAAGAGAGGGAATGGGAGGGAAAGGAGAGGGAGGAACCCTCTGCTGACCTGGGATGATTACTCAATATGCTTGTAAAAGTAGAAAAAATTAATAAAAAAAGATGCTGTAATTGTTCTCAGGAATTTATAACGTAGATATGGAAGAGATGATAGTAGTTATAGCTGTATATCAATAATTTTATTATTTATTTGTATTATTTTTATCATTTTCATGTGTATGTGGGGGTATGTGCATATGTGTATGTATGTTTGCATGTTGGTGGGTGTACATGTGTGTGCAGATGTGTATACACATGAGTGAGCATGTGGAGTTCTGAGGGTGCAGAATCGTTCTTGATCCACTCTTCCACCTTACTGCTTTTGAGGCTAGGACTACTCTAAACCAAGGAATTGCCAGTAGAGCTGGTCACTAGTCATCTTGTGCTGGGGGTTCCTATACTCCACCTTTCAAAAGGTCACATTTTTTTTAATTTTTTTTTTTATTCAATTGTGTGTGTGTAGGACCACAGGTGAATTCGGGAACCCCGTGGACCGCCTCCACCTCCTTGTTTACTCTGTCCAGGGATTCACAGGCTCCACCCTACCAGGATCAGAAGCGCAGGCCGCCCTCGCTTCCGCCCGGCGTCTAGGATCCGAACTCAGGACCTTCCGCCTGCAAGGCAGAGGCTTAACCCCTGAGCCGCCTCTCCAGCCCCTCAGGTCACATTAAAAAAAAATATTATTTATTCAATTGTGCGTGTATGTGTGTGTGTGTGTGTGTGTGTGTGTGTGTGTGTAGAACCACGGGCGAATTCAGGAACCACTATGGACCGCCTCCACCTCCTCCTTGTTTACTATGTCCCGGGATTCACAGGCTCTGCCTTACCAGGACCAGAAACGCAGTCCACCCCCGCTTCCGCCTGGCGTCTATACATAGGGTCTAGGATCAGAACTCAGGACCTTCTGCCTGCAAAGCAGAGGTTTAATCCCTGAGCCACCTCTCCAGCCCCCCTTCCAAGTCATATTTTAAGTGGAATCTAGGACTCCAAACTTGACTCTTTCTTTTTTTTTTTTTTTGTACAGCAAATGCTTTGACATTTGAGCAATTTCTCCAGCATTATCTTAACTTTTTTAAATGCTTGTATGTATGTATGATGCTTAAATGTGTGTATGTTCACATGTGTGTGGGTGTAGTTGTATGTGTACAAATGTATGTGTACAAATTTATAACCACATGGGGGTGTGTATGGAGATCCAAAATTAATGTCTGGTGTCTTCTTCTGTGATCCTCCACCTTAATTTTAGAGGTAGATTCTGCCTCTGAACCTTGTCTCATCAATTTGGCAAGAATAACTGGGTAGCAAGCCTTAGGGATCCACCTGTCTCCACCTCCTGCTGTACTTGGCTTTTTATGTGGATGCTGACTGGGGATGTGAACTCAGGTCCTTGTGCTTGTATGGCAAGCACTTTATTGACTGAGTCATGTTCTCCTCTTTTGCTACTTTCAAGGAAAATTTCTAAGACTTGACATTCTAGGAAAAGAGAGTCAGCTATTGTACATGGTAATTGCACCTAAAGACTTCACCATTATAAATTAAATCAACTACAATAAATTGTTGAAATTTCTACCTTGAAGTTAAGGATGGAGGGAATTATCAAAAGGGATATGGTATGTTAAAAGACAAATATAAAGGAAAGAAGAAAGTCAACAGAACTAATTCGATTTAGAAAATTTGAAATTACTTAAAATGTGTATCCAGTTTTTTTTTGGTTTTGTTTTTGTTTTTTTGCTGGATCCGATTGTGATCCTCAATTACTTCAGAGGTCTGGGAAAATAGAAATTAAGGAAGTGAAAGAAGATGAACTACCTGTAAGATGCTGTTGCCCAATGGGAGAAAATGTGACGAGGAAATAGTCTTTAAATCCAGCACAGATCCCAGCACAGATCCCACGTGTGGACTACTCTAACCACTTAGCGCCTCTATTAGATTGTAAATAAAGCTCTTTTCTCATTCTGCTCTTTATTTCACTTGGTTCTTTACCATCATTCTGTTTTGTAGAAGGTCATTGTCCTCAATTAAAACATATTAAAAGTTTGCTGTATGACTGCTCTTTTTTTTTTTTTTTTAATTTGTGCCTAAGGAAAAAGCCACTATCACCCTTTTCTGCAGCATACTCCAAAACGATTAAGAGTAGTCAAACAAGGAAGCCAATTAAAGTCGAGTTTGCCTGGAGAGATGATTCCACTAACCTGAAACTAAGCCATCAAAAACATTAGGAATGCATTATTTCTGGGCTCTTTTTTTTTTTTTTTTAAAGAAGATTCAAGCTTTAATTTGAGTAGAGCTCATTTAAGATTGATGAACTTTTTCTTTCCGTCAGATTAAATTTTTGGTGACGAGCAGGCAGGTTCAATTTAGATTTTCAAGTGAAGCAGCCAAATGGAAATGTCTGGAGACATTCTTGGCACAGTTAGAAGCATGAAATGCCAAAAAATTCACGAGAAAAAGACATCTTATTTTCTCAAGGTTTCTAGTTCAGATAGGGAACTTACAAAGAAGAAATTCTTGTTTGGCTTAGTTTTTCATATTTTGGGACAGGTTTTTATGTAGTCTGTGCTGACCTCAAACTTGATATGTAGCAGAAGCTGGTCTTCAACTCCAGATGTTCTTGACAAGAGCAGGGCCACCATGCATTTTTTTTTTTTTTTTTAAGAAAGTTGGGTCTTGACTCCTTAGTTTATGAAAGAAAACCAAATATTAGCAGTCATGTATCAGAAAGCACAATGGTAAAGGAGTGTTGTTACCTGTTTTGCTTTGATAGAAGAGAAAGATGAAGCATATGCACAAGCATGCACATGCAAGAATACGAACCAAGTAGAGTCTTGTCAAAAGACAGTTGCTCTTGTAGATTAAAATGTTTGTTTGTCTGTGTATGATATCTTGCACTCATCATTCTCTCCAGAATTTTTTTGTCTTAAGAAATCATCAGAGGGGCTGGAGAGGTGGCTCAGGGGTTAAGCCTCCGCCTTGCAGGCGGAAGGTCCCGAGTTTGGATCCCAGATCCCACGTATAGACGCCAGGCGGAAGCGGGGGCAGCCTGAGCTTCTGGTCCTGGTAGGGTGGAGCCTGCGCGCACATACACATGCACATGCGCACAGTTAAATAAATAATAATAATAATAATAATAAATTAAAAAAAAAGAAATCATCAGAGATGAATTCAGAATGAATAAGAAAAAATCAAATTCAAGTGTGATTGGTAGTGTAACTATCACTTCTCGGCTTTTTGGCTAAGATCAAGTGTGGTAGTGTAACTAGAGTTGGACTGGCAAGATGGATCAGCAGAGAGAGGCACCTGTCATTAAACTTGATGACCTGAGATTGAAGATAAATAAATATAAAAAAAGAGAACAGAAAAATTGGAATAATTTTAGTGTTTACCAGTAGAGTTAAATGTAAATGAAATTATCCTAGAAAATACGTAATATAGTGGGCTATTATAAGGTTAATATAATGAATATGCAATGGCATGGAAAATGTTCATAGATTTTTATGAAAATTATTTACAAAAATATATTATAAAGTTGTACCCACATAAGAGATATAAATATCTGCATTTAATATAAAGGAAGAGAAATAAAATGAATATCCACTTCCTAAATGAAAAAAAAAAAAGGATAAGTTGAAAAGACAAGAACCTTTTCTAGTTTCAGGCTGAAGACTATAATCAGAACTGAAAAGTAAAAGGATTATTTATGATTCGCCACCAAATACTTGCTATCATTCTTTTTTATATTATTTATTATTTATTCAATTGTGTGTATATATATGCGTGTGTGTGCGTGTGTATGTATGTGTGTGCGTGTAGAACCATGGATGAATTCAGGAACCACCATGTTCCTCCACCTCCTCCTTGTTCACTCTGCCCCGGGATTCACAGGATTCATCTCTATTTACCACACTAAATACTAAAATGAAGAAAATTATAAGATATTCATTTATTTCAAATAAATGACATACTATATCATAGGATTGGGAATGTAGCTTACTGGAAGACTTTTCTCTTGCTTGAGGTGCTAGATTTAATCCCAAGCATGGTCAAAAATAAATAAATAAATAAAAATTCCCAAGCCCATGATCACATATAAAATTTGTTTTAATGAAATACAGCTACATTTCTCCAAACAAAAATATTTAGTTTGGCAAGTGGCTGGTGTTTCATTTTGCATTTTTATATATTAGTAATAGAAGATAGCTTGCAGTCTCATCTCTGGAACTGCTATAATATGGCACAAAGTCCCTGGAAAACTCCTCTGCACATGTACAGGAAAATGAGACTGAATAGATAGGGCAGGGACTTAATGATTTGGGAACCATCGTGTTGATGTGGGTCCCTGAGAACAGCCTTAAGACTTTGATTAAAATAGACTGAGGGCAAAATAGAGGGATGCCATAACTTTAGGAGTGGAGAAAAGAGGGAGAGAGAGTGAAAAAGAAAGAGAAGTGGAAGAAGGAGAGGGAAGGAACTTGTAGTTATGAAAGATTTTCATGGGGGAATGTGGGAGAGATATCAATTTTGAATATTATTGCACCTTTACTTGCAACATTCTTCACTAACCTCTACTTAGATTTCTTAAAGCTTCAGAGTGGGAACAATAGAATGAAAATTCAGAATTGGCTGCCGGCAATTTTAAAATTACGTGGCTGATAGTATTCTTAAATGATTGCTTTATTTCCAGCATTTCCTACATTTCAAGAAGCAACATAAGCACTAGTGATATAAAGATGAACAAGAAGAAATCTCTTACCTTGTACGTGCTCAGAGATGTGAGAGATTCAGGTGCTTAAAAACATGTAATGGATTCATTAATCTGGAGGCATCATATGGAGGGGAGGAACACTGTGGCAGTGGGGTGTGGTGGGTAGTTAGTGGGGTGTGGTGGGGGTACTTAGTGGGGTGTGGGTAATCATAGTGAGAAGTATAGGAATGACAGATACAGGATTGGGTTATTTCAGTAGATCTCAGGAGGTGGGTACATAGTGCTACAGGATGACTTGAGTAGATGTTCTCTTCTGAAAGTAAACATTTACAAAAATTCTTTTTTTCCAAAGCTTCATTTTTCCACTGCTGGATCTAGTAGATCTCATCAGTTGTTCCATTTGAATCACATTTTTTTCTTTTAGTATTTGTTTTCTTCTGTGAGTCAATAAAGCTTGAGTGAGGGAGAGGAAGTGATTAAACTAATTAAAACAACTTTGTGTGGAGCCCTTTCCTAGCTAAAATAATTGTTAAATAACCAGAGAACCTGAGAGCACCTGGTAGTCTGGTAGCACCACCTGCAGGAGATAAGGAAGTCTGCACAGGACTCAACACCTTGGCTGGAAGATTTCCAGTGTTCCTTCCTTGAGCCTGGTTTTAGAAGCTGAGGAGGTAGATACTCTAAGGAGCATCATTACAGCTTGGAAGTGATAAGCAGAACAACTTGAACTGACTCAGCCTAAAATAACTGAGCTTCTTAGTGCAGACTGAACAGGAAAGCAACCACCACATTCTCTCTCTTTCTCTCTCTCTCTCTCCCTCTCTTTCTTCCTCCAATGGTTGAGAATAAAGGTTATCTTGCCATCTTAAGGAGTGAAAGCATGAAGTCTGCTTTTTAGGCTTCAAGTTAGGTTTATAACATGATGAGACAAGTCTGTGTTGTGCACATTTTATGTGGACCATCTAAAGATGTTTTTTCCCAATTTAAGGATATGCCAGATGGATGTCTTATCAGCCGTCTGATGGTCCTAAGAGAGATCAGATGAAAGAAACTATGAGTTAGTATAAGTCTACAAGCTTCAACTTGAAATAAAAGGTATGATAATAGTAAGTTATTTTTCCCTTTTTTTAATCAAATCATGTCATAAAAGCTGAAAAGATTTCCAGAAGTTCTCATGCCTTTTTTTGTAGTTTTGTGAAGAAGTACAATGTATTTTATTTCTGGAATTTTTAGTTGAGGATCTTGTTATGCATCCCAGGGTGGCTGGCCTTAACTTGAGATACATCCACTCCTATAATCTGAGTTCTGTGATTATGGGCATAGGCTACGTCACCAATTCTAAAATTTCAAAATGAAGCAGCATGCACTACATGTGCAAAATGAAAAATAAGCCTTCATTATAACATTCTTTGAAGTACAAAAGGACATCTGCAGGATTGGAAGTTAAGAATTACGGGGCTAGGAAGTGTGTACCTGATACCTTTTTCGTGAAGCTTGTAACTGAGTAGGCTTGGGTGTTTGCCATTGCTAAAGAGAAACCAAAGGAAGGAGTCAAGACTGAGAACAAGGATCACATTATTTGAAGGTGGCCGGGCAGGATGGTTCTTTGGTACAGTTTAAGATTAAGAGACACACACTGCTAAGTAAACTAACGAAAACCTATTGTGAGCGACAGGGTTTGTTAATAAGGTAGATCAGATTCCGATTTGATGGGCAGCCAATCAATGAAACAGACACACCTGCACAGTTGGAACTGGAGGATGAAGACATAATTGATGTGTTCCAGGAGCAAACAGGAGGTGTCTACTAAATAGGAAACCTGCTACTTTACTTCAAAGAATTTTGTTATAGACTAAGAACACATTCTCAATTAAAAGTTGCAATTTGATTCCACCACATTCTAACTACTACAGTATAGTTTTCTTTATTCTTTCATTTTCCCTTCCCTGTTTCTTTATTGTACATAAAGTAGCTGGTATATGTGTGGAAGCATATTTTACTTTAAAAAAAATCTAAATGGCCAATGTTATGTTTTTGTTGATTCCAAATGGAAATGATATGGGGAAGAACTTCTGTGAAAAATACCCCCTCTTTCCATTAGTGGCATGATCATTCACCTCTTATTTTTACATTCCAGTAAATTACTTTGCTCATTGCTTTAACAACAACAACAAAAAACTCAACAACATAAAAATTCTTGCATATCTTGTTCAATTGGAGAATTTCGAAGTTTTTCATTTTTACTGTAAAACCAAGACAATTGGGGCCGGAGAGGTGGCTCAGGGGTTAAGCCTCTGCCTTGCAGGCAGAAAGTCCTGAGTTCTGATCCTAGACCCCATGTATAGACGCCGGGCGGAAGCGGGGGCGGCCTGCGTTTCTGGTCCTGGTAGGGCAGAGCCTGTGAATCCCGGGACAGAGTAAACAAGGAGGAGGTGGAGATGTCCATGGTAGTTCCCGAATTCGTCCGTGGTTCTACACACACACACACACACACACACACACACACACATACACACGCACACACATTTGAATAAATAATAAATAATTTAAAAAATTTAAAAAAAAACAAGACAATTTTATAACTTTTTTGTGTGTAACTGTTACATGTAGGGCCATCTGTCTTTAAGCAGGGGTAAATTACTCTCAAAAAAATGAATGATGATTGACAAGTCAACGATTCTAGCATGGATCACAGGGGAGAAAGCTCCAGGCACTAGGATCTTTTTTTTTTTTTTAATTTCCACTCATACAAACAACAGGTACACCGATCCCCTCCCTCCCTCCAACCTCACACCGCCCTGTGCTCCCTTCCCCTCCCGCCTCCTTCCCCATCCCTCAATGCCTCCCCCTCCCATCCCCGGAGCATCCTTTAATGTGCATGCCAGACTGTCCTCTGGATCCTCCTCTCCGATGAGGTGCAAGGACCCAGTGGCATCTCCCAGAACCCTTTCCTGTGTTCCCGTTAAGCATAGGAACACTACTGTGGTTGTCAACCCCTTGCCTCCAAGGATCTTAGTGCCTTTAGCAAATGCTAGACTTTGTGGGGTCAATAGTGTGTTGGACATTACGCAGGGCATGCAAAGTCCAATTCTGATTGCTTCGGCCCTAACTTGTGTGGAGTATCTTGCATATCATTGCTCCTCTCATCCTTGTGCTCTTACAATCTTACCGTCTTCTGCAAATTTCCCTGAGCTTCAGGATGGGGAGAGATTAGGCTGGCCTAGTTCCAGGTGGTTGATATAGAGTCTCTGAAGTTCTGGATTATGGTTTGTTGATTTTTTTTTTTCCAGTTTTGCTGCTCCTGCAATGCCCTTCACTCCATCCTGATGGGTATTGGATGTCACCCCCTGGCCAGAGATAAAAAGCTGTTAAACTAGAGTCTTGTTATAAGAGTATATTCAAAGGTAGATGTAATAAAAGTAAGAAACCGCAGTGAGGGAGGGGTCAATCACCCATTTGCAAAATGTTACTTTTTATCTGCCAGACTATATGCCCTCCCCTTCTGGTGAGATCAATATACGCAAATCAATAAATGTAATTCATCATATAAACCAGTCCAAAGTCCAAGACCACATGATACTCTCAATAGATGCAGAAAAAGCATTTGACAAGATCCAAAAGCCTTTTATGATCAAAACCCTAGAGACAGTTGGAATGGAAGGAACCTTTATCAATATAATAAAAGCTGTATACAACAAGCCTTCAGCAAGGATTATACTCAATGGGGAAAAACTTGAAGCATTCCCACTTCAATCAGGAACTAGACAAAGCTCTCCACTCTCACCACTTCTATTCAATATTGTACTTGAAGTCTTAGCTGACTTCATAAGTCTTAGCCATAAGACGAGAAAGGGACATAAAAGATATTCAAACTGGCAAGGAAGAAGTCAAGCTATCTCTGTTTGCAGATGACATGATCTTATACCTGAGTGATCCCAAAAGCTCCACCAGTAGGATCCTTAAAGGCAAGGAATTAAACAGTCAGAATAGAGTTCCCATACTAATTGGGAGCTCAAGTAGGGGCTCTGGGCTATGCCACTGAGTCCTGAACCCTCAGTAGGGTGGACTTAAAAGGCGATTTGGGGTTCACATAAAGGATGCTCCAGGGGTGGGAGGGAGAAGGGGGAACCACTGGGAGAAAGGAAGAGAGGAAGGGGGTGAAAGGAAGGGGGGAAGGAGAGAGTGCAATGGGGGATGACTGGGGAGGGGGGAGGGAGAGGACTGGGTTACCTATTGAGCTTGTATGATTACAAAAAAATAAAATGTGGGAGAAAATAAAAAAAATGAATCCCAGTTAATTTTCCCTTCAAGTCAAGCATCTTGTTTAAATAAACTTCTTTTTTTTTTTTTCTTAAGAATTAGGGGCTAGGATGTGGAGAGAGGGGAACTCTCCTACATTGCTGGTGAGAATGCAGGCTCATACAGCCACTCTGGAGAGCGGTCTGGAGATTCTTAACTAAATTAAAGATTGAAATGCCATATGACCCTGCTATTCCACTTTTGGGAATAACCCCCCATACAGCAAAAATTCACCTCGATAGCACAAGCACGACCATGTTCATAGCAGCACTGTTTACAATAGCAAAGTTATGGAATCAATCCAAATGTCCAACATTTGATGGGTGGATAAGGAAAACATGGTACATCTATATAATGAAATACTACTCAGCCATCAAAAATGATGAGTTAATGGAATTTGCTGGGAAATGGATGGGATTAGAAACAATTATGTTGAGTAAAGTATCCCAGACACAGAAAATTAAGCGCTGTATGTACTCCCTAATAAGTGGATCCTAGTACAAAACCCACTTAGAGACACTCAAAGATAAATCTCTGTAATAACTACAGTAATTGCTAAGATTATGAACAGGAGGGATGGGGAGGAGGGCCACAGCAGCAGCGAGAGAGGGGACCATGTTACAACAGAGAAAATAGGCCACCATCCAAGGACTGCAAGTAAGTAATAAGACATCTGGTTAAATTCACAGACTTTCCTTCCTGATCATTTACAACTGATGGGGTATGATCTTACCAGAAGGGGAGGGCGTATAGTCTGGCAGATAGAAAGTAACCATTTCGCAGATGGGTGATTGACCCCTCTCTCACGGTGGTTTCCTACATCCAATAGCCATCAGGGTGGAGCCAAGTGCATTGCGGGAGCAGCAAAACTGAAAAAAAAAATCAACAAACCATAATCCAGAACATCAGAGACTCTATATCAATCACCTGGAACAAGGCTAACCTAATCTCTCCCCATCCTGAAGCTCAGGGAAATTTGCGGAAGAGGAGGCAGTAATATTGTAAGAGCACAAGGATGGGAGGAGCAATGATATGCATGATACTCCACACAAGTTAGAGTCGAAGCAATCATAATTGGACTTTACATGCCCTGTGCAATGTCCAACACACTATTGACCCCACAAAGTCTAGCATTTGCTAAAGGCACTAAGATCCTTGGAGGCAAGGAATTGACAGCCACAGTAGTGTTTCTATGCTTAACAGGAACACAGGAAAAGGTTCTGGGAGATGCTACTGGGTCCTTGCACCTCATCAGAGAGGAGGACACAGAGGAGAGTTTGGCATGCACATTAAAGGATGCTCCGGGGATGGGAGGGGGAGGCATTGAGGGATGGGGAAGGAGGGGGGAGGGGAGGGGGGCACAGGAGGATAGGGGGTTGGGGGGAGGGGGGATCGGCGTACCTGTTAAGTTTGTATGAGTGGAAAAAAAAAGAATTAGGGGCTAGGGATATGGCTTGGTGATAAAGCACTTGCTATAAGCATGGGGACCAGAGTCAGATCCAGACACTCGTGTAAAAGCATATAGAACAGGGAATGGCAACTTTAAAAAAATCCTTTAACTGGGAGATGGAGACAAGAGAATCTTGCATGCATACATATGCCACAACACACACACACACACACACACACACACACACACACACACACACACACATGCACATGCACATGCACTCACACACAGATGTGGAAAAGGAGCTGGGTTATAGCTTAGTGAAAGAATGCTGTAACCTCATATATTCTTTCCTGGCACATACAAGGTCCTGGGTGTTGGTTCTAGCACTATACACAGAAACAAATATAAATAAAGTTGACCTGAAGGATGACTTTTAATATTTTTAATAAAATTTTGAGTCTTCATATACATGTATGCAGAATTTTAGGGCAAGCAGTCATTTATTATTTCTGTCTCCCACCCTACAGCCTCAGGCAAGTACATGACTTTGGTTAGCCGTATACTGTCTTTTTCACTAGGCATACAGACTCCCTACTACAGCCTAAGGCTTGAGTCAAAACTCCTAATTATACCATGCTCAGAAATCACACCAGTTGAGCTGGGAGATGGCTCAAGGATTAAAGCCTTTGCCTTACAAGCAAAAGGAGCTGAGTTCAGATTCCTAGAACCCACACAAAAATTCTTAGTGGGTATGTAATGGCCTGTAATTCTGGCCCTAGTAGATAAGGTGGAAGAGCAATCCAGGATGATTCCCAGGGTCATCCTTGGGTCCACCAAAGGCACACATACCCAGTTGCTCTCTTGTACACAGGTGCGCACGCATATACATACATGTACACACATGCATACACACACACCCCTTAAAGTTACAAAACAATAGGATAGATTAAAAAGTAAAACAAGTTGTCAGAGATAAAAGGGTCTTAGAAATTATACAGTTTCATATTTCAAAGTATAGTTGCAAAATAATTTATCACAAATACAGGCTGTTGACCTCACATCAAAACTAATCGGTTTCAGATGCTAAGGGCAGAATAGATGAATCTGCATTCTAAACAAGTTCCTTAAGTTGACAGGCACATTTAGGTTTGGGATTCATTCATCTTGTCAAATTTCTTCATGTGACTGGCGACGAAATAACATAAGAGATGTCAAATGACTTGGTCAGAGTTGTATAGTCAGTGAGAGGTAGAAAGTAACTTCAGACTCATATCTTGATCTCTGGCTTTTCAGCCATAAGTAGTTGTATTTATTTGTAAATGCCCAGAGACATCGATGAGAAGGGAAATCATTTCAGTTCTTCGTTCCTTGATATTCCCTATAGACTTACTACCAATAATTCACCATTGATGGATCCCCACTACTTGTTAAGGAGCTTGTTTTCGGAAATTTTGAATATATCAGAGAGGCTTGTGGACAAAGGTATTTTAGTACCTTACTATATCGCTCTTCTTTACAAGACATGCAAAATCATTTCCAATAAGAACATGCACTTGTTTTTCTCAAATCAGAAAACAATAATAAAAAGCAAATGAAAAACCCAGCTACTAGTGTTAAACAAAAATATCCCACCCTGTAACACAACACACCAGATGGTATTTCCCTCCTTATTCAGTATTTAACCTAACAATTTATTGCTAGTCGTCTTGGCAGCAAGCTGTGCAAGTTGAAGTGGAATCTGATTGAGGTGAGTTAATTAATGTGGTGGCAGCCTGGAATGTTGTCCAGCTGCCAGTGAGAATTATGTTTGTTTGCCTTTGGCCTAAGTGTGAAATGGCTGGCTGTTGATTTCAGAAGTGTGAGCATACATTTTTATATCTCACACGAATGAATACATTTTTTGTATCCTACACATTTGGGGAAATGCTAAAATTTATTGGGGAAGGTTATTTACCACTTGTGTGGCAGAAAGAGAAAGGTGGAATTTTACCCCAGAGGTTGACTTTTGCATCTGTAGAAAAAGCAAAAACAGGTGGCATATAAATTCATGAGTGGGTAAATTAGCCATTTGAAATGAGCTCATCGGGCCTCTTGTCTTAAGCAGTAACTCTGAAAGGGAGGTGAGTAAAGTTTTGAAGCAGAAGAGAACAAATAGTAAAGGATTCCTAAAACAGAAGTTTTAAACTTTTCTGAAAAGGAATGACTGTTAGATTTTCTGTTGACTCACTTGAACGATTTTTCTTTTCCCCAGACACACATTTTATTGAAGACATCATCTTGCTGTCCAGTCTTCTTCCCACTAAGAACTGATGTCAGTACTATTTGTATGATATTCTTGATAGTCATGGTGCTCTGGAATTTTGACTGTTTTTTTTTTTTTTTTGCTGATACTGTCAGTTATCTAGTTTAAGCAGTCAATAACTGACACTAGATGAACAGAGTTCAAAGTACATTTGAAGGTTATCAAACGATATCCTCTCCTATTATTTTCCCATATACTATCCTTTTAAAACATCTTGAAAAAAAGCTTAGTAGATAAATAAAATGGATTCTTTAATAAGCAATGTAGAAACACATTCTTTTATTCCACCATTCTGAAAAACTTGAAACACACTATAAGTAAAGAAATAAATCGGAGATGTAAGAACAAGTAATATGAAGAAAAGTTTTCTCTCTCTCTCTGTGTGTGTGTGTGTGTGTGTGTGTGTGTGTGTGCCTCCTCTATTTCCTCCCTCCCTTCCTCCCTCTCCCTTTCCCTTCCTAACCTCCCCTTCCTTCACCAGTCCATCCTACTCCCTCCCATTCTCCTGTCTGTCTATTCCCATGGGCCCCAGGGCTCTTCCTAGATGCTCCAGATGGGGCTACTATAGTACTCTGTGGCAGATCAAGTGGCCCTTCCTTGAGTAGACCCACTGATAGGGGCACTCCCCTTCACTTGTCTAGCCCTAAAGTACCACTTGCATGCAATTATTTCTCCTGAGAGATCCTCAGGAATGCTGATAAGTCAGCCATTGTGCAGGTCTGGTGAGGACAAGTCTCACTGCAGTGAGTTCCTAAATGCAGCAGCTCTGTCTTGAGTGGAATGTCTTGTCTACTGGGAGGCAGGGAAAATTACTCATTATGCTTGTAAAACTAGGAAAAATAAAATTAAATGTAAAAAAGAGTTTCTGTTTGATTATATGAGACAGAATATTTGATATTATGATCCGTTTATAAAGGAGAGCATACAGCAGCTGTCTTTCTGCATCGGGGATATTTCACTCTATGATTTTTTTCCATATCCATCCATTAATTGGTACATTCCATTACTTCATTTTTTCCTGACAGCTG
The DNA here is from genome assembly GCA_023101885.1 of Typhlomys cinereus. NCBI lineage: Eukaryota > Metazoa > Chordata > Mammalia > Rodentia > Platacanthomyidae > Typhlomys > Typhlomys cinereus. Next base: position 1,548,707 of record JALPQD010000228.1, read on the forward strand.
AATAGTATATTCTATTGCATAAATATATATTCATTAACCATTCACCAACTGTTGGACATTTAAGTTGGTTCCATTTCTTTGCTATTGTGACAAGAGTTTCTGTGAACATAGTCATACATGTGACTCTGTTGCAGGGTGCAGTGTTCTTTGAGAATATTCCTATGGTGGTAGGGTATGGGTAGTTGAATGGAATAATTTCAATTTTTTAACCTTTTTAGGTACCTCCAAATTAATCTCCAAAGGGGTTCTGTGAGTTCATAATTCCACCAGCAATGTATGAGGGTCCCCTTCTTACCACGTCCATGCCAGCATTTGTTGTTTGTATTTTGAATCTTAGCCATTCTGACTGGAGTGATATGATATCTCAGGGGGGTTGGTTTTAATTTGCATTTGCCTAATAACTAGGGAGGTAGAATATTTTTTAAAATTTTTGTTAGACATTTGAATTTCATCTTGTGGGAAGTTTTTTTTTCAGTTCTTTTTTAAGGGGTTGTTTAATTCCTTGGAATTTAATTTTTCAAGTTCTTTGTGTACTCTGGATATTACACCTCTATCAGATGTGTGGTTAGTGAAGATGCTCTCCCATTTTGTAGGTTGTCTTTTTGTTTGATTCACAGTCTTTTTTGCTGAACAAAAGCTTTTAAAGTCATATAGTTCCACTTATTTAGTGTTGGACTTATTCTCTATGCCTTTGGGGGTCCTCTTGAGGAAATGCTGGCAAAGGCCAATCAATTCAAGGGTATTCCCTATTTTTTCCTTCTAGTTTTATAGTCTCTGGTCTGACACTGGTTCATTTGGAGTTGATTTTCATGCAGGGAGACAACTAAGGGCCTAGTTTCATTCCTCTACATGTAGATATCCAATGCTAAAACCGTTTGTAGAAGATGCTGTCCTTTTTCCAATTTTTTGGGGGGGCACTTGTATCAAAGTTCAGTTGACTATAGGTGATTGCACTTATATTTGCATCTTCAATTTTAATCCATTGGTCTATATCTCTTTTTTGGTGCCAGTACCATGCTGTTTTTATTACTATAGTAATATAATATAAAATCTAGTATGGTGATACCTCCTGCAGAGTTTCTTTTAACTCAGCATTGTTTTTGCTATCCTAGGTCTTTTATGTTTTACCAATTTTTGTGAAGAATTGGGCTGGAATTTTGATTGGTATTGCATGGAATCTGTATATTGATTTAGGTAGAATGGTCATTTAACAATGTTAATTCTGCCAATGAGCATGGGAGATTTTTCTATCTTCTGGTATCTTCTATAATCTCTTTTTTTCAGGATTTTAAAAGTTGTCATTGTAGATCTTTCACATCCTTGGTTAGGTATGTAATTTTTTAAGGGTCAATGGTAAATGGTATTTTTTTCTCTAAGGTCTTTCTTGCTTTGTTTATCCTTGGTGTATAAGAAATCACTGATTTTTGAACATTAATTTTGTATCTTGCCACTCTAACTGAACTTAGTTATTAGTTCCAACAGTTTTCTGACAGAATCTTTAGGGTCCTTGAGGTATAGGATCATGTCATCTGCAAATAGGGATAATGTGATTTTTTCTTCTCCAAGTTGTATCCCTTTTATCTCCCTCTCTTGTCTTCAGGCTTTAGTTAAGACTTCAAGTACAATGTTGAATAGAAGTGGTGAGAGTGGACAGCCCTTGTCTAGTTCACAGTCTGAGTGGGAATGCTTACACTTTTCACCATTTAGGATGATTTTTGTATATGGCTGTTTTTATTTTGAAAAATGTTCCTTCTAACTCTATTTTCTCCAGGGTTTTTAGCATAAAGTGGTGTTGGATTTAGTCAAATGCTTTTACAGTATCAATTGAGAAAAATCATGTGTTTTTTGTCTTTGCATTTTTTATATGTTGAATTATATTTATAGATTTACATATATTGAACCAACTTTGTCCTTCTGGAATGAACCCAACCTGATCATAGTGAATAATCTTTTTGATATGTTTTTGTATCTGGTTTGCTAGAATTTTATTGAGGATCTTTGCATCTGTGTTTATCAATTAAATTGGCTTATAACTTTTTTTCACTGTGTCTTTATTTGGTTGTGGGATCAGTGTGATGCTGGCATCACAGGAAGAGTTTGGAAGTCTGCCTTCCTTTTCTATTTTGTGGAATAATTTAAGGAGTATTTGCTAATTGTTCTTTGAATATGTGGTAGAATTCTACACTGAATCCATTTGGTCCCAGGCTTTTCTTGGTAGGAAGATTCATTATTACTGCTTTAACTTTGTCCCTTGCTGTAAGACTAAATTATTCAATTCATTGTAGTTTAATTTTGGCGTGTTGTGTGTGTTTAGCAATTCATCCATTTCTTTGTGGTGTATAAATTTTTAATGTATGATCTTATGATCTTCTGAATTTCCTTGACATCTGTTGCGATGGCTCCATTTTCATCTCTAACTTCATTAATTTGGGTTTTCTCTCTTTCAGTTTTGGTTAATTTAGCTAAGGGTTTATCAACTTTGTTAAGTTTTTCAAAGAACCAGCTTTTGGTTAATTCTTTTGTATTGTTTTCTTTGTCCAAATTTCAGTTATTTCTCCTCTGATCCTACTAATATCTGCATGTCTACTTCTTTTTGGGTTGGTTTGTTCTTATTTCTCTAAAGCTTAAGCATCATTGTTAGATTGCTAACTTGTGATGTTTCCATTCTTTTGATGTAGGCATGTACTATGAATTTTCCTCTTAGGACCACCTTCATTGTATCCTGTAGGTTCTGATATATTTTTATGATCATTGAGTTCTAGGAATTTTTGAATTTCAGTTTTTACTTCTGTTCAGATCCATTTCTCATTTGGTAGCATGTTGTAATGTTTCCAAGAATTTGTGTACTTTCTGTCGTTTGCATTGTTATGAACGTCCATCTTTATTTCCTGGTGGTCGGATAGAGTACAGGTGGTGATTTTGATTTTCTTGTATTTGTGGCAACTTGCTTTATGGCCTAATAGGTGGTCTGTTTTGAAAAAGTTCCATGGACTGATGAAAAGAATATATATTTCTTGGTGTTAAGATTGAATGTTGAGTATATGTCTGTCAGGTCCATTTGATTGAAGGTGTGGTTTAGTTTCAGTGTGTCTCTGTTCAATTTTTGGTCTGTTGATTTGTCTGCTGGTGAGAGTGGGGTGTTGAAATCCCCTACTATTATCATGTTTGGGTTGATTTGTTGTTTTATATGTTGTAGTCTTTGTTTGACAAATGTGGAAGAGCCTATGTCTGGAGAATATTTATTCAGAATTATGAATTCTTCTTGATGTATTGTTCCTTTGCTGAGTATGTAGTATTCTTTGCATCTCTTATGATTTGTTTTGGTTTGAAATCTATTTTGTCAGATATTAGGATGGTTATGCTTGTTTCTTAGCTGCATTTGTTTGGGGTATCTGCCTGTTTTTCAAAGTGAGGTGTGTTTTTTGGAGGTAGCATATTGATGGGTTGTAGCTTAGCCTTTGTTTCTTTATTGGGAAGATGATCCCATTGATGTTTAAAGTTATAATTGAGAAGTTTTTGTTGATTTTTGTCATTTTTGAGTTTTTTGTATGTGTTGGCAGTTCTCTGCCTGGTAGTTGTATTGGCATTGTTTTTCCCTTTTATCCCCTTGAGAGTGATGATTAACTTCATATGTCTTGAGAATTTTTTTCTAGTATCTTCTGTAGGTCTGGCTTTTTTTTTTTTTTTTTTTTTTTTTTTTGCTGGTAGATATTTTTCTTTCACTTTCAAGTATAACTGATAGTTTGGATGGATACAGCAAGCACCCTGGGTGACATTTGTAATCTTTCATGATTTGAAGAATGCCTTTCCAATCTCTTCTTTTACTGTTTTCATTGAAAAGTCAGCTGTTATTCTAACAGGCTTGTCTTTAAATGCAACTTGTTTTCTGTCTTGCAGCTGTCAGAATATTCTCTTTGCCCTGTATCTGAGATGTTGTTATTATTATCTGCCTTTTTTTGTTCCTATTTTGTTTATATTTGGATGATGTGCTATATGTGTGTTGTACTTGGATGGAACACTCTTTTCTTAGGGGTGGGAAGTTGTCATTTATGATTGATTGAGGATCTGAGCTGGAGTGTTTTCTTGATTTTTTTATTCTGGGTTTTCATGAATGAGGAGATTTGGATCTTCATGGTATCCCAGTTCTTGAATATTCCTTCCACTTTTTTTGAGCCTTTTTAGCTTCTTTAATTGAATGATCCTGCTCTGTCAGTTTTTTTTCTTTTTTCTTTTTTTTTTTTTATTTCCACTCATACAAACTTAACAGGTACACCGGTCCCCACCCCCCACTCCCCCGTCCCTCCCCATCCAGCACCCCCCTCCCTCGCCATCCCCCAGTGCCTCCCCCTCCCATCTCCTGAGCATCCTTTAATCTGCATGCCAAATTCTCCTCTGGGTCCTCCTCTCTGATGAGGTGCAAAGACCCAGTGGCATTTCCCAGAACCCTTTCCTGTGTTCCCCTTAAGCTTAGGAACACTACTGTGACTGTCAGTCCCTTGCCTCCTAGTGCCATTAGCAAATGCTAGACTTTGTGGGGTCAATAGTGTGTTGGACATTGCGCAGGGCATGAAAAGTCCAATTATGATTGCTTCAACCCCAACTTGTGTGGAGTATTTTGCATATCATTGCTCCTCTCATCCTTGTGCTCTTACAATCTTACCGTCCCCTCTTCCGCAAATTTCTCTGAGCTTCAGGATGGGAAGAAATTAGGCTGGCCTAGTTCCAGGTGGTTGATATAGAGTCTCTGAAGTTCTGGATTATGGTTTGTTGATTTTCTTTTGCAGTTTTGCTGCTCCTGCAATGCCCTTCACTCCATCCTGATGGGTATTGGATATCATCCCTTGCAGTCCTTGATGGTGGCCTATTTTCTCTGCTGTAAAATGATCCCCTCTCTCCTTGTTTCTAGTGTGGCCCTCCTTCCCCATCCCTCCTGTTCATAATCTTTGCAATTACTGTAGGTATTATAGAGAATTATCCTTAAGTGTCTCTAAGTGGGTTTGGTACTAGGATCCACCCATTAGGAAGTACATACAGTGCTTAATTTTCTGTGTCTGGGATACTTCACTCAATATAATTGTTTCTAATTACATCCATTTTCCGGCAAATTGCATTAATTCATCATTTTTGATGGCTGAGTAGTATTCCATTGTATAAATGTACCACAGTTTCCTTATCCACTCGTCAACTGTTGGACATTTAGGTTGATTCCATGACTTTGCTATTGTAAACAGTGCTGCTATGAACATGGTCGAGCTTGTGCTATTGAGGCGAACCTCTGCTGCATGGGGGGTTATTCCCAAAAGTGGGATAGCAGGGTCATATGGCATTACAATCTTTAATTTCTTTAAGAATCTCCAGATGGCTTGCCAGAGTGGCTGTATGAGCCTGCATTCTCACCAGCAATATAGGAAAGTTCCCCTCTCTCCACATCCTCTCCAGCATTTGGTGTTGTTTGTATTGTGGATTTTTGCAGTCCTGACCGGGGTGAGATGATATCTCAGGGAAGTTTTGATTTGCATTTCCTGATGGCTAAGGATGTGGAGCATTTTTTAAGGTATTTGTTAGACATTTTAATTTCATCCCTGGTAAAGTTCTTTTTAAATTCTAGGGCCCATTTTTTAATTGGGCCATTTGTTTCCTTGGTGTTTAGTTTTCTAAGTTCTTTGTGCTCTCTGGATAATAGAGTTCTATCAGATAATGTGACTAGTGAAGATTTTCTCCCATTTTGTGGGTTGCCTTTGTGCTCGAGTTACAATCTCTTTATCTGAACAGAAGCTCTTTAATTTCACAAGATCCCATCTGTTGAGAGTTGGTTGTAGTGACTGTGCTATTGGATGTCTGTTTAGGAACCATTGGCCTAGCCCAATCAGCTCGAGGGAGTTCCCTACCCTTTCAACTGTGGTTTTTATAGTCTCTGGACTTATATTGAGGTCCTTGATCCATTTGGAATTAATTCTTGTACATGGTGACAAGTACGGGTCCAGTTTTAATCTTCTGCATGTGGAGATCCAATTTTGCCAGCACCATTTGTTGAAGATACTGTTCTTTTTCCATTGGATTTTTTGGGCCCCTTTGTCAAAGATCAAATGGCTGTAGTTGTGTGGGCTTATATCTGGGTCTTCAACCCTTATCCATAGATCTGTGTGTGTATTTTCGAGTCAGTACCAAGTTGTTTTTATAACTATGGATTTGTAGTATAGACTCAGGTTTGGTATGATGATACCTCCAGCAGTGTTTTTTGTTACTCAGGATTGTCTTTGCTATCCTGGGTCTTTTGTGCCTCCATATGAACTTTGAAATTGTTTGGTCAACTTATTTAAAGAATTGCTTTGGGATTTTAATTGGTATAGCATTGAATTTGTATATTGCCTTTGGTAGGATGGTTATTTTTACGATGTTGATTTTGCCAATCCAGAAACATGGGAGGTCTTTCCACCTCTGGTGTCTTCTGTAATTTCTTTCTTTAGGGTTTTAAAGTTTTCATTATAAAGGTCTCTTAGTTCCTGGTTAGATTTATACCAAGGTATTTCATTTTTTTTAGGGGTGATAGTAAATGGGATTGTTTCTCTCAGGGCTTTTTCACTTCTTTCATTCTGGGCATATAGGAAGGCCACTGATTTTTGTACATTTATTTTGTATCCTGCCACTCTGCTGAACTTCTGTATTAGTTCCAGGAGCTTCCTGATGGAGTTTTTGGGATCACTCAGATATAAGATCATGTCTTCTGCAAATAGGGATAGCTTGACTTCTTCCTTGCCGATTTGAATCCCTCTTGTGTCCCTTTCTTGTCTTATGGCTTCAGCTAAGACTTCAAGTACAATATTGAATAGAAGCCTTTTCTAGTTCCTGATTGAAGTGGAAATGCTTCAAGTTTTTCCCCATTGAGTATAATCCTTGCTGAAGACTTGTTGTATACAGCTTTTATTATATTGATAAAGGTTCCTTTCATTCCAACTGACTCTAGCGTTTTGACCATAAAAGGCTGTTGGATCTTGTCAAATGCTTTTTCTGCATCTATCGAGAGTATCATGTGGTCTTGGACTTTGGACTGGTTTATATGGTGAATTACATTAATTGTTTTGCGTATGTTGAACCAACCGTGTGTGCCGGGGATAAAGCCTACTTGATCCCAGTGAATGATCTTATTGATGTGTTTTTGAATCTGATTTGCTAAGACTTTGTTGAGAATCTTTGCATCTGTGTTCATCAGAGAGATTGGCCTATTGTTTTCTTTTTTAAGTGTATTTTTATTAGGTTTTGGGATTCAGACGATATTAGCTTCATAGAAGGAATTTGGTAGTGTTCCTTCCTTTGCTATTTGATGGAACAGTTTAAGGAGTATTGGTGTTATTAGCTCCTTAAATGTCTGGTAGAACTCTGTGCTGAACCCATCTGGTCCAGGATATTTTTTGGTGGGAAGATTTGAGATTACTTCCTCAATTTCCTCATGTTTTATAGGACTATTTAAACCATTCACAACTTCCTGATTCAATTTAGGTAAGTTGTGTTTACTTAGGAATTCATCCATCTCTTTTGTGTTGTCAAATTTCACAGAGTATAAGGTTTTGAAATATGATGTTATAATTCTCTAGATTTCTTGGGTATCAGTAGTGATACTCCATTTTCATTTCTAATTTTGTTAATTTGGGTTTTCTCTCTCTTGCTTTTGGTTAATGCTTTTGGTTAATTTAGCTAGGGGTGTGTCAATCTTATTGATTTTTTCAAAAAACCAGCTTTTTGACTGGTTGATTTTTTGTATCGTTTTCCTAATCTTGATTTCAGATATTTCTCTCCTTATTTTGCTAATCTTCTCCCTCCTACTGCTTTTGGGATCGGATTGCTCTAGTGTCTCTAAAGCTTTTAGGTGCATTGTTAAGTTATTTATTTCTGATGTTTCCATTTTTTTTGATGTAGGCATTAAGAGCTATGAACTTACCTCTTAGGACAGCTTTCATTGTGTCCCAGAGATTTTGGTAAGTTGTATTTTTATTATCGTTTGCTTTCAGGAAATCTTGAATTTCCTTTTTAATTTCTTCCTGAATCCAGTTCTCATTCAGCATCATAGTGTTAAGTTTCCAAGTATCCCAGACACAGAAAATTAAGCACCATATATACTCCCTAACAGGTGGCTCCTAGTACCAAACCCACTTAGAGACACTCAAAGATAAATCTCTGTAATACCTACAGTAATTGCAAATATTATGAACAGGAGGGATGGGGAAAGAGGGACACACCAGTAACAAGGAGAAAGGAGACCATGTTACAGCAGAGAAAATAGGCCACCATCAAGGACTGCAAGGGGTGATATCCAATACCCATCAGGATGGAGTGAAGGGCATTGCAGGAGCAGCAAAACTGAAAAAAATAAATCAACGAACCATAATCCAGAACATCAGAGACTCTATATCAATCACCTGGAACTAGGCCAGTCTAATCTCTCCCCATCCTGAAGCTCAGCGAAATTTGCAGAAGAGGGGGTGGTAAGGTTGTAAGAGCACAAGGATGGGAGGAGTAACAATATGCATTGACAGCCAAAATAGTGTTCCTATGCTTAAGGGGAACAAAGGAAAGGGTTCAGGGAAATGCAGCTGGGTCCTTGTAGGTCATTGGAGAGGAAGGCCCAGAGGAGAGTCTGGCATGCATATTAAAGGATTCTCCGGGGATTGGGAGGGGAGGCACTGGGGAATGGGGAGGGAGGGGTGAGGTGAGGGGGAGCAGAGGGGTGGGGGGGAGGAGGAGGGAGGGAGGGAAGGGGTGTACCTACTAAGTTTGTATGAGCGGAAATAATAATAAAAATTGTTTAAAAAAAGTGGTTGATGCAGTTGTTTAACTCCTCTTGGATTTCCTCTTTCATAGTATTAATCATGGTAATGATCATACTTTGAAAGTTGCTATCTTGGGTCTGGCTTTCTTGGCTATTTTCTGTGAATTTGTTCTGGTTGGAATCCATCATTATGGGTTAATTCTTTCGGTGGGAGATTGGTCTTCTTGGGTTTTGTTTCTCATGGATCTGCACTTTGACTTGGGCATTGTTGTTTTGTCTTTTAGGACCTTTCAGTTTCTGTGTGTTTTTGACTGAACTGATTTAGTTGGTATTACTACACTGGGGCAGTTATTACTAGTGCTTGCCTTGGAGTTGGGTACGTTCTTCTTTTGTTATTGTTATTTCCTAGATGAGGCTATTATGCTGTTAGTACATCAGTTAAGTCAGGTTAAGTAGACAGGGGGTGAATATTAGTATGCTAGTGCACTTTTACAATTTAGTATCTTGATGATATGTGACAGTGAGTGGTGTACTCCCTGGAGTTTTATGTTTTTGGGATGGCTGTATGAAAAAGTTAATCTACAGTGATTAATATTAGAAAGGAACAGTAAGGTGAAAAAAAGGTTTACTTATCTTTGGGCTGAATGTGAAGAATCTTTCCCATGTGATAGGATGATTGTGGAGGTCTTCATCTGTATGGCCTTTGACCCTTAGACCTTTGCTTGAGTTTTCTTTGGACTCTATTGAATTCTGAGTAGCAGTGTGTCTTCCGTGGACCACGTGCATGGGTCCCCGGTGGGCCGGAGAGGCAGAGGGGCTGATGTTGATGGCAGAATTCTTCATCTGGGACCTGTGATTTGGCTTAGTGGTCCACCCAAGCTCCAGGGATGGAGGAATGTGAGCAAGTCCTGTCCTGTGGGGCGGACAGGCGGGCGGGAAGAAGAAAGGGGCTGGGGCCCCGGGCGGGGCCAGGCAAAAACTGGAGGCAGCCTGGGTGCCCCTGGGGCTGGCTGGTGGGAGGAGCTGGGACACGGGGTCACCTGGGGGGCTGGACGAACTCACCTGGGATGGAGGACTGGGAGCGCGGTGGGGGGGGGGGACAGGCGGGCAGGAGGAAGAAAGGGCTGCTCTGTCAGTTTATCTTCCATATCTGAAATTCTATCTTCTGCTTGATCCATTCTCTGTGTGAAACTCTTCTATTGGGTTTTCTATTTCAGTTAATTTAGCTTTGAATTCCATCTTGGAGGTTTTTTCATCTTTTCTAAGTTTGTTTTTGCTTCCTTTATCTTCTTTTTTTAAAATTTTTATTTATTTATTATTTATTCAATTGTGCATGAATGCATGTGTGCGCATGTGTGTATGCATGTGTGTGTAGAACCATGGACGAATTCGGGAACCACCATGGACACTTCCACCTCCTCCTTGTTTACTCTGCCCCAGGATTCACAGGCTCCCCCCTACCAGGACCAGAAACGCAGGCCGCAGGCGCGACCTGCTTCCGCCAGGCTTCTATATGTGGGGTCTAGGATCTCAACTCAGGACCTTCCGCCTGCAAGGCAGAGGCTTAACCCATGAGCCACCTCTCCAGCCCTCCTTTTTAAATCCCAGATTTTTTTTTATTATTTTCCTGTTCATATAAAGTCAGTCATATGCTTATTAATTTCCTAAGTTCTCGTTCCTTTTTTCATTCATCATTTTTCTTTTGTAGTTCTCTAAACTTGTTGATCATGTCAATAACATTTACTTGGAAGATGTTATCTTGGGTGTTGATTTCTTGACTGGTATCCATGAGGTTTTTCTGATTGGGGGGTTGTTTTTTTTTGTAGGAGACGTATTTTCCAGGTACTTAATGTATTTTGTGGTTTTATGATGTGACTTGAGCATCTTCTGTTAAGTCTGTGACTGCTTTTTTTTGGTAGATGTTTTTGGTTCTCTTGAGTCAGATGAAGTTGTCTGAATTTTGCTGCTGCTGGGATTTGAATGTATTCTTCTGTTTGTGTGACATGACAGTCTTCTGGCTCTAGGAGCTGTACCTTGGGGGGAGGGTCTGAGGCAGGTGGGCAGTCCTGGGCCCTTCTCTGGGTCCACATGGTAGGTTCAGGTTTTGGTCATAATGTTTATATTCAGCACAGACTTTTTTTTTTTTTTCCTCTATTGAAATACAAGTAAGGCATTTTTTACCTACCTTGCCACTAAGAAAGTAAAAAAAAACTCGGTAAATATTTTGTACTCAACAGATTATAGGGTTATCCTAACCTCACCTTTCAGACCAAAGTAAGCCCCAGGGTTGTTCTCTATCATAGTGAATAAATTAGGCATTTAATATAGGGTATCACATGTGTTAGACTTATCACATATAGCTTGCTGAGCGTGAAATGTCCAGGATTAACTTAGTTATTATTATAGAACAATTAAAAGTTTGACTTGGCATTAGGAATGTTTTCTACTTGAAAATTCGTGATGATTATGCCATGCATACAACTATGTAATGACTGTGGGAAGTGATATTACACAAAATTATCCTGATTTGATTATTAATGTTACATAATCTTTACAAGATTAATGTAGTAAATGTGTCTCATGAATGCTGAGTGTGAAGATCAGCTTCAGTGGTCAAGTTGACACTTGGGGTGTGGCCATTGGACAGATTTTTGAGGAAGTGTTTAGTTAAGGCAGGCCTATGAGCACGCCTATAAGAGATGGCCTTAATGCCATAATTAGTGTGGGAAGACACAACTTATAGTAGGTATAACCATTTCCTGAGTAAGTGGATAAGATAGAGTGTGAGCTGACTGAGATTTGATAAATTGGCAAGTGCACTGCTTACACTTTTTTGTTGTGAGAGAACATTCAAAGCAACTTAATGTGAAAAAGGGGATTTATTCAGCTTATGGTTCCACAGGGGTGATGAAGTCCTTCATGACTGGAAAGGCATCTTTGACTGGTAGAAAGTGGAGGAGGCTTAAGTCACTGAAGACATGGAGGCTGAGTGCTGCTGCAACTCAAATAGGGCAGGCTTAACCAACTTCAAGGCCCAACCTCTGTGACAGCCATCCTCCAGCAATGCCATCTCTTAAAAGTGCCATGACCTTCCCAAACACATTTTAAACCATGACATTCCATCCCTGGCCCACACAGGTTCATTGCCATCTTATTATGCAAACCATACTGAGTTTGACTTTAAAAGTTCTCATAGACTACATTAGTAGTCCCAGCATACTCCAAAAGTCCAAAATCCAAAGCCTCTTATAAAATCAAAAGACAAGTTACATACTTTCAGCATATAATGGCACAAAATAAACATTTCCTTACAAAATGGAGGAATGGTCCATAATAAGACTGAAAACCAGCAGATTATAACTCCAAATCCTACAGTTCCATGTCCAACAGATGAAACTTCTTGTTGAAATTATCTCAGTTCCAAGGGCTGTGGTTCCACCCCTCTAGTGCAGCTGCCCACAGAACACATCATTCTTTTGGGATGGTTTCTCCCACAGCACAAACTGACCTTCTTGGGCTTCTAAATTGCAGGCTTCCTGTCACATACTGCCTGGCTTCTGCAGTATGGAGGAGGGATCCATGACCTCTTCCCTCTTATATCTCTGATGCCTCTAAAACCAGTATCACATGAATGACATTGTTAAGTTCTGCTACAGCCTTGGTTTGGAGACTGGCCCTTTCAACACACAACTGGTTCATCTTCTTTGTGTTGACTCTTAAATCGTTCTTGTGTCTTTGAGCCTGTGGGGAATAACTCACATTTCAAATCATAATAGCAAGCAAGAAAGTAAACTGATAATATGCATTGGTAGTTGCCTTCTGCTCTTGCTGTAGATGTGTTGTAGTCAGTTCCTCCTGGTAGCTCCTCTGCTATAAGACCCTAACCTGGAATTGTGAGCATGAATAAAATCCTTTTGTTCCCCTAAATTGTTTGAGAGGTGTTTATTGTGGCAACAAGGTTATGCAATGAAGATACTAAAGTCCTTTTGCTTTCCAGGTAAGGGCTTTAATCATTGAGGCATCTCCTCAGCCCCAAAACAAGGTTCTCAACCTTTAACCATTATCATTTTTTTTTTCCTTGCTATTTTTAAGAGCCTGTTTTTCAGAGGTTGGGGAGAAAATTCAGTGGTCAAAGTTGCTTCCTGTACAAGCATGGGAACTTGAGTTCAATTCTCCCATATGCATGTAAAAATCCATGAATGGCGATCTTTACACCTGTAAAACTCAATGTTTGGGGGAGAGAGATAGAAACAAGATATAAAAAAGGACATATACCACAACTGTTATTGTTCGCAACTTAAAAGTCATGTGAAGTCTTGGTTGAAAGCCTTTGGTGCCATTAGGAGATGGGGGAAGAGTCCTAGTGGAAGTTAGGCCACTGGGGATATGCCCTTCAAGAGGATAATGGAACGGGCCCCCTCTTTTTTTTTTTCTTTTTTTTCTTCCTGGCTGCTGTGAGTTGAGCAGCTTTGTTCCACCATGAACTTTCTACCATGAAGCTCTTTCTGTTTCCCCATAGGTCCCAAACCAATGAAGCCAAAAGAAACTTTCTTTTAATTCAGGTAATTTGTCAAAGTAATGGAAACCTGACTACCACAACCAGCAAATGATATTTATCAAAATATTCATGTTTATGAAGACTGGATGACTGTATAAAAGTCATTATAATCTATCAACAGGTTAATGAAAAATAACCATTATATTAATAGAAAAAAGTATTTGATAAAATCTAACATCCATTCATGAAAATGCCAGCAAACTAGTAATAAAGGGGAACTTCAATTTGCTGACATACATGTATCTACAAAAATCTCACAGCTAACAACATATTGAAGGGTGAGCAACTCTAGTACCTGCTAAAGTTAAGGCCTACTTCTGTAGTACTATCTAACCAACCTGTAACTATGGTTGAAGTCTGCGTGGGTGTCATAGTTAGGCACAAATATCAACCTGACAGTTGAGGGTTTGAGCTCTGGGCACATTTGTAGAGAATTAATGGTTGAGTTAAGCCCAGAGCAAACCTTCAGCAGATTATCTAGCTGATGGGGAAGGCCCAGCCTATGGTGGGTGGGATTAGGCCCTGGAACAAATCACAGAAAGCTGGTTGGCATCCTTCTGTTCACTTGGCCAGACATGCTGGTCTAGCAAGTAAGGATTGTCTATCTCTCAGCCATTATGTGGTGATGGTATGAGCTCTCCCATCAAGCTGGACTAAGAACTGTAACCAGAAATCGTTAAGAAAATAAACCCCTTGTTCCCTTAAGCAGTTTGATGGTCATTTATCGGCAACCATGCAGGCTGACTGAAACAGTGGGTGCTTCCAAGTTCTTGGTCTCTTTTTGGAAATGAAATAAAAGCCCACCCATGTTACAAAGTAGTGTGAAATTTTTATTGATGGAAAGCAATACATCAGGAAGGTTAACACTGTCATGATTGAGAATGAGTCACATGAATAGATACTCAAGGGCCCCAATGGGGCTTCCAATTTTTAATTGTTTTTACACTTATTGTATGTCTTTGTGGGTACATGCATTCTACAGCATGCACATAGAAGTCGAAGAACAACTCATGTGGAGTCAGTTTTTTTCTTTCTCTCATGTTGGTTCTGGGGATTGAACTAAGGCCTCTGTGCTAGACAAGAACCTTTAGCCATTGAGCCATTTTGTTGACCTTGCAGCTTTTATGAGGTTCAAGATAAGGAATTTGGTTACTAAGGGTATAGTTTGGATGGCTTTGTATTTTGACTGACAGACTTGGATTACTTAAGGACACTGTTCATGATCTTTCTAATACTATGATTTTAATTATATACATGGACAATTATGCACAGACATAAGATAGTATAGAAGATTCTCCTTAAAAGTTCATTTAGAGGAAGTGGCTTGCCTTATGTAAATGTACCCCAAACGAATCCATATTGATTTCTGTACCTGGACATATTCTGAAATAATGTTTGAATAGAGACTAAGTTTGACTGTTGCTAAAGGGAGGAGAAATTTAACCCATTATTCAGAAAGAGTTGTACACACCACCTTAGGCAAAGTGTATTTATGTCTTAAGCTGTTAGATGCATTTTTAGAAGAGCAGTGTGTGCACAGCTCAAAGAGGAGTTCAGGGCTCAACCATTCCCTATGTTTGGCTGTCACAAAGCTGCTTCAAGGCCTTTAATGGATATTTCAAAATCATTTTGAGTGTGTAAATCATAACATAAAAAGACATAATAGGAGATATCTGAGAAAGGCTACCCATTTGACAACAAAAACAAGCAGACAAACAAAATCAATTGGTGTGATGGCATATGATTTTAATCTCTGCAGGAAGGAGGTTGAGGTAGGATACAGTGTAGGCCAGCCTGGTTTACATAGTGAAACTGTCTTGAAACCAAACCAATTGTTTTAGTTTTTTTGTTGCTGTGTCAAATATCTGACAAAAGTAAATTAGGAGAAAGGCGTCTATTCCAGTTTATAATTCCAGATTATACTCCATTATGGCAAGGAGGCCACAGCAGCAGGAATTCGAGACAACTCACCCACAGCCAAGAGCAGGAAGCAATGGCTGAATGCTGTCTGCTTGTTTGCTCTGTCCATCTTTACACAGTTTACATCTTTATACAACCTACCTGCTTAGGGAATGGTGCTGCTTACAATGGGCAGTTCTTTCCACTTTAATTAAAACAATCAAGACAATCTCCTGACATGGGTGCCCAGAGGCCTGCCTCCCAACAGCTGCCATCAACAGTCACACAGCAAACCAAACCATAAACACCAAAAGACACATATTAAGAAAAAAGAATTACATTTATTTTGACTGCTTACAGAATAGTGCACATTGGAACACAGGCTGAAAACAATAATTCTGTGTTCTAAAGCTGCTTATGTCAGAATATTTTTTTTTTCTTTTTCTGAAAGAGAAAAATGGCAATGTATTTATTATTATTTACTTTAAATTATCTGGCTAACATCGCAGCAGTGTTTTTACTACATTGTTACACATTCTTCTTTAATCACAGAACTGGAGCTCAGGCATATTTAGTATACTTAATTTTTTAATATTAAAATTTCTCAGTCTTGGGTTTAACTTATTTGCTGTTCAGGTAAAGAAGGTTTAAGTAAAAGTTACTTTCTTTTCCTAATTTAATGTTTTCATAGTATTCACTTTATCTGAGTTATTTATCAAGGCTTTTGTGAAAGCGGCAGTTGTGAATTAGCAATTGCTTGCTACTTTTTTGTTTTGTGGGTGAAGTTATGTTTTTTATCTTCATTAAGAAAACAGGTCTAAGCACTTTGACATCCATGCCAATGGCGCCTTTTAAAAAAAATTGCAGACATTAAATTTTTCAAGAAAAAAAATTTTTTTAAATTTCAGAAAATGTTTTAAGGGTACCTTATAAGGGAAGCCCATTTTCAAGAAACAGTGGTAAGTTTTTTTTCAGCAGTTACCAAAAGTATATGCAACTAGTAAAAATGAGCCATAATATCTTGTGTTGTTTCCAAACACCCAGTGCATGTCTTCCAAATCAGGTGTTTGAGATTCTTGCATATGATTACAAAGCAGCACTTTTCTACGCTTATGTCAGTCTAACAAAACCAACACTGACGCTAAAATGGAATTTATTCCCTATAAGGTATCTTCACTTTGAGGTTAGGACTCTCGTTTCCTTGTTTATTCTGATATTCTCTGGGCTTTTTTTTTTGGGAGTGGGGGAGGGCGCAGTCTCATACCGACCCGAGACTAAGGATTCCTCAATTATCTTCATCCCCTATTTTTCACACCTGCATAAACAAACGTAGGCCTTTCCCACCAAAGTATCTGAACGGAACAGCAACGAGAAAGCTTGTCTACACGCTTGGTCTGACTGTATCATTGCAAACTGCCTGCTAAGCTTTTCAGTTTTCGTCCCGCAGTCTCCTTCCCTTAGGGTAAACGAGCCTCAGGTGTACATGCAAGTCCCTTCTCAGCCCGGCGGCACCCGAGTTCCTCTTCCCGGTGGTTCCACTACCTGCAGCAGACAACCTGATTGCACAGGGCCTGGAGGAAGGAGGTCTACAACCTGGTTTCTCAGGCTTGAAGAAGGAAGGAGGTCTACTTCGTCCCCTGCCACGGTCCTGCAGTTCGGCCCGCGTCGCCGGCTAGGCCTCCGGGCAAGCGCCATCGCCGCCGCCAGGCCCAGCTGGCCCAGTCGCCGGCACCGCCGCTCCCCACTTCCGGAGCTCGAGTGTCTCCCTTTTACCGGTCCGCCCGGCCCCGGGCGCTTCGGATACTCGGTCCTGAGCGCCAGCGGGGTCGGAGCGGGGTGTGGGCTGTCGGAGCGACAGCGTTCTCCCAGACGCTGCGAGTGGAAGCCCGGCAGACGGCAGCGTGGAGCGGTGGCGAAAGGCGGGACATTCCGAACGTCCTAGAGGCGCACCCGGAAGTGGCGCGGAGCAACGGAGAGCGGCGCCGCCGCCGCGAGCGGAGACGACCCGGAGGTGGAGCCGACACCTCGGGACCAGGGCGTGAGTGTCAGCGCAGCGTGGCGGCGGCGGCGGCGGCGCTTGGGTTCGGCTGCGTTCGGGAGCCGAGGACCTCGCGGGGTGGCGGAGCTGCCGAGGGGCTGTGTGGTGCACGGGGCCGCCCCTCCGCTCCTCCCGCGCCCGCGGCCCGGCTCCCCTCGGCCGCGGTGCCCGAGTGTCCGTCCCGGCTTCGGGGAAGAGGCAAGTGGCGGCTTTTTTTGGCCTTTCCAGCACTTCTGGCCGATCCGATCACTTACGTTTGTCTTTACCCCTTTCAGGACCTGACTTGGACTCCTAACCCTAAAGATGCTGGAGTCATACGTAACCCCGATTTTAATGAGCTATGTGAATCGCTATATCAAGAACTTAAAGCCTTCGGATCTCCAGCTTTCGCTATGGGGCGGAGACGTGGTTCTCAGCAAACTCGAGTTAAAGTTAGATGTGCTGGAACAGGTAAGCCGCGCAGCTGTCATTGGAAACACTTCAGCTTTTTAGACAACTCGTTTCCTGTGACTTTTTGCTGTAAAACACGAATTTCCTGCTAATATATTTTGAGTTACTGCGTAACTGGACACTTTATAGAAAAATTTAATGGTTTCTTCCCAGTGAAGGTTTATTATAAGATTCTTTGAAGTTGCATCTACTGATAGCAAAACAGTTCCCTTATCAGAATTTTCCAGCCTGGTTACTAAAGTCTCAAACGTTTACCGAATGTGCTATTCATAGTGTCAACATTTTGTATGAAATAATTGGGGGACTATTACATTTCTTCTCTCTTTTTTTTGTGGGGGGAGTGGAAAAGTTTGGGAGAATTCTTTTTCTTTCACTAGGAAAAATAACATTACCTGTGCATCTACAGAGAATTGATTAGACACAGATTCAGAATGATGATAAAATTGGAAATGTCTTTATTAATCACTTTTTTGTTTCTTCTTTTTAACAAGAGAATGATCAGATACAAATGGACTTTATCTTTCAAAGTTCACATTTTCATTAATTAATTTGCCACATTTATCAGTAACATATGCCAAGTAATTCTGTACTTGAAGATATATAATATCTGTGGAAGCTCAAAAGAGTCAGAAACCAACTGTTTTGTAGGAGATAAGGGAAGATTTTAATCTGACAGTGATGATTATCAGCAATTTTTATATTCCATATTTTCCTGATATTGAGTAATCTAGACATAGCAGTAAGAAACTTGGCTCCTCCCCAAAGTTAATTTGGTTATCTTCACATTTTCATTTTAGTTTTTTAAAGATGAGGATGGATCCTAAATGTAACGGCTCAATTTTTAATTATATGTATCTGTGTGACCATATAGACAAAGAAATAGCATGTTTCTGGTACTATAAAAGCCTTTTCTATGCTTGTTTATAAGGAGTCCTCCTCAATCTTAAAAATATGTAACTGCTAATATGATTTTTTTTTGAAAGGTATTTTACGTATTTCCAAGCTTCAGCTAAATTGAAATAATCTGTCTGGTGGCTTTTTTTATGTTATTGCAAATATTAGCCCGTATTGTTGTATGACCAGTAGATTGTTCTTTTTATTGCTTTGTAGTATTCCATTATATAAAACTCCACAATTCTGATTGTCTATTCTCTTGTCAATAGACTTTTTGGTTGTTTATATTTTTGGTTGTTATGAAGAAACAGTCTTGTCTATGTATTTTGATGTACATAAGTACTAATTTTCCTTAAGCGTAACCTATAGCAATCAGGCATATATTTAGCTTTAATATGTATTGTCAAATAGATTTTCAGAGTGTTTGCACCAATTTACTCACTAACAGTATATATAGTTCCAGTTAATTTCACATTTTTACTGTTATTTGGTATGTTGATTACTTTGATTTTGGACTTCTTGGTAGCTGTGTAGTGACACCTCATTCTAACTGTGTGTGTATTTGCATGTGGGTGGATATGTATGTATTCAGGTGTATGTGTGCACTTGAGTGTATATGTCTGTGAAGGTCTAAGAGTGATATTGGGAATTGTCATCAACTACTCTTAACCACCTTATTTTTGTGAGTCTGGGTCTCAAATTAAACCTAGATAGAACATGCCACTATGGCTACTCTGGCTAGCCAACTTGTTCTGTGAATCCTGGGGCAGAAGGAGGTGGAAGCGTCCATGGTGGTTCCCGACTCTACCTAGACTCTACCTTCCAGGGCTAGAATTACAATTGGCCACTTTATCTTCCACACATCTTTTGTGTGGGATCTAGAAATCCATACTTGATGGACAGGTAAGTTGATTTTATAACTTGACTATTGTGAATAGACTTCCAATATGAATGGGCAGGTTATTCCTATAGTATTCTGACAGAACTTTGTTTATGTTTCCAGGAATGGTATAGTTGGGTCACATGGTGGTTCTTTTGTAAAATGTTGAGTAATTTTAATAGTTGTTTCCATAGTGGCTAGATAGATGTACATTTGTATTAGCAGTGGATAAGGGTTGCTTTTACCTTGCATCCTCGCCAACATTTGTTGTTACTTGTTAACAGTAGCCTTGTTAATAATAGCCTTTCTGGGGCTGGAGAGGTGGCTCAGGGGTTAAGCCTCCGCCTTTCAGGTGGAAGGTCCTGAGTTCGGATCCCAGATTCCAGGTATAGACACCAGGCGGAGGCGGGGGCGGCCTGCGCTTCTGGTCCTGGTAGGGCGGAGCCTGTGAATCCCGGGGCAGAAGGCGGTGGAGGCGTCCATGGTGGTTCCCGAATTTGTCCGTGGTTCTACACACACACACACACACACACACACACACACACACACACACACATGTGCGCGCACATACATGCGCACAGTTGAATAAAAAAAAGCCTTTCTAACTAGTATGAGATGATACATCAGTGTAGTTTTGATTTAAATTTCCTGTTAAGGATAGTGAACAGTTTTTTGTATATTTATTGCCCAGTTATACTTACTTGTAATATAAGAAGGTATTTCAGTTTTCTTATATTTGTCAGTGAGATAAGTTTCTTGCAGGCAACAAGTAATAGGTACGTTTCTTAATCAATTTGCTGGTTCATTTCCTTTGATTTGAGAATTGAGATCATTCAGAGACATGTCTTAATTTCTGTCACCTTTTTTTAATGGCATTCAGAGACATGTCTTAATTTCTGTCACCTTTTTTATTGTTTGACATTTCTCTATTCATTTGCTTATTTAGTGTTGTGTAATTTATTCTTTCCTGTGACCTCATTAATATTTGTTTTTCTTCAATGTTCTGGTTTTTTTCTGTTATGTTGCATAGTGCTGGCTTAATGTGTATGAATTCTATTAGTTTATGTTTACATGGAAAATCTTTTTAATTTTTCCTTTAATTATGAAGGATAGTTTTGCTGTTTATAGTAATCTGGACTGGCAGCTATTTTCTTTCAGTGCTTGAAGTATATTATTCCATGTCCTCCTAGCTTTCATAGTCTCTGTTGGGAGATCTGTTGTTATTCTGATGACTCGTGCCTTTATATGTGTCTTGATGCCTCTCTTTCAGCTCTCAATTTTTTTGTTGTTGTTCTATATGCTTAATGTGCTTCTAAGCTATTGCATAACATGAGGAAGTTCTTTTTTGATCTTGTCTATTTGATATTCTAAATGTCTTCTGTGTTTGGATAGGTGCTTCTGCTTTGATTTGGAAAATCTTCCATTGTGATTTTTTTTTTAAAATATGGTTTATGTGCCTTTAATTTGTGCTGCTTAGCCTGTGCTCATGAATTATAGGCTTGGTCTTTATGTTTTGTGTGTGCATGCATGTGTTTGTGTTTATATGTATATCGGAGGACACCTTGTGTGCCTGTGGAGGCCCAAGAGTTCTGGGATTTTTCAGGCTGTCTTCCAGAGCCAAAAGAACAGGCCACCACCATTCCACCTGGCATTTTTACATGGGATCCAGGATCTGAACTCAGATCCTGCTTGTGAGGCAGAATCTTAACCCCTGAGCCATCTCTCCAGCCCTATTCTGTTCTGCTCTGTTCTGTTCTATTGTTTTATTCTAGCCCCCACTTTTTAAGTTCATTCATTTATTTTGTGTGTGTGTGTGTGTTTGTGTGTGTATCAGAGGGCACTGTGTCCCTGTGGAGGACCAAGGATGACTTCAGGAGTCATTCTGGAATGCTTCTACTTCCTTTTTACTTTGCTCTGGTATTTACCAGGCTTTGCCCAGAAGGGCTAGAAGTACAGGTAGCCACTGGTTCTGCCCGGCATTTTTTTTTTTTTTTTTCTTTAAGTGAGACCTGGGATTCAGGACCTTCTGCTTTCGAGGTAGAGCCTTAACCCCTGAACCATCTCTCCAGCCCCCAAGTTTGGCTTTTTAATCATGTCCCAGAGATGTTCATGTTTTATTTTTTTTTTCCTTGTTGTTGTCTGACTGTTCTGTATTTATCTACCTTGTCTTTAAGCCCTAATGTTCTGTCTTGTACTGGTTCATTATATTTGCGAGGCTTTCCAGTGAAATTTTATTTGACTTAGGTTTTCATTTCTGATATTTAATTTGCTTTTTTTTCAGTATAATTACATTGAATTTGTCTCTCATATCCTGTATTGTCTTCATACTGATTTTCATTCAGGTGTTTACTTTAAGTTCATTTAGGAGCTTATGTCTTTTTTGATTTTATTAAACTTTTTTTTTTAAGTCATTCAGATTCTTTTGGATTTGTCTACTTTCAGTGGACTCCATTGCTAGGGAAGTACTCACTTTTGGAGTGGTAATTCGATTTTTAATTTTTTTGTGTGCGTCTCTGCATTGGGACTAGGTTAGTGCTTGGATTGTGTAAAATCACTTTTTTTGTAAGTAACATACTTTTTTATTATTTGATAGTTTCAGATATAAGTGTAGTAAATTTATGTACTTTACACTTCCTATTACCTGATCCCAGTCCCCCCCCTTTTCCCATTGAAAACTTCTTCTTTTTAACCAGTCCTACTTTCATGTCTTTTTTGATGGTGTGGTCCAGACATGTATTCTTTGAGTTGCAGTATTCAGGCTGGAGTGCATTGTAGTAGGGTTGTGGTGGTTTTCTATCCACCTAATTGGTTGTGTAGCTCAGTAGCTAGACACTACTTCTACTCAAGAGTAGAAGACTAACTATAGAAGCACTGCAAATGATAATTAGGCCAACTTTGAAAATACAATTGTAGCCAAGCAAAAAGCATCACCTTTTTAATTCCAGTAACTTTAGAGAAATAAAGGTGTAAGGATAATACAGCACATTTAAGATATTAGTTACTAAGAGTAGGGGTTAGGAATGGAAATGAATGGAAATAAATGGAAATAAGCACAGTAAGGCCAGCAATATAATATTAGAACAATAAAGAAAAAATACAAGATGAAAAAGTAAATATCTGTTGCTTCTTTGGTCTTCGCTTCTCTTTCTGTGAGAGTTGTCCCTTGCTTGCTGAGCCACATCACACATATTTTATTCCCTTCCCACTGTGTTCTGATCTCTAATTTTCTTACATTGAAAGTACAGTGCATATTTTTGAGGCCCTGTCTTGGTTTTTAGCTTATGTGGTTGTTTTCTTTCTACACTTGAAGCTAAGCAATCCCTATTCAGTGGTGAATGTTCTGCAGTAGGCTCTGTTTCTCTTTGTAAAAACTAGCTTGCCTGCTTTCCTGACCTCCTCAACTCCTCTTCTTCCCTCCCCTTCTTTCTTGTTTCTCTTTTTCTCTCTCTCTCCCCCTTTTCTCCTCCCTTACTTCTCTTTTTTCTCTCTTTTCTCTTTGTCTCTCTCCAGACAGTTGTCTAACCCAGAGAGTTTTCAAAATCCCTGTATAGCCAGCCAGTGATGACCTCGAACTTCTGGTTCTCTTGCCTTTACCTCCCAAAGTCTAGGACTATAAATATGTGTCAGCACACCCAACTTACTTCCCTCTCTTCTCTGCTGTGGTGTTTAGTGTTGTCACCCTGATAGGATCTGGAATCATATATGAAAGTGCACACCCGTATGAGGGATTCTTTAGCATGTAGAGGTATCTGTGAGGGACTGTATTGATTAAGTTAAAGTGTGCAGCACCCTTGCCTGGGTTAGGACTCTTGACCACATAGAATTGGGGAGTCTAGCTGAGCAGTAGCATTCATCAGTTTGCATTTCTTGATGCTGGATGCCAGATGACCAACTGCCCAAATTTCTGCCACTTTGATTTCCTTACCTGAGCTAAATAAGCCCTTTCTCTCAAAAGTTGCTTTTGTCAGGCTATTTTACTACATCAAGGAAAAAATGAAAGATGTCTGCTTTCCAGCTATCCCAGTTTATTCCTTAGAAATGCAGCTATTGCTACATGCATGTCCTTTGCTTTTTCTCCTGCCATCTACTATTATTTTTAGTGTTTCTCTTTTCAGTTTTGCTAGAATTGCTTTGTGTCCTTTGTGGTTTTGTTGTTTTTTCTTTACGTACTGTCACATCCTGTGCCAACCAGGCTGGTGGACAAGGTCCCAACTTGGGAAAGAGCTTCAAGGAGGCACCTTCTGGAAACAGGACATGGCTTATTTTGGAATACATAATAAAGATATGAAATATATGAGAATTGCAGCCTGTTCTTTGGAATGGGCAGTTGCTAGGGGTCTGAGCCTTGCTAGGAACCACTCCCTTTGTCTCTTATCTTTGACAGACAAGTTCCTCTCTTTTTGTGATTGTGCCTCCTATCTCTGGCACTTATGTTCTTCCCCTTTTTGTGGATTGGGCCTGCCTCCTATCTATTCCCAGGTCTCTTTTTGTTTTTTCCAAAGACTAGCTAGGTTATCACCTCCCCCTAGGTTCCTGCCCCCAAAACTGGAGATGTCAAATAAATTTGCCTTACTTCCTTTGTTTCCTAAATTAAAACCAAGCCTACTTTTAACTTTAAATTAAATTCTAACTAGAAATTTCATGTTCAATCATACACGGTAAAAACATAGGTGTGTAAAATTCCCTCAAAAAACCTGACTCTTACTAAACTAATTCAGAAATTCTATAAATATGAGACTATGCTATCCGTTCACTAGAATCAGTATCCAACTATTTCTTATAGAATACATAAGTTAATAAATAGAGCACATGAATTAATAAAAAATAAAAATAAAATAAATCCTAATATAATTCCTACCATTATAACGTAATATAGGCCAGCTTATATAAAAATAGCCAGAATCTGATATCCTCAAAAAGAAAAAAATTAATGTATAACATGTGCCCCCTCCAACAGATTCACCTTTACCATTTATAAAATGTATAATAGATAATAACACAAATTAATAAGAAGCTCAACTTCAGTGTATTTTAACTACATCTCAAATGAAGTCTTCGTTAAATACAACAATACAGACTTAGACCCTGTGCCTGTTTGGTGGGACATTATAAAATAGATAGATTTGGAGAGACACAGGGGCTGGGAAAAAACCTGTTGTTATGTGATAAGGATTTGTCTGTGTCTCATCCTCAAACAATGGGTTAAGTTCTTAAAGAATGTTTATCCTAAAGGTGATTCCTGCTGATTAGAAGGATAGTATCTGTCTACAGGTGCAGCATTCTTTGCCCCAAAATTTTCTAATATAAAAGCTGCTACGAAATTCCAATAAAATAGATTCAGATTCACCCAGCCCAGAGTTGTATGTGTCTGTTTCTTCACTGACTCTTTGCCACACTTGGTTGGACCAAGGGGGGTGGTGGTGGTGGTGGTGGTGGTGGGGCCCTGGATTCGGAGGTCACAACATGGACTGTGGCAAGGTACTTTGTCTGTTCTTCATTAATTGGTCCTTTATCATTATGAGGCTTCCTATGGGTTGGCTTCCAACCCATTTGGCCTTTAGTATTATTTTTTTCCCCTGCATGAAGTCTATTTTATCTGATATTAGTATTTAGCTATCTATAGCTATTACATAGTGTATTTTTTACTTTTTAGTTTTATCCCACTTACATTTTGAAATTTGAAATGTTAGAACATATGGCTACATCTGTTACATTTTTTTTTAAAAGTCATCTAACAGTCTTTGCTTTTTGATCAGAGTATTTGTGCACTCACATTTAATTTTTAGATTCATATGTTTAGATTTTTGCTTGTCATTCATTATTTTCTGTTTCATGTTATTTTTGTTCTTATGAGCCTCTGCTTTCTAGTTTTGTATTGACTAACAGATATTTTCTAGTGTTCCTTTTCCTCTGATTTTTAAAAAGATACAATATGCATTTGTTTTACCTCAATCTGAGATTAATGCTGACTTTTATTTTATATTATTTGGCTTTTCTGGGGGGATATAAGTGTCTGTCTTAGATAGTACACTGATGACAGACCAAAGAAACAATTCCCTAAAGGCTGGCTTTGGAAGTAGCATGTAATGGGGTTACTTAGAGAAGCATGGGTGGCTCCTCCACATGTCACTTCCCTGGAGTTCTGTACCTAACTTAGGGGCACTCTAGTTTGAGACTGTCCTCTCTAGCAATTTTTTTTAAATCACTTTTTGTTGTTTTCTTTTAGAAATTGCAGCATACATTCTTGAGGAAAATAGTGGATCTATGGGTATTGTTTTATTGTTTTTTAAAATTTTTTAATTAATTTCATTTGTTTTCACAATTTCACATAATGTATTAATGTATTTTTCCACTTTCATCCTCTATCTTGTTCTCTCTTCCTATCACTCCTTCCCTATAAATCTCTTTCTTACATTCATGTCTTTCGTTTTATGATCCATGGAGTTTAAATCAGGACCAACTTGTGACCATGAGTTTGGAGTTACCCATTAGAACCGTTACACCTGGCCAGAATTAGATTTAAAATAAAAAAAATTTCGTTTCTTTATGTGTGTGAGATGTGTGTGTGTAGGGTCAAGGTTGATATTGTAAATCATCCTTGATTACTCTTTCACCTTATTCCTTTTGAAATGGATTTCAAATAAAACCCAGAGCTCATTGACAGGGCTAGTCTGGCTTATTGCTAGCCACCTATGGGATTTCTAGTCCATGCTTTCCATTGCTGGAGTCACAATTGGGTCATCACATCCCTCAACATTTTATGTTGGACTTGAGGATCTGAGCTCTGATTCTTTTGTTTCTGAGACAAGTGTTTTAATTGCGGAGCTATTTGCCTATCCTATAATTTGATTTTGAGAACTATTTAATTCTCTAAATCTTTACTAGTAGTATTTCTTTGCTAGTAGTCAAGTATGTCAACTTGACTGTTGAGGGTTTGACCTCTGGGCATATTTGTAGAGAATTAGTGGTTGAATCAGGCCCAGAACAAACCTGCAGGAGATTGTCTTGCTGATGGGGAAGGCCCAGCCTATGGTGGGTGGGACTCGTCCCTGAATAGATGAATAAAACTGAGAGCCAGTTGAGGAAGTTGGCATCCTTTTGTACACTTGGCCAGACATGCTGGTCTGGTAAGTAAGGATCATTCTTCTGTCAATCATTACGTAGAGATGATGTGGCCAGTTCCCTCAGCCTTGGTGTTGGTATGAGCTCTCCTGTCAAGCTGGACTGAGAACTGTACATTTGATGGTCATTTATCAGCAAGCATCCAACTTGTATAGTCAATAGATTATACAATGATTTTAGGGATTTTTTTTTTCTTCCCTGTATTGGTGTATAATCTTGTGGTAGCTAGTTTGTTGTAGTTTTGGTGATCAAATGCAGAACTTCATGCATTCTGGGCAAGTATTCTGTCATTGAGCTACATCTTTAGCCCTAGAGGTATATTTTATAAAATATATTACAGGACGTTGTATAGTTACTCTTTTTTACAATTTTTTTTTAAACTTCTACATTCTTTTTTTTATTTATTCAATTATGTGTGTGTGCACATGCGTGTGTGTGCGCATGTGTGTATGTATGTGTAGAACCACGGGCGAATTCGGGAACCACCATGGATGCCTCCATCTCCTTGTTTACTCTGCCCCGGGATTCACAGGCTCCGCCCTACCAGGACCAGAAACACAGGCTGCTTCTGCTTTCACCCGGCGTCTGTACGTGGGGTTTAGGATCCGAACTCAGGACCTCCCGCCTGCAAGGCAGAGGCTTAACCCCTGAGCCACCTCTCCAGCCCCTGTATAGTTACTCTTATCTGTTGCTGTGAAGGAATACCCAAAGTCAGGCAACTTAAGGGATAAAGGGAGATTTATTCAGCTTATGGTTCCAGAAGTGAGTTACTCTTTCATGGCAGATACAGCATGGCTGGCTGGCTGAAGCTGGAGGCAGGCTACATCACTGCAGACATCTTGGAGGCTGAGAGCTACCAGACTCCTACTGTAAAAGGATTTTCCAGGAGGCAAGGTGGGACTAATCCACCTCAAGGTCCACTCCTTGCGACCACCTTCCTCCAGCAAGGCTCCACCTCTCAAAGGTGCCATGATCTTCTCAAGCACATGAGACTGGGGGACCCATTTCAAAACCATATCACTCCATCCCTGGCATCCACAGGTTCATTGCTATCTCAGTATGTAAACCATATTCGATCCAACTTTAAAGTCTTCATAGACCACATCCATGGTTCCAACACAGTCCAAAGTCCGAAGTCCAAAGCCTCCTGTAAAATCAAAAGACTAGTTACATACTTCCAAGATACAATCTCACAAAATAATCATTCCCATGCCAAAAGAGAGGAATTGGGGCATATCCAGGAAAGATTGGTTCATAACAAAACTGAAAAACAGCAGGACATGCAGTTCCATATCCAACAGGTGAATTCTTGTTGAAATCTCAGTTCCAAAGGAATGTAGTTCCACCCCTCCAAATGAAGCAGCTCATACAGCACATCATCCTCTTGGCCTGGCTCCTCTCACATATACAGCTGTCCTTGGTAGATGTCCCACAGTGTCTCTGGCATTTCTAAAATCTTTACTTCTCATTGGCAAACCAGGCTTTTAATTCCACAGCACAAACTGGCCTTTTTGGGCCTCTAAATTGCAGGCTTTCTGCCATAAGCTGTCTGGATTCTGCCATTCTCTGAAAGTTTGGAGGAGAGATCCATGACCTCATCTATCTTGCATCTTTGCTACCTCTAAAACCAGACCCATGTGGGCAACTTTGCCAAGTTTTGTTGTAACCTTGGGTTTGATAAGACTTCTGGAATCATAGCTGATTCAGTTTTTCTGTGCTGACTGTAAGAAAAACCTTTCACTCCTGTGCAGTTGCTTTAGGGGAAAAACAGGCCCTTACTTTGGAATTCCATCCTTTAACTCATTCCTTCCAAAAGAATTTGCATTCTTATGGGTGGGAGCTTAGCAGAATGTTGCCCTCAAGGTAGGGCCTCTCCTATTAACCAACCTGAGAGATGACTTTGATTTGCTAATGAAGCTTCTCTGTTTAACAGCAGACATTTTGCTTTCTACTTCTTTTTTTTAAAATTTTTTATTATTTATCATTTATTCAATTGTGTGTGTGTGTGTGTGTGTGTGTGTGTGTGTGTAGAACCACAGGTGAATTCGGGAACCACCATGGCTCCCGGCGTCTATATGTGGGGTCTAGGATCCGAACTCAGGACCTTCCACCTACAAGGCAGAGGCTTAACCCCTGAGCCACCTCTCCAGCCCGCTTTCTACTTCTTCTTTGTTTACCTCTTTAAGTTTGCCATTGCGTTTTTTTTTTTTTTTAATTTTTTATTTATTCAATTGTGCGTGTGTGCGTCTGTATGTGTGCGCACGCGTGTGTGTCTGTGTATGTGTAGAACCACGGACGAACTCGGGAACCACCATGGACGCCTCCACTTCCTCCGCCCCGGGATTAACAGGCTCCGCCCTACCAGGATCAGATATGCAGGCCGCCCCCGCTTCCGCCTGGTGTCTATACGTGGGATCTGGGATCCGAACTCAGGACCTTCTGCCTGCAAGGCAGAGGCTTAACCCCTGAGCCACCTCTCCAGCCCCTGCCATTGCGTTTTATTCTCAAACCTCAATGTTTTTGCTTTTTTCGGCTTGATTTCTTGCTCTTTCATAACTCTGAAGAAAAGCACTAAAAAGTAGCCATATCACATTGTCAAGATTACATTACCTTGAAGTTTCCTTGCCAAGTGCTTGAATTTAACTTCAGGAAACCTTTCGGGACAGGGGCAAAATTTCACTAAATTCTCTGCCAATACATGGTTCCTTATGTCACTAGTCCAGTTCCAAATACAGCCTTTGTTCCTCTCGGAACCATCACAAGCTCGGCTTCCACTGCCTGCGTCTCTCACAGCATTGCTCTCTTTTGTGCTCTCACAATAAAGGCCCATTTGGCCTCAACTGACAAGACACAAAGACTTTCCCAGCACAAAGTCCTAAAATTCTCCATATTTCTCCCAGTAAATAGTTCCAAAGGCACACTAGCCACATCACAACAAGTGGTACTTACTGCTGGTACCAACTTCTCTCATCTTCACAAACAGCTTCACTTTTTGGTACTGGATTCTCATAGTCTCAGCAACACCCCACTTCTCTGGTACCAATTTCTTTCAACTTCAAAACAGTTCACATTGTGGTATCAGATGCTCCTGATCTCACAGTTTCATAGTCTCACACAGCAATACCCCACTTCTTGGTACCAATTTCTGTATTGGTTACGTTTTTCTGTTGCTGTGAGACAACACTGAGATTGAAACAACTTGATGGGTGAATGGGAGATTTATTTAGCTTAGGGTTCCAGAAAGGAGATATAGTCTTTCATGGCGGAGGCGGTGTGGCTGGTTGAGCAATGTTGGAGGAAGGCTATATCACTGTAGACATCTTGGAGACTGAGCACTACCAGACTCTTCCTGCAAAGCAGACTTCTCCAGGAAGGGGGTGAGTCTAATCCCTCAAAGTCCACTCCCTGTGACTACCTTCCTTCAGCAAGGCTCCACTTCTCAAAGATGCCATGACTTTCTCAAACACATGAGACTATGGGTGATACATTTCAAACCATGACAGACACGGAAAATAAAAAGGAAATAATTTGCTCTTGGATTCCTTAAGATTGAGTTGCAATAATAATCAACATTTTGTTATTGTGTTTTTAAGTGTTTTTCATAGTTCTGTGAGGAAACAAACTATTTTGCTATTAGGAAATCTGACTTATGCCCATAGATTGCAACTTTGCAAATGTATTTTTGTATGACTCAGAGGTTGGGAAAAGTAGAAATAAATCTACTTATTTTCCAAAAAGATGCTCAGCATATAAATGTAGCCAGTGCTCATAGTGAAACTATAAAGACAATGTTATTAGTGTTAAAGGCAAGGATTCTAGTTCTATTTTGTACTTTTTTTCTTTCTTTCTTTTGTATATGTGTGCATTTGCATACAGGTGAGTGAATGTGTGTATGGAGTGTATGTTCATGAGTGTACTGGAGTATGTGTGCCTATGGAGGGTCAAGGGTGATACTGAGAATCATCTTCAATCCCTCGTCCTCCTTAATGTTGTGAGTATGGGTCTCTAATTAAACCCAGAACATGCTATTAGGACTAGTCTTGTATCTGGCATTCTTGGTAATTTCCAGGCTCTGCCTCCAGGGCTAGAATTACAAGTGAGCTACCACACCAGCAAGGCATTTTTACATGAGATTTGGAGATCTGAACTCAGGTCCCTTTGTGAGGGATCATCTCCCTAGCACTGATCTGTTTTTACTTTTAAGCCCTGACTCTTCTAGATGTTTGATTTTGGGAAGTTAGTTGATCCTTTATGCCTTAGATTTGTCATCATAAAAGGGGAATGATTATTTATAATTATGAGGATTAAATGATTACCTGCAGGTAAGGTGCTTAGAATTATACCTAGGATACTGAGTGTTTAGTAAATATTGTCTTTATTGTAGATATAGTTTGGTATATAATCTTGTAGCTAAGTGATGTTTGAAGAAGTTACTCTGCCTTTAAATTTAATATAATGAGAAATACATATTAATAAGGGTTAGTGACAGCTTTTTAATAGTGTTGCTTTGACAAATAATACCTCTAGTTGAAGACATGTTAGACTCACAGTTTTGTAATAACATAATATTAATAATGATATGATTTAGCATCCTTATAATAGTTTCTGTATGAGAAAGTGTTATAAGTACTTTATGAATGCATCAATTTAATTCTTAAAACATTAATCGTATCCAAAATTTGCAGGTAATTAACGAGGTCACATGAAATAAATTTGCTGTTTATAAGAGACAGAGAGAGGATTTAAATACTTATTTGATATTTTTACAGTTACTGGTGTAGTCTTTTTTTTAAAAAAACATACTACCTATATTTAGGTATATATCTGTAATTTTGTTAAACTAAGTACATGGACCAAAAAATGAATAAGCTTAATATTTATATTAATTTTTACAAATACTAAGTTGGTGGAGTAAGAATTAGGTTTGGGGCTGTGACGTTTAAAACATTGTAACTAGGCTAAACACATCTTTGTTAATCAAAACAGAAACCTTTGTAATGAGAACACATTTTGACATTTAAAAATAAGTTATTTGCATAGTTTAAAAATCATGCTTCAGAATTTGAAGAACTCTCTTGAAAAGTATTTTCTGCATCCTACTAGTTGTGAAATTGTTTTCCTGCAACAAGTTGTTGAGGTGTTTGAAGAAGTGTTATTTGTTTGTGCAACATTCAGTTTAGTATTGCTTTAAAGAAATTGACTTTTTTTGGTTGGTCGATTGTGGATATAGGCAGGGCATTTTGATTTATCTCATCAATTTCTGAGTATATGTCTCAGATGTAATGTCTTTACTGGGAGTCAGAAAGCTATAATAAATCAGAGTGACAGCAGTCCACCAAACTTTTCCTTCTTTTTTTTTTTTTTTTTTTTTGTGCATGTTGGTTTTAGGGCTTTTGGGCTTCTTTTTAGTCCAACAACTGAAATGATCATTGTGACACGCAAAGTGTTTGGTTCAGAAATAGTTGGTTTTTGTGTAGAATAAGTGAAAATTTTGATTTTTTTTTGGCTCATGAAGTATCCACTTGCTAAGCTTTTTTACCTTTCAGTTTGCTTAAAATGCTGACTGACTGTTGAGTTTTTGGGCAGCTTTTCCTGTAGCTAGAAGAGAATAACTGTTGTTAGTTGGTGTCAATTTCTGATGGTTGGCTACTACAGTCTTCATCTTCAAACTTGTCACTTTTGTAAAAACTTCTCGAACCATTACAGCACCATATGGTAATAGTTGTTGAGCAAATGAGTTATGTTGTAAGCTGTCCCTGGTCTTTTACAATCCATTTTGAACTCAAATCAATTGAATTTACTTTTTGTTTAATGTCATTTCCATAGTCCAAAATAAATATAAAATTAACAAATTAGTATCATTAGCAAAAAGAAAATAAAATGGGAAATGACCATTAAAATGATGTTTAACCACACCATTGTTACTACTATCATATATGAGCTTTTGTTATGTACTGGATTGCATGTTTCTTTTCAGCAGAGTAGGACTTAAGTAACTTAACTAAATGTAATGTGCATAGTAGATTTATGTAGTTTATCGTTAACTATAATTTATCAAATCATTAATAATTTTTCCTTTTTTCTAAGCCAAACCATCCAACTTTATTAAGGATACTTTTCACAGATAATCAAGGTATTTCAGACAGGAAATGGGCAGACAGTAACAGTATACAAGAACTTTCAAACTCCCTTCTTGTATCAATTACCAAAATCAGAAAGCCACTATAAAAATCCAACAACGTCTTCATTTCAGGAACTGAAATGAAAATGATAGAATTGTCAATCTGAAGATCCATTATATTTTAGATTATGGGGAAGTCACCATTTTAATAATGTCACTGCAGCAGACCACTAGAGATATTGGCAAAACCAATTTTAAGGGGATATGGTCCCAACAAGACTTGGGGAAGTTAAGTCTTTCTTGTGGTGGAGGAAGAGGAGGACATAAAAATGAGTTTTGAATTTTTTTTTTATATAATACTTTTTATTATTATTTCAGCTCATACAAACTTAATAGGTACACCAGTTCCCTCCCTCCCTCCTCCTCCCCCCGAACCCCCTGCTCCCCCTCCCCTCACCCCTCCCACCCCATCCCCCATGCCTCCTGCCCCAATTCCCAGAGTCCTTTCTTGTGCATGCCTGACTCTCCTCTGGGCCCTCCTCTCCAGTGACGTACAAGGACCTAGTGGCATTTCCCTGAACCCCTTCCTGTGTTCCCCTTAAGCATAGGAACACTACTGTGGCTGTCAATCCCTTGCCTCCAAGGATCTTGGTGCCTTTAGCAGATGCTAGACTTTGTGAGGTCAATAGTGTTGGACATTGTGCCGGGCATACAATGTCCAATTATGATTGCTTCGGCCCTAACTTGTGTGGAGTATCTTGCAAATCATTGCTCCTCCCATCCTTTTGCTCTTACACTCTTACCGCTCCCTCTTCCGCAAATGTCCCTGAGCTTCAGGATGGGAGAGATTAGTCTGGCTTAGTTCTAGGTGGTTGATATAGAGTCTCTGAAGTTCTGGATTGTGGTTTGTTGATTTTCTTTTGCAGTTTTTGTTGCTCCTGTAATGCCCTTCATTCCATCGTGATGGGCACTGTATGTCACCCCCTGGCCAGAGACAGAAAGCTGTTAAACTGGAGTTTTATTATAAGAGCACATTCAAGGGTAGATGTAATACTTATACCCAAAATTGGAATCGCAGGGTCATATGGCATTAGGCAATGGGAGGGGTCAATCACCCATTTGCAAAATGGTTACTTTTTAATTGGCCGGACTATATGCCCTCCCCTTCTGGTGAGTTCATACCCCCTTAGTTGTAAATGATCAGGAACGAATTGTGAACTTAACTAGGTGTCACATTACTTTCTTGCAGTCCTTGATGGAGGCCTATTTTCTCTACTGTAACATGGTCACTTCTCTCCTTGTTTCTGGTGTGGCCCTCCAACCCCATCCCTCCTGTTCATAATCCTTGCAATTACTGTAGGTAATACATAGATTTACCTATGAGTGTCTCAAGATGGGCTGGATGGGTTTGGTATTAGGAGCCACCTATTAGTGAGTACATACGGCACTTAATTTTCTGGATCTGGGATACTTCAATTAATATAATTGTTTCTAATGACATCCATTTCCCGGCAAATTCCAGTAATTCATCATTTTTGATGGCTGAGTAGTACTCCATTGTATAGATGTACCACAGTTTCCTTATCCACTCGTCAACTGTTGGACATTTGGGTTTATTCCATGTCTTTGCTATTGTAAACAGTGCTGCTATGAACATGGTTGTGCTTGTGCTATCGAGGTGAACCTCTGCTGTATGGGGGGTTATACCCAAAAGTGGAATCGCAGGGTCATATGGCATTTCAATCTTTAATTTCTTTAAGAATCTCCAGACGGCTCGCCAGAGTGGCTGTATGAGCCTGCACTGCCACCAGCAATATAGGAAAGTTCCCCTCTCTCCACATCCTCTCCAGCATTTGTTGTTGTTTGTGTTGTGGATTTTTGCCATCCTGACCGGGGTGAGATGATATCTCAGGGAAGTTTTGATTTGCATTTCCCTGATGGCTAAGGAAGTCGAGCATTTTTTAAGATATTTGTTAGACATTTTAATTTCATCCCTAGTAAAGTTTCTTTTAAGTTCCAGGGCCCATTTTTTAATTGGGCCATTAGTTTCCTTGGTGTTTAGTTTTCTAAGTTCTTTGTGCACTCTGGACAGTAGAGCTCTATCAGATATGTGGTTAGTGAAGATTTTCTCCTATTCTGTGGGTTACCTTTGAGCTGGCGTTATAATCTCTTTATCTGAACAGAAGCTCTTTAATTTCACAAGATCCCAACTGTTGAGAGTTGGTAGCAGTGACTGTGCCATTGGATGTCTGTTTAGGAAATGTTGGCCTAGCCCAATCAGCTTGAGGGAGTTCCCTATCCTTTCAACTATGGTTTTTATAGTCTCTGGCCTTATATCAACGTCCTTGATCCATTTGGAATTAAGTCTTGTACATAGTGACAAGTATGGGTCCAGCTTTAATCTTCTGCATGTTTAGATCCAGTTTTGCCAGCACCATTTGTTGAAGATGCTGTTCTTTTTCCATTGGATTCTTTGGGCCCCTTTGTCAAAGACCAAATGGCTGTAATTTTGTGGGCTTATATCTGGGTCTTCAATCCTTATCCATTGATCTGTGTGTCTATTTTGGAGCCAGTACCAGGCTGTTTTTTATAACTATGGATTTGTAATATAGACTAAGGTTCTATATGGTAATACCTCCAGCAGTGTTTTTGTTATTCAGGATTGTCTTTGCTATCCTGGGTCTTTTGTGCCTCCATATGAATTTTGAGATTGTTTGTTTAACTTCTTTAAAGAATTGCTTTGGGATTTTAATTGGTATAGCATTGAATTTGTATATTGCCTTTGGTAGGATGGTCATTTTTACGATGTTGATTCTGCCAATCCAGGAACATGGGAGGTCTTTCCACCTTCTGGTGTCTTCTGCAATTTCTTTCTTTAGGGTTTTAAAGTTTTTATTGTAAAGGTCTTTTATCTCCTTGGTTAGGTTTATACCAAGGTATTTCATTTTTTTAGGGGCTATAGTGAATGGGATGGTTTCTCTCAAGGCTTTTTCACTTCTTTCATTCTGGGCATATAGGAAGGCCTCTGATTTTTGCACATTTATTTTGTATCCTGCCACCCTGCTGAACTTCTCAATTAGTTCCAGGAGCTTCCTGGTGGAGTTTTTGGGATCACTCAGGTATAAGATCATGTCATCTGCAAATAGGGATAGTTTGACTTCTTCCTTGCCGATTTGAATCCCTCTTATGTCCCTTTCTTGTCTTAGGGCTTCAGCTAAGACTTCAAGTACAATATTGAATAGAAGTGGTGAGAGTGGACAGCCTTGTCTAGTTCCTGATCGAAGTGGGAATGCTTCCAATTGTTCCCCATTGAGCATAATCCTTGCTGTGGGCTTGTTGTATACAGCTTTTATTATATTGATAAAGGTTCCTTTCATTCCTACAGTCTCTAGCGTTTTGATCATAAAAGGCTGTTGGATCTTGTCAAAAGCTTTTTCTGCATCTATTGAGAGTATCATGTGGTCTCGGACTTTGGACTGGTTTACATGATGAATTACATTTATTGATTTGCGTATGTTGAACCAACCTTGTGTGCCGGGGATGAAGCCTACTTGGTCCCCGTGAATGATTGTTTTGATATGTTTTTGAATCCAATTTGCTAAGACTTTGTTGAGAATCTTTGCGTCTGTGTTCATCAGAGAGATCGGCCTATAGTTTTCTTTTTTAAGTGAATCTTTATTAGGTTTTGGGATTAAGACGATATTAGCTTCATAGAAGGAATTTGGTAGTGTTCCTTCCTTTGCTATTTGATGGAACAGTTTAAGGAGTATTGGTGTTATTAACTCCTTAAATGTCTGGTAGAACTCTGTGCTGAATCCATCTGGCCCAGGACATGTTTTGGTGGGAAGATTCGAGATTACTTCTTCAATTTCATTGTATGTTATAGGACTATTTAAATAATTCACAACTTCCTGATTCAACTTAGGTAAGTTGTGTTTACTTAGAAATTCATCCATCTCTTTTGTGTTGTCAAACTTCACAGAGTATACGTTTTTGAAATATGATGTTATAATTCTCTGGATTTCTTGGGTATCAGTAGTGATAACTCCATGTTCATTTCTGATTTTGTTAATTTGGGTTTTCTCTCTCTTGCTTTTGGTTAATTTAGCTAGGGGTGTATCAATCTTGTTGATTTTTTCAAAGAACCAGCTTTTTGATTGGTTGATTTTTTCTATCGTTTTCTTAGTCTCGATTTCAGATATTTCTCCCCTTATTTTGCTAATCTCTTCTCTTCTACTGCTTTTGGGATCAGATTGCTCTAGTTTCTCTAAAGCTTTAAGCTGCATTGTTAAGTTGTTTATTTCTGATGTTTCCATTTTTTTGACGTGGGCATTAAGAGCTATGAACTTACCTCTTAGAACAGCTTTCATTGTGTCCCAGAGATTTTGGTAAGTTGTATTTTCGTTATCATTCACTTTCAGGAAATCTTGAATTTCCTTTTTAATTTCTTCCTGAATCCAGTTCTCATTCAGCATCATGTTGTTAAGTTTCCAGGAGTTAGTGTATTTTCTCTTGTTTGATGTGTTGTGGATGTCCAGCTTTAGGCCGTGGTGGTCTGATAGGGCACAGGTTAGAATTTCAACTTTCTTGTATATGCGTAGATTCGTTTTGTGGCCCAATATGTGATCTATTTTGGAGAAAGTTCCGTGTGCTGCTGAGAAAAATGTGTATTCTTTGGTACGTGGGTGAAAAGTTCGATAGAGATCTGTAAGGTCCATTTCTTTCAGGGTTTGATTAAGTTCCAAAGTGTCTCTGTTAAGCTTTTGACCTGTTGATCTATCCCATGTTGAGAGGGCGGTGTTGAAGTCCCCAAGAATTATCGTTTTGGGGTTGATTTCTTGCTTTAGACGCTGTAGGGTTTTCTTAATGAATGTGGAGGGGCCCGTATTGGGTGCATATATGTTCAGTATTGTGAAGTCTTCCTGGTGAATTGTACCTGTGACTAAAATGTAGTATCCATCCGTGTCTCTTATAATTTTCTTTGGTTTGAAGTCCACTTTGCTGATAGCATAATGGCTACCCCTGCCTGTTTTCTGCTTCCATTAGCTTGTAGAATTGTTGACCAGCCTTTTATTTTTAGAGCGTGCCTATCTTTTGTGGTGAGATGGGTTTCCTGCAGGCAGCAGATTGATGGATTGTGATTTTTAATCCAAGTTTGTAATCTGTGTCTCTTGATCGGTGAATTAATTCCATCAACACTTAGTGTTATAATGGAGAAACTATTTTTAATTCCAGACATTTATTATGTTTAGTAGTTTTTATAAGTATATTGCTTCGCTTTTAATGGTGTTATATTTGCCTTCTGTTCTCCTGGATATGCCTGTTTTTTTCTTCACGCTTGAGTATCATTTCTAGCATTTTTTTGAAGGCCTGGTTTGGTGGACATGTATCCCTTCAAGTTGTCTTTGTGCTGAAAAGTTTTTCTTTCTCCCTAGATCATGACTGATAGTTTTGCAGGGTAAATCAGCCTGGGTTGACATTTTTGCTCATTCAATACTTGAAGTATGTCTTCTTGCTTTTACTGTTTCGACTGAGAAGTCATTTGTTATTTTAATAGTTTTACCTTTAAAAGTGACTTGTTTTTTCTCCCTTGAAGCTCTGAGGACCAGTTCGTTATCTTGACTGTGGAGTGTTTTGACTATTATTTGCTGTGGGGTGCTTCTGTTTTGGTTGTATCTGTTTGGGGTGAGGAATGCCTCTTGTATATGGATGGGCCTCTCTTTTTTTAGATGAGGAAAGTTTTCCTTGATGATCGTTTGAAAAATTTCCTCAGGGGTGGTATTTTGAGATTCTTGCTCTGGTATTCCATGAATACGCATGTTAGGCTTCTTCAGGGTGTCCCATATCTCTTGGATATTTCTCTCAAGTATGTTTTTAGCTTTAACATCCTCTTCCATTGAGCTGGTTAGTACTCCCACTTTATCTTCAAGTTCTGAAATTCTGTTTTCTGCTTCGTTAGTTCTGTTGATAAGACTCTCTGTAGAGTTCTGGGTTGAAGATAACTTGTCTTGTAGCTCAGTTTTAAACTCTGCTTGAGTCTGTTTTAACTGCTCTATGCCAGTTTTTGTTTCTTGCACTGTTTTTCTCAACTCCTCCAAATGTCTGTTGTGTTCCTCTTCAAAGCGATTGATTTGATTATGTAATTCCTCCCTGATTTCCTCTTTCATAGTATTGAACATGGTAATGATCTTATTTTGAAAGTCGTTATCCTGGGTCAGGCTTTCTTGGCCTTTTTCCGCGGGTTTGTTCTGGTTGGAGTCTAACATTATGGGATTAATTTCTTCAGTGGGAAATTTGTTTACTTGAGTGTTGCTTCTCATGGATTTGCACTTTGACTTTGGCATTGTTGTTTTAACTCTTAAGATCTTTCAATTTCACTAAACTGAATTATTTGGCCTGGGGTTCTGGGGGTGGGCAGGGACAGAGCTTACCTAGGTCACGGGTGAGGCCCGGCTGGACAGAACGCGCGTTCAGACCGGGGGAGCGGGGTGGGGTGAAAAGGAAGGATGAGGGCATCGGCATGGAGCTATTTAACCCGAGGGCAGCTGGGGCGGGGCCCGGGCGCAGGGGGAGGTCCTCCTCGTCCCTCGGCCCTGCGCGCGGTTCCGGCTGGATGTTGGGAGTCGGAGCCGGGTCCCTTGGGCTGACCTGGGGTTCTGGTGGGCGGGCGTGGGCGGGGCTTACCTAGGTTGCGGGTACCGCGGGTCCCGACTGGCGGAGCGGGGTGGGGTGAAAGGGAGGATGGGGGCGTAGGCGTGGAGCTATTTAACCCGAGGGCAGCTGGGGCAGGGCCTGGGCGCAGGGGGAGGTCCTCCTGGTCCCTGAGCCCTGCGCGAGGCTCTGGCTGGATGGCGGGAGTCGGGAGTTTTGACTTTTTTTATACCATGAGGCGTCTATACCACAAGGCATTTGTGCCAAGATGGCCAGGTGTGTCAGCATCAGGCAATTCTCCTCTGGGATCCAAGAGGACTCTTTCAAATATAGCAGGGAAAGATATTTTCCCCACAGTAGACTCTGGAGAGTCTGTTAGTGACAAAAATCAATGGTATGTTCTGTGTACTAACAATTTTTAAAAAAATAAAATAAAATTCTTAGTTTTTGGTAAAGCTATTTATTTCAAACTGTACAATCAATGGGAGAACCACAGTTATTAAAAATGCACACCCTTCACTTGGCATCTCCAGCACCTTCAGCTTTCTGCACCTGGTCTGATTTGGCATCTCCATTTCCTCGCCAGCATTAACTTTTCCCTTTTTCTTTTTAGGAATTTTTTCTCCTTCTTTGCAGGGACCTTTTTAGGCTTGGGTTCTGGCTTTGGAGCAGGTTTAGCATACTTGGCAGCTCTTCACAGTGGCTTCTTCTTGACTTAGTCTTTGGTACTCCTTTCTTTGGGAATGGTAGCAAAGGTAGGGGGATGGGGGTTGGGGCATTGTAAGTGCTGGATGTGGATTCCTCTCACTGCTCCTAAATTCTTGATATATGGTATTGTCCCAAATATTTTTTTGTTTTGAACATTTTAATTTTTTAAGAAAGAAACTTAAATATAAGAATAAAAACTCAATTATTTACTCACTTTTATTTAATGTTTTGTGTTTTTAGGAACTGAAATTACCATTTACTTTTCTAAGTGGGCATATTCATGAATTAAGGATTCACGTGCCATGGACAAAACTGGGCTCAGAGCCTGTGGTAATTACCATCAATACAATGGAATGCATCTTGAAACTTAAAGATGGAATTCAGGTAGGAGATTGTTGTACCTAATTCTTTATGTTAATTACTTTTCACAGTTATTTTATTTGACATTCTTTTTTTCCTTGTATGCATGTGTTTTGCATGTGAGTGGGTGTACATGTGTGTGCAGGCATATGAACAAGGCATATGAACTGGAATGTATATGTCTGTGGAGACCTAAGATGACATTAGGAATTATCCTGGATTGCTGTACCTTCTTATTGCTGTGCTCTGGGAATTTCCAGGCTTAGCCTTCCAGGACTGCAATTATAAGCCACTGCCATATCTCCCCTGTATTTTTATGTGGGATCGGGGGAATCTGAATTCAGAACTTTGCTTGCAAGGCAAAGGCTTTAAGACACTGAGTCATCTATCCAGTCTCTTGACATTTCTTTAAGTTTTGGCATGTGTCAACTGCCACATAAATGAATAATATGTGCCTATTAAAACAGAATGCTGTTTTAAAAATAGAATGAAGCACTTAAAAGATGTTTTCTCATAAACTCTGGTGATGCAGTCATAGCCTTAATACTAGAGATCATGTAGATTTCTTATTATCTGTGTCCAAAATAGAAGACTGATAAATTCTAGTGTTCAATTAAAATTACTGAATTTTTTGCAAAGGACTTATGTGAATTTTTATTTAGAAGACATTAATTGATTATAAAATTTCTAAGGCTTTTTTTTAGATGAAAATTTATTTAATTTTATATAAAATTCATTTTTTTTGAAATGTCAGTTTTAGAAACTCATGTTTTCAAATATTTTTCCTTCTCATAATATTTATTTATTTATTACAAAAGTATATAGTATTAGATTTAGACAATGTTGTATAAAAATCTTCTAACATAGGAAGAAGACAGGTCAGAATAACTGCATTCTGTGAAAAATGTTTCCACATCCACCTTGCTGAAAAGAAGTACCTGTGGAATTCATTTTTATTAGTTTTTCCTTATTATAGCTTTTTTCCTTAGTATTTATCATTAACCTTTCATTTTTTTTTTATGTATTTTAGGTTTTTGGTTTTCTGAAACAGGATTTTGCTCTGTAGTCCATGAACTCATGATTCCTTTGCTACTGATATCTAAATGTTAGGATTATAGGCCTGTTCTGCCATATCTGATTAACCTTTTCAGTTTAAAGAGAATTAATAAGTATTATTACAGTTTCTTCGTAAGAACCATAAGGAAAATTTTAGCATATTTTAAATATTACTTTAAAATAAGGGTAATTTATTTACGATGTTTTCTATTTGAAGTAGATTCTTTCAGTGTCATAGTTATCCACTGAGGTCATCTTTGTTTTTTCTTTTATGAACTACTTGATTCCAAATGTATTATCCATTTTTTGTTTGTTTAATTAAAAAAAATTTTGTATGTGTGTCTGTGTATATCAGAGGATACTGTGTGTGCCTGTGGAGGCCTAAAGGTGATTTTGGGAATCACCCTGGATTATACTATCTTTTCTTTCCTTTAGCTTTGTAGTTTCCCTGGCTGTATCTTCCAGGGCCAGGAGTACAGGCTGCTGTCATTTCTACCTGGCATTTTTATGAGAGACGTAGGATGTAAACTTAAGAACTTTCTGCTTGTGAGGCAGAGGCTTAACTCCTGAGCCATCTCTCCAGCTCAAATGTATTATCGATTTTAACAATGTGATTCATTCGAGTGATTAACCAATGCTATCATCCCATGAAAATTTATTTTGTAAGTTTTCAGTATTTGAGATTTATTTAGAAATATGTAGATGGTTGGTTATATTGCAACCAGGTTTTATTTTATATTTGGTAATAATTAAATAGTTCTTAATCATCATGTGTTATAGGCATTTAATTAAAAAATTGAGCTTAGTTATACCACCCATGTAGTGTTATACATAAAGGAAAGAAAATTGCCCCAGATACTAATTATTTTTTTTCATTGAAGAAGTATAATTTTCAAGGTCACATATCCTATAGGAGACACATTTTAAGAGAGACAAATTACAACTAGTTGTAGACACTAAGATTCGTAGCACATGACCTAGTGTAACCTGAAACTAATATTTGTAACTGCACCATGTAGATGACTACTGTAGGAATGATAAGGTTTCCTACTTGCACATTATTTGAGACTTTTTTTTAAAAAGATTTTTATTTATTTTTAGCGTGTGTGTGTATCAGAGAGCACTGTGTGTTCCTGTGGAAGACTAAGGGTGACTTCGGGAATTACCTTGGATTGCTTCTACCTACTTCTTACTTTCCTCTGGGATTTCCCAGGCTCCACCTACCAGGATAGGCAATGCAGGCTGTACTGTTTTTTTACGTAGGACCTGGGCTCCAAACTCAGGATCTTCTGCTTGTAAGGCAGAGTTTTAACCCCTGAGCCATCTCTCCAGCTCACATTATTTGAGACTTGAATTTTGTGGTGTGTCAAGTCAAAATTATGATGGGTCAAGAATCATAGATGTAAGCCACTCTGAAACAAGTCTTTTTAACAAATGTTTAAAATTTGAGGTAGAAAGGAATTTTGAAAATTGCATTTGACATTTCAACCAATCGTTTAGCAATTCACTCCCTCTGGAGCCTAATACTTGGATTTATACTAGTGATTGGAGTTACAGTTTGAATAAAAAAAAAAAGGCAAAAGAGGGCTGGAGAGATGGCTCAGGGGTCAAGCCTCTGCTTCAAAAACAGAAGCGACAAAGTTGAAATTCTGGATCCCATGTAAAAATGCTAGGTGGAAATGATGGTGGCCTGTACTTCTGGTCCTGGAAGGCAGAGCCTGGGAAATTCCAAAGTGAATCAAGAAAGAGGAGGAGCAATCCAGAATGACTCCTGAAGTCATCCTTGGACCCTCACGATGCCCTCTGACACACACATACACATACACAAAAAAAAAAGTAAAAAAAAAATTATAAAAGACCAAAGATTTATATGATCTGAAAAGAAAGCAGTATATAAAACCATTTTAAATAAAATGATATTTTAATAAGTTAAAAATATTTTTAGGTTTTAAGTTTTGATTGCTATAATATATAATATAGTTTACAAATTTTTACTTGTGTATATAAAATAAGTACTTCACTTAAATTCTTTAAAGTTATTATACTGTGACGTCATAATGAAAATAAGACTTTTTAAAATTAGGTGAGAAACTAGATATTCAGTGATATGAATATGGAAAAAACTAGTATTAAAATATGATAAAAACGGGGCTGGAGAGGCGGCTCAGGGGTTAAGCTTCTGCCTTG
The DNA here is from genome assembly GCA_023101885.1 of Typhlomys cinereus. Lineage (NCBI taxonomy): Eukaryota > Metazoa > Chordata > Mammalia > Rodentia > Platacanthomyidae > Typhlomys > Typhlomys cinereus. Next base: position 1,592,395 of record JALPQD010000228.1, read on the forward strand.
TAGGCGGAAGGTCCTGAGTTCAGATCCGAGACCCCACGTATAGACGCCGGGCGGAAGCGGGAGCGGCCTGAGTTTCTGGTCCTGGTAGGGCGGAGCCTGTGACTCCCAGGGCAGAGTAAACAAGGAGGAGGTGGAGGCGTCCATGGTGGTTCCCGAATCCGTCTGTGGTTCTACACACACGCACATACATATACACACATACATACACACACGAGCACACACGCATACATGCACAATTGAATAAATAATAAAAAAAATTAAAAAATATGATAAAAGCTATCTAAGGTTCAATTAATGTTTATGTGAAATATAAAATTGTTAAATGCTTTGCAAAAAAGTCATTGCTAGTTTATAATGTTCAATTTTATTTTTCCAACATTAATTTTCCAACATTTATTGCTCATTCTGTAATTGCATTGGAAAACATTGTTAAAATATTTATGTAATTTCTGCCAAGTGTACTTAGAAAAAAAGACTCAGTATGACTTTAAGTGATCAGTGTTATAGTATATTCCCCTAACATGTATTTATAATCATTTTTAATTATAGAGCTATTGTCGGATCTGAAGTTTACCAAGTTGTATTAGGTAAAATAAAAACTACTGGGGGCTCAGTGATTAAAACCTTTGCCTTACAAGCAAAAAGACTGGTTCAGATCCCCAGATCAATGTAAAAATGCCAGGGTGAGTGTGGTAGACTGCATATAATTCTAGTTCTGGGAGATAGAGTCTGGGAATACCCAGAACAGGCTGGCTAGTTAAGCTCACAACAAGAAAGTGGAGGGTTCAAGGATGACTCCAATGACATTCTTGGACTTTTGCAAATATGACAGTCAAGTGCACTCACATACATACACCTGCATACATATGCACCTACCCACATGCAAACATATATACTCCATATACACATACATGAAAGTAAAAAAGAATATTTTGATGTCCATTCAAAATTATTTATAGCATTTTAAAGCATTATTAATAAGACTGGTATTAGCGTTCACTCTGAAAGTCATATCTGCATCAGTCTTTGTTCCTACCTTTAGATTCTGTGGACTTGTTATTACTATCTTTTTTGGTTCCTGACATATTATGTCAGTTCTGGTATAATCTGATAAAGTCTTGTGAGCATATAAGTCAAGAACTAAAATAGATCTTAACTTTGCATTTAGCAATGCATTCTTCTGATTTTTCTGTTTTTCTGCTTGTTTAGTCTATGTGGACTACATCTATAAAATAAGACCAGACCCTACACACTTTTTTGTGTGTTTGTGTGCCTGTGGAGGACCAAGGGTAACACTGGAAATTCTAGATTGTTTTATTTCCTTAAAGCTTTGCTCTGGGATTTCCTACTCTTTGTCTTCCAGGGCCTGAATTTTAGACTGCCATCTAAAATTACTTGGGGTCTGGGGAACCGAAGTCATGTGTTTGTGAGGCAAAAGATTTAGCTAATGTCTGAGCCATTTCTTTCTACATACTCTTTAGAATTCTATGATAGATGTGTTTTTTTTTTCTGTGTGTAGAAGTCAGAAGTCAATGTTGGGTTTCTTCTTCAGTCATTCTCTACCTTGTTTTTTGAGAAAGTGTCTCACTGAACTTGGAGCTCACCAATTTGGGTAGACTGACCAGCCTAGAAAGGCCCTAGATCCGGATATTCTTTTTTGAAAATTTTTTTTTTACTTTTTTAAACCCTCAACAGTCAAGTTGATACCTATGCTTAACTATGACATCGGCCTACCTATTTTTCATTATTGATATGTTCCTTTAAAATTACTGAATCTGGGGCTGGAGAGGTGGCTCAGGGGTTAAGCTTCCTGCCTTGCAGGCGGAAGGTCCTGAGTTCGGATCCCAGATTCCACGTATAGACGCCCGGCGGAAGCGGGGGCGGCCTGCGCTTCTGGTCCTGGTAGGGCGGAGCCTGTGACTCCCTGGCCAAAAGGAGGTGGAGGCGTCCATGGTGGTTCACGAATTCGTCCGTGGTTCTACACATACGCACACACACACACACACAAACACACTACACGCGCGTGCACATACACACACACATGCGCGCAGTTGAATAAATAATAATAAAAAAATTAAAATTACTGAATCTGGGGCTAGACTTGAAACTCATTATAGAGAGCATTTGGCTAACATGTATGTTGATAAGTACCCCATTCCCCTCCCTCCACCCCTCCCTGGATCCTTTGCTCCCTCCCTCCTTTTCCCTTTCCTTCCCTCCCCTCCCTTTCTCCCAGTACCCCCTACCCCCCCATTCCTGGAGCATCTTTTAGTGTGCATGTCAAACTTCCCTCTGGGTCCTCCTCTCTGATGAGGTGTAAGGACTCAGTGGCATTGCCTAGAGCTCTTTTTTGTGTTCTCCTTTAGTATAGGAACACTAATGTGGCTGTTAATCTCTTGCCTCTAAGGTAGATCCAGATATTCTTATTTCTTCTTCCCCAATGTTGAGATTTCATACATGATCTATAGTGCCTGGCTTTTCTATGTGGGTACAAGGAGCATCCCAAGTCACCATTTCTGTATGTTATAATATTTATCTATCTGTTGTCACAGGTGAGTTTCAGATATGTGAATTTTTTTTTAACATTTTTTATTATTATTTCCGCTCATACAAACTTATTAGGTAGACCAGTTCCCCCCCCCCCAGATATGTGAATCTTGTCTTGAATGTACTTTCTGTTTATGAATATGTGCCATACTATTTATTGTTATTAGGTAAAGTAAGTGTTAAGATGGGTCAGACCCTATTTTAAGTATCTAAAATATGTGCTGTTAATATTCTAAGATATAGTTGCTTTAAGGAGAAATCAGATCATTTTCAGAGTTTATCTTGAGCTATTTTAATAGAAAAAATAAATTTGAATTTCTGTCTAATCAAAACTCATTTACTTCTGTATTCTTACTTTTTTCTCCTTTGTAGCTGAGCTTTGTAAGTTTAATATTTATTGGGTTGTTGCAGTCAGCCTGCATGGTTGTTGATAAATGACCATCAAACAGCTTAAGGGAACAAGAGGTTTATTCTTACGATTTCTGGTTACAGTTCTTAGTCCAGCTTGAAGGAAGAGCATGCACCAACACCAGGGCCAAGGGAACTGGCCACACATACCATCATTGCATAACGGCTGAGAGATGGACAATCCTTACTTGCCAGACCAGCATGTCTGGCCAAGTATACAGAAGGATGCCAACTCTCAACCAGCTCTCTGTGATTTATCCAGGGCCTAATCCTACCCACCATGGGCTGGGTCTTCCCCAGGAGCTAAACAATGTCCTTCAGGTTTGCTCTGGGCTGAACTCAACCATCAATTCTCTACAATTATGCCCAGAGCTCAAACCCTCAACAGTCAAGTTGACACCTGTGCTTAATTATGACATCGGCCTACCTATTTTTCATTATTGATATGTTCCTTTAAAATTACTGAATCTGGGGCTAGACTTGAAACTCATTATAGAGAGCATTGGCTAACATGTATGAGGCCTTGGGCTCAGTCCGTAGTGCTGGAGAAGTCCTGGCAGGGGAAGAAAATTATAGAATCATCTGCTAAAAGTTTTCAAAACCTGAGATGCTTTTATCTCACGCACATTTAGTTTCAGCTAGAACCTAAGCTATAGAAGTGGAAAAAAATTTGCACATTAGTATTTAAAATTTTTTTTATTATTATTATTATTTATTCAACTGTGCGCATGTGCGTGTGTATGTGCGCGTGCGTGTGTGTCTCTGTGTGTGTGTGTGTGTATGAACCACGGACGAATTCGCGAACCACCATGGACGCCTCCATATCTTTCTGCCCTGGGATTCACAGGCTCCGCCCTACCAGGACCAGAAGCGCAGGCCGCCCCCACTTCCGCCTGGCGTCTATACGTGGGATCTGGGATCCGAACTCGGGACCTTCCGCCTGCAAGGCGGAGGCTTAACCCCTGAGCCACCTCTCCAGCCCGCACATTAGTATTTTAATGCAAAATTATTTCTCTATTTCCTGTAGAGATAAATTCTTTTTTTAAACGTTATAATTCAGAGACTAGTTAGCAGGTTTATTTCTTTTCTTTTTTATACATTTTATTCTTTGATAATTTTATACTCGAACTCAGTATAATATAAAACAAAAGTCATAAGTATAGCCAGTTCGTTTTAAATAAAATTTTTTTATTAATGGATTTTCTTATTTGTTCTATAGTATATTAACTCAGCTGATTAACTGGTACTTGTTCCAAGTTCTTTTAGTACAAATTAACTTCCCTTAAAAATTTTCTAAAATATTTGATATCATTTTATTTAGTATTTGAAAACTGTAAACTGTTCATTGTCTCACTGAAAAACGTCCATTTTTTCAAGACCAGTAAAGTCATCTGTTATATGTTAACCCTCTCTGTTTCATATTTCTATAGGTTGCAAGAAGGATTTCTTTTTAATTTTTGGGTTAAAATGTTAAGGACATTCATGATTGGTGTCATAGTTAGGCACAGGTGTCAACTTGACTGTTGAGGGTTTGAGCTCTGGGCCCAGCCTATGGTGGGTGGGATTAAGCCCCAGAATAAATCAGAGAGCTGGTTGAGAGAGTGGGCATCCTTCTGTTCACTTGGCCATACATGCTGGTCTGGCAAGTAAGGATTTTCCATCTCTCAGCCATTATGTGGTGATGGTGTGGCCAGTTCCCTCAGCCCTGGTGATGGTGCGTGCTCTCCTGTCAAGCTGGACTGAAAACTGTAACTGGACTGTCGTAAGGAAATGAACTCCTTGTTCCCTTGACGTTGATGGTCATTTATCAGCAACCATGCAGGTTGACTGCAACAATCGGTTTAATGGTTCAAGCATTCATAAGAAAACTTACTGGTTTTGACTATCTGGATGTTTAGTTGGCTTCATCTTGTATATGACATTTTATAAAGTGTCCCTTTGGCCTTTTTTTTGTAGTTTCATTTTAAAATTTATCTCTGACTTTATAAAAACTCTGTATCAGATCAAATTAGATTCGGAGAATTGAGATAGCTGTTTGCAGTTGAATGTCTTGAGTATGGCAGTATAATTCACAATCTTGCTCTCTACTACTCAGTAGAGAAAGAAAGCTTTCTATTCTAGTGTTAGCTATTCTGTCTTGTAGAGCTGTTTAGGTTCTAGAGGGTTTTATGCTTTTATAGTGTGAAGTTTTCCCTTACTCTTTTTTAATTTAGATAGACTTTTCTATTTTTATATGATGGCTGTCTGTTCTGTAGACTACTAACCTACTGTTTCAATCTAGATTTACTTGTAGAAATTCGTATGTTGTGGATCATTAGAAGTTTAATACAACTTTTTGCAAAGAATGTGAAGAATAAAATTATCCTCTATTAACTGATTACTTTAAAAAAGTTAAGCTATACTTATCAAGATTAAGAGATATCCCTCCATTCTAGCTTGACTGAAATTTGCATTTACTCTCTTTACAGTCATTGACAAGGTTATTATTTCTTGCTTGAATGAACTGTCCTAACCATTTTTCCACATTTTGCCACAGTTCCTCTAAATTAGTTGCTGCTAAATTTGTGATAAAATGGATTATGAGAATAAGGGATTTATCCTGGTTTGGGATTATTTAGTTATTTTCTTAGTTCATTTTGGCAGGAAAGTTCATACCAATACCAGTTGAGAGAACTGTGCTGAGATTACTGAGAGAGGGACAAACTTCATTTGCTAGACAGCATGACAGTATTAGTATACCAAAAAACGCCAACTTCTGAATTGTCTCCCTTTAGCTTATCCATCTATGTAGGGAAAGATTTCACCCACTATTGGCTGGCTCTTCCTTCATTAGTTAGACAATTTACTGCAGACTTGCTCAGAGGTCAACTCAACTACTAATTCTTTACAAATATGCCCAGAAAACAGGCTTTCAGGTTGACACCAGTGGCTGGCTACCACATTCATTATATGTATATATTTATGTATGAGATTGTTAAAGGAAAAGGGAAATAGGGAGGATTATTAGGCATGACTGTCATGTATCTGGAGTATTATCCTTTGTCAGGTAGCAGAAAAGAAGACAAAGTGATGGCTAGTAGTTGAGTGGTGTGGGGTAAATGGCTCTAGTCCTGTAACTAAGAAGAGTGGATTTCAGAGATAGAAGTGTGATGTTTTCAGTGAGTAAACTTTTATTATTTAAGTATGACTTGCTAAGTGATACCTTCCACTTTGGTCATTCTTCCTTTTGAGATAATTAAATGTAAGACTGTGAGGGGAAGGTATCATTGTCTTTCTATTCTGTCCTGTTGTAGCTCCTTGATGGGAGAGAAGATGCGAACAGTATCTTCTGTGAGCTAAAGCTGATGTGTGAAAAGTGTGGGAGTACACATTCCTCCTTTATCTTTTTTTTTTTTTAAATAATGACTTAGTTGCTTTGTGATAATGTAACAGAATACTGAGACAGGATAATTTTCATTTTTAAAATAATTTATTTATTTTACTCTGTGTGTGTGTGTGTGTGTGTGTGTGTGTGTGTGTGTGTGTGTGAGAGAGAGAGAGAGAGAGAGAGAGAGAGAGAGAGAGAGAGGGTACTGAGAGAGAGAGAGAGAGAGAGAGAGTACTGTGTGTCCTGTGGAGGACCAAGGGGGAGAGAGAGAGAGAGAGAGAGAGAGAGAGAGAGAGAGAGTGCACTATGTGTCCCTGTGGAGGACCAAGGGTGATTTTAGGAATCATCCTGGAATCATCCTGGATTGCTTCTACCTCCTTCTTCCTTCACTCTGGGATTTCCCAGGCTCTGTCCACCACAGCCGGAAGTGCAGGCAGCTGCCGTTTCTGCTTGGCATTTTTACATTGGATTCGGCATCCGAACTCAGGACCTTCTGCCTCCAAGGCAGAGTCTCAACCTCTGAGCCATCTCTTCAGCCAGGATAATTTATAAGCCCTGCTTGTTTTTTGGCTCACTGTTGTGGAGGCTGGGAATCTTAAGAGCATGACACTGGCATCTGTTCAGAATCTTGTGAGGGTCTTTTGCATTATAATGTGGTAGAGTATCACATGGCGAGTCACAGCAAGCATTTCAGTTCAGGTTTTTTTCCTCTTCTTATAAAGCCACTCATGCTATCGTGGGAGCTCTACCTGAAGACTTCATGTAATCAATCTTATCTCTTAAAGGCATTGTGTTCCAGTCATCCACATGAATTTGGGGTTTAAACTTTTAACACATAAACTTTTGAGGAATACATTAAAACTAAAGAAATGACCTAACTAGTGCAGCTCTCAGAATATAGAGGTTCGCCAGAAGTTCCCATTTTGTTATGAGATCTAATTAAGTGTATATTCCCTGGTTCTCTGGTCTTTGTTCAAGGTATTTTTAAGCTGGCTACTTTATTTGGCTTTCTACTTTCTGAAGGGTAATATTACTGATAGAAATTCTTTATTATAATCTGACAATTGCCATAGTACTTGCTACCTGAAATGATAGAGATCATTTCCCTGTGACTTTTGTACCAAATTTATTTCCAGGTTTTTTTTTTGTTTGTTTGTTTCAGGAACTCTTTGGTTTTCAGAGTTGCTCAATGAGCCTTAGTTCTTTTCTGTATGTAAATTTTGGTGCATAAGATACAAAAAGGCATACTGTACATTACCTCTTAGTCCATCATTCAGTTTTTTCTTCCAACTCTTTTTTTGTATCTTAAAATGTTACTCTGTGATAATTCTGTCACTAGTTTTGTTTTGTTTTCAGTATTTGCAATTTAGTGAATCTGGAGTTGGTGGTTTTAAAGTTTTAATTTACTACATAGATACTTAAAGGCTAAAAGTACAATTGAAAGATCATGATCTGTCAGAATGAAAGTAATATATTTATTTGCATATACTTCTGCTATATTTTTCCTCTGTTAGGAACTTTGATAAATCATATTCTTGCTTTCTTCATGAGGGACAAAGGATAGTATTTTCAGAAATAACCTTTGTGGTTCGTGAGAGAAAACATTCTTTTGCAATGAAACATTTTCCAGACATTTTGGAAAAATTGTAACTTAAATAGAAGGATAAAAATGTACTGTGTTTTAGGGTTAAAAATTATCTCAAAATATTTTAGCTAGCATTTTTGAGAACAGAGTTTCTTTTATTTAAAATTGGAAACTTTTAATGAAGTAAAAATGTGTAATATTCCAAAGTGATGCCTATTTGTTAAAGCACACGATGAACTTAAAAATAATGATGGAAGCAATTCCAATTTTAATAATAAATTAGTACAAAATTTATATTGTTACTTTTGTTGCAACTTGTATTTAATTGGTTTGTGGTAGGATTTGAATGGAAGCCCAGTTGTAATTGACACAATTAACATATAATTGAAATAAAAACAAATTCAAATTGCTAGAAGGATTATTACCTAATTATAATATGTATACAATTACAATTTCTTGACCACAGTTAAGAAAGAAGTGTTTATACATTTGGTAATGTTTGTTTCATAGTATGTATTTCTTTGAGTACCATAATTAATATTCATTTTTAAGCATACTAGAATTTCAAATTTATTATAAATTTATTTAGTTTACTTTTCTTTCCAATAATAACAATATAGTTTGAAAGGAAATATAAAATCTGTTTTTTTAACTCTTTGAAAATTCATATTTAATTTACCTTGTTCTATTTTGCTTCTTACAACATTTTAAAAATAAAAATAACTAGTTCTTTTGCTTTAAAATGTCATCTTATGTACACCAGATTTAATGGACTGTGGTAATTTTTAGGGCCTTTTGGCTGCAGTGTTTATTATGACATCACTGCAATCTAGATGCAGTATGTGATTTCAGATGGTTTCAGTGTTAAATATTTTTATAGTTATGCTGGTTTTGGCAGTTCACTTGTTTTTTTTTTTTTTACATCTCTTTAATGAACATGTTTTACTTCTGGACTTTGAGACAAACACATGTTTCCAAAATTAATAGTGTACTTTTAATTTTAACATTGTGCAGAAGTATATGACTGGACATTTTTAAAAAAATTTATTTCATTTTTTTTTAGTTTTTACCACTTAATGAGTGAATATCCTTACCGCCTTCATTCTTCCCTTTCTTTCTTTCCTTCCTCCCACCCCTCTCTCCATGGATCAAACTTGCTCCCTTCTGCCGTCTTAACCACTGGGTTGTGTGAGTCCTGGGGTCCTCTCTTAATCCTCTAATCTAGTGGAGGTTCAGGCTTCTATGGAAGACCGAGAAGCCCTACCTTAGGCTGATCACTGATGTTGATACTCTCCTACCCCATCCAACCCTTTAGTCCTAAGGATCCCGCTGCTTGAAATGATTTCTCCTGAGATCTGTGCTAGTTTAGGCGGGGCATGTTGGTATGTCAGCCTTTGTGCAGGTCTAGTAAGGTCAAGTCTCATTGTAGTGAGTTCCTGACTGCAGCAGCCCTGTCTTGTCTAGTAGTGGAGCTCTCCATCTTTGGGCTCTTACAGTCTTACCTCCCCATATTCTGCAAAGTACCCTGAGCTTTAGGATGGGGACAGATTTGGCTGGCCTTATTCTGAGTGAACATTGTACTGTCACCAGTGTTCTGTGTTCTGGTTGGCTGATGTGTATTTTGCTGTTACTGCACTGCACAAGGCTGACTGTGTGTTGAGATCTCTCCTATCCAAAGATAAAAATCTGTTAAAAAAAAAAAAGGGTCTTCGTGTGAGAAAAGATTTAAAGGAGAAAGGAGAGCAGGAATAGGACACAGTAGGAGTGGAGTCAGTCTCAAGCAACCAACTAGCTTCCTAATAACCACCAACTTCCCCCTTCCCCATGGTGGGGGATATGTTCAGCACTTCAAACCAGTCCATAGCCTGTGAACAGGAAAGAAACTGACAATGGACAGGATCAGATGTCTCGCTACTTACAGGCCTTTCTTAACAGTTGCCTTATTTATCATTTAACTGTGTTCCTTTGTCTCCATACTTTTCGGTCTTCATTCCCCTACTCTTCTAGTTATAATGGGTGTTTGCAGTTTTAATGTGTTTTATAGAGATTTTTCCTTATGTATGTCATTATAGGGGCTTAGAACTAGGTTCTAACATGTGATGTCTGACTTTCTGTGCTTGGGATACTTCTCTCAGTGTAACTTCTTCCAACTCTATCCATTTACTAGCACATTCGTTAATTGTTTTTTTTGATGGCTGAGTAGTATTCCATTATGTATATGTACCACATTTTCATTATCCATTTGTCAACTGTTGAGCATTTAGATTGATTCCATGACTTTGCTATTGTGAACAGTGCTGCAATGAACATGGATGTACATGTGCCACTATAGTAAGATAAAGCATTTTTTGGGAACATTCCCAGTAGTGGTATAGTAGGGTCATATGGCATTTCAATCTTTAATTTCTTTAAGAATCACCAGACGGCTCTCCAGAGTGGTTGTATGAGCCTGCATTCCCACCAGCAATGTGTCAGGGTCCACTTCTCCCCACATCCTCTCCAGCATTTGTTGTTGTATGTATTTTGGATTTTAGCTATTCTGACCAGGGTAGTTTTAATTTGCATTTCCCTGATGGCTAGGGAAGTGGAACAATTTTTTTTAAAAGGTATTTATTGGACAAATCAATTTCGTTCTGGGAAAAGTTTCTTTTGAGTTCCGTGGTCTGTTTTCTAATTGGGTTATTTTTCGCCTTAGTGTTTAGTTTTTTGAGTTCTTTGTGTGCTCTGGATATTAGTCCTGTATCAGATATGTGGTTAGTGAAGATTTTTTTTCCCCATTCTGTGGGTTGTCTTTTTACTTGGTTAACAATATCTTTAGCTGAACAAAAGCTCTTTAATTTCATGAAATTTGTTGGTTCTATTTCTATGCTATTGGAGTCTTATTTAGAAAATGTTGGTCTAGGCCAGTCAGTCCCTACCCTTTCTTCTAGGGTTTTTAATAGTCTCTGGCCCAATATTAAGGTCCTCGATCCATTTGGAGTTGACTTTTATTCATCGTAACAAATAGGGGTCCAAGTTTCAATCTTCTGCATATAGATTCTCAGTTTTGCTGGCACCATTTGTTGAAGATGCTAGTCTTTTTCCATTGAGTTTTCTGGCCCCCTATCTAAAACATCAGATAACTGTAAATGTATGGGCTTATGTCTGGATCTTCAGCCCTTATCCATTGATTTATGTGTCTTTTGGGATCAGCACCTTGCTGTCTCTATTACTATGCATTTGATGTATATAGTGATATCTCCTGCAGAGTTTTTATTAGTCAGGATTGCTTTTGGTATCGTGGGCCTTTTGTGCTTCCATATGAATTTTGAGATTGTTTTATTAATTTTTGTAAAGAATTGCCTTGTAATTTAGATTGGTATAGTGTTTAAATTGTATATTGCTTTTGGTAGGATGGTAATTTTTATGATGTTAATTCTACCAATCCAGGAGCATAGGAGGTCTTTCCATCTCTGATATCATCTGAGATTTCTTTTTTTAGGTTTTAAAGTTTCCCCTTGTACATATCTGTCACTTCCTTGGTTAGATTTATCCCAAGATATTTCAATTTTTTAGGGACTATGTTAAATGGAATTGTTATTTCTCTTAGAGCCTTCTCACTTTTTTCATCCTCGGTGTATAATAATGCCACTGATTTTTGACATTAATCTTGTAACCTGCCACTTTGCTGAATTTATGTATTAGCTCTAGGAATTTCCTGGTGGAGTATTTGAGGTCTCTCAGGTATAAGGTCACATGACTGGATAGTTTTAAGAATATAGCTTGAACTAAAAGTAATTATAGATAGGTTTTGTTCATAGCAGTAGTTTTTATGTATTTAAAGTCTAAAATCATATCCCAAATGATAGAAAATGCTATTTTGAAGATTGAACTGTGAAGTTGTCCTGTGGAATGAAACACTGTAATGTTATTATGCATTAATTTCAAAAAAACTTAAGGGCTGGAGAATTGGTTCAGGGGTTAAGACTCTGCTTTGCAAGCAGAAGGTCCTGAGTTCAGATCCCAGGTTGCATGTAAAAACTGTGACCTGTACTCCAGGCCCTAGTAGGTAAGCCTGGGAAATTCCAGAGTGAAGCTAAAAGGAGGTAGAAGCAATCTAGGATGATTCTCGAAGTCACCCTTGGTCCTCCACGGGGACACACAGTGTCCTCTGGTATATAACCCCCCCTCTCCAAAACAAACAAATAAATAAAGTTTAAAAGAACATAAGTTCCTGCAGAGATTTATTTTATGATATCAGTTGTTTTACTCTTTGCTTGTGTATGTTCAAACATCTAAAGCAATGATATTTTGTAGAAGTGTTGCCTTTTATTAGTTTGTATTTATTCAAAAGCAATTTTTTTTATTATTGAAAAGCAATTTTTGTTTTCTAAAGGAAGCCTGTGGTTTTCATTTGCTCCTAATACTTATCAAATTGGCAAATTTAGCAATTAGTCTTCCTTTTATTTATTTATTTTTTTAACAAAGTAGAAAAACTAACTTTTTTTACTGTCATTGAAATTGCTATAAAGTTATTGAGCAGTGCATTGAGGTTCAGTGCACCTTCATTTTTATCCTTTGTGTTGGAATCTGCTTTCTCACTCCACATTTGCATCTTTCCTTCAAGGTTAATTGTATTCTTTTATCCTGAAAAGTAGTAGATTGTCAGGTGCAGTCACTTCATATTATTGCCATATCTGTTTTCTTGTTTATTATTTTTCTTGAAGGAACATCATATGCTTTTTAATTCTTTTTTTAACCTTCTTTTTTTATTAAAAATGTAATTATACATTTAAAAAATTTTTTTACCAGTTCCCTCCCTCCCCCCTCCTCCCCCCGAACCCCCTCCTCCCCCTCCTTCCCTCCCCATCCCCCAATGCCTCCCCCCCAATTCCCAGAGAGTCCTTTACTGTGTACACCTGACTCTCCACTGGGTCCTCCTTTCCGATGACATATAAGGACCCAGGGGCATTTCCATAAGCCCTTTCTCTTGTTCCCCTTAAGCATAGGAGCACTACTATGGCTGTCAATCTCTTGCCTCCAGGGGTCTCGGTGCCCTTAACAGATGCTAGACTTTATGAGGGCAACAGTGCGCTGGACATTGTGCAGGGCATGCAAAGTCCCATTATGATTGCTTTGGCACCAACTATTGTTGAGAATCTTGCAAATCGTTGTTCCTCCCATCCTTTTGCTCTTACAATCTTACCGCCCCCTCTTCCGCAAATGTGCCTGAGCTCCAGGATGGGGAGAGATTAGGCTGTCCTAGTTCTATGTAATTGATATAGAGTCTCTGAAGTTCTGGATTGTGGTTTGTTGATTTTCTTTTGCAGTTTTGCTGCTCCTGCAATTCCCTTCACTCCATTCTGCTGGGCACTGTATGTCACCCCCTGGCCAGAGACAAAAAGCTGTTAAACTGGAGTCTTGTTGTAATAGCACATTCAAGGGTAGATGTAATAAGAGTAGGAAACCTCACTGAGGGAGGGGTCCATCACCCATTTGCAAAATGATTACTTTTTATCTGCTAGACTATATGCCCTCCCCTTCTGGTGAGATCAGGAAAGAACGTCTGTGAACTTAACCAGGTTTCTCATTACTTACTTGCAGACCTTGATGGAGGCCTATTTTCTCTGCTGTAACATGGTCCCCTCTCTCCTTGTTTCTGGTGTGGCCCTCCTACCCCATCTCTCTTGTTCATAATCCTTGCAATTACTGTGTTACATAGGTTTACTTTTGAGTGTCTCAATGTGGGCTGGGTGAGTTTGGTACTAGGAGCCACCTATTAGGGAGTACATACGGCGCTTAATTTTCTGGGTTTGGGATACTTCACTTAATATAATTGTTTCTAACGACATCCATTTCCCAGCAAATTCCAGTAATTCATCATTTTTGATGGCTGAGTAGTACTCCATTGTATAGATGTACCACAGTTTCCTTATCCACTCGTCAACTGTTGGACATTTAGGTTGATTCCATGACTTTGCTATTGTAAACAGTGCTGCTATGAACATGGTCGAGCTTGTGCTATTGAGGCGAACCTCTGCTGCATGGGGGGTTATTCCCAAAAGTGGGATATCAGGGTCATATGGCATTTCAATCTTTAATTTCTTTAAGAATGTCCAAACGGCTCGCCAGAGTGGCTGTATGAGCCTGCATTCCCACCAGCAATGTAGGAGAGTTCCCCTCTCTCCACATCCTCTCCAGCATTTGTCGTTGTTTGTATTGTGGATTTTTGCCATCCTGACCGGGGTGAGGTGATATCTCAGGGAAGTTTTGATGGCTAAGGAAGTGGAGCATTTTTTAAGATATTTGTTAGACATTTTAATTTCATCCCTGGGAAAGTTTCTTTGAAGTTCCAGGGCCCATTTTTTAATTGGGCCAGTGTTTTCCTTGGAGTTTAGTTTTCTAAGTTCTTTGTGCACTCTGGACAGTAGAGCTCTGTCAGATATGTGGTTAGTGAAGATTTTCTCCCATTCTGTGGGTTGCCTTTGAGCTCGTGTGACAATCTCTTTATCTGAACAGAAGCTCTTTAATTTCACAAGATCCCAACTGTTGAGAGTTGGTAGCAGTGACTGTGCCATTGGATGTCTGTTTAGGAAATGTTGGCCTAGCCCAATCAGCTCGAGGGAGTTCCCTATCCTTTCAACTATGGTTTTTAAAGTCTCTGGCCTTAAACCAAGGTCCTTGATCCATTTGGAATTAATTCTTGTACATGGTGACAAGTACAGGTCCAGCTTTAATCTTCTGCATGTGGAGATCCAGTTTTGCCAGCACCATTTATTGAAGATGCTGTTCTTTTTCCATTGGATTCTTTGGGCCCCTTTGTCAAAGACCAAATGGCTGTAATTTTGTGGGCTTATATCTGGGTCTTTAACCCTTATCCATTGATCTGTGTGTCTATTTTGGAGCCAGTACCAGGCAGTTTTTATAACTATGGATTTGTAGTATAGACTAAGATTTGGTATGGTAATACCTCCAGCAGTGTTTTTGTTACTCAGGATTGTCTTTGCTATCCTGGGTCTTTTGTGCCGCCATATAAATTTTGAGATTATTTGGTCAACTTCTTTAAAGAATTGCTTTGGGATTTTAATTGGTATAGCATTGAATTTGTATATTGCCTTTGGTAGGATGGTCATTTTTACAATGTTGATTCTACCAATCCAGGAACATGGGAGGTCTTTCCACCTTCTGGTGTCTTCTACTGTTTCTTTCTTTAGGGTTTTAAAGTTTTCATTGTAAAGGTCTTTTATCTCCTTGGTTAGGTTTATACCAAGGTATTTCATTTTTTTAGGGGCTATAGTGAATGGGATGTTTCTCTCAAGGCTTTTTCACTTCTTTCATTCTGGGCATATAGGAAGGCCTCTATTTTTTGCACATTTATTTTGTATCCTGCCACTCTGCTGAACTTCTCAATTAGTTCCAGGAGCTTCCTGGTGGAGTTTTTCAGATCACTCAGGTATAAGATCATGTCATCTGCAAATAGGGATAGTTTGACTTCTTCCTTGCCGATTTGAATCCCTCTTATGTCCCTTTCTTGTCTTATGGCTTCAGCTAAGACTTCAAGTACAATATTGAATAGAAGTGGTGAGAGTGGACAGCCTTGTCTAGTTCCTGATCGAAGTGGGAATGCTTCCAATTGTTCCCCATTGAGCATAATCCTTGCTGTGGGCTTGTTGTATACAGCTTTTATTATATTGATAAAGGTTCCTTTCATTCCTACAGTCTCTAGCGTTTTGATCATAAAAGGCTGTTGGATCTTGTCAAAAGCTTTTTCTGCATCTATTGAGAGTATCATGTGGTCTCGGACTTTGGACTGGTTTACATGATGAATTACATTTATTGATTTGCGTATGTTGAACCAACCTTGTGTGCCGGGGATGAAGCCTACTTGGTCCCTGTGAATGATTGTTTTGATATGTTTTTGAATCCAATTTGCTAAGACTTTGTTGAGAATCTTTGCATCTGTGTTCATCAGAGAGATCGGCCTATAGTTTTCTTTTTTAAGTGAATCTTTATTAGGTTTTGGGATTAAGACGATATTAGCTTCATAGAAGGAATTTGGTAGTGTTCCTTCCTTTGCTATTTGATGGAACAGTTTAAGGAGTATTGGTGTTATTAACTCCTTAAATGTCTGGTAGAACTCTGTGCTGAATCCATCTGGCCCAGGACATTTTTTGGTGGGAAGATTCGAGATTACTTCTTCAATTTCCTTGTATGTTATAGGACTATTTAAATAATTCACAACTTCCTGATTCAATTTAGGTAAGTTGTGTTTACTTAGAAATTCATCCATCTCTTTTGTGTTGTCAAACTTCACAGAGTATACGTTTTTGAAATATGATGTTATAATTCTCTGGATTTCTTGGGTATCAGTAGTGATAACTCCATGTTCATTTCTGATTTTGTTAATTTGGGTTTTCTCTCTCTTGCTTTTGGTTAATTTAGCTAGGGGTGTATCAATCTTGTTGATTTTTTCAACGAACCAGCTTTTTGACTGGTTGATTTTTTTCTATCATTTTCTTAATCTCGATTTCAGATATTTCTCCCTTATTTTGCTAATCTCCTCTGTTCTCCTGCTTTTGGGATCAGATTGCTCTAGTTTCTCTAAAGCTTTAAGCTGCATTGTTAAGTTGTTTATTTCTGATGTTTCCATTTTTTTGACGTAGGCATTAAGAGGTATGAACTTACCTCTTAGAACAGCTTTCATTGTCCCAGAGATTTTGGTAAGTTGTATTTTCGTTATCATTCACTTTCAGGAAATCTTGAATTTCCTTTTTAATTTCTTCCTGAATCCAGTTCTCATTCAGCATCATGTTGTTAAGTTTCCAGGAGTTAGTGTATTTTCTCTTGTTTGATGTGTTGTGGATGTCCAGCTTTAGGCCGTGGTGGTCTGATAGGGCACAGGTTAGAATTTCAACTTTCTTGTATATGTGTAGATTCGTTTTGTGGCCCAATATGTGATCTATTTTGGAGAAAGTTCCGTGTGCTGCTGAGAAAAATGTGTATTCTTTGGTACGTGGGTGAAAAGTTCGATAGAGATCTGTAAGGTCCATTTCTTTCAGGGTTTGATTAAGTTCCAAAGTGTCTCTGTTAAGCTTTTGACCTGTTGATCTATCCCATGTTGAGAGGGCGGTGTTGAAGTCCCCAAGAATTATCGTTTTGGGGTTGATTTCTTGCTTTAGACGCTGTAGGGTTTTCTTAATGAATGTGGAGGGGCCCGTATTGGGTGCATATATGTTCAGTATTGTGAAGTCTTCCTGGTGAATTGTACCTGTGACTAAAATGTAGTATCCATCCGTGTCTCTTATAATTTTCTTTGGTTTGAAGTCCACTTTGCTGATAGCATAATGACTACCCCTGCCTGTTTTCTGCTTCCATTAGCTTGTAGAATTGTTGACCAGCCTTTTATTTTAGAGCGTGCCTATCTTTTGTGGTGAGATGGGTTTCCTGCAGGCAGCAGATTGATGGATTGTGATTTTTAATCCAAGTTTGTAATCTGTGTCTCTTGATCGGTGAATTAATTCCATCAACACTTAGTGTTATAATGGAGAAACTATTTTTAATTCCAGACATTTATTATGTTTAGTAGTTTTTATAAGTATATTGCTTCGCTTTTAATGGTGTTATATTTGCCTTCTGTTCTCCTGGATATGCCTGTTTTTTTCTTCACGCTTGAGTATCATTTCTAGCATTTTTTTGAAGGCCTGGTTTGGTGGACATGTATCCCTTCAAGTTGTCTTTGTGCTGGAAAGTTTTTCTTTCTCCCTCGATCATGACTGATAGTTTTGCAGGGTAAATCAGCCTGGGTTGACATTTTTGCTCATTCAATACTTGAAGTATGTCTTCTTGCTTTTACTGTTTCGACTGAGAAGTCATTTGTTATTTTAATAGTTTTACCTTTAAAAGTGACTTGTTTTTTCTTCCTTGAAGCTCTGAGCACCAGTTCTTTATCTTGAATGTGGAGTGTTTTGACTATTATTTGCCGTGGGGTGCTTCTGTTTTGGTTGTATCTGTTTGGGGTGCGGAATGCCTCTTGTATATGGATGGGCCTCTCTTTTTTTAGATGAGGAAAGTTTTCCTTGATGATCGTTTGAAAAATTTCCTCAGGGGTGGTATTTTGAGATTCTTGCTCTGGTATTCCATGAATACGCATGTTAGGCTTCTTCAGGGTGTCCCATATCTCTTGGATATTTCTCTCAAGTATGTTTTTGGCTTTAACAACCTCTTCCATTGAGCTGGTTAGTACTCCCACTTTATCTTCAAGGTCTGAAATTCTGTTTTCTGCTTCCTTAGTTCTGTTGATAAGACTCTCTGTAGAGTTCTGGGTTGAAGATAACTTGTCTTGTAGCTCAGTTTTAAACTCTGCTTGAGTCTGTTTTAACTGCTCTATGCCAGTTTTTTTTTCTTGCACTGTTTTTCTCAACTCCTCCAAATGTCTGTTGTGTTCCTCTTCAAAGCGATTGATTTGATTATGTAATTCCTCCCTGATTTCCTCTTTCATAGTATTGAACATGGTAATGATCTTATTTTGAAAGTCGTTATCTTGGGTCAGGCTTTCTTGGCCTTTTTCCGCGGGTTTGTTCTGGTTGGAGTCTAACATTATAGGATTAATTTCTTCAGTGGGAAATTTGTTTACTTGAGTGTTGCTTCTCATGGATTTGCACTTTGACTTTGGCATTGTCGTTTTAACTCTTAAGATCTTTCAATTTCACTAAACTGAATTATTTGGCCTGGGGTTCTGGGGGTGGGCAGGGACAGAGCTTACCTAGGTCACGGGTGAGGCCCGGCTGGACAGAGCGCGCGTTCAGACCGGGGGAGTGGGGTGGGGTGAAAAGGGAGGATGAGGGCATCGGCATGGAGCTGTTTAACCCGAGGGCAGCTGGGGCGGGGCCCGGGCGCAGGGGGAGGTCCTCCTCGTCCCTCGGCCCTGCGTGAGGCTCTGGCTGGATGGCGGGATTCGGAGCCGGGTCCCTTGGGCTGACCTGGGGTTTTGGTGGGCGGGCGCTGCCGGGGCTTACCCAGAGTCGCGGGGTGAGGCCCGGCTGGACCGCGGGCAAGTCCCGGCCGGCCATATGCTTGTTAATTCTTACACTTTAACTTTTTTACTTTCAGTACTCATTTATTATTCCCATTCTTGTCCTTGAACTGGAGCTACTGGATCTACTTAGAGATTTCCAAATCAGGAAGAGTTATGAAAGAATGAGAACTGTTTATAGTTCTGTAGTTTTTTTTGTTACATTTGTATCAAATAGCCCATGGGTTCAGCTTCTATCTCAGACATTGTGTATTCCAGCTCTGTTGACTACCATGGGTATCTATCCCTCAACTTTTAGCTTCCAATCTAAACTAAACTTTCCTACATTTTCCCCCAAATACTTGTGATTGGACACAGGGTCTTTGCATATGATACAAATATTGTATATATGAAGTACATTTTCATCTCCCTACATTAATTTTTAAGACTAATCCTATCTCATTTTAAAATAAAATGACTCTGTTCCTATTCTTTTTACTTAAAGACAAAAGAATTCTGTTTGGAACCAGTTGCATATTTTTGATAGATTCTAAAATCCTGGCAGACAGGCATTTTAAGTAATTTAGTAAATAATCCACCAATTGAGACTCAAACCTATTACTTAAATGTCAATTCTGGACTTGAAAAGAATGCTTGTTTGCATTTTCTAAATTAGGGGATAGAATTAAAAATATAATTTAATTTTCTATATTATCCACAGCACAAAAGTCATTTAAACTCTGTATGTAATATGAATAATGATTTAATAAACTTTTTAAAGGACACAATGAATTAATTGTAAGGAGAGTTTAACCAATAATAACTAAGATGGATTTGGGGATGTGGATTGGTTGATAAAAGTGCTAGACATGCAAGCCTGAGAACCTGAGTTTGAATGCTTAGAACTTCTGGGTGTGGTAGCATAAGCATCTGCAATCTTCACACCTTATGGTGATATGGGAAAGAGAGAGGAGAATCTCTAGAAGCTTGCAGGCCAACTAACCAAGAGTGAAAGTGAGAACCTAACCTGAACTCCACATGAGTACTGTGACTTGTGTACTTGCATTTACTCATATGAATGCATGTGTGTGTGCACATGCACACAAACTAAGGTCATAGCTTGGATTCTAAATAATGATTTTTTTTGAAAAACAATTATATATATTAAATATATATATTTACAAACAAAATGGGTTTATGTCTTTGTTCTGATCCTCTCCCCCCTACTTCCATCCTCTCCCACCCTCTCCATCCATACAGCCATCTCCCACTCTTCCCTCCTTTATCAGTCTTGCTGTGTCCCATACACTCTTCTGTCCCTTTGGTTGTGATCCTTTGGGGTGATAATGGAGCTAGATTTTTATTGCACTATAAGTTAATTCTTCAGTGAGCAAAGTCCTAAGTGGGGAGGTTCTTCTTCCCTTGTCTAGTACCTGCCCCTGAGACATTCTCTGAGTATACTTATTTCTTCTAAGATCCTAGGCGGAATGTGAATAAGTTGGCCATTGTGTAGATCTGGTGGTAGAAGTTCTCATTACAATGAGTTTTTGAGTACAGCAGTTTTTTTCAAGGCTGGAGCGTCTTGAAATATATATATTAAAGAACCTCGCCTCACCTTTAGGTTCTTACAGTCTTATCGCCCCCCTCTTCCACAAAGTTCCCTGGACCTTGCTGTGGGTAAGATTTTGATGGACTGATTAGGGCTGAGCATTCCAGATTCACTGATATTCTGCATTCTGCCTGGATGTGGTTTTCTGTTTTACTAATCTTCCATTGAAATAGGATGTATCTGGTTGAGCTCTGAAAGCTTTTCTTATCTGTGGGTTAAAGAAAGGAATGTTTAGATTGTATTTTATTATCAATTTTTATGATTAACACTAAGATATGGTTAATATTATTCCTGTTATAGTATCTGGCATGGTTTCCCTGATATTAAGGGATTTAGAACCCATTCATATAGCAATTGCTTATCCTTGGGTCCTCTGTTGATCTCTTAGATTCTTTTTAACAATTATTCTTACCTATTGCTGTGAGAGAGCATTCTAAGTCA
The DNA here is from genome assembly GCA_023101885.1 of Typhlomys cinereus. Classification (NCBI taxonomy): domain Eukaryota; kingdom Metazoa; phylum Chordata; class Mammalia; order Rodentia; family Platacanthomyidae; genus Typhlomys; species Typhlomys cinereus. Next base: position 1,613,342 of record JALPQD010000228.1, read on the forward strand.
ATCAACTTAAGGGAGAAAGGGAGATTTATTAGGTTATGGTTCCAGAGGGGAGAAACAGTCTTTCATGGCGTAGGGCGTGTGGCTGGTGGCTGAAGCTGGGGGCAGGCTACATCACTGCAAACATCCAGTAGGCTAGTGGGTGACAGGCTGAAGGCTGGAGGATTCCTGGAGAGTCTCTCTTTTTCCCAGTCTTCTGTTCTGTGGTTCCTTTTATCTGGTCCACTACTGGGAGATTCCAGTAAGATCTAGGAAGGTTCCAATCACATCTAGGGCTGGTCTTTATATTGTAAATGTATTGATCTGGATAATCTCGTCAGGTGGTCTGAGCTGATTTTAGTTAATGACAGGTATGTCAAATTGACATCCAGAATTAACTATCACTTTCTTTTTAATGAAGTTGTAGTAATTTGCAGTGTTCACAACTAGGTTAGGCTCTTGATCTCTCTTTTACACCAGCCACTTGCCTTTTTTATTTTCCCCTCCCTTATCTCTTATTACCCTACTTTCCTCCCTGTCATAGTTAAGCACAGGTGTCAACTTGACTCTTGAGGGTTTAGGCTCTGGGCACAGTTGTGGAGAGTTGATGGTTGAGTTAAGCCCAGAGCAAACCTGAAGGAGATTGTCTAGCTGCTAGGGAAGACCCAGCCCATGGTGGGTGGGATTAGGCCCTGGATGAATCACAGAGAGCTGGTTGAGAGAGTTGGCATCCTTCTGTTCACTTGGCCAGACATGCTGGTCTGGCAAGTAAGGATTGTCCATTTCTCAGCCGTTATGGTGGCCAGTTCCCGCAGCCTTGGTGTTGGTGTGTGCTCTCCCATTAAGCTGGACTATGAACTGTAACCGGACTGTTGTAAGAAAGTAAACTCCTTGTTCCCTTAAGCTGTGTTCTGGTCATTTATCAGCAACCATGCAGGTGGACTGCAACACTCCCCTTAGGGATCCGTAATGGCCTTATTTATCTACTTACCTGTGTTCTTTTGTCTCCACTCCCTTGGGGGTCTTCTTCTGCCCTCCCACCCCACCAATTATGTTCCTTTGCGGTTTGTGGGTGTTGCAGAAATTTCCCCTTGAGCATTTCATTTTGAGGGTTTAGTACTAGGATCCACTTATAAGGGAGAAGTGAAGTCTGTCTTTTTGTGTCTGGGATACTTCTCTCAGTATAATTTCTTTCAACTCCATTCATTTACCAGCAAATTTTATTAATTCATTTTTCTTGGGAGCTGAATAATATTCCATTGTGTATATGTACTACATTTTCATCATTTACAATTGGGCATCTAGGCTGATTCCATATCTTTGCTACTGTGAATGGAGATGCAATGAACATGGATGTACATGTGTCTCTATAATTAGATGTAGCATTATTTGGAAATATTCCTAGGAGTGGTATAGTTGGGTCATTATGACATTTCAATTTTTAATTTGTTTAGGAACCTCCATGCTGTTCTCAAGAGTAGTTGTAAAAGTTTGCATTCCCACCAACAATGTATGGGAGTTCCCTTCTCCTGGCATCCTTTCAATATTTGTTGTTTGTGTTTTGGATTTTAGCCATTCTGACCAGGGTGAGATAATATCTCAGGGTGGTTTTGGTTTTCATTTCCCTAAGGCTAAGGAGGGGAACATTTTTAAAGATATTTGTTAGACATTTTAATTTTGATCTGAGAAAAGTTTCTTTTAAGTTCCAAGGTCCATTTTCTAATTGGTCTATTTGCCTCCTTGGTATTTAATTTTGTGAGTTCTTTGTGTACTATGGAACTTAGTCTTCTATCATATGTGTGGTTAGTGAAGATTTCTCCTTTTCTATAGGTTGCCATTTTACTTGGTTAATAGTATCTTTTGCTGAACAGAAGCTTTTTAATTTCATGAAATCCCATTCGTTGAGTGTTGGTCCTATTTTCTGTGTAGTTTGGGTTCTATTCAGAATATATTGGCCTTGGCCAATGAGTTTGAGGGTATTCCTTATTCTTTCTTCTAAGTTTTTGTAGTTTCTAGTTTAACATTGGCCTTGGCCAATGAGTTTGAGGGTATTCCTTATTCTTTCTTCTAAGGTTTTTGTAGTTTCTAGTTTAACATTTAAGGTCTTGATCCATTTAGAGTTAATTTTCCTGCAGGGTGACAGGTAAGGGTCCAGTTTCTCTCTCTCTCTCTCTATGTATATATATGTATATATGTGACATATATGTATGTATGCATATATATCCAGTTTTGCCAGCACCATTTGTTGAAGATGTCCTTTTTCCAATGGGTTTTGTGCACCTTTGTAAAAAAAAAATCAGTTGACTGTTGGTGTATGAACTTATGTCTAGGTCTTCAGTTCTAATCAGTTCTAATCTATTGCTCTATGTGTCTATTTTGGAGTCAGTACCATGTTATCTTTTTTTTTTTTTTTTTGAATTTGTAGTAGTAGTATAGATTAAGGTCTGGCATGGTGATACTTCCAGCAGAGTTATCGTTATTCAGGATTGTTTTTCCTGTCCTGGGCCTTTTGTGTTTCCATACAAATTTTGGAAAATGGAATTGTTTCTCTTACAACTTTCTTACTTTGTTCATACTTGATGAATAGAAAAGCCACTAATTTTTGAACGTTAGTTTTGTAAGCTGCCACTGTATTGACTTATTTATTAGTGCCATGAGTGTCTTGGTAGAATTTTAAAATCTCTTATGTCATCTGCAAATAGGGATACCCTGACTTCTTTTCCTTTTTGTATCCCTTTTATCTCCCTTTCTTGTCTTATGGCTCTAGCTAAGACTTCAAAGTACAGTATTGAACAGAAGTGGTGGGAGTGGACAGACTTGCTTAGTTCCTGGTCAAAGTTGGAAAGCTTCAACATTTTCACCATTTAGAATGGTCCTTGCTATATGCATGTTGATAATAATGTTGATATATGTTCTTTTCATCCGTATTATCTTCAGGGCCTTTATTATAAAGGATTGTTGAATTTTGTCAGAAGCTTTTTCCGCATCTACTGAGAGAATCATGTGGTTTTGGTCCTTGCATTTGTTCATGTGATGAATTGATCTTGAATTCATCAATGAGATTGGCTTATAGTTTTCTTTTTATTGTGATTCTAGTTGGTTTTGGGGTCAGTGTAATGCTACATTCATAGAAAGAGCTTGGAAGTGTTTTTTCCTTGGCTATTTTGTAGAATAGTTTAAGGAGTAGTGATGTTAACTGTTCTTTAAATGTCTGGTAGAATTCTGCATTGAATCTACCTGGGCTTTTTTTTTTTTTTTTTTTTTTTTGTGGAAAGATTTTTGTAATTACTTTTTTGACTTCATTCCTTATTATAGGACTATTTAAATAATTCAATTCATCCTGATTTAATTTTGGTAAATTATATGTGCTTCAAAATTTGTCCATTTCTTTCTGATTGTCAGATTTTGGTGGAGTATAAATTTTTGAAATTTGACCTTATGATTCTCTGAATTTCCTTGGTATCTATCAGTTGTGATAGTTTCATTTTCATCTCCAATTTTATTAATTTGGGTTTGTCTCTTTTGGTTTTGGTTAATTTGACTAAAGATTTTTTAAAAATATTTTTTATTCATTTTTATTCAATTGTATGTGTGTACATACGTGTGTATGTATGTATGTGTGTGTGTGTGTATGCGTAGAACCATGGGCGAATTCAAGAACCTCCATGGACCGCCTCCACCTCCTCCTTGTTTACTCTGACCCGGGATTCACAGGCTCTGCCCTACCAGGACCAGAAATACAGGCCGCCCCTGCTTCCGCCCAGTGTCTATACATGGAGTCTAGAATCCGAACTCAGGACCTTCTGCCTGCAAGGCAGAGGCTTAACCCCTGAGCCACCTCTCCAGCCCCTAATTTGACTAAAGATTTATCAATCTTACTGTTTTTTTTTTTTTTTTTTTTTTTTTTAAAGAACCAGCTCTTATGCTGGAGAGATGGATTCCAGGTCCCATATAAAAATGCCAAGCAGAAATGGTGGTGGTCTGCATTTCAGGCCCTAGTGGACTGAGCCTGGAAAATTCCAGAGTGAAGCAAAAAGGAGGTAGAAGCAATCCAGGATGATTCCTGAAGTCATTCTTGGTCCTCCATAGGGACGGACACACACACACACACACACACACACACACACACACACACACACACACACCATAAATTAAAAAAAATCTCTTAAAAAAAAAGAACCAGTTCTTCATTTGGTTGATTCTTTGTATTTTTTTTTTTTTAATCTTAATTTGGGATATTTTTCCCCTGATTCTTACTAATCTCTGCTAGTCTACTAGTTTATGCTTTTGTGATTGGATTGTTCTTGCTTCTCTAAGGTTTTAAGATGCATTGTTAAGTTATTGTAATGTTTCCTTTTTTTTTTTTTTGATGTAGGCATTGGGTACTATAATCTTTCTTCTTAGGACTGCCTTCATTGTATCCCAGTGATTTGATATGCTGTGTTTTTATTATCATTCAATTCTAGGAATTTTTGAATTTCCATTTTGACTTATATCTGAATCCATTTTCTCTTTCAGTAGCATGGTTTTTAGTTTCCAAGAGTTTATGTACTTTCTTTTGTTTATCTTGTTATGGATGTCTAGCTTTATGGTCATCAGATAATTTCCATTTTCCTGTATATGTGGTGGGTTTTTTTTTTGAGGCCGAGTACATAGTCTGTTTTTGAGAAAGGCCCCATTGGCTGTTGAAAAGAATGTTTATTTCTTAGTGTTAGGATGGAAAGTTCGGTAGAGATTGGTCAGGTTCATTTGGTTTATGGTTTGGTTCAGTTGCAATGTGTCTTTGTTCAGTTTTTGGCCTATTGACTTATGTAATGGTATTATTGTGTTTGTATTGATTAGTTGTTTTAAATGTTGTAGTGTTTCTTTAATGAATATGAGTGAGTCTATGTTAGGTGCATATATGTTTAGGATTGTGAAGTCTTCTTGATTAATTGTTCCTTTGACAAGTATTTAGTGTCCTTCTGTGTCTCTTATGATTTTTTTTGGTTTGAAGTCTGTTTTTTCAGATATTAGAATTGTTATTCATGCTCATTTCCTTGTTATACTTTTGGCTAGTTTTTTGCCCTGCAATTGTGCTTATCTCTCATGGTGAGATGTGTTTCTTGAAGGTAGGAAATTGATAGGTTGTGATTTTTACTGCATGCTTGCTGACCGTATCTCTTTATTGGGGAGTTAAGTCCATTGATGTTTCAGGTTATAATTGAGAAATGTTGCTGATTTCCTGTTATTTTCTAAGTTTTATGATATATATCTACATCAATATCTCTCTCTATATATTTGCTTAGTTGTGCTGGCATTAATTTTTTTCTTTCTACTCTCTTGGGTGTGTTTTATCCTTTTCTTTGAACTTGAGCATTTTTTTTTTTTTTCTAGTATCTTTTGCAGGCCTGATTGGTAGTCATGTAGGCCTTCAATTTATCCTTATGGTAGAAAATTTTTCTTTTACTTTCACTCATGACTGATAGTTCTGATGGATTGAGCAGCCTCAGTTGGCATTTTTGATCACTCTTAACTTGAACTTAACTCCAAAGTCTTCTGGAATTTACTGTTTCTATTGAAAAATTAGCCATTATTCTAATAGGCTTGCCTTTAAATGTGGCTTGGTTTTTCTGTTTTGAGGCTTTCCAAACATTCACTCTTTTTTTTTTTTTTCTCCCACGTTTTATTTTTTTTTTCCCCAGTCACACAAACTCAATAGGTACCCTGTTCCTTTTCCTCCCTCCATCCCTCCCCAGTCCTCCTTTACACTTCCCCCCTTTTCTGCATTCCTTTTAACCCCCTCCCTGCCCTTCTCCCAGTGCCGCCTCCTTACCCCCTTCCATCCCCTGGAGCTTCCTTTTCTGTGAATGCTAAACCTCCCTCTGAGTCCAACACCCTAGTGAAGTATAAGGACTCAGTGGCATAGCCTGAAGCCCTTTCTTGGGCTCCCTGTTTTGACTGTCATTTGCTGTGATGAGTTTCTATTTTGGTCATATCTGGTTGCTGTGAGATATACATCTTATACTTGGATGGGGATCTCTTTCCTTAGGTATGAAAAGATTTCATTTATGATGGTGTTAAAAAACTCTTCTGATGTGGTTAATGTGCACATTTGGCTTCTTCAAGGTGTTCTTGAATATTCCTCTCATCTTTTTTTAAATAGCCTTTTCAGCTTCTTTAGTTGAACAGGTTTGTTCTGCCATCTTATCTTTTAGTCTATTTTCTGTTTTATCTGTTCTGTTGGTGACACTTTCTGTTGAGTTTTGGATTGTACTTAGCTTGTTTTTAATTTCAAGTTTAATCTCCCCATGAGATTTTTAGTTGTTCTATGTTTAGTTTTTTTTTCAGTTGCCTTTTTCATCTCATTCAGGTATTTATATTTGCTTATGTAATTGTTCATCTCCTCTGAGAGTTCCTCCTGTATTTCCTTGATTATATTAATAATCAAGGCTTGAAAAATCATTATCTTGGTCATTGTTTTCTCAATTAATATCCAAGAAGTTATTATGATTGGAATCTCTCATTATGGGGGTCAGTATTTTTGTAGGAGATAATTTTTCTTATTTTGTTTTTGTGGATTTATTGTGCAATCAGGGCATCTTGTGTTTCGTTTTTGGTTTCTTGGTGTGTAATTGTGACTCTTTTGAGTCAAATAGAATTTCCTCACTTAGATGGTGGTTTTAACAGCCTCCATGGCTTCAAAAAGTATCAGTCTGAGGTTTCTTTTGGCTGTTTTGTGGATGAGGTTGTTGCAGTGTCCAAGGGGTGTGTAAGCCCATCTGTGTTTTTTTTATTTTATTTTTTTTTGTGGGGGAGTGATAGTGTTTATGGTTTAGTTATAGCTGAGAGATTTAAGGTTGGGTTTCAAGGTTTGTTAGGTGAGGTTTGGATTAAGTATCAGAACAGCTTTAAGAAGATAAAATAGGGTAGGTATAGTAGCCAGGAATTAGAGTTTGGTGGGATATGGCAGCTTTTACAGATTATTAGGGCTATGCAAGGGTGAATAGAGAAAACCTGGTTGGGAGGGGTTGTATGGAATATGTGAATATTGTATAGAAATTTTAGGGGTGGTTATCATTTGAGATTAAGTGGCAGATTAAAGTGGGTTACTTATTTTAGGGTTAGGTGCAAAGGTTCTCTTCCGTTGAATGTTGTAATTCTTGGGGTCTTCAGTTGTATGAAGTTAGTCTGCTAGTCTCTGTCCTGTGGTTTCTGTGGTCTCTAGTAAGTTTTTGAAGGATTTTTTTGAAAGATTAGCAGGGTAGCAGGTTGGAGGAAGAGAGCTTAGGTTAGTGAGGTTGGGTGAGGTTAGAATGGGTGCCAGGTGCGGTGCAGGGCTGGAGCTGTGGGGCAGGAACTGTGGAGCAGGTCTGTGGAGCAGTGGCTGCTGCTTGCAGTCTTGCAGTCTAATGTAGCTGTGGAGAGGGACTAATGAGGATTTTAACATATAAACAAGTGGGGGAAATTAATTCCCTTCCATTTATTTTGTTCTTGGCTATAAATTATTTAAAAACTTCCATTATATGGCCTTATTTTTCTGAAGCCATAAGTAAGAATTCTTTAAAACTGTCAAGTATTTTTTTGTTGATACCAGCTAAGTAAAGGAAGACTTTACCTTTAAAGTAGTTTTTAAATGTTGTTTGAGAATGCAAATTTGTCTGATAGTCTAGCAGTAAAAAATTCATGTATTGGACAAAATTTTATGTCTTGAATGTGATTAATTTGTTTTTTTTTCTTTATAATAAAACAGGATGACCATGAAAGTTGTGGTTCTAATTCTACCAATCGTAGCACTACTGAGATCACAAAATCCTCAACAAAACCCCGAAAAATTCAGCAGGCAGCTCCTACGGATCCTGATTTACCACCAGGTAAATTCTAATGGTTTGGTGTGGCCAAAATTTCAGTTGTTACTGATTATTTTACAGACTTGTATAATTTATATGTCCTCTTTACTCTCAGATAACTTTTAGACCATATATATGTGTGCATAACTTCAGAATGTACTAGATCCACAGCCCTCACAAATTGAGTTTAAATAAAATTTTGAGCTCTTTTTTTTTCCTTTATAGGTTAGTCTGATCTTCTTTGCTACAGTCATCAAAGACTTATGGTTTCTTTCTTCCCTTTTAATGTTGCTAGCCAAGAAAATATTTTGGAGTGCTCTGGATTTCTGGATCTCCAAAAGTAACTAATGGAACTAAAAGATACAGTAACTGGAAGAGACTTTATATATTTTATCTTTTATGTTCTGATGTTTTTATTTATATGAGAAGGTTGTGGTTTGCAAAAAAAAAATGCTTGGCAAATATATAAGGGAGAAAAAATATTATTAGGTGGTGGTTCTGGGACCAAATTGTACTGTAGTTCTAACCCCCACCCCATTTTTAAATTAGCCATTTCTCTTTTTGGAGATTGATATATATGCTTGTTTTTATGTCTAATTTTGTAGGTTCTCTCTAGTAGCTCATTTTTGACATTTTCATTACACCATCTGTTGTGTGTTTATCATCTTATAGCCTTGCCTCCTTCCAGTATGTGCCCAAAATTAACAGTAGAACACTTTAATTTACTAAATTAGTGCCGGTGCTTTATATACATGAATGTATCTAACAAATTTGATAATCTACCTGGATTTTGAGTAAATGAGTTGCTACAATGAGAAACGAGTTGTTGCAGAATGTGCCAGGAAATATTTTTAACTATTCCCAATTCTACTTCATGCAATGATTCCAGAATTTTCTTAACTTTTTTTGACTAATGCCTCAGGAAATTTTCTAGAGAATTAAATTAAGCTGTAAATGAAATTAAACTGATAGCTTATTCTTATTTATTAAATGTGTAGCTTTATTTTCCAAGTTTAATTACATATCTAATTAGAATTTCCAATACCACTATATGGTATACAACATGTTGTTCTTGTTCTTCCTCTGTCTCTTCCTCTTACTTCTTCCCCGTATTTTTTCTCCTGTCTTTATCAGTTTTATGTTTGATGACTTTTTGTTCCATACTTTGTTTTGCCTAAGAAAGAACTGTTTTCACTTGTTCATTTTACAGATAGAAACCTTCCCTGGCATTCCTGAATATACTCAAAACAGATTCTGCACATTGAATGACATTTTTGAGCCAGTATTTGAATTTAGTTGCAATGATAGAATTAAAACAGTTGGTCTGTTTTTAGTATTATAAACTGAAATACTTGAGGTAGTTTTGGATTAACACAAAATTTTTTGCCTTGCCTGAGAGGATCATTCAAGTCTTCTTTTACCATCATAAGTGTCAAATACTGAAAGTCAGAACATTTAAACTTAATTTTCCCAAGGGGGAAAGCAAGGTGTGGGAGGAAATTTGAGAACCCAATTAGATAAATGTTGATCATTTTATCAAAGAATTCCTATGTAATTATTTGAGGAATTATTTCTGAAAGCCTTATTCTGCCTGGGATCATATTAAGTTCTTTCACAGTAGAGGGAAATTCCCGATCTCAAAATTTTTTAAGGCAAGACTACTTTTTTTTTGAGGGGGGGTGAGATCTGTGACTATAGTTTTGAAGATTGAATAATATGACCCCAGAAATTGTTTTTGAGAGGCTTTGGTGATGTCTACATATGGACATTTGTTTTACTTAATTTTGATAGATATGTGGGGTTTTTAAAGAAAGTAAACAGAAGTTATTGTCTAAATTCTGTTTGCAATTTCTATTCTCTGTTTCTGAAGCAATTTTCAGATTGTGGATTTATCTTGACCAATTAGTAAATTGCTAACACAATTTAGTGGGTCACATTACATTTGAAAAATTATGTAGCACAGACTAGAAAACTTCATATAATGGCATAAAGCAAAAGTACCATTTTGAAAGAAACTTAATTATTCTGTGGTTTTATGTGTTGTTACTGGAAGAATGTCAAAAGAGTTTGAATTTACTTGACTGGAGTCATATATATTTTCTTTAAGCTAACAATATATAGGCCTAGATCTTTAATTATTGCTAGAAAAGTATGTGAATTATGTGCTTAGCTTGTCCTATGAGATATGCCGGTGTATCTCCTTAGATATTTATTTACTCATTTATGCTTTTCTCCATGTTTTCTTCTTTTTTTTTTGTGATAGGGCTCTGTTTCAGTTATTTTTTACTGTTGTTCTGAGACAATACTTACATACAATTTAAGGAGTAGAAAGGAGATTTATTTGGCTTATGGTTCCAAAGGAGATACAGTCCATTATGGCAGAAGGTATGCCTAGTGGCAGAAACTGGTGGATGGTTCAGCTCACCAAAGACAACAATGGAGGCAGAGGAAGCAAGAGTTTTGAAACAACTTAAATATTTCAAATAAGGCAAAATGTTATAAACAATATACTTTCTCTTTCCTTGTTAGAGTACAAGTTGCATATATGATGTTAACAATTCTCTGAATAGTTTTACAACAAAGTGTTGAATATTTTTAGGTACTGTCACCAAATCATTGATCATGGAGTTTATGATTTTGAACAACATGGTTTCCCAATGAGTAAATCAGGATGGATTAATTTCAGATGGATTTGTCTTGGTAACTAGAATTATTAAATGTAAAATTTTAAAGAGTAACAATCCTTTAAGGGTTTTAACAATTGAACAGAACAGGTTAAGTACAAATATACAGAAATGAATGATAGTCTTAACATCAGTTCAGGTGCTTTTGTGTACATTGAGGACATTGGAGAAAAAAAATATTGGTGAGGCCGATTATACTGGACTTGAACAATAGAAAAAGTATTCTAAACATAAGAAGGAACATGAACAAAATCTGATGATCCATAATGTTTTCGTCTGCTCTGTGGGTACTTGGGTGGAGTTCAGAGGACTACCTTCGGAAATTAGTTCTTTTCTTTCACTGTGGCTTCTGTGGGTTGAACTAAGGTTTCCAGGTCTGCCTTACTCTCTGAACTATATTGTTGGCCTCCTGGTGATATCTTTTATCTTATATTACATACATATAGTATATATATTATTATTTATATTATCTTGAAAAAAAGTTTTAGGGGGAAACAGGGTCTCATGGAGTCCAGAATGACTTTTATCTTGCTATATAACATTGACTGGTCTTAAACTTTTGATCTACTTTCTTGTACCTTTCAAATGCTGGAAATATAGGTACATACTACTCTGCCAACTTTTTGTTTATGTTGGTAAGAAATTATGAACTCTTTAGTGAGTTTCCCTAATGTTTTAGACATGTATAATTTTAAAATGTGTTAAATAGCAATAGCATGGAGTAAAGTGCATCACGAGGTTAAAAATTTTGATGTTTAAAATTTATTTAAAAATCTAATTTGTCAAGAAAAATTTTAATATCACTTTAAGAATGTCATACTAATTTTATAGCATGTATAAAACTGTTTTTTGAAAGCTATTAATATTTTCATATAAGAAAATGTTGAACATAACCTTTTATTATTTTTCCTTATTGGCATCCATTGAGAATATATGGAATTTTCCTTTTTGCTTGGCCCCTTTTTTAGTGGTGCTGAAGATAAAACTCAGGTTGTGCTCACCATGAGCACCATGTCTAACCCAATGGAATTGGTTTTTTCAATATGTATGGTTGAGACATTTAAATAAGTTTTCTCTTACTGGAATTTTAATATAGGTATTATTAATGTCACCTAAGCTCAGAAAGTGGTTTGATATTTTATAATAAAGTTCTGGCTTAAAAACACATGAATATGCTTATTTTCTTGATATGACTAACATCTTTATTTATTATATTTATATATGCAGTGGAAATGCATTTTAGGAAAGTGAAAAATATTTCTTTACTGTTTTTTAAGATGCTGTTTATGCATTTTAAATTTAATTTTATATGTGTATTTTAATTTTGTGTGTTTAGTTTTCTTTGTATTTTTAGTTAAATTGGTCTGTAAATTTTCCATGTATGCTTTTTTTGTATAAGCTTGTAAGATTATGGAATGTTACATAAAAGCATGAAATCAAAAGATAATTTAAAAGATTCTAATCAAGCTCTGGAGAAAAAAAATGTTCACTAATTGCATATGTTGTTTTGAGGCACCTAAAAACCATTATTTGTTTCTTTTTTTTACTCTAAGTTTAGATCCATTCTAATTCAGTGTTTCTTCATATACCTTTCTGCCTTTTCTATAATTGTATTCTTTTTTTTATTGTGCCATTTTCTTTGTTTTCCCCCCAATCATACAAGCTCAGTAAGTACCCCGTCTTCTTTCTCCCTCCAGCCCTCCCCAGTCCCCCTTGCCTATTACCTCCCTTTTCCCTTCCTTTCACTCCTCTCCTCCCCTACTCCCAGTGCTTCCCCTTCCCCCCTTCCATTCCTTGGAACATCCTTTTGTCTGAATGCCAAATCTCTGAGTCCTCCACCCTAGTGAGGGTTCAAGACTCAGTGGCATAGCTGGGAGTCCTTTCTTGGGCTCCCCTTTAGTATGGGAACACTATTTTGACTGTTTAATGCCTTGCCTCTAAGGATCCTACTGCCTGTGATCCATGCTAGACTTTCGGGGGAGGTCATTGACTTGTCAGTCATTGTGCAGGTCATGCAAAGTCCGATTATGGCTACTGTAGCCCTAACTTGTGTGGAGTATCTTGCATATAGTTGGTCTTCCCCATCTTTAGGCTCTTAAATCTTGCTGCCCCCTCTTCTGCAAGTTTTTCTGAGCTTTAGGATGGGGAGAGATTTGGCTGGTCTGGTTCCAGGTGATTATGTAATTGTATTCTTTAAATCTTTGTTTTAGTCTTCCTCTTTTTTTGTCTTCTTGTTCATTCTTATTTCTCCTCTACTCTGTGTCAATGTTTCCTGTTGTAAGCAAATATAATTGAATCTGTTAATATGGTCATTTTACTCTTGATTTTCTTCCTTGAGGCATAACTATTATATATTTTTATCACTAAAGGAGGAAAAGAAAGATGGTTGTTTCTAAACTAAGCTTAAACATGTATTTAACATAGTCCCAATTTTTGATTTACTTATTTCTGAGATAAGGTTTTACTGTGCATCTCTGGTTGATCTTGAACTCCCGATCCTTCTGCTTTAGCCTCCTGAGTAACTGGAAACATAAACATGTGGCACCATACCCAGGTGTTTTATTTTATTAAAAAAAGGTATATGAGAACTGGGGAGATGAAATAGTGAGCTAAGATCTTGCTATACATGTAAATGATGTGTGGGCACTGTGGCCACTTAAAGCCTAGCTCTTTAGAAGCAGAGAAAGGAGATTCCTAGGGCAAGCTGGTCTTCTAGACTAGCTGATTGGCAAGCTCTTCATTCACTAGAGAGATCTGCTTCAGTAAATAAAGTGAAGAGCAATCAGAGAAACAGCCTGTGTTGACTTTGGCATCTACATGTACATGCATACTTGTATGCATATTTAGACACTCATGCAGGCATATGCACAACACATACACAAATAAAAACATGAATGAAATAAGCATAAATTAGACAAAGTACTTGTAGAATAGGATAATCATTGTGTGGGATCTAGTATTAAGAAGATGGTTTTTGTGTTTTTTTCTTAATATTCATCTATACTTTGTTACAGAGTTTATGTTAAAAGTATGTGTATTGGTCTTTACATTTTATTTACTAACTGGCACTCTAATTCATTCACTCTGGCAAATCTAATTCATCTGAACTTTATTTCCTTTTTCCAAACTGTGGGGGCTCTTGGGAAAGCTCCCCACCTTGGACTGACCAGGGATGCAAAATCATACCAAAATCAGCACATAATGTACAAAGGAGATTTATTGGGAAGCAAGCAGGAAAGCAAACAGGATGGCAAGCAGCATGGCTGTTTCTGTATCAGATAGAGAGGCAGCAGCAAAATCTAATTCTGAGGGTCTCTTATAGGGCATGGGCATTTGAGCATGGGGCAGGAGCATGTGACTACAAGGCAGGGGCATGTAGTTGGAAAAGTACTGGGATGGGAAGGTGGCCTCATTCTTGGATGGGTAAAATGTTCTCTGGTGAATGTGCCAGTTTATCTTAGTAGTAGGTGGACTGGGGACTGTGAAGAATCCTTGGGATGATGGGGCTACCTTATGTAGACAGGCTAGAGACTGAAGAGTCCTTCGTAGGTGGAGGATGGGCTGCCTTATCTACCTGGCTAGGGATTGTGAAGAGCCCTTTGTCTGGACATGTACTTGGGGGAGAGGGAGGGGCAGCTTGAGCCATTTTCTGTTCAACATGCCTAAAACAAACTATGCTAAATACTAATCACTTGTATACATTAAGTACAATAGCATTTCAAATTTTAGTTGCTAATTGGTAGATTTGTGGTTAACTGACTCCTTTACTTTACAGGATATGTGCAGAGTCTGATTAGACGAGTTGTAAATAATGTAAACATTGTTATAAATAATCTTATACTAAAATATGTTGAAGATGATATTGTTCTGTCAGTCAACATTACTTCTGCAGAATGCTACACAGTGGGTGAATTATGGGATCGTGCATTCATGGATATTTCTGGTGAGTAATTTTCAAGGTTCATTTCATAAATGCTAATTTTCTTGATTTCTTAACTTTTTCAGGGGAATACAACTAGCTTTTTGGGGGCACATTTAGTGAAAGCTTTATGCCTTTGGTGTGGAAAATAATACATGTATAAACTTATCTTATAGCTATATAAAGTTAATTAGATCCCAGGTCAAGAAAACTATAAGCTTGTTTTTTGAAGATTCTGGATTGTTATTCTTATTTATCTATTACCCGCTTGGCTCATATGTGATATATAATGTTTTTATAGTGACACTACTTTAATGAAAATTAATTATCTTCTTTGAATATGAAATATTTTTTAATGATGGGAAGGAACATGCTGCTTTTATGTGTCTTCACAATGACAATATAATATGTCTGCATTATGCTTTAGACTTTTACATTCTAGACCATTTTGAAACTTTCTGATCATTTTGAATTCTTGTAACTATTACTTGTGTCATTTTTCTGCTTTTATGAGTTATTAAGTAATAATTTAATAACTGTGATTTATTACTATTTTGCTTATATTGTCCATAGTAGGTACTGTGCTAAGCATTGAAAATACAGCTGTATTTTGTTCTGGGATTTCCCAGGCTCTGCCTTCCAGTGTAGGCAGCTACTATATCCACTGAGCATTTTTTTTTTTAAATGTGGGATCTAGTTACTGAATTCAGGCACTTTGCTTAGATGGTTGCCTGAACTATCTCTCCAGCCCTTATATAATTTAAATGGGGGGCTGGAGAGGTGACTCAGGGGTTAAGCCTCCGCTTTGCAGGTGGAAGGTCCTGAGTTCGGATCCCAGATCCCACGTATAGACGCCAGGCGGAAGCAGGGGCCGCCTGCGCTTCTGGTCCTGGTAGGGCGGAGCCTGTGAATCCCAGGGCAGGGTAAACAAGGAGGAGGTGGAGGTGGTCCATTGGTGGTTCCCGAATTCGTCCGTGGTTCTACACACACAGACATACAGGCACGCGCGCGCACATACATATGCACATATGCACAATTGAATAAATAATAATTAAAAAATTATAATTTAAATGATGATAGATCGTCCATATTGGACAATGAGGATTTGTAATGTAATAGGTTTTTTAAAAGTGAAAAATAAACACCAAATGATTGAGTATTATCTACAGGTTGTGCTTATTTGGAGTCTCAAGAATTTTGTTATTGGACTGGAGAGATGGCTCAAGAATTAAACTTCTGCCTAGCAAGCAGATTCCATATAAAAATTCCAGGTGGAAATGACAGTGAACTTTACTTCCCATTCTGGAAGGTGGAGTCTGGAAAACTCCAAAGCAAAGCAAAGAGGAGGTAGAAGCAATCTAGTGTGATAACCAATGCCACCTTGGGCTCCACAGACATACACAATGCCGTCTGATACACATAGACACACACACGAGAGACACATGCAAAATTAAAAGAACCTTGTTATTGTAGGAAAGAGCTATAGTAAAGGTTTTCAATAATTTTATCTTAAATTTATAGTTAGTTGTAACACAGATTGGGTACAATCTACTTAGTCTTCATTCTGTGGAAAGGCTGTACTAAATTTAATTATGGTTGCAAGCTTGATGTGCAACAAAATATGAAATGTTCTTTTCATAGGGTCTCTTACACATCAGCTGTTTCATGAGTTATAACTGTAATTAACTGTTTGTAATAGTAGGTGATCATGTTATAGTTGCCTTTGTTCTCATTATCTTTTCTGATTAAAGATTGAGTATTATCCACAAAAAGTATTTTTTGTTTTCTTTTAGCAACTGATCTGGTGCTGAGGAAAGTTATCAATTTTTCTGACTGTACAGTTTGTCTTGACAAACGAAATGCCAGTGGTAAAATAGAGTTTTATCAAGATCCTTTATTGTATAAATGTTCCTTCAGAACTCGCCTACATTTTACATATGATAACTTGAATTCCAAGATGCCCTCTATCATTAAAGTAAGTGTTTCTTTTTCTATTACTTAAGTTACATATCCTTATTATGCTTATTGGCTTTCTAGCATTGTATTATAATGAAAAAACAAAAAAGAAATTGGCCTCATAAACATAAGTGCCACATATATATATGTGGCAGAAGCATATATATTTCCTTTTTTTCCCCCTGCACAAATGCGTGAGTGTGAATGTAGAAAAGTGCACTTGAGTGTATGTGTCTGTGGAATCATCCTGAGAATCATCCTGGATTGTTCTACTTCATTATTGCTTTGCTCTCGGGTTTCCTACTCTACCTTTTAGGGCTAGAAGTGCAGGCTGCTTCCACTTCTGCCTACCGTTTTTACTTGGTGTACTAGTGCTCTTATCTGTTGCTGTGAGAGAGCATTCAGTCAATTAATTTAAGGGAGGAAGGGAGATTTATTCAGCTTATGGTTCCGGAGGAGAGATACAGTCTTTCAAGGTGGAAATGGTATACTGGCAGCAGAAGCTGGAAATAGGCTAAGTCACACTCATCCAGAAGGCTGAGATTTGCAAGACTTTCTGCTGAAAGAGCAGACCTTTTTAGAAGTAGTGTGGGACTAATCAACTTCAAAGCCCCACTCTCTGTGACTGCCTTCTTCCAGCAAGTCTCCACCTCCTAAAGGTGCAAAGACCTTCCCAAATACATGAGACCGTGGAAGACACATTTTAAACCATGACACTTGGGATCTGGAATTTGAATTCAAATTCGTCTTCTTGCAAAGCAGTGGCTTACCTCCTTGAATCATCTCTCCAGCCCATTACTAAGATAGTTTTAACTTTTATTGGCCATAATTGGAAGTTTATGGAGTCCTCTTGTAACTGTTTAATACTTAGATTCCCCCCATTGTTTTGAGCTGAAAAAGGTATTTTTATTCTTTGGAGCTTTTGTAAAGAAGAAATGTTTGGAAAGAGACAAGCTTGTAATTTCCTAAGGGTCTTTCTAACAACGCTACGAATAAGTGGAAATTGGGGGTTGTAATACAAATTATAATTTTCAGTATGTAGACATGTAACTCAGTCAAGGCCAAGTGTCATTTTTTTTTTTTTTGGTAAAAAGTGTTATATGTATTGATTTTTGTATTTTTGACTTTTTGTTCAGTGTCTTCTAGTACAAATTTTGGGAACAAATATTTTGCAATTCTAAGTTTCCTTTTGGTGTCTAGCTATCTAGTAGTCTTCTTTTCAAGTAACAGAAGGAAATCTTAACAAAAAGATAACGGAGACCCCAAGTTCACTCTGTAGCACTTGTCACTGAATATGTTGGCAACTTCAGTATATTAAATATTTTTAATAATATGTTATAATCTTATAACCGAGTATGATCTGCCACTAGTTATTTTGTTTTAGGCTTATAAGGTTCGGTATGATAAACTAATATTGTAGTGTTTTTGTTTAATTTTACTGTTTTTGATTAGTTTGAAAATGGATCTAACTCTGTAGCCTAAGCAGGCCTATGACTCACTATATAGTGCAGGCTGTCCACAAACTAGCAGTAATCCTCCTCCCTGAGCTTCTTGAGTGTAGCAATTATAGGTGTAGGCCTATTACAGGTATAAGTTAGTATGTGCCCAGCTAACTTTTAGCTTTTGACTCATAGTTTAAAATTCATTGTTCTCTAAGGTAATAATATATATGTAGTATGAATCTAAGGATAAGTATTGTTACTTTTATTATCTGCCAGTTTTCTGAACATTGTCACTTTTTCTTAGAATAGACTTGTGATCTTATTAACTGAGTTTAATATAGAATACATTTTTGTAATTGAATTTCCTTTTTCTACTAAAGATCCTTGTTAGGAAGGCTAATCCTAAACCTGAATGTTGGTGCTTCCTATTCATATGTGTCTGTGTAAAATGATTTTTCCTTTTTTACGTTATGTTTTATTAAGATACTTATTTTTGGCAAAAATAAATGTGTGCTCCTGTTAACTCTGTAGCATTGACATTTCTTGAAAAATAACTTACTTTTCTTGGAATAGCTGTTGAAACCCTCTGTTTTTCCCTTTCTCTCCTTCCTTTATCCCCCCTCTCTCTCCCTCTCTCTCTCTCTTTCTCTCTCTTTCTTTGAGACAGTGCCTTGTAGTGTATCTGAGGTCAGCCTGTAGCTTATTATATAGCTTTAACTGACCTTAAATTTGTGATCAACTTCTAGAGTGTAGAGATTATGTGTTTATATCATCATACCTGACTTAAGAATACATTTTGATATCAAATAATAGGTGTATGGAGTATGGATATAAGATAATCTTCTTGATCATTAGTGTGAATTTGATTGTCCATTGTGGTATTTGACTAAATTAAAGGAAAAGCATAAAAATAAATGAATTTGAAGAGTTACTATTGACATAGTATGTGTTCTCAAAGTTGATTAATGATGATGTTTCGCTGTGACTAGTGCCATAATATAAATAAGCTTGCTTATATGTGGTTTTTGACTCTCATACTTACCACATAGAATATGCTTTCATGTTATGCTTTACTGAAATCAAGTTTCGAGTTTTTCAATAATACTGTTGTTATATAAGATTGACTAACTTGAGTTATACAAATCATTCATATAATTCTGATTCTAGAAAATATATATTAAATGGATGTGGTTAACTGTGCTGATCATTCAGTACTTCCCCCAAATATTCCTGCAACATAATTATTTATTTGTAAATCTTTTCCATATGTTTATGTGCCTTTTGTATTTATTCATATTTTAGGTAGGCTTTTATAGTTTCCTACATTTTGTGTGAAATGTATGTTAGAGGTAATATAATGAGAAATGTCATGTGACTGCATAACTTGTTTCACATATTTTTTAATGTTTATTTTGTATTTTCTCCCTGCTGGAATGAAATTTGGCACATAAATCTTGGGCCACATCTGATTAATTTCTTCAGAAAGATCTCTATAAATTTATAGTTACAATGTTATTTATTGTTTAAAAGGTTGTAAATCTGTATTGCATAAATATTTTCAGAAAGATATTAAGGTGGTAAATATTAAAGGGAATGCCTGTATTGTACTGTAAAATATTTAAAAATATTGGAAAACTAATTATTTAAAACTGCCTTTTTATTAATGAACTAGGTTTTTGAAGAAAATCATTTGTTTTTTGACTGTTGAACCGTACATTTAGGTTCCTTTCTATTTTTATGTTGAGGAATAATATTTTAAAAATTGATTTTTATTCAACTTTTGATGTATGTGTTAAGGATGAATATTTGTTTTCTCTCATTGGTTTTGCTAAGACTTTCATTGGTTCTGTAATTACAGTGCAGTCTTTAAAAAAATATGACAAAGCATGGGGCTGTGGCAGTTGCCAAGACTCTGGAACATTTGATCCAAGAACCATGAAAGACAGGAAGTGAAAAGTACATTAAAATGATGTGACATAGAAAACTCAAGAAAAATTTAAGCACAGTGTATTGGTGCATGCTTGTAATCTCAGACTCTGGATTCTGAGGAAGGAGGATTTCAAGGTGAAAGGCAGTCTGGGCTATATAATGTGACTTTGCAAAATAGAACAATCAAATAAGCAAGCAAACAAAAAGGCCCCAAAGTTTTGCAGGCCTGTAATACCTTCTTTTCCCCATTCCTATTTACTTACCTCTTCATAGTCTGGTGTTTAGGCAAGTTTAAGAAACATGTATTGTATTTGAAATATATTACTTTATCCCTCCATACATAGCTTTGTCCTGTTTTAAATATTCTGTAGATACAGAAATACTAGTTAGTCAAACTAAACTTTCTAAGAGACTTGACTTCATGGCTTACTTGATTTTTTTTCATGTTTTTTGTAACAGCAGGAAACCATTACTCTTAAGTTATGTTTATATTCTATCAATGTCTCTTTCTTTAAGGAGAACCTTGACTGCCATATAGTCTATTAGAAATAAGAAATAATCTTATTTCTTTCTTGTAACTACCTCATGTTATAAATTTTATATCATGCTTAAATCTAAAATTTGTTTGAAAAACTTCCTGAACATATATTTCACTTGGTTTTATGTATTTGACAATTAAATATTAATTATTTCCATACTTACATGTTAGTCTTTTACTCAGTTTAAAATATGGTTTGAGGATACATATATATCCTTTTAGGTTACTAGAAGGAATGATTTAGTTATTTGGTTATATAATTCCTCTAGAATTATTATATAATTAAGAATAATTATATAATTATTCTTCTAGCATAATCTGGAAATCTATTAAGAATATATCTTCTGCTTATTAATTATGTTTCTGCATTATTTAACTAAGTTTAACCCTTAGTCTGAGTTCAACCTAAAGTTTGCTTATTGCAGCAAATATTCAGTTCTTAAGACTTAAACATTTTAAAAATTAGTTATTTCATGAGAGAAAAGGAAGAACATAGGGAGGGATGGAGAGAGACAGACAAACAGATAGAACTTTTGGAAGTGTGGCCTCTTCTTCTATCCCTCCAGGAATTGAGCTTATGTAGCCAGGTTTGCAAATAAAGTATATTTATCCATTGAGTCATCTTGGCAGACTTAATTCCTAAGACTTTAGAATAAGCATTATTTTGGTTAATTATTAGATATGCTTGGGTCATTGTTGCTTCTTAAATTTTACTGTATTTTAAGATTTTATCCTTTAGAAGATAATTCCTTTAAACTTGTTTTTAATAATGTTTTTGTTTTTTCAAAATGCAGATTCATACCTTAGTAGAGAGTCTGAAGCTTTCTATAACAGATCAGCAATTGCCTATGTTTATCCGCATAATGCAGCTTGGGATTGCTCTTTACTATGGAGAAATATGCAATTTTAAAGAAGGCGAAACAGAGGATCCTGCCTGTCACAGTAAAGATATATTGGGAAACATTACAGGTAATGGTTTGCTTTTTTGACATCATTCCTTAGCTGCTTTATTTTAACAATGTGGCAATATTGTTAACATGTCATTGCTATTGTAATTTGCTTAACGTTATCAATCTCCCCTTTAGCCAACAAGTGGTTTTTAATTAATACAATAAAATATGGTAACCTAATATTAAATAGAGTTTAATATGTTGATATCTAAAGTATTATTTATAATTATTGCCTAACTCTAATACTACAGATTATAAGGCCAGTTTTTAAGGTCTGTTTATCTTATAGGATATCTACTTTCTTTTTAAATTTATTTTTCTACTTTTACAAGCATATTGAATACTTATCCCTGCTTCCCTCCATTCCCTTCTCACCCATCATTCTTTCCCTTGGTCAATTTATCTTACTCCCTTCTACATTTCTGCCTGTCTGCTTTTATGGACCCCAGGGTTCCCTGTGGTTTGTCTATTTTTTTTTTTAATTTTTCTACATTTACAAGCATATTGAGTACTTATCCCTGCTTCCCTCTATCATCTCTACCTCCCATTCCTCCATCGATCTTATCCTCCTGCCTGTCTGCTTCTATGGATCCCAGGGTTGCCTCTAGCTTATCTACTCTTGTGGGGGTTCAGACCTTTGTGGCATACCAAATTGCCTCTCTTTGGGTGTCCCCTCTGATAGGGGGGCATTTTCCTTCACTCATCCAGTTTTAGTCATCAAGGTTTCCACTATATGTTCTTATTTCTCTTGAGTTCCTTGATAGTCTATAGGGGCACCTTGTTATGTCAGTAATTATACAAGTCTGGTAAGGACCAGTCTCACTGTAGTGAGTTCCTAGATGAAGTGGTCCTGCGTTGAGTAGGATGTCTTGTCCAAAGGTGAACCTTCCCATCTTTAGGTTCTTACATTCTCACCACCCCCTCTTCTGTGAATTCCCAAAGCCTTAGGATGGGAAGATTGAGTCGATCTGATTTTGGGTGAGCCTTGCTGAGTCACTGGTACTCTGCATAATGGCTGGCCATTGCTATCCCAAAGTGTTGTTTTTTAACCACTTGGAAAAGTAAAGAAAAAATATAGTAGGTTGAGATGTGCAATATTCTAATGTGATGTGATGATTCTAATTTTTGTTGTTTGTCACTACTTTGATTATATTTATATGTTAAATGTCATTCTGAGTTTTCTTTTTTGTATTAAAGGTAACTTTCATATTTTTAATAGGTATGTTAATAGGTAATAGGTTCTTAAGACCGTGTGTTTAATAACTTAATTTATTTTGTGCGTGCGTGTGTGCGTGTGTGTCTGTGTGTGTCTATGTGTGTCTGTGTGTATCAGAGGGCACTTGTGTGTGCCTGTAGAGATTCCAAGGTGACTTCAGGAATCACCCTGGATTGGGCTATGGGAATCACCCTGGATTGGGCTGCTTCCTCTTTGTTTTTGTTCTGGAATTTCCCAGGGCCTGCTTTCCAGGGCTGAAAATACAGGCCACCACCATTTCCATCTGGAAGTACAGGCCACCATCATTTCTGTCTGGTGTTTTTAAATGGAATCCATGATCCAAACTCAGGACCTTCTGCTTGTGAGATAGAGGTTTGACCCCTGAGCCATCTCTCCAGCTCCTATATGTGTATTTACTAAAAGTTGAAGTGGTGTGACTTCAATAATTGGAAAAAATAAAGTGTTCCATTCTTTTAAAATCTGATGCTCAAATGAGGTAGATAGACATATGAACAGTTATTTTTGATGTTTGGTAATTAAATAGAATTTTGATGAACAGGAGGGTGTATAATCTGAACTAGAAAAATAATTGTTGATTTGCTCTTGGTTCCATGACCCAGAAAAGTTTTGTTTTCTTCTGTTTTTTCATTTCCTGCTAGCCAAAAGGACTAAATTGGTTAGCCAGTTTTTCTGGGGCTTCCCAGTGCTCACCTTCCTAGGTCACTTTTACAGGTGGGCCACCAAATCCACTTGGTGTTTTACATGGAACCAGGGGATACACATTTCAGTTCTTGTGCAGCCAGAAATTCAGCTTTTGTGCCACTTCTCCAGTTCTCAAGAAAAGTTTTAAGATGATTAGTTGTTGTAGCTAGTGCCTGCTATATTTTGGTGTCCTCATGCTCAACTAGTGACACTATTTTTGAAGATTGGGGAAAATACCATATGAAGACTGTGTAGAGGAAATAGTTCTTTGGAGCTTGTGCTTTTGGGCTGTGTCTTTCCTGGCCCCTCTCTCTTGCTATCTGTTTTATTGTCTTCAATGTGCTCACATTACTGTGGTATTTTTCCCAAGTACATGAGCCAAGCAGTGATGGATTGACCTCTATAACATCATGATTCCTAAGAAATTATTCTTTTTTTACATTGCTTGGCCCCAATGATGAAAAACAAACCAATACAGACCCTTCTGAGAAGAAAAATTTAAACTTAGAGTTACATAGGACAGTTTAAAAATGTGCAAATATATGTCTCTTAATTAGTTTATTAATAGCATTTCCATGAAAAGATGCTCAACATTGTTATGAGAGGAATGCAAACCAACATCAAGATGCGATACTAAAATGGTTATGTAAAAAAGACATAAATTTTAGTAAAATAACAAGTGTTGGTGCAGATACAGATGAATTAGAACCCAGATCTAGTTCTTGCATGGTTGGAAAATGGAAAATCCATTTTTTCTTTTTTAACTTCATTTATTTAGTGTGTGTGTGTGTGTGTGTGTGTGTGTGTGTGTGTGTGTGTGTGTATCAGAGGGTACTGTGTGTCCCTGTGGAACTCCAAGGGTGACTTCGGGAATCTTGGATTGCTTCTACCTTCTTTTTGCAAGGCTCTGGGATTTCCCAGACTCCTCCCACCAGGGCCTGAGGTGCACGTCATTGCCATTTTTTCTTGGTATTTTTTATGTGGGACCTGGGATCTGAACTCTACCTTTCTCTTATAAAGCAGAATCATAACCTATGAGCTATCTCTCCAATCCTGGTTATCCATTTTTAGAGAACAGTATAGTAGCTTTTTAAGCATTTGGTCATGTAATTATCATATAATACAACAATTCCATTCCTAAATTTTTATTGAGACACTGCAATATTATTTAGCTACAAAGAAGAATGTAATTTTGGTATGTTCTACAATTAATGTGAATCTTAAGTGAAAGCAACCAGTTAAAAAGTAACAGGGATTATTCCATTCTATTTATGTGAAATGTTCAGTATTCAGAGGCAGATTTTAGATTAGGAATCAGAGTTTGTGGTAAGAGGGAATGACTGCAAATAGATGGATTCTTTTTAAGAATTATGAAAATGTTTAATTAGATATTGATAGAACTTCACATTGATTGTACTAAAAACTACTGAATTACACACTTTCAGTGTGAATTTTATAGCATTTAAATTTTGTCATTAAAAAATTCCATTGCCTTGCCCAAAAAAGCACTGAGAATGGCATTAATAAAATAATTTATATATACATATATATATCTTTATTTTTCAGGTAAGTCCTAACCAGATCCTATGCTGTTTGGCTTTGGAGAATGACTGTGTTTAGGGTGGCATGGTTATAGACAATCTACCTTTATTTCCCACTAAATAGTGAATTCTATTTAGAGAATGAGCTTCTTGGATAGAGCAGTACCTAACATCTAGAATAAAACCTGGAATGTACTTCATTATTATTTTTTTCAATATGACAAATATCAAACATATAGAAAAATTATAAAGAGTTATCATGTAGCAAATACTTACACACTTATACATGCTGATAATGTGTGACTTTTAATACAACACATATTTGTACATCTAAATTCCTTCCTTTTTTAAACTTCAATTTAGAGTGTGTGTGTGTGTGTGTGTGTGTGTGTGTGTGTGTGTGTGTGTATGTGTGTGAGTCAGCGGGCACTATGTGTTCCTGTGGAGGACCAGTGGTGACTTTGGGAATCATACTGGATTGCTTCTACCTCCTTCTTGCTTCTTTTTGGGGTTTCCCAGGTTCTGTCTGCTAGGGCTTGAAGTGCAGACTGCTGCCCTTTCTGCCTTGTGGTTTTTATCTGAGACCTGGGATCTGAATGCAGGAACTTATGCTTGTGGGGCAGAGTCTTAATCCCTGAGCTATCTCTCTGGCCCTTAATTACCTCCTAATTTTTTAAAAAAAGTATTTAGTGTGTGTTTGAAAGAGAGAGAGAGAGAGAGAGAGGGAGGGAGAGGAACACAGAGAGCATGCCATGGCTTGTATGTGGGGTTCAGAGAACAACTTATGCTTTCACCCACTGAAACATCTTTTTGGCCCTCTCTCAGTTTTAGTTTTTTAATTTTTTGGCATGTATGTGTGTATACTCACACGTGTGTATGTATGTGTGTGCAGGCAGGTGTACAAGAAAGCACTTGAGTATATGTGCCTGTGGGATCCCAAAGGTGACATTAAGAATTTTCCTGGATTGCTCTATCAGCAATTGCTTTACTCAGGGTTTTCCTAAGTTCTGCCTTCCAGGGTCAAAATTATAGGTCACTATCATTTTTGTCCTATATTTTTATGTGGGATCTTGGGTGGGAGTTGAATTCAGATCCTTTTGCTTGTAAAGCCAACGTTTTAACCCTTGAATCATCTCCCCATCTACCTCTCAAAATTTTTAATGCTATTAAATTTTTAATGCCTTTAAAAGTAAATTGAATACATAATTACACTTCTAGATCTTAGTTACATATTGTTAATTGTTGTTTGTTTTTTAACAGCCTTTTTATTCTCATAAAGATTAATAAATACATTAGTGTTATCAAGTGTGTGTGCTGTTTTGAGATAATTTCATAACAGTTACTTGTTTTTCTGTAATTTCTATAGGTTTTATAGAAATAGATAGGTACTCCTATCATGGATTATCTGAATTGTGTCAAAGAGCCTCCTATTAAGGTGCAATGTTCCAAAGAGAAAGAACATGTTAGGAAATTTTTACCAGCTATAAAGTAGTTTTCCTTTTTCCATACTATAGTCTGTATTTTAGTAAGGCAGTGAACAAAAATTCAGAACATTAAAAGATCTTTCTTTAAATTCTTTTTTTTTCACATTAAATAATAAGATTTCAGTGATTAATTTGTCTTTTAGTGACTTTTCAGTCCATTCTTTAAAAACTCAAACAGTAGGCACCTTTCATTTTCAATAGGTTTGACAAGAGGTTAGAGATCTGCTGTATTAATAGTCTGGTCACTGTTTCCCTGAGTGGAGGGATCTGATTTCGTTGTGGTTATTTTCTTTCTGATGCTGCGAGACAATACTTACATACAACTTAAGGAGGAAAAGGGAGTTTTACTTGGATTAAAGTTGGAGAGGGGAGATACAATCCATTAAGGCAGAAACAGCATGGCTAGCAGCAGAAACTGGAGTCTGGTGTTCAGGTCATGCAGGAGAACTGCAAGAGGAAGCAGGGCTGGGCCACCAAACCTCATGGTCTGCTCCCCTGTAACATACCTTCCTGCAACAAAGCTTCACCTCCTAAAGTTGCCTGAACTTTCCTAAACTTTAACACCAGCTAAGGATTCAGTACATGAGCTTGTGGGGGAAAACTCACATTCAGACCATGATAGATTCCTTGTTTTATAACTGATACCCAATTTGTAACGGACAATGCCCAATCTGACATCTTAGGAATAACAGAATGGTTGGAATCTAAATCTTTAGTCAATAAATTCATCTTTGATAAATTTTTTCATCCATAGAATAAGAAAAATAGTGATATATTTTATCTACTACTGAAAAAGAGTCGTTAATAGTAATTTTTTCTTAGCTATGCATAAAAGCAATTTCTTTTTTTTTCAGTTTTTTTGCCTTATTTTATTTTATTTTTAAAATTTTTTAATTCTTTTCTGCTCATACCAACATAATAGGAACCCTGTCCCCTCCCTCCCTCCATCCCTCCCTGGACCTGCCTGTTCCCTCCCTGCTTTGTCCCTTCCTTTCCCCCCTCCCTCCCTTTCTCCCAGTGCCCCCTTCCCCCATCTCTGAAGCATCCTTTAATGAGTATATCAAACTTTCCTCTGGGTCCTCCTCTCTGATGAGGTGTAAGGACTCAGTGGCATTTCCTAGAACTCTTTCTTGTGTTCCCCTTAAGTATAGGAACGCTATTGTGACTGTTAATCCCTTGCTTCTAAGGATCCTAGTGCCTTTAGTCCATGAAAAGCAATTTCTTTAAAAAAATTTTTTTTTCAATTATTTATTCAATTGTGCGTGTTGTAGAACCACGGGCGAATTTGGGAACCACCATGGACGCCTCCACCTCCTCCTTGTTTACTCTGCCCTGGGATTCACAGGCTCCGCCCTACCAGGACCAGAAGCGCAGCCCCCCCCCCCCTTCTGCCCAGCATCTATAGGATCTAGGATCTGAACTCAGGACCTTCCACCTGCAAGGCAGAGGCTTAACCCCTGAGCCACCTCTCTAGCCCCAAAAGCAATTTCTTTGTAATATTTACTTCCATTCTTTCAGATAATTCTTGCTTTGATGGAGGAATTTGCCCTGCAAGCAGTTTCTGTTTTCTCTCAATTGAGTATATCAGGAATTCAACCCCCTCCCCTTATTTTTTTGCTCTTTCTTGTATTACACTTTTTATAAAAGCTAGTCTTTTAGTACATTTGCCTTGTATTTAAGAGGTAAATTGTGTTGGATCTTTGAAAATACAATAAATGAAATATTAAAGGAATTATTGTTTTTATTAAAATATTTGCAAGTGTGTATAGTTGGTTAACTACTGCTTACAGAGTATCAAGACATACCGTACAGTAATTGAATCAATAGAATGTGTAGAACCTTGAGAATGCTAAAGCTAAAGTATTGTCTTCAAATAACAACTGCCATTTTCTGGCTTATTAAAACCTTCAGTTAGAAGTTCTGTAGAGAAATATTTGTAAGGAATTTCATTCCTGTTTTTTTCCTAGTTAAAATGATGTTATTTTGATTGGTAGGTGTTGAAGATGAAACAAGAATAGATGTACAGTATCCTGTTCAGTACAAAGGCCAAGACCTTTTTTCCCAAGATGATGAGCAACCACAGGGATGGGTCTCCTGGGCCTGGTCTTTTGTGCCTGCAATTGTGAGTTATGATGATGGCGAGGAAGACTACTTTGGGAATGATCCTGCAGTAGCCATGAATCAGCAAAAAGCACAGACTCTGAAGGATCCTATTGTGTCTGTAGGATTTTACTGCACAAAGGCAACTGTGACTTTCAAGGTAGGTTTCTTTTCTCTTGGTGCTAATATCTCTGTTAACTTGAATATTTAAAATTTGATTACTAGTAGCATTCTATCTTAACTAATTTTTTTTGAGCTGTGCAAAAGAAACATTTGTTCTTGGGAGCACTTCATAAAATTGTATGATCCCTCTAACAAAATTCTTAAATTTTGTTTCTCTATTATCTTATTAAAGTTATTTATATACTTCTCTTTCATAGTGTCATGTATACTTTTTCCCCTAATGAATCATTCAGTTGGCATATAGACATCTTCATGTTTCCAGGAAAGAATCACACTTAAAAAGTCATAACTGCCTTATTTCTATGATTTCCTTCATAACAAAGTTAATGAAACATTATTTGTACATATTAATGCATAGTATTTGTTATATTTCCATATTCATGTAATAAAAGCCAACTACTTTTTTATTAACCTGTTGCCACACCCTTCCCCCACCTCTAATCATATGTTTGTGTGTATATGTGTATCTGACATATCCCACTTAACATAGGGGTCTCTAGTTCCATACATTTTGCTTTGATCTCATTTTTCATCACTGAATAATATCCATTGTGTGTGTATGTGTGTGTGAATATGTATATATATATATATATATATCACATTAAAAATTCCATTTGTATGCTCATGCCTTCCTAGTCTGAATCTTTGTTTTATTTATTGTAAACGGTACCACAATAGGTGTGAGTATGACGGTATCTCTTTAATATGTTGATTTCATTTTCTTTGAAGTTTATTTTAAAGGGGTCTCCTTTTTCACTCTTCTCCTCTCTTTAAGGAAGCACACAGGTCCTTATCTCAGTTCTTTTCTGTTTTCAACAGTATTTAGAATACTTTGATCACTTTCTCCATTAAAAATGAATATGAAATATTCAAAGTATTGTATATAATGTGCATATTTTATTTAAATTCTATTTAAATAGAGTTAATAGTACTTTTGTTTTCCCTTACATACTCTTCTTTGATAGTATTTTGCCTTCTTTCCCTTTACCTATAACTCATCCTGAATTTTTGGTTATGTGTTCCTGGCTTTTGTTAATATTATTACCATACATCCACTATCTCTAAACAGTATATTAATATGCACTATTCACTCATTCATTCATTCATTCATTCATTTAAATTGGGGTCTCATGTCATTCAGGCCAACTCTGAACTTTTGCTGTGTATCTGGGTAGGTAGATAAGGTGGAAGGAGCTGGTTCAGTAATTGGTAGACTGGCAAGTTAGAAAGCTGCATTGGTCCTTGCCACTGTGCTCTTGCTGAGGATATGACATCGGCAGTTCCCTTGGCTCCTGATACTGGTGTAACTCTCCTGCCGTCAAGTACAGTCTGTAGTCATGAGCATGAATAAATAAATCCCTTGTTGCCCTAAGTTGTTCGTGCTATGTATTACAGCACAGAATATGAAACTTAAGACAGCCACTACTTTACTTTTTATAAATTACATATCATCCATTCAGTTTTTCAAACTTTATGATTATTTCCTCACCTATTCAGAAAAAAAAATCCAGAAAACAGTTCTGTCAGATATATCTGTAAGATGCAGTCACTTCTTATAAATATCCCATAGGCTAGGAATTTTTAAACTTTTTGATCTTATGACTTCAAGGGTGCAATTTTTGAAATACGAGTTTAAGAGGGAAGCCAAAAAATTACTAGTTAAATTCTCTCTTTTCTATATTTTTGTTTAGTTTTATATTTGAAGACTCTGTTACATTTTTGTTTAAGTTACTGATAAGAAGAATTAATTGAATCAGTCAGTAAAGTACAAAATTGTTAAAGGTGAAAGATTTATTTGATCTAAAGAAAAACCAGAGTGCACACAACTTTTATAGACCTTAGGACAGTATCATTAGTCAATTAATCTTTTTTTAAAATTATAAAACACTTGTGTTTCTCAAAGATTTCTCTGAGGCAAATAGATTTTTGTGAAGGCGGAAAACACTTGTAATTCATTGTTCAGCTTCGATTTGGAGAATGTATGGAATTAATTTGCAGTCTACATTTTAGTTAGAAAATAAGGTCATGTTTCTGTATTAACATTTTAAACAGTTGATTAACATTTTAAACAGTTGATATCATCCAACAAAAGTCATGCCAAATTAAACGGAGCATTTTTGTACTAAGGTTTAAAATTGTTTTTGTAATGTCTGACTCCTTTTAATCAATTAATTGCCTTTTCTATGCAATAATTATAGACAGCTGAGGGGTGATCAAGTTTTAAAAATTCAGTTTTACTTAAAATGTTTTAGCTTTCAGAATTGTACTTTAAAATAGCAATTTTGAGTATTTTAGTATTAGAAACATCCAGTAATAAGAGTCTATGTTATATGAAAAATAGAATGCATAAGAATGTTTATTAAGATAAATGGAATAGTTGACCCTTACTTTGACATACTTAGGATTAAAATTATAATTTTGAGTTCAATAACATTCATTTAACTTAAATTAAATATTATTTTCAATGTAATTTTTGCATTTCCATTTAAATTTGAAGAACATTTTATAGCCCTTTAAAGGAATAAGGGTAACCAAATAATTGTTAATTCCAGGAATAAAATAATGAAGTTTTAAAAATGATAGCCTTTTAATGTTGAAATAATTTTATAATTCTAGGAAATTTCGCAGATAGTACAGAATTCATCTGTGCTTTTTACCCAATTTTTCCTGTTGTGGTTACTAGTTTATGCTATTATAGTGTGTTAGCCAAACTAATAAGCCAAGACTGATGCTACTGATAAATTCCAGACCTTAATTTATATTTTATAGTTTTATTTTTCTGTACCATTGTCAAAACTGGCATACTCTGTTGTATTTATGCAAGAATATTTTAAGACTAGGCCTGATTGTGCATGCCATTCTGGAGGCAGAGGCAAGAGGATCAGTATCTTCAGGCCAAACTTGTCTACATAGTGAGTTCTAGGCCAGCCAAAACTATATAGTAAGACCCTATCTTGAAGGAATGAAAAAATAAAAACCCAACAAAAGGGTAGTAAATTTCAAATGATTAAAAGTTTGATACATATGAGTAATTCATTACAAGCTTAAGGGAAACCAGTTTTCTGCCTGGCATTTTTAAATAGGATCTGGGATCTGAACTCAGGACCTTCTGCTCATAGGGCAGAGTCTTAACCCCTGAGCTGTTTCTCCAGTCCATTTTTCCTTATCTTTGTCACCATTTTTGTTAGTACTCATAATTCAGCAAACACTCCATAAATATTTGTTGCATGACTGAATGATTTTGTAAGATATAGCAGTAGACATTTTGATAATCACATTCATGATCCTACCTTTCCTAAGGGCCAGAAAGTTTTTTTGAATCTGTTTCTTCTTTTTCCTTAAAAATAGTGAGGAGTCTTGGAGTGATTGAAGCTAAACGTAATTGAAAATGTCAGAGAAAATTAAAAATGAATTCAGATCATAGTGTATATCATATATACATATATATGATATATATAATATATCATATATATAGAATATTTGAGCCATTTTTATGGATGGAACTGTTACTGTGCTTCGCCTTTACTCGTTAGAGTAGAATGAAGGAGTTAAAAATGTGATATTTATTGGTTCAAGTTAGCATATTCATCCTTTATTCTATGCATAATATGTTACAATTGTTTTTGTTATACCTGTTTTCCTACTTAATAAATGAAATTTCCTGAATCTTAAAATTGACCTTATTTTCATAATTCATCATAATGATGACAATGCATTACCATTTAAGGCTAGTTTTGATTTGTTTAATATTCTTGTATTTCATAGCTCACTGAAATGCAAGCTGAGAGTAGCTATTATAGCCCACAGAAAGTAAAATCCAAGGAAGTTTTGTGTTGGGAACAAGAAGGAACTACGATTGAGGTAAACTTTCAAGCTTTTAAATCTTTGAATATTTTTAAAGCTAATATCTACAGTTAGCATAGGTGTTTACTTTAAAAATCTAAGGTGTCATATTTTTATTTTAACCAGTTGTATTGGCAAAATAATCATTTCTTTAGCAAGTACTTTAATTTGAATTGTCTCTTTACTTAATTTAGCTTACATGTATGCGCAGATTCATGTTATTGGGGTGCCAGTCATTTGAGGATATTAAGCTGTAGGACTACAGAGATAAGAAGGAGTAGAATATATCTGAGGGGCAACAATGACTAGTTTGAGAAATTGTATAAAGAATACTGATGGCGGGTTGGAGAGGTGGCTCAGGGGTTAAGCCTCTGCCTTGCATGCAGAAGGCCCCGAGTTCTGATCCTAGGCCCACCCACGTATAGACGCAGGCTGAAGCGGGGTGGCCTGCGTTTCTGGTCCTGGTAGGGCGGAGCCTGTGAATCCCGGGGCAGAGTAAACAAGGAGGTGGAGGCGTCCTTGGTGGTTTCCGAATTTGTCCGAGGCTCTACTCACACACGCACACACATGCACACACATGCATACACACACAATTGAATAAATAATAAGTAAAAAAAAAAAGAATACTGATGGCATTTTTATTAAATGCAAGTTCTTAGTTCTGATATTCTCATTCCTCTTACAGGCACTTATGATGGGAGAGCCCTTCTTTAATTGCCAGATTGGATTTGTAGGCTGCAGAGCCTTATGTCTTAAAGGAATTATGGGCATTAAAGATTTTGAAGAGCATATAAATAGAAGCGAAACTGTAAGTCAAGATCTCCCAGTCTTTCCTTTTTATGGGATAATGAAGTGCTTAACCTTATAAAATCTGCTAGACTACCTGTGTTTTTGGCGTGAGAGAGGACTTTCTGCTTTCCTCTGCACTGACCCTGCCAGAAATATAGACTCGGGGGACATTAAACACATAGGTAGCGCTTAACACCTGGACAGAAGTTTCAAGTATGTTACAATTCATAAATGTTTCTTTCTTGCTTATGGCAGCTAGTTACAATTCCCTTTTGGTTTGTTAGAATGTTCTTTGTCAAAAATACACAATGGAAGTAGAGACAGCATTTCTTATCTTTTTTTACTGGACCTCAAATTTTATTCATGTATGTTAGTACTGAATGGTAGTAATAAAAAATTTTATTTTTATTAACAGTCTAATGATTTTCCTTCCTGTTCAGAATTTTTGCATTGGTTTTTCAGGAAGCCTGTTTCTTCATTTGTGGTGAAAATTTGAGTACAAAAGGTTTCACATACCTAACAAATTCATTATTTGATTATCGAAGTCCAGAAAATAATGGTGCTCGTGCGGAATTTATCTTAGATGCAGTTCATCATAAGGTCAGTGAATAAATATTTGAACTCAATTCTGAGTTGCAACTGGATCAGACACATTGTGTGAATATGTGTCATTGCCATCTTTTACTCAAATAATATCCTCTGAGTGCTAGTTGCTTATTGAAAGAGTTAGGTGTTTTTGTAGAATTCTTTATTAAGAAAGATTAAAGGAATGCACAGAGATGTTTAGCTTTTCATCATGCAACCAACCACAGCTTGTTTATCCATATTTTTCTGTTAAAATAGTCATGGAGGAAACATGCAGAATTCCTTTGTTAATTTTTGTTACCTGTAGACTGTAGGATTGATGAAAAGGAACAGATTTCACTTTTCATTGTGTGTACATTTTAGTCTTTTATGAGTCTTTTCACTTACGGTGTATTAATGTGTTTATAGAATATTAATTCAACATTAGTAGAAAACATAAAAAGTCAAATAAATTATCTCAAGATTATTGTCATAAAAAACCTAATAATTTGTTTTCATTTTTCCACTGGGATTCACTTGTATGATTTAAAGTAAACATATTATTCTCTCTTGCATAAAGAACATACATTTAGAATATTTTGGTGTACCTGTAGTGTTTGAAGTGTTTCATCTAGGTGTATTGAAGTATTTGCTGACTGTGTTTTAGGGTACACATTGTTAGGCAGTTTTGTGATAGTGATAAAGGATGAGAATGTATACAGTCTATTATAGGTATTCATTAGCTATATATATATTATTGATTGGGTGTTCAGAATGTTTAGTAGATGTATGGATGTCTTTGTATGTTCTACATTAGAGATAGTGTTGCATCTAATTCATTCTTAGGAATGAATTCTTTGGATAACCTCTTTTGTTAATCTTTGAGTCTATGTAAGATTATGTATTTTACTCAGCATGTTTTATAATTTTTTTGTTATAATTTGTTTTGCATTGCTTTGTTGGCAGGAGACATACACTGAAATAGCTGGCATGCAAAGGTTTGGGGCTTTTTACATGGATTACCTGTATATAATGGAGAGCACCAGTGGCCAAGGTAATGAATACCTATAATAGACTGTCTCTGTCTCTGTCTCTGTCTCTGTCTCTGTCTCTCTCTCTCTCTCTCTCTCACACACACAAATAAATGAAAAAAAAAAGGTGTAGTCACAGAAGTTCTGTGTCTTGTTAGGAATCCTTAGGTTGTAAAGGTTCCTATATGTTGGAAGTGTGTCCTATTTTGCTTCAATAAACAAGTGGCCTGTGCAATAAAAGTTTTGTGTTATTGAATATAATGACGAGTTTATGTATCAATCCAAAAATCTCTTAATTCAGGAACTGTATCTAAAGGATAATGAGAAGTCCTGTAGGTAGATTCATTATTTTTTTCAGAAAATAGTCTTGATTTCTTTACAATATGTGGCCAGATGAGGGATCACACATCCAGGATTATCAATCTTGAAGCTTAGCTACAATAATTTTATTTTGTGAAAAATTCAAAGCAGGTAACATCTATTGTTCATTTTAATGGTCTTTATAAAACTCTCAGTGAATCCTGTGGATATAAGTAATTCATTTTGAAATGGAACTTCTAAGATACATTAGTAGTAAAACATTTCCTTCAAAATCATGTTTCTTGTTAAACATAATAGTATTATGTATAGAATTATTAGATTATATAGAATAATTTTCTAAGAAAGCTTTTATATTAAACAGATAATAAATAACAGGAGTAATTGTCTTTTGAATACATTGTTTTGGTCCGATTCTGTGTACATAGGTGATTGAAAACTTGTTAAGTTCTGAACAAAAAGACAAGAAAAGAATGTTATTAAAATATGTACTTCAGCACTTGGAGCAGGAGTAGATCACAAATTTGAATCCAGCCTTGGTTGTGTATTGAGACATTGTCTCAAAAGAACTAACAGGTATTTGGTTTAGTAGTAGAGTACTTTTCATAACATTCACAAAATCTTGGTTTCAGGATCATTCTTATTCTCATTCTCTCTCTCTCTCTCTCTCTCTCTCTTTCTCTCTCTCTGCCTTAGTGTACCTGATTGATACTTAAAGTGCCAATTAAAATTTGACTTCTAGGGCAATCTAGCCCCTCATGGCCTTGTGGTGCTATGAGTCCATTTCCAGCTGCCTACTTCTCTTGGAGGCAATCTGGCCCCTCATGGCACTGGAGTTTCTTGTTCCTTGCTCCTCATGAATTCCATGCCTAGGCACCGTGTGTTCTCATGGGCTCCCTAGCCCCTCGTGGCACTCCACGTCTGGAGTCAATGAGTTCCAACCTTTCTCTTCTCTAATAAACTCTGCCTTAATCCTCTAAAAAAAAAAAAATTTGACTTCTAGGTTCAACGAATCAACCAGACTTTCCTTCAGGGAAAAATGAAGATTTGGGAATAGTCCAAGAGAAGTCTACTAAAAGCCTTGTTATTGGTCCTCTTGATTTTCGCTTGGATAGCAGTGCAGTGCATCGGATTTTGAAAATGATTGTTTGTGCTTTGGAACATGAATATGAACCATATAGCAGACTAAAACCAGGTTTGTTTTGGATTAATTCTTTTTATTTTTTCATATTAATTTTGTGTGCATGTGTGTGTTAGAGGAAAACTTGTGAGAGTCAGTTATCTCCTTTTATCATGGGGTTTCAGGGATTGAACTGAGGTTGCCAGACTTGGCAGAAGCACCTTTACCTACTGAATCATCTTGCCCACCCTTTTGGCTTATTACCAAACCTATTGCCAATTGCTTTGACTGATTATACTATTATTTTGTTTGTCCTTTTTTCCCAACTTTCCGTCTTTAATATATTTTATCTTTTAGCAAGAACTTTTATATATTTCTAATATATAAAATATATTTATAATAAATATATAAAAATATATATTTAATATGTTTTATATATTAAAAGTGAAGAAGTTTTGCAGAAGTTTATGGAAGTAAATATTTGGAGTTTTCCACATCCTTTATTTGCCATATTTGTCAATATTTCATTCTTAAACTTTTAATAATCCTTTCAGAATATAGTTGGTCTTTTGTATTAATGGATTCTATAGATCCATATATGAAGATGACTTTAAGCATGCATATTTAATGTTCAAGAAAACTTAGGAATTAATGGTAAAAAAATTTGCTACACAGCTAATTTTTGACACATTCTTTGAAATATGATTGTAATATTTTTTAAAAGTATTTAAAATGCAATTAAGTAGTAGTCAAACAGAACAGCACAAGGAGAGAATATAGGGTAATAGTTGAAAACTTAGCCTATAGAGTCAGACTATGATTTGAACTCAAAGGCCCCTTGTTATTATCACTTCTAATTTTTATTTCTTCGTGTATGTACTGAGTTCAGTTATTATAGTGTACAGATAATTGCCTTCTCAGTATTTATTCTTTTTGTTTTTCTAATAATAGAAGCTTCTGTAATAAAATAAAGACTATACATCTTAGATGTGGTCATATGATTATATTTTGTGACTGGGATGGGAGCTGAGTTATGTTGATAATTGGATTATTACTTTAAAGGAAAATAGTATGCCACTTCTGTCTGGCAGACAATAGATTGATAGAAGTTGATTCTTCCATCTTTGACTGTGAACTGAAACATATGCTAATGATGTCACAGCATTAAGGCTGAGAAAACTCAGATTCTCAGTACTGTGGTAGTATCATGTCACATATAGATCCCTTAGGTTAAGATCGTTGTATGACAAGAAGTTTGCTTTGTTTTTATTGAAGTTCCTATTTTGCTTTTGGTAGAGAAAATGACTTCTACCCTAAGTGATTGTTGCAGTCCGCCTGCATAGTTGCTGATAAATGACCAGAACACAGCTTAAGGGAACAAGGAGTTTACTTTCTTACGATAGTCCGGTTACAGTTCATAGTCCAGCTTGATGGAAGAGCACACACCAACACCAGGGCCGAGGGAACTGGCCACCATAACGGCTGAGAGATGGACAATCCTTACTTGCCAGACCAGCATGTCTGGCCAAGTGAACAGAAGGATGCCCCACTCTCTCAACCAGCTCTCTGTGATTTATCCAGGGCCTAATCCCACCCACCATGGGCTGGGTCTTCCCCAGCAGCCAGACAATCTCCTTCAGGTTTGCTCTGGGCTTAACTCAACCATCAACTCTCTACACTTGTGCCCAGAGCTCAAACCCTCAAGAGTCAAGTTGACACCTGTGCTTAACTATGACATTCCACCCCTTGTCAACTTGCCACAAAAACAATAGCACTTTTAAACTGTAACCTTCCTTGTCCCCACAGATGTTAAAATATAAATACATTCCATGGACAAATTTAAAATGTTCTCTCATTAAAACTTCAGTTCCAATATTTTAAAAGTTAAAAGTTTCTTAACCTTAAATTAAATACTTTAAAACAGATAAAACATTAAAACAGAAGGATCTTAATAAGAAAACATTAAAACAGAAGGATCTTAATAAGAAAACATTAAAAAGAACAAAGTCCAGCAAATCACCGCATCCTGTACTTCAATGTCCATCTTCTGCTGCTCATTATGTAATCAAGGCGGCTCAAAGATTCGAGGCATTCTCAGTCCCTGTTTGCAGCTCAAAGTTGTAAGAGCAGAGTTCCTCTGAACCAGGCTGAATCTCCACTCGCAGTTGTCCTCAGCAGCAGTCCCACAGTTCTGGCATCTCACACACAACTCTGGGTTCTCCTCTGCAGCTTTAAGCTTCACCATCTCTTGCAGAACTCTACGCCTGCCACTTGGTGCCAAGCTTTTGCTGCTCTCCATGAACCCTTCAGTAGTACATGAAAACCAGTATCACCTTAGGGATGCTGCCAGATTCCGAAGCGAGGTTGAAACGCAGCTTAGTCCACTGGAGCCACAGCTACACCAACTTCAACGCGCTGACGCTGGAAAAGCCTCTCTTCTAGGCAACCAAACTTGCAAAGGGCAAGAAACTGCTTTAACTTGGGCTTTCGCCCCCTGAAGGAATCTGAGCTTCCAAACCACGAACTTGCCATACGGTGGTTTCCACGTCCTCCACCGTCTCAGTGCAAGTCACTAGGTTTTCCTTCACTGATACTCATTTGTCCAACAGCAGCTGATATTCTGCTGCCTGCCCTTTGTACATCCAAACCTCCAAGGTTGCCAACACAGCTCTCCTCTGTCAAGCAAACCAGTCCATCGTCCTTATATTCAGTTTTATCAAAGTCCTTGTTTCCCTCATCACAAATTGGGCCCAAACAATGTCTCTCAGCAATTGGCCCACTAAACGCTGAAGAACGGTATTTGTAAATCCACAAAGTGAAAATTTTCAAGAATTTCCAACTTTGTCCAGCAGAACCGTTCAAAAGCCACAAAATCCACGTAGTCAGACTTTATCAGCAACACCCCACTTCCTGGGTACCAAATTCTGTTGCAGTCCGCCTGCATAGTTGCTGATAAATGATCAGAACACAGCTTAAGGGAACAAGGAGTTTACTTTCTTACGATAGTCCGGTTACAGTTCATAGTCCAGCTTGATGGGAGAGCACACACCAACACCAGGGCCGAGGGAACTGGCCACCATAACGGCTGAGAGATGGACAATTCTTACTTGCCAGACCAGCATGTCTGGCCAAGTGAACAGAAGGATGCCCACTCTCTCAACCAGCTCTCTGTGATTTATCCAGGGCCTAATCCCACCCACCATGGGCTGGGTCTTCCCCAGCAGCCAGACAATCTCCTTCAGGTTTGCTCTGGGCTTAACTCAACCATCAACTCTCTACACCTGTGCCCAGAGCTCAAACCCTCAAGAGTCAAGTTGACACCTGTGCTTAACTATGACAGTGATGCATTAATTGCTTACAAAGATGTGAATTCTAAATGATATACTACATGTTAAAGAACTTAACAATGTCTAGTGTATAGTAAATGCTTGACATTTTCCTACATTCATTTATTATGTCTTCCTAGAATGCCTTAACTGTTGCAAATACTCTGTAGTGTGTACTATAATCAAGACATATGAAACCCCTGTATTTACATCTTATTAGGCGAGACAATAAGTATATAAAAGTACTTGTTCAGACATTGGTGAGTGTCATGGACAAAAATAAATATAAGGCTTGTAGAAGAAAGCTACAGGTAGGAGGAGACAACCCTGTTTTATATAGGGAGATTAGGAAGGTTGTCTCTCGAAACTTTACATAAGATGAATGTGGGGGAAAGAATCCTGAAATTCCTTGTGAAAATATTCAGTATTGATAAATGTAAGCCTTAAGGGATGAATTTCTTGGCAGCTTACAGAGAGAAAGGCAGGCTAATATAGCTGGAGCATGGTAAGTGTTCCTATGTGTGTTAGGGAGGTAAGTCTAAATCAGTCTTTATGACTTCAGGGACCAAGGGATTTGGGTATCAATCTGCATTATGGGCAATGCTTAAAAGATTTTTGCTAAGGATGATATTACTATTTAAAAAGGAGTTACTCATGTTGGTGTACATAATCATTGTTTAAAAATATATATGTTGCTGTGGTCTGAATCCCGGTCCTTGTGTATGCTGAACAGTTATGGAGCTACATTTAGGACCACCAATATACATTTATTGGAGCATGGCCATGGCTCATGTGGTTGGTCATTATCTTTGGTTGCTTTTGTGCTATAATGGCAGATTTGAGCAATTGTACAGACTATATAGGTCTACAAAGTCCCAAATATTTGAAGTATGTGCTTTACAGAAAAAGTTTGCTGCTTTGCCTTTTTTTAAAAAACTTTTTTGTCAAAAGTTAGTAATTTCAAGAGACCGAGAAGATGGCACAGAGGAGAATAAAAGTATTTGCTGTGCATGACTAATAACATGTGTTAAAGCAGTGGTGCATAGCTGTTATGCCAACCATCTCACGGAAGCCAACACGTAAGCTTCCTGGAGTCAAATATTCAGTGACAGAAACTAGAGTGCCTGGCACATGCACGTGTGAATGCATGTGATCTTGCGTGTACGTGTCTGTGTGAGTGCGCAGGTATGCATGCACACAACATAGCAATTCAGCCTTTTTAATTTTAACCATTTTAGTGATTGTGCAATTCTAGTACATTGTCACTTTATTTGCAGCTATCTGACTTCTGTTAGTCTTGACTATCTTTTACTGTAACTTTTGGTCAGTGGATATGTCATATTTTTCTTAAAATGTTTCTTTTTGCCCACTTACCTGTTGGATTGTATATACAGTAATTATTTTAGGAGCTTTTTAATTTTAAAAAAATTTACTCCTCTGTGAAGATTTCTGTTTCTAGTTGTGTGCATCTCTTTTAATGTCTATCTCTGGCAAATGGTTTCCTTCCATTTGTATTGTGTGTTTACTTTATCTTAATGAAAAATTTTTGATGACCAGGTATCTGGTATTCTTTTAAAAAGAGAAATTATTTTAAGACTTCTGCATTTACATCCTGGAATAATTTATATTATGTTCTGAAGTACATTATTTATAGCTTCTTCATTGTTGAAACATGGTAGAAAAATTGACCTTGAGCTAACAAGATGCCTCAGCAAGTAAACATGCTTTTAGTCAAACTTTTTATACTGAATTTGATCCCTGGAAATGTCATAATGGAAGAATAGAATGTCTACCACATGCATGCTATATAGCATGAATGCTTTCCCTCCCTCCCAGCTTTATCTCTGTCTTTGTCCTTTTCTCTTAAATAACCAAAAATTTTTTTAAAGAAAAATTGTTCTCACGTGAGAAACTAAGTAATTCAATTTTCAATTATTTAAAAAATATTTTAAAATTCTTTACTCAATGCTCATTTTAGAAACTAAGGATGAAAAGGAAACAATATTGAATCCTGAGGAAGTGGCTTCTCTGGAGGAGTTTATTCCCACTCGACATACAAGTGTTACTCTCCTCAAATGTACCTGCACAATTTTTATGGCAGAATTTAATTTGCTGGACCATTTACTTCCTGTCATTATGGGAGAAAAGGTATATCTGAAATTCAGTCTTTTACTCTAATGTCTACATAATGTTGATTATTAAATAAAAGTGTATCTGTTTATACAATTGTCCATGATGGAGTAAAGACAATGAAACTATGATTGCTTCTTCTCAGAGAGTAATCTTAAGCTAACACTATATAAAGAAATATTAAAGAGTATTGGTGTCTAGAAGTAAGACCATTGTTACAACTATCCTTCTTATGCTGTGAGACAGTATTCACGCCCTAGCAGAAGAGAAGAAAGTGGTACTTACTTGTCTTATGGTCCCAGAAGGGACATAGTCCATTATAGTGGTAATCACACAGCATAAGGCATGACTGAACACAAACAGGAAGTTGTTTTAGATCACTGTAGTCGTCAAGAGACACAGAGAGCCTGAGAGATGAAAATATTATAAATTCACTATATTAATGCGTGTAACATTAAGGAAATAAAAGAGAATGGAAAAAATAAGATGCTTATTTTCTTAATGTTGACTTTATTAGTTCCCTATATATTTGTATAGTAGTTCTTTATTTAGATGTATCTTTAAAATTTTTTTTTCTCCTTGTTTTGTGGCATATCATTCTCTTAAAAGGTGTGTTTGGAGAATTTTTAATTTTAATGAAGTCCAACTTCTCATTCCTTGCTTTCAGAGACAGTGTTTGTAGTTATGTCAGGAGTCATAAGACTCCTGGACTTGCTGGACTTGGGACTGTTAGGAAGTGTTTTTTAAGGAAATGGCTCATTTCATCTAGATTATCAAAGTCCTGGGCAAAATGTTAGTTGTTCATAGAGTTTCTGTTTGGTAATGATGCCCGTCATTGTTTTCTAAATTATTTGGGTTCATCCCATTTCCTTTTTTACTTAGCCTAGCTAGAGACTTATTTATTTGTGCTGATGTTTTTCAGAGATATAACTTTGATTTAATTAATTTTATTAACTTACTGTTTTAAATTTTATTGGTTTTTACTCTCGTATTTATTATTTCTTTAGTTTACTTTATGTTTAATGTGGTCATTGTTTCCCAGTTTTCCACAGTGGAAATGATGATTTATATATTCTGTTTTTATGGTATATGCATTCAGTGCTGTAAATTTCTTTCTAAGCAATGCTTTCACTATAGTTGACAACTTTTTAAACTGTTTTCAGTTTCATTTTAATTGATGGTATTTTAAATTTATCATGAGATTTTTTTTTTCTTTGACAAATGTGTTAATTTGGAAATATGTTGCCTAATCTTCAAGACTTTTGGAATGGTTCTTTATTAACTTCCAGTGTTTTAATTCCATTGTGGTCTGAGAATAGATACTGTGCGAGTCCATTCTTTTAGATTTGCTATGATGTGTTTTGTGACCTAGAATGTGTTGTATTTTTGTGGATAGTTCATGTCCCCTTAAGTGGAATGTGGATTTTTACAGTGCTGGAGAAAGTTCCATATGGATGATTGATGATTACATTAAGCTTTTTCCTTGCTGATCTGTCTGCTAGCTCTGTCCATTTTGATAGAGGAATATTGAAATCTCTAATTACAATGAGTTTATCTTCCCTTCCTATCAATTCATTCCTTCCTTCCTTCCTTCCTTCCTTCCTTCCTTCCTTCCTTCCTTCCTTCCTTCCTTCCTTCCTTCCTTCCTTCCTTCCTTCCTCTCTCTCTCTCTTTCTCTATCCCCCTTCCCTGTCCCCCTTCTTCTTTCCCCCTCCCCTCCTCTCCCCTCCCCTTTTCCCTTTCTCTCTCCCTCCCTCCCTCCCTCCCTCCTTACCTTCCCTCCCTCCCTTACCCTCACTCCTTATCTTCAGGCTTTTATATTCTTACTGCCCCTTCTTCTGCAAACTTCCCTGAGCCTTATGTTGGAGGATGATTTTGATGTCTTATTTAGGACTGAGCAGTACACAGTCACTCTCTGTACTTTGGCCAGTTGTGGTTCTATGCAAAAAGAGGCTTCTTAGTTGAGGGTTGAGAATTGTTCTAATTTATAGGTATAATGATAAGTATTTAAATGGTATTTTGCTACTAAGTAATTGTATTTCAACCTTAGTAGCATGTTTTTACATAGGGCCTATGATCTTTCCTTTTATGGGTTCTTGGCTTACTTTACAATACCAGGCATAATTCCTTGCTAAAAAGCAGGTCTTTAATCCAATCTGCAAGCCATGTGGTTACCCTCATACTTTACATGCCAGTATTGCACCAATGATCACTTCTTGTCAGAGTTGTTCTTACTGTAGCTTGCAACAGTCACAACTGCATGTAACTGTTGATTGTTTTTCTCCTCTGGCAACCTGCATCATACCTTCAGGTTCTATGAAAATTGGCCGGCAAAGAGGAAGCTTCCAGATCTGTTCCATCTTGTTTTTTCCGTGTTATTTGTGTCTTCTGTTT
Source organism: Typhlomys cinereus (assembly GCA_023101885.1). Classification (NCBI taxonomy): domain Eukaryota; kingdom Metazoa; phylum Chordata; class Mammalia; order Rodentia; family Platacanthomyidae; genus Typhlomys; species Typhlomys cinereus. The sequence continues at coordinate 1,657,306 of JALPQD010000228.1, forward strand.
ATCAATAGGGTCTTACTGTCAGGCTCAGGATGACACCCTATATTATTTTGGATGTCTTTGAGACCTCTCTGTTCAACAACTCATTTGGAAATATAGGAGTATGGAGAATTTATTGCTTATGACTGGTAAGAGCATTCCAGGGCAGTTTCTTTCTTCTCTGTGTTTACCTGAATAGGGTATACTGGTTAACACCTTTTTGATAGGCTTGTAATACAGTTTTTTTTTTGTTTGTTTGGTTGTATCTTATGTAGTTAATGCTAATTATTATTTACCCACTCTGTCCTGTACCCTATTCTTCATTTCCCTCTGGAGATAACTTTGGGAAGTTGATTTTGTCCTCCTGCTGTGGGGACTGTGGAGATTGAATTCAAGTCATCAAGTTTGTTCACAGGTGCCTTGACTTGCTGAATTATTTTGGTGGAGCCATCCTTATTTTTTTTTTTTAAGAACTCTTTTTAGGTGTTTTCTCTTACAGTTTATGTCTGTACAGCACATCCATGCCAGTTTTAAGATAATACTATGCCACTTCACAAGTTGTAGTTGTTTAAAACAGAATAATCTTAGTTCAGAATACTCTTTCACCCCTTATATTGTTTTGATTCACCTTGCTTGTATATTAAATATGTTCATACACACAAGAACGTCTAACAGAATTCATCAATCTAGAATCCATTTCTATTATTTTGAAGACAGTATTAAATGAATGTTTTTATTTCTTCTTCACTTTAATTAATTAAAGGAGAACTTTTGGGAGTTGGTTCTCTTTTAGTTTGTGGTTTTGGGGATTGAATTTCAGTCATCAGCCTTGTGTGACAATTGCTTTTTACTAATAGAGCCATTTTTGCTGTCCTTTTTTCCTATTTTTCAAGTCATTTTCTGTTTGCTTCTTAGTTTTAACAACTTTTTATTATATATTTTTTTTCTAGTTTTACAGGCATACTGAGTAATTATCCCTGCCTCCTTCCTTCCCCTCCTTCCCTCTCTCTGACTGTTTTTATGAGTCCCAGGGTTTCCTCTGGATCATCTCTAGTTGGGTTTTAGGTCTCTGTGGCAGATCAAGTGGCCCCTTCTTGGGCAGACCCACTGGCAGGGGCATTCCCCCTCACCTGTCTAACCTCAACCCCTAAGGTTCCCACTACATTTAATTATTTCTCCTGAGATTCTTGCTAGTCTATGGGGACAGGACAGGTCTCATTGTATTGAGTTCCCAGTTGCAGCAGCCCTGTCTTGAGTGGAATATCTTGTCTAGCAGTGGATTGCCCCAATTTTAGGCTCTTACGATCTTACTGTGCCCTCTTCTGCAAGGTTCTCTGAACCTTGGCATGGGGAGAGGTTTGGTGGCCTGATTCTGGGTGAGCATTGCAGGGTCGCTTGTACTCTGCATTCTGGTTGGCTGTTGTCTACCTCATTGCTATTCCACTGTCCTAGGTTGTAGTTCTGAGTGTTGAGATCCTCTCCTATCTAAAGATAAAATGAGAGTGTTAAGATGGAAGTTTACTCTTGGGTGTTTGTGGTTAGTGTTGTATGACACTATCAGTTTATTCACCTTCCACTGTTGTTAGACTGGTCTGCAGTGCTGAGCATGTGTGTTCTCTATTCTGGTGGTGGAGGGTGGGGAGGTGTTGAGGTGTTAAGGGTTAGTATGAAGGTAGTTAGCTACCTGGAAGCTAATCCTACTTTCTACTGTGTCATATTCCTGTTCTTCCCTCTTCTTTTTCTTATAAAGAAGCCCCCCTTTTTAATACTTTGCCCTTGTTCTTTTTTTACTCTTTTGGTATCTACTTCCCCTTCACCCCCTTCATGGGTATTGTAAGGGTCTCTGTTTGATTCCATCAAACCAATGGTTTAATGCAAGGATTCACTTATAAGGGAGAACATATAACATCTGTCTTTCTGCTTCTAGGTTATTTCACTCAGTATGATTTCTTCCAGTTTCATCCATTTACTAGCAACTTTCATTAGTTCATCTTTCCTGACAGCTGAATAGTATTTCATTGTATACATGCACATTTTCATTAATGAATGTCTACTGTTGAATATTTAGATTGTTTCCATTTCTTTGCAACTGTGAAATGGGGTTGCTATGAGGATACAGTGTTTCTTTGGGAATATTCCCAGGAGTGGTATGGCTGGGTTGTGTGGAATTGTGAAAAGTGCTGTTATAAACATGGTTGTACACATGGTACACATGTCTCTGGTGCTGGATGCAGCATTCTTTGGGAATAGTCCCAGGAGTGTTATAGTTTGATTGTATGGAATTTCCATTTTTAACTTTTTTAAATACCTCCAAATTGGTCTCCAAAGGGATTGTACAAATTCGCAGTCCCACCAGCAATGTATAAGGGTCCCCTTCTCTCATATCCATGCCAGTATTTGCTGTTCTTTGTGTTTTGGATCTCAACCATTCTGACTGGAGTGAGATGATATCTCAGGGAGGTTTTAATTTGCATTTCCCTAATGAATAGGGAAGTAGAATATTTTAAAAGATGTTTGTTAGATATTTGAATTTTGTCTTCTGAAAAGTTTCTTTTCAGTTCTGTAGCCCATTTTTAATGAGGTTATTTACTTCCTTGGTATTTAATTTTTGAAATTCTTTGTGTCCTCTGTCAAATATGTGGTTAGTGAAGATGTTCTCCCATTCTGTAGGTTGCCTTTTTGCTCGACTCGCAATCTCTTTTGCTGAGCAAAATATTTTTAATTTCATATAATCCCACTTGTTTAGATTTGAACTTATTCTCTGTGTTTTTGGGATCCTTTTGAGGAAATGCTGGCCAAGGCCAGTCAATTCGAGGGTATTCCCTATTTTTTTCTTTTAAGAGTTTTATAGTCTCTGGTCTAACATTGAGACCTTTGATCCATTTGGAGTCCATTTTCATTCTTCTGCATGTAGATATCAATTTTACCAGCACCATTTGTTGAAGATGCTGTCCTTTTTCCAGTGGATTTTTTTCTTGTACCTATGTCAAATATCAGTTGACTGTAGGTAAGTAGGGTTATATTTGCGTTTTAAATTCTAATCAGTTAGTCTATATCTCTCTTTTGGAGCCAGTACCATGCTGTTTCTATTACTATGGCGGAGTTTTTATTACTCAGGATTATTTTTGCTATCCTGGGTCTTTTATGTTTCCATATGAAATTTGAGATTTTTTTAAATCAATTTCTGTGGAGAACTGGGTTGGAATTTTGATTGGTATTGCATTGAATCTGTATATTGCTTTTAGTAGAATGGTCATTTTAACAATGAATTCTGTTGATCTAGGAATATGGGAGGTCTTTCCATCTTCTGCTGTCTTCTGCAGTCTCTTTAGGGTTTTACAGTTTTCATTGTATAGATCTTTTATATCCTTGGCTAGGTTTATTCCAAGGTATTTCATTTTTTTTGTGAATGGTATTGTTTCTCTCATGTCTTTCTCACTTTGGTTATCCTTGGTGTATATAAAAGTCATTGAACATTAATTTTGTATCCTGCCACTTTCATGAACTTATTAGCTCCAGGAGTTTCCTTGCAGAGTTTTTAGGGTCCTTGATGTACAGGATCACGTCATCTGTGCATAGTCATGATTTGATTTCTTGTTTTCCAAGTTGTATCCCTTTTACCTCCCCCCTCTTGTCTTATGGCTCTAACTAAGACTTCAAGTCAGTACAGGTGGACAGCCTTGTCTAGTTCTTGATCTGAGTGGGAATGCTTCCAGTTTTTCACCTAAATTTAGGATGATTTTTGCCATAGGCTTGTTCTATATGGCCTTTATTATGTTGATAAATGTTCCTTCCAACCCTGTTTTGTCCAGGGTCTTTATCATAAAGGGTTGTTGGATTTTTTTCAAAAGCTTTTTCAGCATCAGTTATGAGAATCATGGGGTTTTTGTCTCTGCATATGATTATATGTTGAATTATATTTTATAGATTTACGTATATCAAACCAACCTTGTTTGTCTGAAATAAACCCAACTTGGTCATAGTGGATGAGCTTTTTGATAAGTTTTTGAATCCTGTTTGCTCTTTTCTTGAGGATCTGTTTGTCTCTTTGTCAGTTTAGATTGGCTTATAGTGTTCCTTTTTTATTGTGTTTTTATTTAGTTTTGGGATCAGTGTTTTGTTGGTTTTGTAGAAGGAGTTTGGAAGCATTCCTTTTCTATTGTGTGGAGTAGTTTATGAGCATTAGTGTCAATTATTCTTTGAATATGTAGTAGAATTCTGCACTGAATCCACCTGATAGTTTTAACAATTTTTACCAAGGTGTTTCCAAGCTCATAAGTTCTTTCCTCAGTTTTATGAATATTCTCGTTTGCATATCAATGGGAAAAATATCAGCAAGGAAACTCCTTGAGAGCATGATCCCTTCCAGCCCACCTCTTAAACTGCATATGTACGATACAAGCTTTTAAGAAACCGATCAGAACATAGGACTGAAAGAGCAAAATAGGGATTCTACTGGGTACGGTTTTAGATCTCTCCACTTGATATTAAACCTTTCAGTGCAAGCACTGCGAAATGAGTTATTTTGAAGCTTCTTTACAAGATTGAGTAATTGTTCATGTACTCATATGAAATGAAATATGAAATGAATTCTCTTGTTTTCCAGAATCCTAGTAACTTCACGAATGCTACAAACTTCCAATCTCTTCGACCTTTGCCCTCTATTCAGATATTGGTGGATAAAATTAATCTGGAACATTCTGTCCCAATGTACGCTGAACAGTTGGTGCATGTGGCCAGCAACCTTAGTCAGCCTTCTGACAATCTTCTTCATTATTGCTATGTCCACTGCTACCTTAAGGTAGGAAAAGTTCTCTTTGGTTGTATCAAGTAAGTGATTGTTCTTAAGGCTGTATTTTACAGAACTAATGTTTCATTAGGCAAGATTTAAGACATCGATGATTGTAATGCATTGAAAGTTAATAGAATATACATATTTTAAAGATTTTTAGTTACTTGTATTTAGTAGGCAATTGTGATTATGAACTGGGAAGATTTCATGTATCACCAGTAATATTTTGAACAAACATTTTAATATGGGTCATTTAAAAGATTCATGATTTATTTGAAGGGAGAATTTATTTTGGCATAATGTTCAAAAGAGGACTTATTTTTTAAATGAATTTTCTCTGCTTGAACTAAAGTTAATTTCTTGACATGAAGGAAGATATTTTTTCATTATTTTATTTTGCGTGCATATGTGCATGCGTGCCTGCATGAGTACACATGCGTCTGTGTATGTGTGCTTACAAACTTGTGTGCTGTGTGTTAGCATAGGTATATGTGCCTCTGTGTACACTTTGTCAAAGGATGACATCAGGTATTTTTCTTCATCATTCTCTCCCTTATTTTTGATTCAGTCCTTACTGAATCTGGATCTTAGGGATTGGCCTAGTTGACTGGCTAGAAAGTCCTGTGATCCTCCTATGTCTGTATTCCAAGAGCTGGATTACAGCTGTTGGCTTCCATGCCTGGTTTTTGATATGGCTTCTAGAGATTGAACTCAGATCTTCATGCTTTCAGCAAGCACTTTACCTACCGAATTATCTCCATAGCCTCTTTTTTTTGTTTTTAAATATAGTTTTGGAAAACGCATTATTGAAAGCTTTGCCCTGCTCTTCCTTTTTTATAAAAGTAATAAGCAGTCAGTAAAGGTATACACAAATAGTAAATTCAAATGTTTAGTAATAATTTTCATGTTAATATTATGTTTGTCTTTTAATTTTGTACTCAACTTTGCACTAATTATGTAATAGTATTGTTTATAACTCCTATTTCATATAGAGAAGATACAAGCATAAAATTTATTATTGTCTACAACATGTTTTGAAATACATATGTTATAGAACGACTTATTTGAGGTATTTGTGATTTATCTTACATGCTTTCTAAAATTTTTTGTTATCTTATATTTTACTCTTTATAATAAAAGTGAAATAGCTTTGATACATAGTTTATCTTATGGTTTATTTTTAGATCACATCATATTTTATTTATTTTATTTTAGAACACTAAAATCTTTCATTGATTTTTAAAATACCCATTTTTGTGTAGTGGAACCATTTTTATTATACCGTAGAGTTATTTAATCTTTTCTTCCTAGCTAACTGAACTTTTATATCCTTTCATCAACACCTTATACCAATCTCTCTAGAAAGCTCCACAGCTATAGATACCTTTTCATGTGGCTAAGCAATCTTTTAAGTATGTGATATTAAGTAGCTAAAATATTGCAAGGTTCCTGAGATTTGAAATAATGTATAGAAAGTTATTTGAATGTAGCCTACACATTTTAAAGATTAGAAGTATATCTTTAAGGCTTTGTTATTTAGAAAGATTAGCTATAGAAGGTCCTTCACCATCAGGAACACTATAGAATAGTCTCAACCCCTTGTATTCAGTAAAGTTTGGTGAAATGGTCCTTTCATATACATTTGGTGGATGTATAAACTGATGTATTCATTTTACATAGTATTTTAGCAGGGTCTGATAAGCATGTCAGCAAATTTATTGATCCTTTGTTACCATTTTTAATATATTTTGGGTTATGAAGATTTGTGTTTAGGTGAATTAAGTTTTAATTTCTCATGGTATATAATACTTACATGTGGAGTTGCCTAGTCATATGACAACTCCTTTTTTGGTATTTCTAGAAATTGCCAAACTTTTCTATAGTACTAAATATTTTTTAATTCAAGCAATAGTAAATGAAGATTGTTATTTTCCCATATCCCCAACTAACAGTTATTGCCTCTTTTAAAAATTTAGTCAATTTAGTTATGTAAAGTGTTACCTTATCATTTTTATTTGCATTTCTTAATGACTTATAATGCTGATCATTTTAATTTTTTCATGTTTTTATTCTTGTCATTTGCATATATCTGCTTTGGATAATTGGCTATTTGAATCTTTAGCCTATTTAAAATTGAATTATTTTTATTTATTTATTTATTTTTTATTATCATTATTATTATTTATTCAACGGTGTGTATGTGCGCGCGTGTGTCTGTGTGTGTGTGTATGTGTGTGCAGAACCACGGACGAATTCGCGAACCACCATGGACGCCTCCACCTCCTTCTGCCCTGGGATTCACAGGCTCCGCCCTACCAGGACCAGAAGCGCAGGCCGCCCCCGCTTCCGTCTGGCGTCTATACGTGGGATCTGGGATCCGAACTCGGGACCTTCCGCCTGCAAGGCGGAGGCTTAACCCCTGAGCCACCTCTCCAGCCCCTATTTTTATTTTTTATTGTTGAGTTGCGAGTATTCTTCATGTATTCTGAAGAATTTTCTGTCTTGTACACTGTAGGTAAGGATATGATAGTACTTATTTTAAAATCGGGGTGTTAGAAAACCATTATTTATAATTTTACTTGCATTAAGTTATCAGTGAAAAAAATTAAGAGGTTAAAAACACTTATTAATCTCCCTTAATTTGAAAAAAATGTTAGTTTCCGTCTAGATTTTATTTTGTTACAGTGGGTTTGTGAGCAGAAACTAGATTGAGAGGGTTTAAGAAGAGAGCTTTCAGATTCTTCCAGACTCTTGAAAATTCATTTAAGATATTACTGATGAAATGAGAGAAATGTAATTTTATTGATGGTTGAAGTTATGGTGAGGAAAATTGTTTAAGAATAAGTAGACAACTGTTATCATTTTTTCCCATTTTTTTTCTACTTTTACAAACATACTGAGTATTCCATCTCCCTTCCTTCCCCCCTACCTCCTCCCTCCCTCCTCCCCCTCTCTCCTCTCCCCTCCCTCTTCTCCCCTCCCTTTCATTCATCATATTCCCTCCCACCCTTCCACCTATATGCTGCTATGGACCCCAGGATTCATTCTGGCTTGTTTACTTCTGTGGCGGTTCAGGCCTCTGTAGTGTATCAAGTTACTCCCCCCAACCCCTCTCTGGTATATCAAGTTACCTCTCTTTAGGCCATTACACTGATGTGTGCATTTTCCCTTCACTCATCCACTTAGACCCCAAAGGTTTCCACTGTAAGTTCCCATTCCATAGGTATAATGACCCACAGAGCAGTTTGATGTACTGTCTTCCTACCTATAGGTTTATTGGCTGTCTTCCCTATTGATCTATTTGTTTTCCTTTTTTTAGGGAATGTGAACCACTCTGACAAGTGGGTCTTGAGTCCAATCTGAAAGCTGTTGGTTGCCTCCTTGGTACTCGTGTTACTATTACACTGGTGGTCACCTGTTGCCATGGTGATTTATGTTGCAACTTACAAATCTCTTTCTGTTGGGCTGGAGAGGTGGCTCAGGGGTTAAGCCTCTGCTTTGCAGGCAGAAGGTCCGGAGTTCGTATCCAAGACCCCACGTATAGACGCCGGACAGAAGCGGGGACGGCCTGTGCTTCTGGTCATGGTAGGGCAGAGCCTGTGAATCCTGGGGCAGAGTAAACAAGGAGGAGGTGGAGGCGGTCCATGGTGGTTCCCGAATTTGTCCATGGTTCTACACACACACACACACACACACACACACACACACACACACACACACATATGCACACACACACACACACACACACACACATGCACACATGCACAATTGAATAAATAAAAAAATAATAAAATCTCTTTCTATTGATGGGGCTTGTGATTATTTCTCCCTCCCAGCACCTTCTACAATATTCCTTGGTACTGAGTAAGCTATTCAGCAAGGAGAAAATCCTCAGACCAGTTTCAGTTGATATATTTTGCCCATGTTTTTTGACCCATTTGTATTGCATCTTCAGTAATAGGGTCTTACTGACAGTTTTTGTAGTGCAACCAAGAGCAATGGTAAAAGCCTATAATGTTTGGGGGCTCTCTGACCAGCATTATATCAGGAAGTGTACATTACGTCTAGTATAATTTTGTCCCTGGGTTCTAAGTGGCTCAGCTCAAGTCTTTTGCTCCTCAGCATAGAGACTGCACATTCTTGTTCTTTTCTTTAAGAGACATTTTGTTTACATATTACTGGCATAGGATTTTTTTTTTCTTAAGGATTGCTTCTTACAATCTTAGGGTTTTTCTGTAAGTCTCTCTGTCCCTTCTATCTCCCATGTCCCTCCTATCTCCCATCCTCTTGTTCCCTGCTATGTATTTTTCCCCAATTATTCCCTCCTTCACCCTTGTCCTGAGATCCTAAATCTCCCCTTTATAAGGTTTCACCCTAACCATCCCTTCCCATCTTCCCACTTAGAGATCTCTTGAATTTTCTGACTCTTACAATGCTTCCAGTCTAAATACATTGACAGAGATATTGGTTTAATCATCTGCATATAAGAGAGAACACGCAGTGCTTAACTTTCTGTGTCATAGATACCCCACTCATCATTAAAGTTTCCAGTTCCATCCATTTACCAGAAAATTCCATAATCTCATCCTTTCTGATGGCTAAGTAATATTCCATTGTGTAGATGTACCACATTTTCATGATCCGTTCCTCTGTTGGAGGGCAAGTTGCCTCATTCCATTTTTTTCATATTGTGAATAGAGCTGCAAGTGTCTTTGTAATAAGATGAACATAGATGAACAAGTATTTTTGTAATAAAATGTAGTCTTTTGGTAATCTAAGGAGTGTATAAAAAAACCATGATTAGCCAAAATTTGGACAATAAGAAGACTGCTTGAGGTATCACCATACCAGATTTCAAGGTATATTATAGAACTATAGTAATAAAACCAGCTTGGTACTGGCACAAAAACAGATACATCAGCCACTGTACCAGAACAATGGATCAGGATCCAAATAAAAACTCCCACACATACAGCCACTTAATTTTTTTCTCCCACATTTTATTTTTTTCCTAATCATACAAGCTCATTAGTTACCCCTGTCCTTTCCCTCCCCCCTCCGTTCTCCCATCGTTGCCCATTCCACTACCTCCCTTCGCCCTTCTTTTCATCCCCCTCCCTCCAGCCACATAATTTTTGACAAAGGTACCATACATGCACCCTGGGGAGAAGACAACATCTTCAACAAGTGGTGTTGGGAAAATTAGACATGTACATGTAGAAGAATAAAAATTGACTGCTGCCTCTCTCCTTAAACAAAAGTGAACTCCAAGTGGATCAAAGACCTAGAATTAGACCCAAAACTCTGAAATTATTAGAAGAAAGAATAGGAAGTACACTTGAATTGACAGGCCTTGGTAAAGATTTTCTAAGTAGAACAATGAATGTCCCAGAACTAAGACCAATAATCAACAAATGGGACTTCATGAAATTAAAAAGCTTCTGTTCTGCAAAAGAAACTGTTAAGTGTGCAAAAAGACAACTCACAGAATGGGAGAAAGTCTTTGCTAGCTATGAATCTGATAAAGGATTAATCTTGAGTATACAGAGAGCTCAGAAAATTAAACACCAAGACAGCAAACATTTCAATTAAATGAGCCCTGAAACTAAACAGGGATTTCACTCAAAAAGAAATGGAAATGTCAAACAAATACCTTAAAACATGCTTAGCTTCCCTGCTTATTAGAGAAATGCAAATCAAAACAGCCCTGTGATACCATCTTACCCATTCAGATTGGCTAAGATCAAGAACACAAACAACAGAGTTGCTAGCTAGGCTGTGGAGCAAAAGGGCACACACTCCCTGCTGGTGGGAGAGTAAACTCATACAGCATCTGTAGAGATCAGTGTGGAGGTTCCTCAGAAAGTTTAAAATGGAACTGTCATATGATCCAACTATTTTAATTTTTTTTTTTTTTTTTTTGAGGAAAGGAAGACGAAATGAAGGAAGGGTGGCCGGTAAGAGTAACCTTAGTAATTGGGACACATCAGCTAAGGCATCATACCGTAACTGCAGCAATATGTAATTTTATTGGCTTAGCTAATTATTATTTTTTGCTGATGTTGGGAATAGAATCCAAGGTCTCGCATCTGCTAAGCAAGTGTTCTTGCATGCCAGACTCTTTCATTTTCTTATAAATAAAAATAATGACATATAATCTAGAAGTAGTTCTAGCTCTAGGTGCATAATTCTACCTAATTTTTCATTTTTTAATTTCATGTGTTTCAAAATACAATGTACAGATTAACTTTGGTCATGAGCAATGTTTATTTCTGTCTTAATAAAAGGATAAAAGTATTCTGACTATACTATGTTTTGTCCCTTATGTCAACAACACAAGAAGGATTTGTTTTGTTCATGATTATTTGGAATTTTTTATTGTCATTCACAGTCAGCGTGTACTTTTTATTATTTTTCTACTTTTACATGCACATTGAGTACTCATCCCTGCTTCCCTCTATCTTCGCTCTTTCCCATCGTCTCCCTTCTCTTCCTCAGTCTCTCCCACTCCCTCCTAGCCTCCTGCTGTATGCTTCTATTGATTCCAGGGTTTCCTCTGACTTGTCTACTCTTGTTGGGGTTCAGGTCTCTGTGAGCATGTACTTTTTTTTTTATCATTTTGTCTCTTAAAATAGTTGGTCCTAATTTATCATATGAACATAGGCCAATAATTAGTTGTTCTATGACATTTCTGAATGTTAGATATTCATATTTGAAATATTAACACTTGATGCAGAATAATGAAATGTTGATGTACTTCTTTCACCAATGAAGATTTTTTTACTTTTAATTTAATTTTTAGTGTGATAATTATGTCATCTTACTCTAGTTTATCTAAGAGAATAGTTATATTTCACTTACTCTGTGTTTTACATTTTAGTGCTTTATTAGCTTTCAGGACCAAAATTTCTATTTAATTTCTGAAAAAGTAAACTTCTTTTTGTCAATGCAGCTTCAGTAATATAGTGCTACTTTTCCTTTTTCTAGATCAATTAGTACCTTGGTTAAGGCTTGTTGATATATTAGGTTATATAAGTATTGTATGTATGTAATTTTTATAATTTAGAAAACAAAGAAGATTTATTTTGAAATAATTATATTTTAGATAGTTGATAATAGGAAATACAACATATCCTAAATGTACTAAGGGACAGTGCAAAGAAGATGATTTCATTGTCAAACAATGCCTATTTTATTTTTTTATGTGTTTTAATGTTTCTTTTAAAATTATCTATTTATTTGAGGGGGTGGGTAGGAGAGGAGAGACATGACCTAGTGCATGGGTGGATGTCAGAGGACAATTTTCAGAAGTCAGTCTGTCTTTCCACCATGTGAACTTTTAAGGATTGAACTCATGTCAGTTTGTGATTAGGCATCTTACTCTCTGAGTTATCTTGCTGACTTGCTTTATTATTTCTTCAGGAACAGCTATGGACAACTTGTAGTTCTAATAAATTTTAAAAAAGTTGCAAAATAAAATGTTTCTCCAAAATCCTTTGTAATTCTGCAGAAAACCAGCAGGTGGTCGATCTCCTTTTCACGCATTAGATCTGAGTGCTGTTAATGGTTGTGTCTGTAGTTCTACAATGTTTGGGTGTGAAGGGGAATTTAGAGATTGGTTTTTGAGAGAGCTCTTAGTTTAACATAAATATGATTTCATAAAGTATACGCATTTTTACATTTGTACATTATATTTGTGTTCTGTATTACCATATATATATAATTGCAAGTTTTAGAAATTTTAAAAGCCTGCTTTTTATGAGGAATTATGAAGTGTCAAAATTGTACATGTTCCTTTACTTCGTATATTGCTAGGTACAGATGTTTAAAAACCTTGTGAAATCCTTGAAGTTCTATCATGATTTTGAGTAATTCTTTCAGCACTAAAATGTGGAATTTGCTATTTTTTAACTTTATACTTTTTTTTAAACTCTTCGTTGATTGTGAGACTCACAGGAATTAATAGATATATTATTTTAATTTTAGTTATTGACAATTACATAGATATGTTGTTTGAAATGTAGTTTTCTCTGAAAATGTAAGCCTTATTTATCACTTATTTCCTAGACTACTTTCTTTATTCAGTGCAGTGCAAATTGATTTTAGAAAAAGGAATTTGAGATGTCATTTTGTTAAATGTTGGGGCATGACAAGTCCTTGGATATGTCTTAATCCCATCTCTTCCTCAGTCCCCAGTCCCTCCCTCCATCCTTTCTCTTTTGCTCCCTCTTTCATGTTTAAGAAGTTAATTTTGATGTATAAGCATTAGGTTGTTTTGCTTTAAAAATTATCAAAGAAGTCTAAATAATGGTTTATTGAAAAACTTAAAATTTAATAATTCTGTAAGTTGTATTAATATTCTTGAAGTCAATTGGAATTATAATGCTTTGCATATTATTGTAAAAGAGTAATTCTTTTGTATGCAGTCTGTCCAGTGTGATGTTTGTCTTTGATCATAATGGAAATAATTATAGCAATTACCTTTTGAAATATGTCTTGTAAAATATATTCCATTTCTTTCAGTTAAGACAAATTTATTAGTCGGGAATTTCAGCGATTGATCATAGAAGTATTTAATGTGGGGCTGAAGAGATGGCTCAGGAGTTAAGACTGTGCCTCATAAACAGAAGGTCCTGAGTTCAGATCCCAGGTCCCATATAAAAAGGCTGGGGAAACAGGGGTAGCCTGTTTTTCTAGCCTGTGGTGGGCAGTGCCTGGGAAATCCCAGAAGAGAGGTAGAAGCAATCCAAGATAATTTTGAAAGTTACCCTTAGTCCTCCACTGGGACACAGAGTGCGCTCTGTCTCTGTCTCTGTCTCTGTCTCTGTCTCTGTCTCTGTCTCTCTCTCTCTCTCTCTCTCTCTCTCTCACACACACACACACACACAATAAATAAAATATGTAAAAATATTTAGTGTGATGTATTCATTTTAAGTATAAATGAAATGTAATTTATGTCATGTACCAAGTTTCTTAGAGTGTAAAAATTGAACCCTGCAATAATTTTCACAAAATAAAAAAGAAAATAACATTTTAGAATTGTCAAAAAAGCTTAATTCAGAGAGCATTGGGCTGAAGAAGTAACATTTTAGTATATTTTTAGATGTGTGCTTCATGTAAATTGTAGGCAAAATATATTTTATCTTTGTTTTTATAGTTAACATTTTGCTTTGTAATACAAAAAATCATAATTTAAGTGGTGGCAAATACAGTTGGTTATTCATGGAAAATATATTTTAGCATATAATAAAACAATTATAATTATTTACAGAAATAAAATGTGAAACAAATCAGTCAAAAATGATCCTACATTATAAAGAAATATTGTCAACTTGTATCTCTTAATTTTGCTTGTGTTACTGTCACTCAGTAAAAGTAAATATTGATTATTTCAATAGTGCAGTAAACACAGGAACATATCTTTTTGGAAGAGTCATATTTCATTCTTTGTTTACTAAAACTTTGTGATCATTCGAAGTTTTTCTTTGTGTTGCAGGTTTTTGGTTTTCAGGCAGGACTGACATCTTTGGATCATAATGGTACTTACTGCTTGCCTACACCAATTATTCCCTCTTTCAGCACTGCTCTTTATGGCAAGCTTCTCAAACTCCCCAATTGCTGGTAAGTATCTCATGTGGTAGAAATAACTATTGACATAGTCATGCCCATTAAAGTGTATTAGAGATATAGTAAAATGTTGCTATTTCATATACTAACAGGTACTTCAAAGATCAGTTGCCCCCCTCTTCATGAGAGGCTGTATAGCTGTAAAGATTTACCAAACAGTTGTAATTAATTATATTTGTCTATTAAATAATTTCATATATACTGTTAACCTGTAAGTAAAAAATATCTGTAAGTTAAACTTAGATGACCCTGTTTTACTTGTAACTACATTTTAGAGGAAATTGGGTTTTAGCCCTTACTATCTTTGTTCAGGATTGGGTTGCTTTATTTGGAGGTCTTACTTTCTTAACTTTTAAAAAATTATTTGTTTATTTAGTTATGTAGTTCACACGTGTTCGAGCATACAAGTGCATGCCTGCGTGTGTGTGTGTGTGTATCAGAAGACACTGTGTCTCTGTGGAGGACCAAGGGTAACTTTGGGAATCATCCTGGATTGCTTCTACCTCCTTTTTACATCTCTTTGGGATTTCCCAGGCTCTGCCCACCTCGGGCAGAAGTGCAGGCTGTCTTCAATTTTTTTATGTGGGATCTGGGATCTGAAGTAAGTACCTTCTGTGTGAGAAGCAGTCTTAACTCCTGAGACATCTCTCTAGCCCTGTATTTCCTTAAATTCAAAGAGATTTTTAGAAGAAAAAGCAGCATACTACAATGTTTTTAGTTAAAAATAGTAACTTTTATGTCTTTTTTGTGTTATTTTCTGATTTTTATTTTATTGTTATCCCTATTTTAATTTTTGTGTTTGTATGTGTGTATGAGCCTGTGTGTATCAGAAGACACTTGAGTGACTTTTGGAATCATCCTGGATTACTCTCTCTCTCTCTCTCTCTGTCTCTCTCTCGCTCTCTCACACTTACTTTCTCTTTTTTTTTTTCTGCTCTGGGATTTTCCAGTCTCTGCCTTCCATAGCTGGAAGTTCATACTCCCCCTATTTCCCCTTGGCATTTTTAGGTGGTATCTGAGATCTGAACACAGGTCCTTGTGCATGGGAGATAGAGTCTTAACCCCTGAGTTATCTTTCCAGTTCCAGAATCTGATTTTTAAAGAGATGAAATTTATCTGAAAGAAATTATTTCTAATGTAAATTCTTATATTTAAAATAGGAGATGTTTCAATTTTTTGGAACATATCTTTTCTTTGTCATTATATATAACAGATATCTTGTTTGTTATAGGCTACACTTGCCAATAGTTTTTCATTAAAAGTAGAATTACTTCCAAAAGAATAAATACGATTTATTAAAAATATTTTAGAATAACTTCCAAAAGAATAGATACCAATTTCTTTATTATATTATTTTGTTCCTTTAATAATCTTTTTTTTTTGCAAAAGTATTTCATATTTTTCTGTAGTAAGGAGAGAATGGAAATCTTTCTTGCTTAAGTTTCTTGTTTAAAAATGTTTCAAAGTTTCATACTTGGTAAACTCCTCAATAGACACAGTAGCTTACTGTAGATTTGATAGTTCTAGTACTACTAAATAGAATAAAAACTAAATCAAATGTGTCCATTTAGCTTCTGTCTTAGACTAATTCATGATTTTATAGCAAAGTTCTAAGTTTGTTAACTCCTGAACACTAGGAATTCATTCTCGTATTTCCTCAGAAATAGGCAAAGATCAAGGCACTAGCTGATTTATTGTGGGACTTTCATTTCATGCATACATGAAACAGCCATAAGGAAAACTGAATGAAAGATGAGAATTTCTGGAACTCTTAAATGAAGGAATTGAGAAATTGGTTCTCATGGACCTATCTTGAAAATGTAGTAATCCCTTTCATTTTTAGGATTAAAGGAGAGAAGAATAGAATAGCTAGGATGAATTTTTTTTTCTCCATTGTTACTTTCATTTCAGTTTAGGGGTGTATATGTGTATGTGTTCACATGGGTGTGGGTCTTACGTGTATGAAAATGGTGTGGAGGCACAAGATGATTATCAGAAATCATCCTAGGTTGCTCTTCTGCTTTATTCTCTTTAAGAAAGGACTCTAATCAAACCCAGAACTTGCATGTAGGATGAGTCTGGCCAGTCAGCTTGCTTTTGGAATTCCCATGTTCATTGTCCCAATGCTGAAATTACAGCTGTACCACTATAGCTACCTCTGCTACTTGCTAAATGAGTTTGACAAAAGCCTGTGTGTATTTGAGGATAAGGAGAAGACAGTGTTATAGAAGGAATTTCTTAGGATTTCCCAAGTCTATTAAGGCAGCAACTGTAACAAGGTTTGAAAACACTTCATGTGACTCTGGAATTTAATCATCACTTAATGTAAAGAAAGTTATGAGTAGGCCTTACTGAAACCATTGAAACTTAGCTCACTTGTGTTAGAGAATTTTAATCAATGATTTTAGTTAATTTACCAAATTGATCATTTATCAGTGAATCCTTTCACCACAAATTCTTTGTTCTTTAACAGTAATGATGATTTCTACCTCAGCTTTGGGAACCAAAGATTTAATACCTCTTTAAAGAAATGCCTTTCTATCTTTGGGAACTATAATATGTAGTCTTTGAAATTTCTGCCATGTTGTATAACACTAGCAATAATTTATAGTTTTATTTTTTAATTTTTTTAAATTATTATATTTATTTATTTTTTCCCAGTCATACAAGCTTAATAGGTATCCTGGTCCCCTATAGTTTTATTTTTAAGCAGTATTTTACTGTGTGGATAGATCATACTTGTTTATCCACTTACTAGCTAATACATTTTTAAGGTTTTAAAAAATACATTAAACGACAATGTAATTATAAATAGTTTATAATAAATTATTGCATTCTCATTCATGGTTCATGACAAAACATTCCTAATATACATTCCTATTTATAGGTTATTTGCATTTTAATACGCAGTCATTAAAAGATCATAATCACATTTCATTTTCATTTGCAGAGTACTTTTTTTAATTTTATAGTGATGTTGTCTATGCTAGGATTATCTTATTCAATGTAAGATCTTTTATACACCTTTTGAAATTTATTTAAAGATTTAAAAAAATTTTTAATTTGTTTTATTCAATTGTGTGTGTGTGCGCGCGTGTGTGTATGTATGTGTGTGTGTGTATGTGCGTGTGTTTATGTGTGTGTGTAGAACCACGGGCGAATTCGGGAACCACCATAGACTGCCTCCACCTCCTCCTTGTTTCCTCTGCCCCAGGATTCACTTGATAAACTTTTGAAAGTTAAGAAAAGCATCATGTGTTCATTAAGATCACTAATCCTTTGGAGGACTTACTGTTCTGATGAAAGTGGGATAAAGGTGTGTTAATGGGAAGCAAAGAAGTCTCATTTAAGTTGATTTTGAGTTGAACATAATTACTGGAGCATTCTGATTTGTCTTTTCAGAATTTTTATTTCAAAATATGATCTATTTCAATAAAGCTTTTGGGACCATTATTATTTAAATATGGGTAGGGATTGGAAGCAGCAATCTTATTGTGTCTTACTTGACATAGTCCCATTTAAATCTTGTGCTGAATGGGTGATTTTTATTGTTTATATTGCAATAGATTTAGATTACCTAGCTTTGTTATTATCCATTATATCAAATAAATGTCTCCTATCATTTCCACATTAAAAAAATCACTGTAGGGGCTGGAGAGATAGCTCAGGGGTTAAGCCTCTGCCTTACAGGCAGAAGGTCCTGAGTTCGGATCCCAGATCCCAGGCGGAAGCGGGGGCGGCCTGAGTTTCTGGTTCTGGCAGACCTGTGAATCCTGGGGCAGAGTAAACAAGGAGGAGGTGGAGGCGTCCATGGTGGTTCCCGAATTCGCCCGTGGTTCTACACACACACACACACACACACACACACACACACACACACACACACACACAAATTGAATAAATAATAAAAAAAATCATTGTAGAAAAATTCAAAAAGATACCGATCTTTATTTTTTTTCCTAATCATACAAACTCAATAGGTACCCTGTCCTCTTCCTCCCTCCTCTCCTCCCCAGTCGTCCCCCATTGCACTCCCCCCTCCAGCCTTCCTTTCAACCCCTTCCCTCCCTTCTCTTCTCCCACTGCCTCCCCCTTCCTCCCTCCTATCTCCTGGAGCATCCTTTTATGTGAAAGCCAAGCCTCCCTCTGAGTCCTCCACCCTAGTGAGGGTTCAGAACTCAGTGGCATAGCCCGGAGCCCCATCTTGGGCTACCCGTTAGTATGGGAACTCTATTATGACTGTTTAATCCCTTGCCTCTAAGGATCCTACTGCCTGGAGCTTTTTCCCCTGTGATCTCTGCTAGACTTTGGGGGGTCATGACATGTCAGCCATTGTGCAGATCAGGCAAAGTCCAGTTCTGGCTGCTGCAGCCCTAACTTGTGTGGAGTAGAAAGATCTTTATCTTTAAGATACATTGATTTTTCATGAAAATTGACTTATATATTTCTATAATTCTATTAAAATTATAAATATTGTCTTTTAAATTCAAAGGATCAATATATAAAGGTCTGTAGTTATGTATATTCTTCTCTTAAAAAGTGGTTATGATAAGGGAGTAGATTAGGAGTTAAGAGTATTTGTTTTAACCTATCATTTAATTAAAAGTATGTCAATTATGGAATGACTCTATATAAAGAATTACACAATATTTAGCATTTTAAATTGGTTTTCTTAAGTTTGTGATTTTTGTATTCCATTTTGGAAAATATAAACTAATTTTACAGTACAAATATAAGTAATAATAAAAATATATTTAGATATGATTTCATGTGTTCAAATTTTACATGTTGGAAGTCTTTACAAATGGTTAGATCCAGCTGTTGCCAAAAATTCATTTTTTTTAATTGCTGTGAAGTGCATTGTTTTCTTGAAGAGAATGTATGCCTCTTCCTCAAGAGTACTATGGCAACAATGTTGCTAAGTTCCTGTGAACTTTAGTGGATTGTTTAGTTATTTTGCATCTACTAGGATTATGGTTAAATATTTTTTCTTTCTCAATAACTTTTTTATAGAAATGTTATATTGGTACAGAATTTCATCACTTTTATCTTACGTTTTTTTGAGAAAATGGCACAATTATGATCTGTTAAATTATTTTTTATTAAGACATGTTTATTTTTTCTATTTGCTACTACACACTTAAGACCTACTTGTTTCTATTTCCTTCAATTTATCCTGGATTTTGTCCAAGTTTAGTTTTAATGAGTTGTTTATCCCACTAGTTATAATAGGATTTATTGTTCCCAAGAGTGTAATGTTTGAATTGATAGTTTTAAACCTGTTCTGTAAAATGAACATATGTTTAGACTTAGATTTCTGGTTATGAAAAAGAGACATTTGCTATTAAAATAACACTTTAGTGATACTTGAAAGCAAGTCCAGAATTGTTAGATATTTTTAGTACAAATGTATATTGAACTGTTGTATTTTAAGTAATGTTTAATAAATGTGTACTGATATAAGTCATGAGGAAAGTTATACTTTAATTGCATATATTCACTGATACTTTTGAGTCCTTTAGTTTTAAGTTTTAGAATCTATTGATCCTTTAAGCATTTCTGAAGAATATAAAATACGAAGATGTAACAGATATATAGATATGTTATTGTCCATACTTATTAATCTTTTAAATTTATTTTAAAACTGAAAGTTGTAAGAGTAAAAACTGTCTTTATTGATATGGCACAATAACAATAACATTGCTTTAAGTACCATATGTTACCAAATCACTTTATTAATTTCAGTTTAAATGAAACCAGAGTATTTTATAGAAATATAACATTTATTATTATTATTAATTTTTTATTTTTTCCACTCATACAAAATGTTTTTCGCTTTGACCATTTTTTTACTGTTTATCATACCACAACAGGTAAGTATCAAATTAGTTTATCTTTGGATTGGATTGGATTAAAATCTTGACTTTTTTTGGGTTGTATTCTTTTTTTTAAAATTTATTTCTTCCACTCATGAAAAATTGATAAGTATCCCATTACCCTCTCTCCCTCCACCCTTCCCTGGATCCCCTTAGGCCCTCCCACCTTTTTGCTTTCCTATCCCCCTCTCCCTCCCTTTCTCCCAGTGCCCCCCCCCCAACATTCCTGGAGCATCCTTTAGTGTGCATGTCAAACTTCCCTCTGGGTCCTCTTCTCTGATGAGGTGTAAGGACTCAGTGGCATTGCCTAGAGCTCTTTTTTGTGTTCCCCTTTAGTATTGTGGCTATCAATCCCTTGCCTCTAAGAATCGTAGTGCCTGTGATCCATGCTAGACTTTGGGGGTTCAATGATATCTTGGTAATTGCGCAGGTCATGCAAGTCCTATTATGATTACTTCGGCCCTAGCTTGTATGGAGTATCTTGCATATTATTGCTCCTCCCCATCTTTAGGCTCTTACAATTTTACCGCCCCCTCTTCTGCAAATTTCCTGAGCTTTAGAATGGGGAGAGATTAGGCTGGCCCAGTTCCAGGTGGTTGATGTAGAGTCTATGATTTTTCCGAATTATGGTTTGTTGATTTTTTTTTTTTCAGTTTTGCTGCTCCTGCACAGCCCTTGGTTCCATCCTGATGGGTAATGGATGTCACCCCCTGGACTGGGCGAGCAAGATTATGTTCAGGGCCAGAGGAAGGGGGGGAGGGCCCACTCATACAAACTTAATAGGTACCCCAGTCCCCTCTCTCCCTCCACCCTTCCCTGGATCCCCTTGTTCCCTCTCCCTTTTTCCCCTTCCGTCCCCCCCCCCTTCTCCCAGTGCCCCCTCGCCCAACCCCCATCCCGTGAGCATCCTTTAGTGTGCATGTCAAACTTCCCTCTGGGTCCTCCTCTCTGATGAGGTATAAGGAATCAGTAGCATTGCCTAGAGCTCTTTCTCGTGTTCCCCTTTGGTATAGGAACACTATTGTGGCTGTTAATCCCTTGCCTCTAAGGATCCTAGTCCCTGTGATATATGCTAGACTTTGGGGGGCTCAATGATATGTTGGTCATTGCGCAGGTCACACAAAGTCCTATTATGATTACTTCGGCCCCAACCTGTTTGGAGTATCTGGCATGTCATTGTTCCTCCCCATCTTTAGGCTCTTACAATTTTACCGTCCCTTCTTTCGCAAATTTCCCTGAGTTTTAGGATGGGGAGAGATTAGGCTGGCCTGATTCCAGATGGTTAATGTAGGGTCTCTGATGTTCTGAATTAGGTTTATTGTTCTTTTTTTTTTTTTTTTTCCAGTTTTGCTGTTCCTGCACTGCCCTTGGCTCCATCCTGATGGGTATTGGATGTGACCTCCTAGCCAAAGATAAAAGGCTGTTAAAATGGAGTCTTAACTATAAGAGTAGATTTAAAGGTAGATGGAATAAGAGTAGGAGACTGCAGTGAGGGGGCGGGGGGGTCAGTCTCCCATTTGCAGGATAGTTACCATCTATCTGCCAGTCGCTATGCCCTCCCTGACTGGTAAGATCAAACCCCATCAGTTGCAAGTGACCAGGAAGGAAAGTCTCTGAGCTTAACCAGATGTCTCATTACTTACATGCAGTACTTGATGGTGGCCTATTTTCTCTGCTGTAGCATGATCCCCTCTCTCTTTGTTTCTGGTGGGGCCCTCCTTCCCCTTCCCTCCTGTTTATAATCTTTGCAATTACTATAGGTATTACAGAGAATTATCTTTGAGTGTGTCACTAAGTGGGTTTGGTACTAGGATCCACCTATTAGGGAATACATATGGTGCTTAATTTTCTGTGTCTGGAATACTTCAATGAATATAATATTTTCTAATTACATCAATTTCCCAGCAAACTTCATTAATTCATCTTTTTTGATAGCTGAGTAGTATTCCATTGTATAAATGTACCACATTTTCATTATATATTCTTCATCTGTTGGGCATTTGGGTTGATTCCATGACTTTGCTATTGTAAACGTGCTGCTATGAACATGGTCGTGCTTGTGCCATTGAGGTGAATTTTAGCTGTATAGGGAATTATTCCCAAAAGTGGAATGGCAGGGTCATATGGCATTTCAATCTTTAACTTTTTAAAGAATCGCCAGACTCCTCGCCAGAGTGGTTGTATAAGCCTGCATTCCCACCAGCAATGTAGGAGAGTTCACTTCTCGCCATATCGCCTCCAGCATTTGGTGTTGTGGATTTTTTCCATTCTGACCTTGGTGAGATGATATCTCAGGGAGGTTTTGATTTGCATTTCTCTGATGGCTAAGGATGCGGAGCATTTTTTAAGATATTTGTTAGACATTTCAATTTCGTCCCTGGTAAAGTTCCTTTTTTTATTTCCACTCATACAGATTTAACAGGTATACCCATCCCCTCCCTCCCTCTGACCTCCCACCGCCCTGTGCCCCCTCCCCTCCCCCTTCTTCCCCCTCCCTCAGTGCTTCCCCCTCCCATCCCCGGAGCATCCTTAAATGTGCATGCCCAACTCTCCTCTGGGTCCTACTCTCTGATGAGGTGCTATTCCACTTTTGGGAATAACCCCCCATACAGCAAAAATTCACCTGGTAAAGTTTCTTTTGAGTTCCAAGGCCCACTTTTTAATTGGGCCATTTGTTTCCTTGGTGTTTAGTTTTCTAAGTTCTTTGTGCACTCTGAATAATAGAGCTCTATTAGATATGTGGTTAGTGAAGATTTTCTCCTACTCTGTGGGTGGTCTTTGTGCTCCTGTTACAATCTCTTTATCTGAACAGAAGCTCTTTAATTTCATAAGATCCTATCTGTTGAGTGTTATTTGTAGTGACTGTGCTATTGGATGTCCATTTAGGAACTGTCGGCCTAGTCCAATCAGGTCAAGGGACTTCCCTACCCTTTCAACTAAGATTTTTATAGTCTCTGACCGTATATTGAGGTCCTTGATCCATTTGGAATTAATTCTTGTACATGGTGACAAGTACGGGTCCAGTTTAATCTTCTGATGTGGACATCCAGTTTTGCCAGCACCATTTGTTGAAGATGCTGTTCTTTTCCCATTGGATTTTTTGGACCCCTTTGTCAAATATCCAATGGCTGTAGTTGTGTGGGCTTATATCTGTGTCTTCACCTCTTATCCATTGCTCTATGTGTCTATTTTGAAGCCAGTACCAGGCTGTTTTTGTAAGTATGGATTTGTAGTATACATTAAGTTTTGGGATGGTGATACCTCCAGCAGTGTTTTTGTTACTCAGGATTGTTTTTGCTCTCCTGGGTCTTTTGTGCTTCCACATGAATTTTGAAATTGGTCAATTTCTTTAAAGATTGCTTTGGGATTTTGATTGGTATAGCATTGAATCTGTATATTGCCTTTGGTGGAATGGTCATTTTTATGATACTGATTCTGCCAATCCAGGAACATGGGAGGTCTTTCCACCTTCTGGTGTCTTCTGCAATTTCTTTCTTTAGGGTTTTAAACTTTTCATTATAAAGGTCTCTTACTTCCTTGGTTAGTTTTATACCCAAGGTATTTCATTTTTTTAGGGGCTATAGTAAATGGGATTGTTTTTTTTTAGAGCTTTTTCACTTCTTTCATCCTGGGCATAGAGGAAGGCCACTGATTTTTGTATGTTTATTTTGTTTCTTGCCACCCTGCTGAACTTCTGTATTAGTTCCAGGAGTTTCCTGGTGAAGTTTTTGGGATCACTCAGGTATACAATCATGTCATCTGTAAATAGAGATAACTTGACTTCTTCCTTCTGATTTGAATCCCTCTTATGTCCCTTTCTTGTCTTAAGGCTTCAGCTAAGACTTGAAGTACAATATTGAATAGAGGTAGTGAGAGTGGACAGCCTTGTCTAGTTCCTGATTGAAATGGGAATGCTGGGCTGAAGAGATGGCTCAGGGGTTAAGCCTCTGTCTTGCAAGCAGAGGATCCCAGTTCAGATCCCAGGTCCCACGTACAAACGCCAGGCAGAAGCGAGGGCAGCCTGCGTTTCCTGTGAATTCTGGGGCAGAGCAAAAGAGGAGGTAGAAGCAGTTCACAATGATTCCCGAATTCACCCTTGGTTCTACACATACACATACACATACACATACACATACACATACACATACACATACACATACACATACACACACATACAATTGAATAAATAATAATTAAAAAAAGAAATGGGACTGCTTCAAGTTTTTCCCCATTGAGTATAATCCTTGCTGTGGGCTTGTTGTATACAGCATTCATTATATTGATAAAGGTTCCTTCCATTCCTACTGTCTCTAGGGTTTTAATCATAAAAGGCTGTTGGATCTTGTCAAAAGCTTATTCTGCCTCTATCAAGAGTATCATGTGGAGGGAGGGAACTGGTGTACCTATTAAGTTTGTATGAGCTGAAATAATAATAAAAAATGTATTAATAAAAAGAGTATCATGTGGTCTTGGATTTTGGGCTGGTTTATATGGTGAATTATATTTATTGATTTGCATACGTTGAGCCAACCTTGTGTGCGTGGAATAAAGCCTACTTGATCACTGTGAATGATCTTTTTGATATGTTTTTGAATCTGATTTGCTAAGACTTTGTTGAGAATCCTTGCATCTGTGCTCATCAAAGAGATTGACTTAGTTTTCTTTTTTAAAATTTTTATTATTATTATTTATTCAACTGTGCGCATGTGCGTGTGTAAGTGTCTGTGTGTCTGTTTGTCTGTGTATGTGTAGAACCACAGACGAATTCGCGAACCACCATGGATGCATCCACCTCCTTCTGCCCTGGGATTCACAGGCTCTGCCCTACCAGGACCAGAATCGCAGGCCACCCCCACTTCCGCCTGGTGTCTATACATGGGATCTGGGATCCGAACTCAGGACCTTCCACCTGCAAGGCAGAGGCTTAACCCCTGAGCCACCTCTCCAGCCCTAGAGTTTTCTTTTTTAAGTGTATCTTTATTAAGTTTTGGGATTAAGATGATATTTCAAAGAAAGAATTTGGTAGTGCTCTTTCCTTTGCTATTTGGTGGAACAGTTTAAGGAGTATTGATGGTTATTTGTTCCTTAAATATCTGGTAGAACTCTGCTGAATCCATCTGGTCCAGGATATCTTTTGGTGCAAAGGTTCAAGATTACTTCATCGATTTCCTCATATGTTAGAGGATTACTTAAATAATTCAAAACTTCCTGATAAGTTGTGCTTACTTAGGAGTTCATCCTTTTCTTCTGTGTTATCATGTTTCACAGAGTATAAATTTTTGAAATATGACGTTATAATTCTTTGAATTTCATGGGTATCAGTGATGATAATTCCATTTTCATTTCTAATTTTGTCAATTTGGGTTTTCTCTCTCTTGTTTTCGGGTAATTTAGCTAGGGGTGTATCAGTCTTGATGCTTTTCAAAGAACCATCTTTTTGACTGGTTTATTCTCTGTATCATTTTCCTTATTTCAATTTCGGATGTTTATCCTCTGATTTTGCCAATTTCCTGTCTTCTACCACTTTTGGAATTGGATTATTCCAATGTCTCTATAGCTATAAGCTGCATTGTTAAGTTATTTTTATGATTCTATTTTTTTTGTTGTAGGCTTTAAGAGCTATGAATTTACCTCTTAGGACAGCTTTCATTGTGTCCCAAAGATTTTGATAAGTTGTA
Organism: Typhlomys cinereus; assembly: GCA_023101885.1. Taxonomy (NCBI): domain Eukaryota; kingdom Metazoa; phylum Chordata; class Mammalia; order Rodentia; family Platacanthomyidae; genus Typhlomys; species Typhlomys cinereus. Next base: position 1,683,255 of record JALPQD010000228.1, read on the forward strand.
TTTTCATTATTGTTTGCTTCCAGGAAATCTTGAATTTCCTTGATAATTTCTTCCTGAATCCAATTCTCATTCAGCATCATCATGTTTAGTTTCCAGGAGTTAGTATATTTTCTGTTGTTTGATGTGTTGTGGATGTCCAGCTTTAGGCCGTGGTGGTCTGAAAGAGTACAGGCTAGAATTTCAACTTTCCTGTATATGTTGAGATTCGTTTTGTGGCCCAATATGTGGTTTATTTTGGAGAAAGTTCCGTGTGCTGCTGAGAAAAATGTGTATTCTTTGGTGCGTGGATGAAAAGTTCAATAGAGATCAGTAAGGTCTATTTCAGTAAGAGTTTGATTAAGTTCCAATGTGTCTCTATTAAGTTTTTGTCCTGTTGATCTGGCCCATAGAATTATTGTTTTGGGGTTGATTTCTTGCTTTAGATGCTGTAGTGTTTGCTTAATGAATGTGGAAGAGCCTGTATTAAGTGTATATATGTTTAGTATTGTTAAGTCTTCCTGGTGAATTGTACCTCTTGCTAAAATGTAGTATCCATCTGTGTCTCTTATGATTTTTTTTGGTTTGAAGTCTACTTTGTCTGATAGCGTAGTAGCTACCCCTGCTTGTTTCTGGGTTCCATTAGCTTGCAGAATTTTTGACCAGCCTTTTACTTTTAGGATGTGCCTATCTTTTGTGGTGTGATGAGTTTCCTGAAGGCACCAGATTGATGGGTTGTGATTTTTAGTTCAAGTTTGTAATCTGTGTGTCTTGATTGGTGTGTTAATTCCATTAACATTTAATGTTATAATGGAGAGATTACTTTGAATTCTGGACACTTTTTATGTTTAGTGGCTTTTGTAAGTGTATTATTTGGCTTTTAGGTTTTGGTGGTATTATACTTCCCTGCTTTTCTCCTGGATATGCTTGTTCTTTTCTTCAAGCTTGAGTATCTTTTCCAGCATTTTTTGAAGGCCTGGTTTGGTAGACATGAAAGCCTCTAAGTTGTGCTGGAAACTTTTCTTTCCCCCTCAATCATAACAGATCGTTTTGCTGGGTATATCAGCCTGGGTTGACATTTTTGCTCATTCAATACTTGAAGTATGTCTCTCCAAGCTCTTCTTGCTTTCACTGTTTCCCTTGAGAAGTCATTTGTTATTTTAATAGGTTTGACTTTAAAAGTGAATTGTTTTTTTATTCCCTTGAAGCTCTCAGAACCTTTTGTCTTGAATGTGGAGTTGTTTGACTGTTATTTGCCATGGTGAGTTTCTATTTTGGTCATATATGTTTGAGATGCAGAATGCATCTTGTATTTTGATGGGCCTCTTCTTTTTCTTTTTTTTTAGTTAATACATTTTTTATTATTATTTCAGCTCATACAAACTTAATAGGTACACCAGTTCCCTCCCTTCCTCCTCCTTCCCCCGAACCCCCTGCTCCCCCTCCCCTCACCCCTCCCTCTTCACCCCCCAGTGCCTCCCGCCCCAATTCCCAGAGAGTCCTTTCTTGTGCATGCCTGACTGTCCTCTGGGCCCTCCTCTCCGATGACATACAAGGACCCAGTGGCATTTCCCTGAACCCTTTCCCGTGTTCCCGTTAAGCATAGGAACACTGCTGTGGCTGCCAATCCCTTGCCTCCAAGGATCTTGGTGCCTTTAGCAGATGCTAGACTTTGTGAGGTCAATAGTGTGTTGGACATTGTGCAGCACATGTAAAGTCCAATTATGATTGCTTCGGCCCTAACTTTGGAGTATCTTGCAAATCATTGCTCCTCCCATCCTTTTGCTCTTACACTCTTACCGCCCCCTCTTCCGCAAATGTCCCTGAGCTTCAGGATGGGGAGAGATTAGTCTGGCCTAGTTCTAGGTGGTTGATATAGAGTCTCTGAAGTTCTGGATTGTGGTTTGTTGATTTTCTTTTGCAGTTTTGCTGCTCCTGCAATACCCTTCACTCCATCCTGATGGGCACTGTATGTCACCCCCTGGCCAGAGACAAAAAGCTGTTAAACTGGAGTCTTATTATAAGAGCACATTCAAGGGTAGATGTAATAAAAGTAGGAAACCTCAGTGAGGGAGGGGTCAATCACCCATTTGCAAAATGGTTACTTTTTATCTGCCAGACTATATGCCCTCCCCTTCTGTTGAGATCATACCCCCTTAGTTGTAAATGATCAGGAACGAACGTCTGTGAACTTAACCAGGTGTCACATTGCTTGCTTGCAGTCCTTGATGGAGGCGTATTTTCTCTACTGTAACATGGTCACTTCTCTCCTTGATTCTGGTGTGGCCCTCCAACCCCATCTTTCCTGTTTATAATCCTTGCAATTACTGTAGGTAATACATAGATTTACCTATGAGTGTCTCAAGGTGGGCTGGGTGGTTTTGGTACTAGGAGCCACATATTAGGGAGTACATACGGTGCTTAATTTTCTGGGTATGGGATACTTCACTTAATATAATTGTTTCTAATGACGTCCATTTCCCGGCAAATTCCAGTAATTCATCCTTTTTGATAGCTGAGTAGTACTCCATTGTATAGATGTACCACAGTTTCCTTATCCACTCGTCAACTGTTGGACATTTGGGTTGATTCCATGACTTTGCTATCGTAAACAGTGCTGCTATGAACATGGTCGTGCTTGTGCTATCGAGGTGAACCACTGCTGTCTGGGGGGTTATTCCCAAAAGTGGGATAGCAGGGTCATATGGCATTTCAATCTTTAATTTCTTTAAGAATCTCCAGATGGCTCGCCAGAGTGGCTGTATGAGCCTGCATTCCACCAGCAATGTAGGAGAGTTCCCCTCTCTCCACATCCTCTCCAGCATTTGTTGTTGTTTGTATTGTGGATTTTTGCCATCCTGACCGGGGTGAGATGATATCTCAGGGAGGTTTTGATTTGTATTTCCCTGATGGCTAAGGAAGTCGAGCATTTTTTAAGATATTTGTTAAGTATTTTAATTTCATCCCTGGTAAAATTTCTTTTAAGTTCCAGGGCCCATTTTTCAATTGGGCCATTGGTTTCCTTGGTGTTTAGTTTTCTAAGTTCTTTGTGCACTTTGGATAGCAGAGCTCTATCAGATGTATGGTTAGTGAAGATTTTCTCCCATTCTGTGGGTTGCCTTTGAGCTCGTGTTACAATCTCTTTATCTGAACAGAAGCTCTTTAATTTCACAAGATCCCAACTGTTGAGAGTTGGTAGCAGTGACTGTGCCATTGGATGTCTGTTTAGGAAGTGTTGGCCTAGCCCAATCAGCTCGAGGGAGTTCCCTATCCTTTCAACTATGGTTTTTATAGTCTCTGGCCTGATATCAAGGTCCTTGATCCATTTGGAATTAATTCTTGTACATGGTGACAAGTACGGGTCCAGCTTTAATCTTCTGCATGTGGAGATCCAGTTTTGCCAGCACCATTTGTTGAAGATGCTATTCTTTTTCCATTGGATTCTTTGAGCCCCTTTGTCAAAGACCACATAGCTGTAATTTTGTTGGCTTATATCTGGGTCTTCAATGCTTATCCATTGATTCGTGTGTCTATTTTGGAGCCAGTACCAGGCTGTCTTTATAACTATGGATTTGTAGTATAGACTTAGGTTTGGTATGGTAATACCTCCAGCAGTGTTTTTGTTACTCAGGATTGTCTTTGTTATCCTGGGTCTTTTTTGCCTCCATATGAACTTTGAGATTGTTTGGTCAACTTCTTTGAAGAATTGCTTTGGGATTTTGATTGGTATAGCATTGAATCTGTATATTGCCTTTGGTAGGATGGTCATTTTTACGATGTTGATTCTGCCAATCCAGGAACAAGGGAGGTCTTTCCACTATTTCCTTTCCAGAGGTCTTCTGCTATTTCTTTCTTTAGGGTTTTAAAGTTTTCATTGTAAAGGTCTTTTACCTCCTTGGTTAGGTTTATACCAAGGTATTTAATTTTTTTAGGGGCTATAGTAAATGGGATTGTTTCTCTCAAGGCTTTTTCACTTCTTTCATTCTGGGCATATAGGAAGGCCTCTGATTTTTGCGCATTTATTTTGTATCCTGCCACCCTGCTGAACTTCTCAATTAGTTCCAGGAGCTTCCTGGTGGAGTTTTTCAGATCACTTAGGTATAAGATCATGTCATCTGCAAATATGGATAGCTTGACTTCTTCCTTGCCGATTTGAATCCTTCTTATGTCCCTTTCTTGTCTTATGGCTTCAGCTAAGACTTCAAGTACAATATTGAATGGAAGTGGTGAGAGTGGACAGCCTTGTCTAGTTCCTGATCGAAGTGGGAATGCTTCCAATTGTTCCCCATTGAGCACAATCCTTGCTGTGGGCTTGTTGTATACAGCTTTTATTATATTGATAAAGGTTTCTTCCATTCCTACTGTCTCTAGCGTTTTGATCATAAAAGGCTGTTGGATCTTGTCAAAAGCTTTTTCTGCATCTATCGAGAGTATCATGTGGTCTTGGACTTTGGACTGGTTTACATGATGAATTACATTTATTGATTTTCGTATGTTGAACTAACCTTGTGTGCCGGGGATGAAGCCTACTTGGTCCCCGTGAATGATCGTTTTGATATGTTTTTGAATCCGATTTGCTAAGACTTTGTTGAGAATCTTTGCGTCTGTGTTCATCAGAGAGATCGGCCTACAGTTTTCTTTTTTAAGTGAATCTTTATTAGGTTTTGGGATTAAGACGATATTAGCTTCATAGAAGGAATTTGGTAGTGTTCCTTCCTTTGCTATTTGATGGAACAGTTTAAGGAGTATTGGTGTTATTAACTCCTTAAATGTCTGGTAGAATTCTGTGCTGAATTCATCTGGTCCAGGATATTTTTTGGTGGGAAGATTTGAGATTACTTCTTCAATTTCCTTATATGTTATAGGACTATTTAAATAATTCACAACTTCCTGATTCAATTTAGGTAAGTTGTGTTTACTTAGAAATTCATCCATCTCTTTTGTGTTGTCAAACTTCACAGAGTATAATTTTTTGAAATATGATGTTATAATTCTCTGGATTTCTTGGGTGTCAGTAGTGATAACTCCATGTTCATTTCTAATTTTGTTAATTTGGGTTTTCTCTCTCTTGCTTTTGGTTAATTTAGCTAGGGGTATATCAATCTTATTGATTTTTTCAAAGAACCAGCTTTTTGACTGGTTGACTTTTTCTATTGTTTTCTTAATCTTGATTTCAGATATTTCTCCCCTTATTTTGCTAATCTCCTCTGTTCTACTTTTGGGATCAGATTGCTCTAGTTTCTCTAAAGCTTTAAGCTGGATTGTTAAGTTGTTTATTTCTGATGTTTCCATTTTTTTGACGTAGGCATTAAGAGCTATGAACTTACCTCTTAGAACAGCTTTCATTGTGTCCCAAAGATTTTGATAAGTTGTATTTTCATTAGCATTTGCTTTCAGGAAATCTTGAATTTCCTTTTTAATTTCTTCCTGAATCCAGTTCTCATTCAGCATCATATTGTTAAGTTTCCAGGAGTTAGTGTATTTTCTCTTGTTTGTTGTGTTGTGGATGTCCAGCTTTAGGCAATGATGGTCTGACAGGGCACAGATTAGAATTTCAACTTTTTTGTATATGTGTAGATTCGTTTTGTGGCCCAGTATGTGATCTATTTTGGAGAAAGTTCTATGTGTTGCTGTGAAAAATGTGTATTCTTTGGTACGTGGGTGAAAAGTTCGATAGAGATCTGTAAGGTCCATTTCTTTTTTTTTTTATTAAAAATTTAATTATACATTTTAAAATTTTTTACCAGTTCTCTCCCTCTCCCCTCCTCCCCCTCCCCTTCTCCCAGTGCCTCCCCCCCAATTCCCAGAGAGTCCTTTATTGTGTACGCCTAACTGTCCACTGGGTCCTCCTCTCCGATGACATATAAGGACCCAGTGGCATTTCCATAAGCCCTTTCTCTTGTTCCCCTTAAGCATAAGATCACTACTATGGCTGTCAATCCCTTGCCTCCAGGGGTCTCGGTGCCCTTAACAGATGCTAGACTTTATGAGGGCAACAGTGCGCTGGACATTGCGCAGGGCATGCAAAGTCCCATTATGATTGCTTTGGCCCCAACTATTGTTGAGAATCTTGCAAATCGTTGCTCCTCCCATCCTTTTGCTCTTACAATCTTACCGCCCCCTCTTCCGCAAATGTCCCTGAGCTCCAGGATGGGGAGAGATTAGGCTGTCCTAGTTCTATGTGATTGATATAGAGTCTCTGAAGTTCTGGATTGTGGTTTGTTGATTTTCTTTTGCAGTTTTGCTGCTCCTGCAATTCCCTTCACTCCATTCTGCTGGGCACTGTATGTCACCCCCTGGACAGAGACAAAAAGCTGTTAAACTGGAGTCTTGTTGTAATAGCACATTCAAGGGTAGATGTAATAAGAGTAGGAAACCTCACTGAGGGAGGGGTCCATCACCCATTTGCAAAATGATTACTTTTTATCTGCTAGACTATATGCCCTCCCCTTCTGGTGAGATCAGGAAAGAACGTCTGTGAACTTAACCAGGTTTCTCATTACTTACTTGCAGACCTTAATGGAGGCCTATTTTCTCTGCTGTAACATGGTCTCCTCTCTCCTTGTTTCTGGTGTGGCCCTCCTAACCCATCTCTCTTGTTCATAATCCTTGCAATTACTGTGTTTCATAGGTTTACTTTTGAGTGTCTCAATGTGGGCTGGGTGAGTTTGGTACTAGGAGCCACCTATTAGGGAGTACATACGGCGCTTAATTTTCTGGGTTTGGGATACTTCACGTAATATAATTCTTTCTAATGACATCCATTTCCCAGCAAATTCCAGTAATTCATCATTTTTGATGGCTGAGTAGTACTACATTGTATAGATGTACCACAGTTTCCTTATCCACTCGTCAACTGTTGGACATTTGGGTTGATTCCATGACTTTGTTATTGTAAACAGTGCTGCTATGAACATGGTCGAGCTTGTGTTATCGAGGCGAACCTCTGCTGCATGGGGGGTTATTCCCAAAAGTGGGATAACAGGGTCATATGGCATTTCAATCTTTAATTTCTTTAAGAATCTCCAGACGGCTCGCCAGAGTGGCTGTATGAGCCTGCATTCCCACCAACAATGTAGGAGAGTTCCCCTCTCTCCACATCCTCTCCAGCATTTGTCGTTGTTTGTATTGTGGATTTTTGCCATCCTGACCGGGGTGAGATGATATCTCAGGGAAGTTTTGATTTGCATTTCCCTGATGGCGAAGGAAGTGGAGCATTTTTTAAGATAATTGTTAGACATTTTAATTTCATCCCTGGTAAAGGTTCTTTGAAGTTCCAGGGCCCATTTTTTAATTGGGCCAGTGTTTTCCTTGGAGTTTAATTTTCTAAGTTCTTTGTGCACTCTGGACAGTAGAGCTCTGTCAGATATGTGGTTAGTGAGGATTTTCTCCCATTCTGTGGGTTGCCTTTGAGCTTGTGTGACAATCTCTCTATCTGAACAGAAGCTCTTTAATTTCACAAGATCCCAACTGTTGAGAGTTGGTAGCAGTGACTGTGCCATTGGATGTCTGTTTAGGAAGTGTTGGCCTAGCCCAATCAGCTCGAGGGAGTTTCCTATCCTTTCAACTATGGTTTTTAAAGTCTCTGGCCTGATATCAAGGTCCTTGATCCATTTGGAATTAAGTCTTGTACATGGTGACAAGTACGGGTCCAGCTTTAATCTTCTGCATGTGGAGATCCAGTTTTGCCAGCACCATTTGTTGAAGATGCTGTTCTTTTTCCATTGGATTCTTTGGGCCCCTTTGTCAAAGACCAAATGGCTGTAACTTTGTGGGCTTATATCTGGGTCTTCAATGCTTATCCATTGATCTGTGTGTCTATTTTGGAGCCAGTACCAGGCTGTCTTTATAACTATGGATTTGTAGTATAGACTTAGGTTTGGTATGGTAATACCTCCAGCTGTGTTTTTGTTACTCAGGATTGTTTTTGCTATCCTGGGTCTTTTGTGCCTCCATATGAACTTTGAGATTGTTTGGTCAACTTCTTTGAAGAATTGCTTTGGGATTTTGATTGGTATAGCATTGAATCTGTATATTGCCTTTGGTAGGATGGTCATTTTTACAATGTTGATTCTGCCAATCCAGGAACAAGGGAGGTCTTTCCACCTTCTGGTGTCTTCTGCAATTTCTTTCTTTAGGGTTTTAAAGTTTTCATTGTAAAGGTCTTTTACCTCCTTAGTTAGGTTTATACCAAGGTATTTCATTTTTTTACGGGTTATAGTAAATGGTATGGTTTCTCTCAAGACTTTTTCACTTCTTTCATTCTGGGCATATAGGAAGGCCTCTGATTTTTGCACATTTATTTTGTATCCTGCCACCCTGCTGAACTTCTCAATTAGTTCCAGGAGCTTCCTGATGGAGTTTTTGGGATCACTCAGGTATAAGATCATGTCATCTGCAAATAGGGATAGCTTGACTTCTTCCTTGCCGATTTGAATCCCTCTTATGTCCCTTTCTTGTCTTATGGCTTCAGCTAAGACTTCAAGTACAATATTGAATAGAAGTGGTGAGAGTGGACAGCCTTGTCTAGTTCCTGATCGAAGTGGGAATGCTTCCAATTGTTCCCCATTGAGCATAATCCTTGCTGTGGGCTTGTTGTATACAATTTTTATTATATTGATAAAGGTTCCTTCCATTCCTACTGTCTCTAGCGTTTTGATCATAAAAGGCTGTTGGATCTTGTCAAAAGCTTTTTCTGCATCTATCGAGAGTATCATGTGGTCTTGGACTTTGGACTGGTTTACATGATGAATTACAGTTATTGATTTGCGTATGTTGAACCAACCTTGTGTGCCGGGGATGAAGCCTACTTGGTCCCCATGAATGATCGTTTTGATATGTTTTTGAATCCGATTTGCTAAGACTTTGTTGAGAATCTTTGCGTCTGTGTTCATCAGGGAGATCGGCCTATAGTTTTCTTTTTTAAGTGAATCTTTATTAGGTTTTGGGATTAAAACGATATTAGCTTCATAGAAGGAATTTGGTAGTGTTCCTTCCTTTGCTATTTGATGGAACAGTTTAAGGAGTATTGGTGTTATTAACTCCTTAAATGTCTGGTAGAACTCTGTGCTGAATCCATCTGGTCCAGGACATTTTTTGGTGGGAAGATTCGAGATTACTTCCTCGATTTCCTTATATGTTATAGGACTATTTAAATAATTCACAACTTCCTGATTCAATTTAGGTAAGTTGTGTTTACTTAGAAATTCATCCATCTCTTTTGTGTTGTCAAACTTCACAGAGTATAAGTTTTTGAAATATGATGTTATAATTCTCTGGATTTCTTGGGTATCAGTAGTGATAACTCCATGTTCATTTCTAATTTTGTTAATTTGGGTTTTCTCTCTCTTGCTTTTGGTTAGTTTAGCTAGGGGTGTATCAATCTTGTTGATTTTTTTAAGAACCAGCTTTTTGATTGGTTGATTTTTTCTATCGTTTTCTTAGTCTCGATTTCAGATATTTCTCCCCTTATTTTGCTAATCTCTTCTCTTCTACTGCTTTTGGGATGAGATTGCTCTAGTTTCTCTAAAGCTTTAAGCTGCATTGTTAAGTTGTTTATTTCTGATGTTTCCATTTTTTTGACGTGGGCATTAAGAGCTATGAACTTACCTCTTAGAACAGCTTTCATTGTGTCCCAGAGATTTTGGTAAGTTGTATTTTCGTTATCATTCACTTTCAGGAAATCTTGAATTTCCTTTTTAATTTCTTCCTGAATCCAGTTCTCATTCAGCATCATATTGTTAAGTTTCCAGGAGTTAGTGTATTTTCTCTTGTTTGATGTGTTTTGGATGTCCAGCTTTAGGCTGTGGTGGTCTGATAGGGCACAGGTTAGAATTTCAACTTTCTTGTATATGTGTAGATTCATTTTGTGGCCCAATATGTGATCTATTTTGGAGAAAGTTCCGTGTGCTGCTGAGAAAAATGTGTATTCTTTGGTGCGTGGGTGAAAAGTTCGATAGAGATCTGTGAGGTCCATTTCTTTCAGGGTTTGATTAAGTTCCAAAGTGTCTCTGTTAAGCTTTTGACCTGTTGATCTATCCCATGTAGAGAGGGCGGTGTTGAAGTCCCCAAGAATTATCGTTTGGGGGTTGATTTCTTGCTTTAGATGCTGTAGGGTTTTCTTAATGAATGTGGAGGGGCCCGTATTGGGTGCATATATGTTCAGTATTGTGAAGTCTTCCTGGTGAATTGTACCTGTGACTAAAATGTAGTATCCATACGTGTCTCTTATAATTTTCTTTGGTTTGAAATCCACTTTGTCTGATAGCATAATGGCTATCCCTGCCTGTTTTCTGCTTCCATTTGCTTGTAGAATTGTTGACCAGCCTTTTATTTTTAGAGCGTGCCTATCTTTTGTGGTGAGATGGGTTTCCTGCAGGCAACAGATTGATGGATTGTGATTTTTCATCCATGTTTGTAATCTGTGTCTCTTGATCGGTGAATTAATTCTATTAACATTTAGTGTTATAATGGAGAAACTATTGTTAATTTCAGACATTTATTATGTTTAGTAGCTTTTATAAGTATATTGCTTCGTTTTTAATGATGTTATACTTGCCTTCTATTCTCCTGGATATGCCTGTTTTTTTCTTCACGCTTGAGTATCATTTCTAGCATTTTTTGAAGGCCTGGTTTGGTGGCCATGTATCCCTTCAAGTTGTCTTTGTGCTGGAAAATTTTTCTTTCTCCCTCGATCATGACTGATAGTTTTGCAGGGTAAATCAGCCTGGGTTGACATTTTTGCTCATTCAATACTTGAAGTATGTCTCTCCAAGCTCTTCTTGCTTTTACTGTTTCGACTGAGAAGTCATTTGTTATTTTAATAGGTTTACCTTTAAAAGTGACTTGTTTTTTCTCCCTTGAAGCTCTCAGCACCAGTTCTTTATCTTGAATGTGGAGTGTTTTAACTATTATTTGCCGCGGTGTGCTTCTATTTTGGTCGTATCTGTTTGGGGTGCGGAATGCCTCTTGTATATGGATGGGCCTCTCTTTTTTCAGATGAGGAAAGTTTTCCTTGATGATCGTTTGAAAAATTTCCTCAGGGGTGGTATTTTGAGATTCTTGCTCTGGTATTCCATGAATACGCATGTTAGGCTTTTTCAGGGTGTCCCATATCTCTTGGATATTTCTCTCAAGTATCTTTTTGGCTTTAACAACCTCTTCCATTGAGCTGGTTAGTACTCCCACTTTATCTTCAAGGTCTGAAATTCTATTTTCTGCTTCGTTAGTTCTGTTGATAAGACTCTCTGTGACGTTCTGGGTTGAAGATAACTTGTCTTTTAGCTCAGTTTTAAACTCTGCTTGAGTTTGTTTTAACTGCTCTATGCCACTTTTTGTTTCTTGCACTGTTTTTCTCAACTCCTCCAGATGTCTGTTGTGTTTCTCTTCAAAGCGATTGATTTGATTATGTAATTCCTCCCGGATTTCCTCTTTCATAGTATTGAACATGGTAATGATCATATTTTGAAAGTCGTTATCCTGGGTCAGGCTTTCTTGGCCTTTTTCCGGGGGTTTGTTCTTGTTGGAGTCTAACATTATGGGATTAATTTCTTCAGTGGGAAATTTGTTTACTTGAGTGTTGCTTCTCATGGATTTGCACTTTGACTTTGGCATTGTCATTTTAACTCTTAAGATCTCTCAATTTCATTAAACTGAATTATTTGACCTGGGGTACTGGTGGGCGGGGACCGAACGCGGACTTACCTAGAGCGCGGGATGAGGCCCGGGTGGACCGTGCGCGTGTCCAGACAGGCGGAGCGGGGTGAGGTGAAAAGGGAGGATGGGCGCGTTGGCGTGGAGCTATTTAACCCGAGGGCAGCTGGGGCGGGTCCCGGGCGCAGGGGGAGGTCCTCCTCGTCCCTAGGCCCCTGCGCGGCTCCGGCTGGATGGTGGGAGTCGGAGCCGGGTCCCCGTGGGCTGATCTGGGGTACTGGTGGGCGGGGCCCGAACGGGGACTTACCTAGGGCGCGGGGTGAGGCCCGGGAAGGTCCATGTCTTTAAGGGTTTGATTAAGTTCCAAAGTGTCTCTGTTAAGCTTTTGACCTGTTGATCTATCCCATGTTGAGAGGGCGGTGTTGAAGTCCCCAAGAATTATCATTTGAGGGTTGATTTCTTGCTTTAGACGACGCTGTAGGGTTTTCTTAATGAATGTGGAGGGGCCCGTGTTGGGTGCATATATTTTCAGTATTGTGAAGTCTTCCTTGTGAATTGTACCTGTGACTAAAATGTAGTATCCATACGTGTCTCTTATAATTTTCTTTGGTTTGAAGTCTACTTTGTCTGATATCATAGTGGCTACCCCTGCCTGTTTTCTGCTTCCATTAGCTTGTAGAATTGTTGACCAGCCTTTTATTTTTAGGGCATGCCTATGATTTGTGGTGAGATGGGTTTCCTGCAGGCAGCAGATTGATGGATTGTGATTTTTAATCCAAATTTGTAATCTGTGTGTCTTGATCGGTGAGATAATTCCATTAACATTTAGTGTTATAATGGAGAAACTATTTTTAATTCCAGACATTTATTATGTTTAGTAGTTTTTATAAGTATATTGCTTTTCTTTTAATGGTGTTATACTTGCCTTCTGTTCTCCTGGATATGCCTGTTTTTTTCTTCATGCTTGAGTGTCATTTGTAGCATTTTTTTGAAGGCCTGGTTCGGTGGACATGTATCGCTTCAAGTTGTCTTTGTGCTGGATGATTTTTCTTTCTCCCTCGATCATGAAGGATAGTTTTGCAGGGTAAATCAGCCTGGGTTGACATTTTTGCTCATTCAGTACTTGAAGTATGTCTCTCCAAACTCTTCTTGCTTTTAATGTTGTGACTGAGAAGTCATTTGTTATTTTAATAGGTTTACCTTTAAAACTGACTTCTTTTTTCTCCCTTGAAGCTCTCAGCACCAGTTCTTTATCTTGAATGTGGAGTGTTTTGACTATTATTTGCCGTGGCGAGCTTCTGTTTTGGTCATATCTGTTTGGGGTCCTGAATGCCTCTTGTATATTGATGGGCCTCTCTTTTTTTAGATGAGGAATGTTTTCCTTGATGATCGTTTGAAAAATTTCCTCAGGGGTGGTATTTTGAGATTCTTGCTCTGGTATTCCATGAATACGCATGTTAGGCTTCTTCAGGGTGTCTCATATCTCCTGACTATTTCTCTCAAGTATATTTTTGGCTTTAACAACCTCTTCCATTGAGCTGGTTAATACTCCCACTCTATCTTCAAGGTCTGAAATTCTGTTTTCTGCTTCGTTAGTTCTGTTGATAAGACTCTGTAGAGTTCTGGGTTGAAGATAACTTGTATTTTAGCTCAGTTTTAAACTCTGCTTGAGTCTGCTTTAACTGCTCTATGCCAGATTTTGTTCCTTGCACTGTTTTTCTCAACTCCTCCAAGTGTCTGTTGTGTTCCTCTTCAAAGTGATTGATTTGATTATTTAATTCCTCCCGGATTTCCTCTTTCAGAGTATTGAACATGGTAATGATCATGTTTTGAAGGTCGTTATCCTGGGTCAGGCTTTCTTGGCCATTTTCCGTGGGTTTGTTGTGGTTGGAGTGTAACATTATGGGATTAATTCCTTTAGTGGGAGATTTGTTTACTTGAATGTTGTTTCTCATGGATTTGCACTTTGACTTTGGCATTGTTTTAACTCTTAAGATCCTCTTTCAATTTCTGTGCGTTTTTCACTAAACTGAATTATTTGGCCTGGGGTTCTGGGGGTGGGCGGGAACGGAGGTTACCTAGGTTGCGCGGCGAGGCCCGGCTGGACCGTGGGTGAGCGTCCCGCGCGGCTGAGTGGAGGGAAGGGAGGATGAAGCGTTTGCGGGGCGCTATTTAACCTGGGGAACCTGGGGGCGGGGCCCGGGCGCACAGGGGGTGTCCTCCTCCTCCTCCCAGGCCCTGCGCGGCGGATCCGGCTGGATGGTGGGAGGAGTTGGGTCCCTTGGGCGGCCTGGGGTTGTGGGGGTGGGCGGGGAGGGAGCTTACCTAGGTCGCGTGGTGAGGCCTGGCTGTACTGCGCACGCGCGCGGGTCCCGGCTTGCAGGGTGGAGGGAAGGGGGGCCTATTCTTTTTCAAGATGAGGAAAGTTTTCCTTGATGATTCTTTGAAAAATTTCCTCAGTTGTGGTATTTTGGGATTCTTGTCCTGGTATTCCATGAATGCGCATGTTAGGTTTCTTCAGGGTGTCCCATAACTCTTGAATATTTCTCTCAATTATCTTTTTGGCTTAAACAGTCTCTTCCATTGAGCTGGTTCATTCTTCACTTTGTCTTCAAGATCTGAAATTTCTGTCTTCTGGTTCGTTAGTTCTTCTAATAAGATTCTCTGTTTAGTTGTGGTTTCAAGATAACTGATCTTTTATTTCAATTTTAAACTCTGCTTATGACTGTTTTAACTGCTCTATGCCTACTTTTGTTTTCTTGAACTGTTTTTTCTCAACTCCTCCTGGTGTCTGTTGTGTTCCTCTTCAAAGTGGTTGATGTGGTTATTTCACTCCTCCCAGATTTCCTCTTTCATAGTATTGATCATGGTAATTATCTTGCTTTGAAAGTCGTTATGTTGGGTCTGGCTTTCTTGACTATTTTCTGTGAATTTGTTCTGGTTAGAATCTATCATTATGGGGTTAATTGTTTTGGTGGTAGATTTGTTTTCTTGGGTTTTGTTTCTCATGGATTTGCAGTTTGACTTGGTCATTGTTGTTTTATCTCTTAATACCTTCTTTCAGTTTCTGTGTGTTTCTGACTGAACTGAATTATTTGATGTTACTACTCTCCAGCAGTTAGTACTAGTGTTTGCCTTGGAGTTGGGTGTGCTTTTCTGTTGTTATTTCCTAAATGAGGCTATTAGACTGTTAGTACATCTATTTAGTCAGGTTTAGTGGACAGGGGATGAGTATTAATATGGTAGTGCACTTTTAGGATTTAGCACCTTCGTGATATGTGAGGGTGAGTGATATAGTCCATGAAGTTGTATATGTTTCCGGGATGCTATATTGAAAAGTTAATCTACAGCGATTAATAATTAAAAGGAATAGGATGGTAAAAAGGGGTTTACTTTCCTTGGGCTGAATGTGAAGAATCTTTCCCATGTGATAGGATGATTTTAGAGGGCTTCAGATGTATGGCCTTTTTCCCCTAGAGCTTTGCTTGGGTTTTCCTTGGACTCTTTGATTTCTGAGGAGCAGTGTGTCCTTCCTGGATCCGAGCATCCTGGGCGGAAAGGGGAGATCTGCTGGTGATGGGGCAGTTCATCTGGGATCTAGGTGTGGCTTAGTGTCCCTCCTTAGCCTGGAGCAGACTGGGTACTGCTCAGGATGGCTGATGGGAGGAGCTGGGAAGAGCAGGTGACCTGGGGGCTGGGGGGGGATTTACCTGAGGAGTAGTGTTTCCCTACCTGGACCGTCAGCATCCGGGCTAAAAGGGGCATTTTCTATTATTGATGTATGAAAAATGAAGCTTTGAAAGTATGTCATACATTTTTGATAAAATTATCTTAATTCAGTATTAAATACTGGCTGTAATACAAACTATTATTTCCTTTGATATTAAACCCGAAGAAAAGAATTGCTCTACACCTTGGTGAAATAGTAAACTATGGCATAGAATAAATTAATTGCTTTGAATTTAACTATCGTTTTTATTCAAAGTAATGTTATCTGTGTGAACCATTTTTATGTGACCTGTGATAATTTGAAAGTCCATGTTCTGTATATAGTAGCTGACTTCATTATAAGACTGTAAATAACCCATTTGTACCATGAATCCTCCCTATAATTTTTTCTCTCAAATGGCAAACTTTTAAGAATATGGACTTTGCTGTAATAACGCTGAAGCTCCAGAGTGTCTGATTTAAACACATTGCTTGCATTAATAATGTGTTGTTTTCATGTTGGTGTAAGAATTCCCAATGTTTGCTTTTTTATTATAGTTTCTCCAGTAGTATTTTGTTTTTGGCTTAATATTTGAAAGAATTTGAGAAAACATGGAGAACCAACCAACTGTTCATCTTAAAATTCCATAGAAAATGAAAGAGAGAAAGGGGAATAGTCATTATTTGAAAATGGGAAAGTCATAATAATAACTAAATACAAATTTTTGAATCGCCTTTTTGCCCTAATTCCTTTTGACTTTTACTATTTTACTTATTGGTATAAATAATATTTTTTCAGCATATTTACTTTGTGGTCCATTCATTCTAGTGATTTGACTTCTATATCAAAACAGGATTGGAATTATCAATTCAATTTAGATGGAATTCTTTGTCACTATTAAATATTTTAAATTTTTGCGACTAGGTGGTGACCAGTTACATGCCATGTGTGTGCATATATGTGCATACATCTTAGAGAAGAGAGAGAGACACACACACACAAGGGGGAGGGGACTTTGGAAAGAGAACGAGATTTAAGGAAATCAGGAAGTCCAAAGAAGGTTGAAGTGTTGTTTCTTTCCTTTCATTCACTGGGCCCCAGGCATCAAACTCAGGTCATTGGTGTCTTGTACAGCAAGTGCTTTTACTCACTGATTTCACTAACCCAAGGTGTTTGTTCTCTTTATGTTCAGCTGTATACTTGTCAGACATAATTAAGAGAGGTACTTTGTTCTAGCATTTTTCTTTCCCCCTCTATTCTTTCCTTTATCCTCCCCCCTTCTTCTCCCCCTAAGAAAGCAAGAATGTCATTACTGAGTAATATGATAGGTAGTTCTTCTAATTTTTTGAGTAACCTCCAGACTGATTCACTAGTGTCTGTATTAGTTTATATTCTCACCAGCAGTGTATAGGAGTTCCTTCCCCTGACCCACATTCACATCCATATTTGTTGTGTTTGTAGTCTTAATGATAGTCATTCTATCTGAGGTATGTTGGAATCTCTAAAGTAGTTTTAATTTGCTTTCCGCAACGGCTAAGAATGTTAACTAAGTACTTTTCTTCCTCTCTTGCTCTTTTATTTATCCTCTTCTAATTCCTTATCTATTTGCAGTTTTTTTTTTTTTTTTTTATAATCACACTGGGTCTACCCAGTATTGGAGACATTCAGGGAACAGGTTGGTTTAGTGGAGAGAACAGCTTTTAAGATAAAGTTGAATTGCAACTTGCAAAGCCAGATCATGGTTTAAGTCTTTGCCATTATCCCCTCCCACTTTCATCTTCTCCCACCTTTTCTATCCACATGCCCTTCTCCCACTCTCCCCTCCCTTCATCAGTCCTACTTTGTTCCATCCCCCTGTTGCAATCACTCTGTTTTTATGTATCACAGGATTCCCTTTGTAGTGCCTGTGTTGTTATGGGAGTCAGATTTCTGTTGAACTTTATGTGGCTCTTCAGTGGGCAAAGTTGTAAATGGGGACCAGCACTTACCACTCTCTGAGATCAGTTGTTTCTTCTCAGATCCTAGTTAGTCCATAGGGAAATGTTGGTAAGTTAGCCATTGTGTAGACAGTGATCCATGTTTGCTGGCATCATTTGTTGAAGATGCTGTTCTTTTCCCAATGTTTTTTTCCGGGCACCTGTGTCAAAAATCAGTTGACTATATGTATATGAGCTTATATCTAGGTCTTCAATTCTTATCTGTTGATCTATCTGTCTGTTTTGGAGCCAGTACCATGCTGTCTTTATTACTATGGATTTGTAGTGTAGATTAAGGACTGGTATGGTGGCTTTTTTTGCTATCCTGAGACTTTTGTGCTTACATATGCATTTTGACATGGTTTTGTCAATTTCTATGGAGAATTGCCATGAAACTTTGATTGGTATTGCATACAACCTGTATATTAGTTGTGGTAGAATGTTCATTTTTACAATGTTAATTCTACTGATCCAGGAGCATGGAAAGTCTTTCCACCTTCTGATGTTTTTTGAAATTTCTTACTTTAGGGTTTTAAAGCTTCCATTGTAAAGGTCTCTTACTTCCTTAATTAGATTTACACAAAGGTATTTCATTTTTTTTAGGAGCTATGGTAAATGGAATTTCTTCTCTTAGGACTTTCTCACTTTTTTGTCTTTAGTGTATAGGAAAACCGATGATTTTTTAACATTAATTTTATTTATTTATTAATTTTTTTATGTTTGAAATTTTATTCATTGTCTATTTTCTTTTTTTCTCCCACATTTTATTTTTTCCCTAATCATAAAAGCTCAATAGGTACCCCTTTCTTCTCCTCCCTCCTCTCCTCCCTACTCGTCCCCATTGCACTCCCCCCCTCCAGCCTTCCTTTCAACCCCTTCCCTCCCTCCTCTTCTCCCAGTGCCTCCCCCTTCCTCCCTCCTATCTCCTGGAGCATCCTTTTATGTGAAAGCCAAACCTCCCTCTGAGTCCTCCACCCTAGTGAGGGTTCAGAACTCAGTGGCATAGCCCGGAGCCCTATCTTGGGCTACCCGTTAGCATGGGAGCTCTATTATGACTGTTTGATCCCTTGCCTCTAAGGATCCTACTGCCTGGAGCTTTCTCCCCTGTGATCCCTGCTAGACTTTGGGGGGTTGTTGACAATGTCAGCCATTGTGCAGGTCAGGCAAAGTCCAATTCTGGCTGCTGCAGCCCTAGCTTGTGTGAAGTATCTTGCGTATCATTGGTCCTTCCCATCTTTAGGTTCTACAATCTTGCTGCCACTTCTTCTACAGGGTTCCCTGAGCTTTAGGATGGGGAGAGATTTGGCTGGTCTGGTTCCAGGTGATTAATGTAGGGTCTTTGGTGTTCTGAATTATGGTTTATGGTTTATTTTTGCTTTTCCTGAACTGCTCTTGGCTGCATCCCAATTGGTATGGAAGGTCACCACCTAACCGAAAATAAAAGACTGTTTAAATGAAGATCTTAATATAAGAGGAGACTCAAAGGTAGATGGAATAGGAAGGAGTAGGAGACTGTAGTTGGGGGGGGGGTCAGTCTCCTTTTTGCGGGGTGGTTACCATCTATCTGCCAGTCTCTATATCCTTCCTGATTGGTGAAATCACACCTGTTCAGTCCCAAGTGATCAGGAAGGAAGTGAGAATGATCTGCACCAGATGTCTCATTAGTTACATGCAATTCTTGACCTTGGCCTATTTTCTGTACTGAAGTGTCTTCAATAGAGTTTTTATTACTCAGGATTGTTTTTCCTATCTTAGGTCTTTTATTTTCTATATGAAATTTGAGATAGTTTTACCAATTTCTGTGAAGACTTGGGTTAGAATTTTGATTGTTATTGCATTGAGTCTGTATATGCTTTTGGTATAATGCTCATTTTAAATTGTAGTTCTGCTGATCCAGGAGCATGGGAAGTCTTCCATCTTCTGGTATCTTCTATATTCTATTTTTTTAGGGTTTTGAAGTTATTGTGTAGATCTTTCACATCATTGGTTAGTTTTGTTCCATACTTTTTTTTTAAATTTCCTCTATGTTCTTCTGAGTAAGTACTGACGTTTCTAGTTCCTTTTTTAAAAGACATTTTCTTTGTGTGTTCCATGCTGTTTTTTTGGGGGGGGGCAATAGTAAATGATACTATTTCTTTGTGGTCTTTCTCACTTTGCTTATCCTTGGTGTATTGGAAAGCCACTGAATTTTGAATGTTAATTTTGTATCTTGCCATTCTGATGAACTTCTTTATTAAGTTCCAGGAGTTTCTTAGCAGAATCTTTAGGGTCACTGAGGTATAGGATCATGTGGTTTGCAAACTGGATGACTTGATTTCTTCTTTTTTAAGTTGTATCACTCATTCCTTTTTCTCCTGTCTATGGCTTTAGCTAAGAGAAGTACAATATTGAATAGGAGTGGTGAGAGTGGACTATTTCCCAGTCTTGAGTGGAAATGTGCCCAGCTTTTCATCATTTAGGATGATTTGTGCTTATTTTATGTGGCCTTTATTTTATTGATAGATGTTCCTTTCAGCCCTATTTTTTCCAGGTTCTTTATCATAAAATGGGTGTTTTCTTTGTCAAAACCTTCTTCAGTATCAGTTGAGAGAATCATCTTTATCATAAAGTGGGTGTTTTCTTTTGTCAAAAACTTTTTCAGCATCAGTTGAGAAAATCATGGAGTTTTTGTTTTTGTTTATATAGTGAATTATATTTATCAATTTATGTTATTATGTTTGTCTTGTGTTTCTGGAATAAACACAACTTGATGATAATGGGCAATATTTTTGATATGTTTTTGTATTTGGTTTGCAAGAATTTTGTTGAGGATCTTTGCATCTGTGTTCATAATCAAATTGGCCTATAGTTTTCTTTTTTTGTTGTGTCTTTATTTGGTTTTAGGATCAGTGTGATATTAGCTTTGTAGAAAGAGTTTGTAAGTGTTCCTTCATTTTCTATTTTGAAGAAAAATTTAAGGAATATTGGTGTTTGAATTTGAATATCTGGTAGAAATCTACACCGAAGCCATCTGTTTCTCTTTTCTTTTTAGGGCAATTCATAATTACTGCTTTAACATCATCCCTTTTTTGTAGATAGGACTATTTAAATTTCAGTTTCAGTTTTTTGTAGTTTGACATTGGTGTCTTGTATATGTTTAAAAATTCATCCATTTCTTTGTGAGTTTTCAAACTTGATGGTGTATAAATTTTTAAAATATGATTTTATGATTTTCAGAATTTCCTTGAAATTCTGTCATACTTATATCCATTTTCATCTCTAATTTCATTAATTTGGATTTTTTTTCTCTTTTGCTTTTGGTTAATTTAACTTGATTGATTCTTTATATTGCTGTTCTTGTTACTATAGCTGGGTAGTATAACTTCAAATAAAGTATGGTTATACTGCCCACATTATGTATTTTTTTTGTCCCGCTTGCTTTGTCTGTCCTTTAACTATCTATATAATAAGAACCAGCTTTATAGCTTGGCCTAGGGACTATGTTTCCAATTGCACAGCCTGCACAGTCTCATTCCATTTTCATTTTCTACCTGTCTTATTTGATTTTATTGGTATTAATGCTACTGTCTTCTTTGCCAAATAAAATGTAAGTTCCCTGAAGACTGTTTTTCTTTTTGTTTTGTTCTTTCACATGTCAAAATCACTAAGATAATTGCCAATAAGCTAGATTCTGACTGCTATAGAATGAGCAGTTAGTAATTGCTGACCTTATTTATACATATTTTATAGAGGAACTTCTATATGAACATGAAGCTTTACAACATCCTAGCTTAGTATGAGTCTTATGTAAGTAATATCACAATGAAAATATTATGGACACAGAAATTGTGGTGTAAAAGAAACCCAAGAGCTGCCTAATACCCTGTGTCTGTGTATATAGTTGAGGAAAGAGTTGGGTGATTCATTCAGTTCATTTTAGTAACATCTTTTTGCTTTCTTTTTCAACCTCTTCTGTTATATTTTCCATATTTATGACTAGATACATTTTTGTTCATGGATACATTTTAATTATTAGATGTTTTGTTACTGGAAAATTTACATGTGCACTTTTTAAAATAAATTAGTTATTCTTGGGAAAAATTTTTAAAAAGATCACCTTTTTACTGTGATTTGAAGTCTGAAGATAATGTAAATACTTCATAAATAATTGTGAGAAATATAGAATGGGGATCTCTTGATTAGGCCATTTGGGATTAAGTCACAAACATTCCACTCATGTCCATTGTATTTTGTATCTTGATTTATTTGTCTATTCTTGATTGTAAAAATTAATGTGTTGATAGTTCCTCACATGTTTATTATGATAGAATTTATTAGTAATTAAAAAGATATTTAGAACAATAGAAATCTAATAAATATGCTGCAGACAGTATTTTTTCATTCATATTTTAACTTAAAAGGTGTAATTGCTTCAGGATATATTTATTGTGGGCATTTTTTCACTTTCATCTTTATTTTTTATTATTATGAGAGTCTGTGAAATAATACATTTAAAAATGAGCAGAATTGCATAACTAGATGATTAACCAGTGTTAAAATAGGCTGAGATGCTTGGGGAGATGTTTTAACTGATAAAGTTCTTTGCATGTAAACATGAGGACCTGTGTTTGGATCTCCAGAATCCATGTAAGAAACTTGGGATTGATGGTATGTGCTTGTATTCCCAGCACTGAACAAGCAGAGACAGGAAGATCCCATATTTGTTTTGACTGGCCAGCCTAGCCTGATGGTTTAGTGTGACACCTGGTCTCAAAAAAAGGAAAAAAGAGGGGTGATTGAAGAAGACCTCTTATACTGGCTTTTGGCTTCTTTTTTTTTGCTTACACATGTGTATATGCACATGCTATATACATATACATATATACATGCAAACACATTTTTCATGTGTATTTTTTATGCATTTAGGACATTGTTTATAAATACTTTGTTTTATTTCTTTATGCAGGACCAAAAGATCTCAGATTGTTGTAAGTGAAGGTATATTTGAACTTCCGAACCTCACAGTTCAAGCTACAAGAGCACAGACACTTCTGCTACAAGCAATATATCAAAGTTGGTCTCATATTGGAAATATTGGCTCTTCGGTAGTAAATGAAGCTTTGATGAATGAAGTCTTCCAAATTACAGGTAAGAATACAATTTTTCTGGTAAATATATGCAAAAAATCTTTAGTAGAGAGGACTGATATTCAAATCATATGTCTAATATGCCCATGTACATTATAATTTCTGTGAAAGAAGATATTTATAATTTATATTTAAACATCTAGATTATGGGCTAAGTCATCCAGTTTTGTTCTCTTGCACAAATTTCTGAATGTGTTTTGCGCTTTTTTTTTCCCTTCGGTAATTTTTTCCCCAATCATACAAGCTCAATAGGTACCTGGGTCCTCTCCCTCCCTCCACCCCTCCCCAGTCCCCATTGAACCCTCCCCCGCCTTTCCCTTTCCTTTCACCCCCCTCCGTCCCCTTCTCCCAATGCCTCTCCCTTGCCCCCTCCCATCCACTGGTGCATTCCTTTTGTGTGAATGCCAAACCTCCCTCTGAGTCCTCCACTCTAGTGAGGGGTAAGGACTCAGTGGCACAGCTGAGAGTCCTTTCTTGGGTCCCCTGTTAGTATGGGAACACTATTAAACACTTTTTAATCCCTTGCCTCTGGGTTGAAGATAACTTGTCTTTTAGTTCAGTTTTAAACTTTGCTTGAGTCTGTTTTAACTGCTCAGTGCCTGTTTTTGTTTCTTGAACTGTTTTTCTCAACTCCTCCAAGTGTCTGTTGTTTTCCTCTTCAAAGTGATTGATGTGGTTATTTAATTTCTCACGGATTTCCTCTTTCATAGTATTGAACATGGTAATGATCATGTTTTGAAAGTTGTTATCCTGAGTCAGGCTTTCTTGGTGATTTTCTGTGGGTTTGTTCTGGATGGAGTCTATCATTATGGGATTAATTCTTTCAGTGGGAGATTTGTTTTCTTGGGTGTTGTTTCTCATGGATTTGCACTTGGACTTGGGCATTGTCGTTTTAACTCTTAAGACCTTCTTTCAATTTCTGTGCGTTTTTTACTGAACTGAATTATTTGATCTGGAGCAGCTCCTGCTGCAGTTGGTTGGTGGGACCAGTGAGCTGCCTAGGGTTTGGGGTTGGGCGAGGGGAGCTTACCTAGGTCTCTGCGAGTCCCGGCTGGACTGCGTGTGTCCCGGGCTGGTGGGGGAAAGCGAGGAGGTGGCAGTGGTGGGGTGCTATTTAACCTGGGGAGTTGGGGTGTGGCCTAGGGGGTCCTCCCTGGCCCAGCGCAGTGCTGGCTCCGGCTGGCTGGTGGAAGGAGCTGGGTCCAGTGGGCTGCTTGGGGTTTGGGGATTGGCGGGGGAGCTTACCTAGGTCTCTGTAAGTTCCGGCTGGACTGAGCGTGTCCCGGGCGGGTGGGGAAAGGTACAACCTTTATTTTGATTACAATATTTCTCTATTTATGCTTTATCTTTTATGAATCATTTTCCTGTTATATAAACATAATGAGTGGTTTTCCATCCTCTCCCTTCTTCTCCCACTCACCCCACCCTTCAGCAAGCCTCTCTTTTTCACCCTCATGCCTGTCTGCTTGTGTGGTCACAGGGTTAACTTCAGGTTCTGTGGCAGTATAAGGGCTCTTCCTTGGTCAAATCCACAGACAGGGATGCTCCCCTTCACTGTCTAGACCATTACTCATAAAGTTCTCATTACGTATAGTCCTGAGTTCCTTGCTGGTCAATGGAGGGATCTTGGTTTACCACTTGGTATATCAGATATTGTGCATGTCTGTGAGTGTAGGCCTCATTGTAGTGAGTTCCAGGATGCAGCAGCCCTATTGTGACTGGAGTGATCTATACCTCCTTACCCACAGGCTCTTACAATCTTACTGGCCCCTTTTCCACAAGATTCTCTGAGCCTTAGGATGGGAAGAGGTTGGTTGATTTGATTTAGACTGAATGTTTTACTATCCCCGATACTCTGTTCTCTGGTAGGTGGTTGTTGCTATTTCACATCTGTTCCATTGCAGTGGAGTCCTTTGAGTGTTGAAGTCTTTCCTTATCTTTAGATATAATGAGAGGCGTTTAGATGGTGGTTTACTAGCAGGTGTTTTTGATTAGTATTAAATCATCTGATCCTAGTGTCGATTTTCTACCCTTTCACTGTTGTTTAGACTGCTTTATATTACTAGGCATGTGTCCTTGTCGTTGAGTGTGAGTAAAGTGTAGTAAGGACATGATTGGTCATCTGGAGGCTAACCCCAACTTCTTACTGTATCCTATCCCTGTTCTTCCCTCCCATTTAAGACTTTTCTGTTCTTTGGTCTCTGCTCTTTTGGCTCATCGTCCACCTGTGGCTTAAGTACCTTTACATTTTTGGATGTCGTGGGAGTTTCTATTTGATTACATCAGACTGAAGGTTTAATACTTGGAGCCATTTATATGGGAGAACATATGGTGTCTGTCTTTCCGCATCTGGGATACTTCACTCATTATAATTTCTTCCAGTTCCATCCATTTACCTGCAAATTTCATTAGTTCATTTTTCCTGTCAGCTGAGTAGAATTCCTTTGTATATCTGTACCACATTTTCATTAGCCATTTATCAACTGTCGCACATCTAGGTTGGTTCTTTTTCTTTGCTACTGTGAAAAGAGTTGCTATGAACATGATTATATACATGATTTTGTTGAAGAATGCTGTGTCCTTTAGAAATAGTCACAAGAGTGTTATAGCTGTGTTGCATGAAATTTCAATTTTTAACCTTTTTTTTTTTTGAATCTCCAAACAGATCTCCAAAGAGGTTGTATAAATTTACATTCCTACCAGCAATATATGAGGGTTACCTTCACCCTGCATCCTTGTCAGCATTTTTTTTTTTTTTTTTAAATTTTGGTCCTTTGTCATTCTAACTGTGGTGAGATAACATTTCAAGAGTGGTTTTAATTTGCATTTCAGATATAAGGATAGCAATTCCTGCTTGTTTCTTAGTTAGATTTTCTTGAAGTATCTTCTACTGTCTGTTAATCCTGAGATGGATTAACAATTTTTCAAGGTGATGTGTGTTTCTTGAAAGCAGTATATTGATGTGTTGTGGCTTTTAATCTATGCTGTTAGCTTGTGTCTCCTGATTTTGGATGCTGATCCCATTGAAGTTTAAGGTAATAACTAAGAAGTTTTTGTTGATACCTGTCACTTTTTGACTTATTGTTTTTGTGTTGGTGTTTCTTTATTTGGTAGTTTCGTTGGCATTATTTTTCCCTTCTGTCCTCTTGAGTTTGTTATCAATTTGTTCTGTCTTGAGTATTTTTTTTCTAATATCTTTTGCTGGCTTGGTTTGATAGATTATAAGGATTTTAGTTTACTTTTGTCAGGGAAGATCTTTCACCTGTGAGTATGGCTAATATTTTGACTGGATATAGCAAGTTGAGTTGGCGTTTGTAATCTTTCATTGCTTCTCCAAGCTTTACTGTTTCCATTGAGAAGGCAGCTGTTATTTTTATAGGCTTGTCTTTAAATGTTACTTGTTTTTTCTCCTTTGCAGCTCTCAGAATGTAGTCTTTGTCCTATACATCTGAGATGTTGTTACTATTATGGGGCTTTCTTACTTTATGTGTGGGAAGTTCTCATTTATGATTGTCTGAAAGACACGAGTTAGAGTGTTTTCTTTGGTTTCTTGTTCCGGATTTCATGAATGCCCAGGTTTGGCTTCTACATGGTGTCCTGTAGTTCTTGACTATTCCTTTTTTTAAGTTTTTTTTTTTCCAGCTTTTTTAATTGAAGGAGCCTGTTGTATCAGCTTATCTTACATATATGATATCTTCTGCCTGCTTCTTTCTGTGTGTAATACTCTTTTCTGAGTTTTCAATTTCATTTAACCTAGTTTTGATTTCCAGTTGAATTTCAGATTAGAATTTTTCTCCTTTTCTAAGATTGTTCTTATTTCTTCTATTTCCCTTTTCATCTTAGAATTTTTTTTTTACAATTTTCCTGTTTATGTACTATCACATGCTTATTCATTTCCTCTTTGAATTCTTCATGTTTCTTGGAAGACATTATTGAGTGTTGCTTTCCTGGCTGGTATCTGGGAAGTTATTCTGATTGGAATCTATCATAAGGGGGTTGGTGATTTTTGAAGGAGATACAGTTTCCTGGTATTTAGTGAATTTTGTGATTTTATGATGTGACTTGGTCATTTTGTATTAAGTCTTTGATTGTTTTCTTTGGTATTTGCTTTTGGCTCTCCATAGTCAGATAAGGTTGTTGGGAAAGATTCTCTGGATTTGGATAGGATCTTCTGGTGTGTGATGTAACTGTCCCCCTGTGGAATAGTGTGGCTCCTGTGGTTTTCTGTTGGCCGAGATTGGTCTGCCATCCCTTTGGTGGTTCCAGTGGTGTCTAGAGTGTTCCTGAGTTTATTGGGGGTGGTTCAGGGAGCAGCATGACACGTGGGGCTAGGCTTGTTAGATATTAAGCATGTTAAACACAAAATGACTCAAGTTGCCCCAACTTTCCCTCTGATGCACAAGTTCAGAGAAAGAACCCTTCATAGTTCCCAGTCTTAGATAAGGCAGCTCCATTCTCCCAAGGACAATTTCATGGCCCCCAGCTTGTCTGCAACTCCCTGGGTGGGCTCCTCTTACCATCCCAGTACTTTTCCCAGTAGTGGGAAAAGTACTATAATCACTATACTATAATCACATACACCTGATCACATCAAACCCTTCAGAACTAGAGCTCTCATTCTCTGTCTCTGTCTCTCTCTGTCCCTTCCTCTCAGCTTCTCTGTTTCTGAGACAGCCATGCCTAGTTTGTCCTTCTGTTTGCTTGACAATAAATCTCCATTTGGAGATTTTGGTTTTGGTGTGACTTTGTATCCCTGATCATTCTGAAGTGGGGGGCCCTCTCAAGAGCCCCCACAGGGCTTTCCTGAGCTGCGGCAGAGTCTCCAGGTCTGGGGAGGTAGGTGGACTAGCTACCTTTTTTTTTTTTTATTGTGAAGGGACTATTGACTTTTATTAAAAGGGCTTTTCCTGGATATTTTAGGATGGTCATGTAATTTCTGTCCCTGAGTTTCTTTAGCTTTTTATTTATTTGCACTTGTTGAAACTTCCTCATGACATAGAAATGGAACCACTTTGATGATAATATGTGATCTTTAGTGTATTGTTACATAGATTGGGAAATATTTTGTTGAGCATTTTTGCATATATGTTAATCAGGGATTTGTGCTTAATTTTCTTTTTTGAATGCTTATCCAATTTTGGTGTCAGGTTAATGCTGGCTGCATGCAATGATTTTTGTAGTGTTTCATCCCTTTCTACTGTACAGAAGAGTTTGAGGAGCATTAGTATTTATTTTTTAGACATACGATGGAATTTGTCAGTGAATTTTTTTCTGATTCTGGGCCTTTCTGTGGTAGGAGTTTCTTTATTCTTAGTTCAGTCTCATTGCTCAGGATAGATCTCTTCAAGTTGCTTATATCATTTTGTTAATTTTGGTAGGTAATGTGTGTTTTATTTGTTGTAAGGTATCATTTTTTTTCATTTCTAATTTTAACAATTTTTATTTTATTATTGTTGTAGTCCACCTGCATAGATGCTAATAAATGACTATCGAATGGCTTGAAAGAACAAGGGATTTATTTTCTTACTGATAGTCTGGTTACAGTTTGTAGTCCAGTTTTATGGGAGAGCATGTTACAACACCAGTCCGAAGGAACTGGCCACACCATCAGCTACACAAGGATGCCAACTCTCTCAACCAACTGTATTTTATTCCAGGGCCTAATCTCACCCACCATGGGCTGGGTCTTCTCCATCAGCTAGACAATCAACTGCAGGTTTGCTCTGGGCCTAACTCAACTACTAATTCTCTACAAATATGCCCATAGCTCAAACCCTCAACTGTCAAGTTGACACCTGTGCCTAACTACGACAATTATAATTTCATTTGGTGATTTTGGCTAAAGGTTTGTCAACCTTTTTCATATTTGAAAAGACTACCTCTTTGTTTCATTGATTTTTTTTTCCTTCATTTGTTCTTTCTGTTTGATTTTTTAAAATTATTTATTCAATTGTGCGTGTGTGTGTATGAATGTGTGTGTATGAATGTGTGTGTTTGAATGTGTGTGTATGAATGTGTGTAGAACCACAGATGAATTCGGGAACCACTATGGATTGCCTCCACTTCCTCATTTACTTTGCCCTGGGATTCACAGGCTCCGCCCCACCAGGACCAGAAATGCAGGCCGCCCCTGCTTCCACCCAGCGTCTATATGTGAGGTCTGAGATCCGAACTCAGAGGCTTAACCCTTGAGCCACCTCTCCAGCCCCCTTTCTGTTTGATTTTTACCTACATGTATATTTCTTATTTCTTTCCATCTTCTGAATTTGGGTTTGACCTGTTTTTAAATTTCTAAAATATTGAAGTCCATGGGTAGGTCAGTTAGTTAAATTCTTTCCAAATATCATTTTATATGTATGCAATTATAGCTATAAATTTCCCTCTTCGGACTACCTTTCTATTTCCCTGAAGTTTCTTTTTAGTTGTGTCTTTCATTTGATTATAGGAAATTTTTTGTTTCTTTCCTGATTTTTTTCAGTGATCTATGTTTTGTTGAATAACCCATTCTTAATTTCCATCCATTTAATAGTTTTTTTGCTTTAATTTCTAATTTTATGCCATTTTAATAAAAACTAAAAGTATTTCAATATTTTTGTGTTTGTTAGGTCTAACTATGTCACTGTGATCTATTTTAGAGAAGTTTCATAGGTATCTACTAATGTATGGACAGTTTGTAGTTAGATATTTTTGAGGGGGACTGGAGCTAAGTAATCTAATTTGCTTAGATGTTTATGGTATCATGTGACAACACAGTGGGGGACATTTGTTTGTGTATTATGTTCTGGTTTTTGTGATGAGGCTGGTTGTGAACTTAGGATATTCATATCTCTGTCTTCTGAGTGCTGGGGATTGGTAGGATGTGCCATCATGCTTTGCCTCTCCTTGTATAATCACTGACATTTTATTACTTGGATGATATCATCAATCCTGTTTACCTCACAAAGGAGCTACATTAAAAACTCATAGTCTCATTATGTTTCTGCTATCTTATCTCACAAAGCAGATTAAACATCAGCTGTTGAAGAACAAATTGAAGCTGTAGGCAAATTGTAAGGGTTCCTATACATAAATTTTTTTTATTCCTGATTTATTCTAATAAGTGACTTTATCTAGTTTAATTTTCAGATTTCTATTTCAAGTGATATTCTCACTTTGCATTACTGTTTTTTATTGTCTCATAATATTGATGAAATATTTTTTGTTTTTGTGAATTGGCTTAAAAAGCATGAAAATTCATTAGTAAGACATTTTAAAAAATCTTTTTATAATTTTTTTTCTAGTCACAACTAGTTCCCTCTATTTCATTAATTAAGGAAAAGTGTGCGGAAATCTCTTTCACATATTAAGCAAAAGTGTTCCGGAAATCTCTATTAAAGGAATAGTACCAAAAGTTTTTTTAAAATGCACTAGACAAATGCCAAGCATTGAAATGACTTGCAAGGTGTTTTTTTTTTTTTTTTTTTTTTTTTTTTTTGTGATTGTGTGATCTAAAACCAGTGAAACTAATTTTTGTGGACTGGGGGAAGTTCAGCAAATGAGATTATTGTTATACAATTGTACTTATTTTCTTAAAGACTTTGAAATCAAATGAATAATCTAAATAACTTATGATGCATCAGGATCAGTTAGCTAAAATATATACTTAAAAGCCAGTTTTTCAAGTGAGTAGTTTTCTTGCATTGTTTTCCTACCCTGTCAATACAATTCTGTGAATTTCATTGTTAATGGAATATTTATAGAATTGTGCCATCAATTTCTTATTGTGATTACCCTGGAAGTATATATATACACACACATATATATATATACATATATATATTTAATGTGCAATGTTTAAACATCTGATCTTATATCTGAAGTCTATCAATAAGTAACACCCTGTAAATATTCAATATAATTGATTTAAATGCTGCTACTGGTTTTAAGCTACTACATTAACAAATATATTATGCAGACTGTGATTGCTTTGAAACTTTCATCCCTCAGTTCTGATGATTTGTGGAAGATAACGTTTTCCCATTCTATAAGTATTCGTAAGCTACCTCCTATCATAATCTTGTGCTTCTCTCTTTTATTTCCTAAGGTCCAGAGAGTGTGGAGGTATTTTGTGCAAGAGTTCATGTGAGATATCTTATTGGTTGAATAATATATTTTATGTCATAAAAATGAAATGCTGTAATATAGTAAGAGTCTTCTACTTTGAATGTAATGTTGAATTTATTGTCTACTGATTCCTTGACAAAATATTCTTTTCTACATTCATGTCTTTATCCAAATTTGTCTTAATCCTCTATGTCATTTGACTCATTGTTTTAGCTGAGAGGATGAGAGGGTAAAGACAAATGCGAAGAGTAACACAAGAAAATAATTAGGGTAGTAAATAGTGAGGTTGATGAGAGGAACACTGTATCTAAGACATTGGGTAATACCTTGTTAGAACTTAGAAAAGTCTACAATTGCATTTCTTTAATGTGCTGATTACAGGAGTCCAAAACAGGCTTATAGCAATCCTTTTTATACATTTCACAGCTGTCTGCTAAGCATTTTCCTCTTTCAAATTGCATTGTATGGGGGAGTGGACAGCATAAATCCTACTGGAAAAGTCTGAGTTGCTCACCTATTTTGAGATGATATTTCTTGTGTGTGAATTCAGTTAGCTTTTTACCAGTAATATTGTTGATGGCAAGTTATATATCCAGTTTTACAGATGGGAAAATTTATGTTTAGAATGGTTTAGTGTTTTTTTTCTAATGCATCATACAGCTATTCTTGACTACATAAGTTTTTGAAGCCAGGCTGTTGTATTGAATTACATTCCTGGTAAACGAAGACTGAAATAATATGAAACGATTAAAGTCTAGTTCTCCACTAGAAATTAACGAGTGTAACAAATATTAGAAATTCATTTAAAATAGTGTTATAAAGAATAAAACAGATCTTTAAAATTTGAGTTTAATTTGACTTACTGATTGTGATCAGTATATTCCACATTTTTGTTCTTGTTTCTACTAGTTAACAAGTCATAGAACCCTCTTCATTTTTACGGAAAATAAAATACAAAGTCACATGTTACTTTGGTTTGCACTAAAAGCAAGAACTTGCTTCCATTCACTTTTTCTGTGTTCAGAGAGCTCATTATTTTGTTGACTTTTTAATTCTATCTGAAATTTGCAGAGATATAATTTACAGATTGATACAGCTGTGTGATGGTGATCAAATAGACATTAGAGTTCTTCACTTAAGTGAAGTCTTAATGTTAAAAGAAAAAAATTACTTTCTAGAAAGTAGCTGTGAGAATATTTTATGCAACATTTCATGTGGGATGCCTTAATGGTTGAATAATAAATTTTACCTAATAAAAATGAAATTCAATAATACAGTAGCTTTCTTAGCTCAGTAGCATCTGGTCTTTTCTCCTGAGGGCCAGTATTTTCCAACTCATTAGGATCATGTCATTCTGTATGTCGTCAACATTGACTTAGCCAAGCTACCTTTACTTACATAACTGCCAAGCTATTAAATAGGTCTCTTGTGGAGTGAAGTCAAATATTCCTCTTATTTTACTTGTGTCTTAGAAGAGAAGAAGAAAGTATACATACTGTAATACTTAAACATCTGGTTTAAAACCACATCAGTGTTACAGGGAGCGAGTTATAGATTTGGTATTCTTCCCAGGTGTGCATATAAAAAGGATTTGGAGTTGTTGAATATTCCTTAAACTACTTAGACAAAGACTGAGGGATGGTGCAATGATTTTTCTGTTGGTCTGTTTCAAACTACTCCCTTTATCCCCAAGTTTGCAAACTTATTTAAATATATTCTAAGATACATACTTTTGAATTGTTTTAAAGATTCCTTCTCATACATAGGCATTTGCTATGAGTTTATGCTTAGGTAAAATAACAGTAAATTGAATTCTATTTGTGATAAGAAGTCTCATTGAGAAGATGAGGACTTTCCTTCATCTTTGTCTTCCAGGGTGGCCTGTAACTTTTGATCCTTTTGTCTCAGCCTATGTGACATTTAGATTACAGATATTAGCTATGATGCTTAACTGAAGCTTATTAGTATTTAAATTTGAGTAAAAAGATTTTATCTTTTGTTAAGTCTTTTTAAGTGTAAAGTGTCCATTATGTATATTTTACCTGCTATGATTGTTGAATTTAAAGGTTCCATTTCAGGCAAGTTCATGTCTAGGCATAAATTATAGAACAGGAAATCAATGTTGAAAATTGTTAGACATTAGATAATGTTTTTAAAGTGTTTTTCATATACCTCTTGGTTCAGAAATTGTTATGTACCGCTTTAAATAGGAATTATATCACTGATCAAATTGAAAAAATTTTATATAAGAAGAAATACCTTATATAAAACTTGAGTGCACCACATAATGTGGAGAAAAATGCAGTGCTGTATTTCATTGGATTTTTGAAAACTATGCAGGTTTCATCTTTAGTGTGGTTTGTCTGTATTTAAGACAAACATATTTTATGAATATTGTATAGAGTATGTTTTAAAAGATTAGCACTGAAAATGATGTGAGAGCAGAGGAATGAGTTAAAGTGACAAAGGAAATAACTTTTTTTTTCTGGAGAGGCTAAATTCTGTCTCTTTATACCTTACAATTGTTAGTTCTATTTAGTTAATAAACTTTAAAAATATGTTCCTTGGAATAAATTTAGTACTAAGATTGACAGATAGCTAACAAGAAATAGACATTGTTGTAGTCAGGATTATAAAATATTTGATGTCAACAATACAAGATCAAATATGACTAAAATTGAATAAGGGTCATATACATAATAATACAGAATGAGACTACCAGTACTGTTAATACTATGCAAATACCATCGTAAATTGCTGGTAAAGTATCTCAATAGAGTGGTTTAAAACAACAACAATTTAGTTTTTGATTCTGTCATCACATGATTCTCTTTTGTGTGTCTCCTTTTTATAAGTATAGAAGTTATATTTGATTAATAATTAGTATATTTATGTATAGTATAGTAATTTATGTATTTGATTGTAAAAATATCCCTGTAGTAAGGTTTCTTACTTTTAAGTTGCTATCAGAAAATAAGAGGAACTTCTGTTACTCATTATGTTACTCACATCTGAATGCAATCTTGAAGGTGTTTGCCTTTTACTTCTTTTAACACATATACCCTTGACAGGATTTTTTTTTAATTATTTATTCAATTGTGCGTGTGTGTGCATGTGTGTATGTATGAGTGTGTGTGTGTGTGTGTGTGTGTGTGTGTGTGTGTGTGTGTGTGTGTGTATAACCACAGGTGAATTCGGGAACCACCATGGACGCCTCCACCTCCTCCTTATTTACTCTGCTCGGGTATTCCCAGGCTCCGCCCTACCAGGACCAGAAACTCAGGCCACCCCCGCTTCCACCAGGTGTCTATACGTGGGGTCTAGGATCCAAACTCAGGACCTTCCGCCCTTTGACAGGATTTTTGTCTATTGCTTGAATGTCTTGTATTAGTCTACTACATGGTCTGAATGAGCAGTATAGTAGTCCTGAGAAAAGGGAGAAAATTTGGTTTGCTATCTATCCAGAATGGAAATTCTATTCTGTGTTGGTGCCCACTAGTCATTCAGTATTTCTAGTGGTCTTTTGGTTAGATTTTGACAAAATTTTGGAATAGAGAGTTTCTTTGGTTTACTGGCAGAAAAACAGGAGAAGTGTTTTGCTCTTTGGAACCTGTTATAGTACCTATGTATAGCATTACCACCTGTTAGATCCATGACTCTTCTGAGAGCAGAAGGACATTTGGATGACCATCCTTGCTCATCAGATGCAGAAGGTACTTTGTGATTAAAAATGTGATTTAAGGTTGTTGTATACTTTATTCAGACTATAGAGCCTTCTCTGCCTGTGTATTTTACTATAGTAATTTTTCCGCATAAAACCAGCTTCAACAGTCAGTGGAAAGTAAACCCACTATTATCTAGCGAATACTGGAAATAAAAATCTACTGATCCAATTCTGTAAGTCTTTTTTTTCTGTGCTTATCACTTTGCTTATTACTCTTATCCTTTCCTTATTTCAAGAATAAAAATTACATTCCCTCCCTCCCTCCCTCCCTCCCTCCCTCTCTCCCTCATCTCCCTTCCTCCCTTCCTTCCCTCCTTCCTCTCTCTTCCTTCCTTCCTCTCTCCCTCCCTCCTTCCTTTCTCTTTTCCTTGTTGCATGTGTGTTGAAGAGGGAACTGACTGTGTGTGTCTGAAGAGGCTGCCGTTGCCACCTGGCATTTTTACCTGGACTCTAAACTCAGATTGCTTTGCTCGTGAGGCAAAGGTTTAACCCATGAGCCGTCTCTCTAGCCCCACAGTCAGTAATTTATAAAGTACTCAGTGTTTAATGTGTCGTTTCCATTAGAGAGCTATAATGGTCCTCAATAACCATGTTGGTGAGGGTGGGAAGAAGAAAATAACAATCTATCTTAAACTTAAGGTTCTGTATGGGTACATTTTATGTCTTTTTCTTACTTAGATGCCCTAGCCTAGACTTTTACCAATTTTTAATAGAAGTGGTGAGAGTGGACATCTGATCTTGCCATTTGTTCTTAGGGAAAATCACTGGGCCTTTCATCAAGGCATTAGCTTTGATTTTCTTGTAATTGTATTTTATTAAGTTGAGAAAATTCCTTTCCCCCTTTTTTTGTAATGTGCATTGACTTTTGTGATCAGCTGACCC
This sequence comes from Typhlomys cinereus, assembly GCA_023101885.1. Lineage (NCBI taxonomy): Eukaryota > Metazoa > Chordata > Mammalia > Rodentia > Platacanthomyidae > Typhlomys > Typhlomys cinereus. Next base: position 1,718,403 of record JALPQD010000228.1, read on the forward strand.
CCCCAGTTGTACTGTTACTTCCTGCCTTTTCATTTTCTCTGCTTTCAATCATCTACCACAATAGCAAAAAGAAGTCATTTACTTTCTAAAAATATCTTTGTGCCTGCTGAAGTAGGTGCTATCAGTAAGTTTCCTAACATTCATTCATTTGTTTTGTTAGTAAGCTGTAGTTTTCTTTTGGAGAAGTCATCTTTGCTCTGTAAAACAAACATCCAATTTTGGAGGGATTGATTCTGACTCAGTTTCATTCCCCTTTCCTTTTTCTCCATATTGATTGATTGGGAAACCTAATTGTGAACAGCAAGATAGGAAGGAATATTACTGGAACAAATAAGAAATTATCAACTTTCCTAAACTACCAGAGAAAGTGACTTTTCTCTTTTGAAGAATAGTGAATCTGTAAAGTATACAGCTGTTGCATATTTATACTTAAACTTCATTGTAACCACAAAGATGGCCAATTTGAAGAAAAAGTATGCATACTAACTAATAAGACAGATTAGATATCTCAGAGAAGTGTTCCAAAGTTGATGACATTGTGAATCTCAGAACTCACATGGAGTTTTTAAAAACAACACAAAACAAACAAAAATAACAAAAAGAAAAATAAGACTAAAATATCCCTCAGAAATTGGTTGGTCAGGTCTTATCAGTCACCCTGAACCATAGTGTAGTTTTATTTGTGGTGCCATCATAAAACCCAGGTCCTTACACAGATTAGGCATGTGCTTCACCACTATGCTGTGCCCATTGCTTTTCATTTGATCTTTAAAAATTTTTTTTCTGCCACATATTATTTTTTTCCTAATCACACAAACTCAATAGTACCCTGTCCTTTCCCTCCCCTCTCTCCTCCCCAGTGATCTCCCATTGCACTTTCCCTCCTTCCCCCATTCCTTTCACCCCTTCCCTCCCTCCCCCTCTCCCAGTGCTTCCCCCTTCTTCCCTCCTATCCTCTGGAACATCTCTGTGTGTGAATGCCAGACCTCTATTGGAGTCCTCCATAATAGTGAGGGTTCAGGAGTCAGGACCATAGCCCAGAGCTCCTTGGGCTCCCTATTAGTATGGGAACTCTATTATGACTGTTAATCTCTTGCCTCTAAGGATCCTACTGCCTGGATCCTTCTCCCCTGTGATCCATTCTAGACTTGGGTGGGTGTGAGGGGGTCCTTGACATGTCAATTATTGTGCACGCCAGGTAAAGTCCAATCCTGGTTGCTGCGGCCCTAGCCTGTGTGGAGTATCTTGCATATCGTTTATCTTTCCCATCTTTAGGCTCTTACAATCTTTCCACCCCCTCTTCTGCAAGCTTTAGGATGGGGAGAGATTTGGCTGGTCTGGTTCCAGGTGAATAATGTAGGGTCTTTGGAATTCTGAATTGTGGCTTTTAGGTTTCAGTTTTGCTTTTCCTGAACTGCCCTTGGCTGCATCTTGATTGGTATCAAAGGTCACTTCCTACAAAATATAAAAGACTGTTTAAATGAAGATCTTAATAAGAGGAGACTCAAAGGTAGATGAAAGAGTAGGAGCAGGACACAGCAGTGTGTGTGTGGGGACTCAGTGTCCCATTTGCCTGATGGTTACCATCTATCTGTCAGTCCCTACCTATATCCTCCCTGAGTAGTGAGATCAAACCTGTTCAGTCCCAAGTGACCAGGAAAGGAAGTGAGAGTGAGCTGCACCAGATGTCTCATTACTTACATGCAATTCTTGACCATGGCCTATTTTCTCTATTGAAGTGTGATCCCCTATCTCTTTTCTTTTGAGGCCCTCCTTCCCCTTCCCTCCTGTTTGTAATCCTTTGCCATTACAGTGGGTATTACAGAGATTTATAAGGTTGTCCTTGTACCACTGTAGTGAATTTCTGCATGAAGGGATTATTTGCAGTGGTGGAATAGTAGCGTTATATGGCATTTCAATCTTTAACTTTTTTAGAAATTGCCATAGTGATCGCCAGAGTAGTTGTATAAGCCTATATTCCCACTAGCAAGTCATTAAGTAGGTTTGGAACTTGGATTCATCTATTAGGGAGTACATACGGTGTCTAACTTTCTGTGTCTGGGATACTTCACTCAATATAATTTTTTCTAATTCCATCCATTTCCCGGAAAATTTCATTAGTTCATCTTTTTTGTTGGCTGAGTAGTATTCCATTGTATAAATGTACCACATTTTCATTATATATTCTTCATCTGTTGGGCATTTGGGTTGATTCCATGACTTTGTTATTGTAAATAGTGCTTCAGTGAACAAGGTTGTCCTTGTACCACTGTAGTGAATTTCTGCATGAAGGGATTATTTGCAGTGGTGGAATAGTAGTGTTATATGGCATTTCAATCTTTAACTTTTTTAGAAATTGCCATAGTGATCGCCAGAGTGGTTGTATAAGCCTATATTCCCACCGGCAACGTATGAGAATTCCCTTCTCTCCACATCCTTTCCAGATTTGTTGTTTATATTGTGGATTTTTGCCATCCTGTCCAGGGTGAGATGATACCTCAGGGAAGTTTTGATTTGCATTTCCCTGATGGCTAGGGATGTGGAGGATTTTTAAAGATATTTGTTAGACATTTCAGTTTCCTCCCCGGAAAAGTTTCTTCTTGAGTTCTGAGGCACAGTTTTTAATTGGGCTATTTAAAGATTATACTCAATGGGGAAAAACTTGAAGTATTCCCGCTTCGATCAGGAACTAGATAAGGCTGTCCACTCTCATCACTTCTATTCAATATTGTACTTGTATATTTTAGAGGCATCTTGTTAATTTTAGCACTTCTCATGTCTTACTTTTCACTATTACCAGTCTGTTACGTTTTAACGTATTTTTTTAGAACAGTTGTATTGTCTCTCTCTCTCTCTTTATATATATATATATATATATATATATATATAGTTAAACTTTTCATTTGATGTCTTTATTTGTATGATCTGTTTTTCAAAAGTATCATAGTTATTCAGGTGGTCGAGTTGAGTTAATTAAATATTAGGTACAAAAATGCTGGACTTAAAGTATTTTTTCTGTCAATTTATTTTCTTTTTTTAAATGTGTTATCCAAAATACATAGGGCCCGGTGAGTATGGTAAATGATACTTTTTATATGCAAAATACATGTTTTATTTGTACTTAAAGTAAAAAAATTTGGACTGGGTATCATGAAACTTTAGTATAAGACATGTTCTTATAAATATTAATGAACAGTGAAAAACAGAGACTTAAAGGGATAGAGGTAACCAATTATAGCTACAGCCCTCACCTGAGTGGTGGACTTCACAGTTGAATTCTCCTAGTCCCTAAAATACAAGTGCTCTTCATTATTGCAGCTTTAGGGTTTTTTGTTTGTTTGTTTGTTTTGAGAGTGCCTCACTATGTATATGTGTGGTCCTGAGCTTGGTCTAGGTCTCAAAGCTTGTGACCCTCCTGCCTCATTCTCTAAAGTGGTGGCATCATACCGAGATACAGAGATACTACATCTGCACACTTTTTACTTTCTATTAAGTTAGATTCTACATTCTGAAGACACCCAAAGTTGCAGTGGATCTACTATAGCCTTCTCTCTACAGCTATCCTATATGAATTAGGAGAAATTATATGAACCTCCTTAATAAGACTCCAGTTAAGCACCATGTGCAGAAAGATCCAAGGTTCTTAAGAATTGGCAAGCTAGGAGGGGTAGCTCAATGGTAGTACATTCGTGTCAACATGCTCAAGGTCCTGGGTTCACCAGCACTCCCCCAAAAATATAATAAGAATCAAACAATATAAAAAATAAAAACACTGGAAAAAAAAAAACTTGGCCACAGCCCTGAATGAACTTGGACAACTCACACCACCTCCCATATCATCAGGTGGATTTATGGAGGAATTGAGACGAACTCCAGGGCTTGTGGTGTTCTAAGATACTTATGGCTTTCTCCAATCATTTCCCGATTGATCTCCAAATCACTGACTGAAAAATTTTGCTGGAACTGCATGTAGGGCAGCAGAGATTCCTTTCCAAAGTTATGGAAGCAAGCACTTCAGAGCTTAGTTTCTCACATTTGAGTGTTCTAGGAGTGGTGGCTGCCCCAAGCTGGGCCGCTTCAGGTCTGACTGCTCCACGTTGGAAGGCTTGTAGGTGTACTCACAAGGTAGCCCTGGTGATAGCTGGATTGGAGATCTGGATATTCCGTAGCTGCTGAGGCACTCTTGAGTCACAAAGCTGCTGCTCGTCTCTGACTAGTTGGTCTGCAATTGCTTATGTTTCATTCTTTGATTCTGAAACCAGGTCTTAACCTGTTTGTAGCTGAGGTTCAGAATACTAGAAATTTCTTGCATTTGCTGAAGATTGAGGTACTTATGTTTTTGAAACCTTTCATTGAGCATGTACAGTTGGGACTGAGAAAACACAGTCTGCATCTTCTGCTTCTTGGCTTGGGTCAGGTTCTTGTCGGTCCCTGTGCCCTCTTCCAACCCTTGACCCTGCAGTTTTGTCTGGGGCTTGTAGAAGAATCGGGGCTGTTATGAGTAGGCAAGTCCGAGGAGTAAGGGAGAGGAGAGGGAGATACTGTGGGGACTATGTCTGCAGAAGACCTTTGTAAGGCAGAGTAACTTCCCTGGGGGCCACAAGTCCCAGGTATTGGTGAGGCCTCAGGACACAGGCTGTGGGGACAAGGTGGGATCCACACTCATGTTCTACAGGAGGAAAAAGAGCAGGTGACTATACAAAGGCTGAGATCTTAAGGGGGAAAATTGAAAAATTGAAGTTGTCCAGATGTAAAATATATAGCAGGAAGCTCCCTCCCTTCCTCCCTTCCTCCCTCCCTCCTTTTGCTTTGCTGTGTAGTTGAGTAAACTTTGAAAAGTTTAGACGTGATGATATTACCACAAAGTTCCTGCTGGTTTTAGGATTTAAACTCATATCTGACCCTGTACACTACTTAACCTGTTGATTTCTGGGTATGTAATTGCTGCTTTTTCATTTTCCTTCACTATTAAATGTGTATGCTCATCTCAAATGTCATTTTCTTCGGAACCTAAATTTGAAAAGAAATTATCTGAGTTAGGTACTATGCCTCATTTATTCTCTGAAGCTTCCATTTTGTCCATTGCTGATGATATTTATTGAAGTGTAGAGATGCTATTTGCAGTTTTTGTGGATTTTCATAGTGTCAGTTGTTTACTAACTCTTAATTCTTAAAAAATACTTTTTTCCCTTTTTGATACTACCTATGGTATAGAGAATGAGAACTACGTCTGTCTATATTAGTGAGTAAGCACAGTTACCAATTAATTGTTAATATGATAACACTGGAATTTAAGTTACATGTGACAAATTAATAAAGGAGAATTGCTGTTCTTGTATCTAGGGTCCTTAGGACCATTCTTCCACTTCGGGTGCTCTAAGAGGACTCCTAGGTATTAATAATATTTAATAGTAATCATCATTGAGATTTATTACATCATTAAAGAAAATCATTTTATTACTATAATATGTATTATTACAGTATTACTGTAAGACTTCATAGTCAGATTCTGAAGGGAGTAGACACAGGTAGAACCTGAAAATAATGTTTTGTATATGCTTTCTTATGCTCACTGTCTCTTGTGTGGGTGGTTGGGTATTTTTCACTTTGCTCCTTTTTCTACTTACAAAAATGCCATAAAATGTGCAATGTTTCTATCCAAGGAAGCTCTTTCAATGTCCAAAGTTTTTATTGGGAGCTGGTTATATAAGCAATCTTTGTCTTGCAGGTACTAAAATTCTAGACTCAAAGGAAGCAGATGTTCCATATAAATGATATTTCTATTTGTATAAAATCTTGACAAGAACTAGTCAATCATTTAGGTCAATGGAGAGAAGCCAAGTTCCCACACACTGCCAGCCCGAGGACAGTATCTAAACAAGCATTTCTAAGGATACTAGACTTAGGAGTACTCTAGCTTTTTCATATAGTTTTTAAAAACCATGTTTTTTGAAACAGTATTTCCTTTTTATTTTTAATATTTTCAGATGGACACATTTCTGAACAAAATGGAAATTCTAATAGTAATTAAGAATGGAAAATGAGGCCCAAAGAAATAGCTCTGTGGGTAAAGTGTCAGCCTTGTAAACATGAAGACCTGAGTCCAGATCCTAAGTACCCAAATCAAAGCTAGGTGTGGTGGTGTGACTATTCAACCTTATCCTTGGGGTATGAACAGAAACAAGTGGATCCTGAGGGTTCTAGCTGAAATGGTAAATTCCAGATAAATTGAGAAATCTTGTCTTAAAAAAATAAGATGGAGAGTGATAGATATAAAGGTTCTAAGAATTCAAAGCATACTATTTGACCCTTTAAAGTATTTGCCAGCTTTGGTCCAATAATCCAGGTTTTCAGAATTTGAAACAGAATCTCAAGTAGAAGGCCAGCTTGGACTACACACTGAATTTAGGCTAAAATAGGCTTCATAGTTAGATAATGTCTCAAGAATCCAACAGTAAATAAATTAACAACACCAAAATAAAACCCCAAACAATCAGCGGCAAACAGGAAACCAAAAGAAATCCAAATAAACTTCCAGAAAATCTAGGCAATGGACCTCAATCAAATTTGAATCCCTAAGGTTTCCTTTGACTAGTTGCTTTTTTCATATTAAGCCAGTTAAACTGGTTTGAGGCTTCTCTTAGGGGAAACACTCAAAATTGGTCAGGATAAATGACAGATCTGGAACCAGACCTCAAAACCCAAGACCCCACTAGGTAGATCTGAGATTGGAAACTCCTGAGACCCCACCAAGAATGTTAATGGGATCTGATAAAAAAAATAGACAACTGGGAAGACTTCTAGTTATTCTGTGACAAACCAGCCCATCAAAACAAAATTCCTTCCCTTTGAATTCCAACTATTAAAAGCTTGTACCCTTGACTCCAAATCTGTAGTCATTTCCATCTCCTGGGGAATTGCTGCTCCCTCCCTGGAGTTTTGGAGGAGCTTTCCTAATAAACTTCAGTCTTCTTGGATGAAGCTGTTCTATCTCCCTTCGCATCCCTGCCCCTCTTCTTCTTTCTCTTCTCTTTTTCTAACAATAAAACCTTGAGGTTTTAAAATAAGTATATGCCAAAGTTCTGGAAACTGGCTTGTGGGTCCAGTCCAGCCTATTTTTGTGTACTCTACAATCTAACAATGGCTTTTGCAAGTTTATATGTTTGAAAAAAAATGAAGAATGTGATAGAGACCGTGGCCTAAAATATTTACTACATGTAGAAAATAGAAAATGTTAGCTGACTTCTGTTCTGTGTTAATTCCTCCCCCCTCGCCCTGGCCCTGCAATCATTCTGGAAGTGATGAAAAGATTAACCTTTTGTGAAAGAAATGTAATAATTAACCTTTTGTAAAGACTCATATGGATGGATAAGAGAGGGTCAGAAGTCTTTTTGAGATCATATGTCAAGGCTATCTCCATGGTTGACAATATTAGATGCCTTTGGTCTGATGGTACAGATTGTTTATTGAATGAACCCTCACTTGTTCCTTATGATAGATAACAGGTGGCATCTATTATATGTCTTTAGAATTTAAAAATATGTCAAAGCTTAATTTTGATGGCTATAATGGTGTGGCAAAAATTAGCTGATAATTAATAGAAGGTGAGCATGGCATAAGAGTTAAAGTTTTGGGATGGGGAGATGGCTGAGAGATTAAAAGCCTTTGCCACACAAGGGATCTGAACTTAGGACCTTCTGCTTGTGAGGTAGAGTCTTAACCCCTGAGTCATCTCTCCAGCCCCTTTTATGCTATTTTGTAATTTATGGGAGGCAAAATTTTAATTCTACAAAGAAAAATGAGTTAAAAGTACAAGGAATTTAGTTGATGAAACTAACATATGGTATTTTAAGAAATGGAATGTACCTCAGTGACAGGTACTTCATGAATGGCATTGTGTTATTTATTTTCTAATGCCTTTTCTTCACAGAAAGCATTGTATATTTTTCTTGTAATATCTACCAACATATTTATTATATTCTGTCACTTAGTTATTTAAATGTTAATTTCCCTTGAATGGACTGTGTGGGTGCTTTTTGTCAAATGCTCCCCACCCCACTTCATGTGTCTGTGTGCATTTGGTAGATGTGTGTGTGTGTGTGTGTGTGTGTGTGGTAAGTTATGTATGTGTGTGTATGCAGGTACATAGGTATATGCATGAGTGTTTGTGCGTAGGCCTGAAATTGATATTAGGAGTCATCCTAAATTTTTCTTCTAAAAAATTTCTCTTCTGCTTCATTCTTTTTACCATAGTATCTAATACTGTGTAATATAAAAAGTAATTGTTAGTTTTTGATAATTCTAAGAATGACATTAATAATACAATCAGTTATTAAAAGTTTGCTATGTACCAGACACTTTTCTAAATGCTTATGTCTATTGAGTTATTATTTATCACATCAGTTTAATTTTAATTTTATGTGTGTGTGTGCGTGTGGGTGTGTGTGTGTATGTTGTGTGTGTCCGTCTGCGCGCACGCGTGTGCGTGCATGTGTATCAGAGGGCGCTGTATGTCTCTGTGGAAACCAAGGATGATTTTGGGAATCATCCTGGATTGCTTTCTTCTTGCTTTGCTCTGGGATTTCCACTAGGACCAGAAGTCCTAGGGGACTGCTGCTACTTCCGCCTGGTGTTTTTATGTGGGACCTGGGATCTGAACTGAGGACCTTCTGCTTGGGAGACAAAGTATTAACCCCTGATCAATCTCTTTACAGCCCCATCACATCAGTTTTGATAAAGGTGCTTCATTTCCTATGTACAGATAAGACATCTTATCACAGAGAGAAAAACATTCTTGCATTTTGATTTTGGATCTATCTAATCAGTGCTAGAGCTTGAATAACAGACCATGTACACTCACCATGCCTGTCCTCTTCGCACTTTGCTGTACTATTGTTTCTTTACCTCACTAGGGAAAGTACAAATGATATGTTGATAGAGTAGTCTGAATAAAATTGTTGTACAGATATGTGAAGTTTATAAAAGCTACTGTACACAATAAAATTTTTCTTATTTATAATGAACATATTTCATACTCACATGTAAAGTTGAATAGATGCATTCAGGAAATCTAAGAAGATTATTTTAATTATTAAATGCGCCATTATAATTTTGTTATATTTTGGACAGAATGAAATAATACTTTATGGTGAGGTATAGTGATAGTTTGTACCACATCTATACCTGCTTCTTTGAAAAGGAAATATTCACAGATTATAACTAGTGAAAGTTGCTTTTTTTAGGTAATTTACAACTGTGTTAAAAATTATTTGGTGTTTTAATTTTAGGATTTAACTTCTTAACAAAAGTCACATGATATTACTAGTTAGGTGCACCGAGAGCTCTTATGGGAATATATTCTTAATAGAAAGGAAGACTTTGGATCTGAGTGGTTGTGTGGGCTTGAATGTGATTTTTATTTGATATATGAGCTGTGACATAACTAGTGCATGAGTGAGATGTGCTTGTAAGTGCTATACTATGCAGATGGGTTTTTTTTTTTTTCTGAAACAAAGCCAAAAATAAAATCTTGAATGTGTTCATTTACTAGGAAAAGAATACTTCATAGAAACATATGGAAACATTTTTAAGTTTTTTTTTTCATTACATGAGCCTTTTACTTTCTAAGCATTTTTATGATTGTTCAAGTTAATATGTCATTTACCTCATATTTTCCAAGTTTAGTGAGTCATGGGAAGTCTTATATTGCTGAGATGTTTGGAAACAACCAGATCACTTTTAGGAGTGTACATTTTAGAATCTGATTAGATGATTATTTTAAGAATTAGTGTTAAATTACTGTTATATTTTTATTGTTATTAATTAAGAGTAGACACACCTAATTCTCTTAAGCTTATGGAAAATTTGATGAGGTTACATGTATAGGGTGATTAGTTTTCACTTTATACACTTTTAAATTAAAAAAAATAGAACAACATTACAGGAAACCATAAAAGGAAAAATATACAAATACAGCATGACTGTTTTTAATTTTTCTAGTTCTCTTTAATCTCATGCCTTTATATATAAAATTTTACATAGTTTTTATTTATCATGTATATACCATTTTTTTGTCAAGCTTTTCATAACATTATGCCTTCAAATTTCTTTTTGGTGGTCATATACCACAGTCCCATTATCTTTCTCAATGTTGACAAACATACAAACTAAATTTTCTCAGATCCTAAGTCCTTTTCCAGCTTTCATTATTATCTTCCTCTTCTGTCATGGAAAAATGACTTAAAATGATAAATTTACTGCCTTTTGGTTCAAATATTGCCTATTTTATAGTTATATTCTCCTTTGATTTCATAAGCAACACATACGGAGTACTCTTTTTGATTTGTGTCCTATTTCTTTTTCTTTTATCCTTGACCTTGAGGAGTATTTTGACTAGTCTTGTGTGTGGATTTAGTTACCATCAATTTTGACCATTGCTTATATAATTCTGTAACCCAGTATTCTTCCCTGAAACTCTTGAAATTCCTTCAGATATGTTTAAGTATCTAAAATTCACTGTGTTTAAAATGAAACTTAGCTATATTGCAGCTTATCACTTCATTATTCACCTGTTGCCTTACTAGGTACAGAGAAGAATGACCCGCCCTTCCCCTTTCTATATCTTGTGAAGTTCTTTTGTTTCCTCTTCCTAAATCTTCCTGACTCTGGGTCTCTATTTTGTGTTACCATGCTTTCTTTTCAGTTAGGATTGTTTTAATATCTTACCAGCTTGCCTTCTAGTTCTCTTGTGCTCTTGAGCAGTGCATCTTTTCACTGTGGCTTCAGTGATCTGTCTGAAAGGAATTGGATTATGATCTTCAGATCTTTTCTGTTGCAGTCAATATAAAATTGCAGTTTCTTTCAATGTTATTGCATTGTCTTTTCATGACTTGTTCTTATACTCATCCCTGGAAATTTTCTTCCTCAAACCTGTTACTTTAGATGCTTTGAATAATTGCATTACTTTGGAGTCTTAGCCACAGTTTCTTACATGTTTTTTTCTGTTGTCTTTTGATTAAATCTGTTTAGAGCACATCTCTTATCCTCATGGCTATTTCTTATGTGCTTAACTTCTAAAATATAGCTGAAGATTCAAATCTTTTAATATGATTTGAGTATTCTCATATATTCACAGAGTGTATATACTGTCTAACATGATATGCCAAGTTTATAGTGTGTTAACACCAAAATATTTTGAATACTTTTTTGTAATTTTTTTTGAATTTTTGAAAATAATATCTAAAGTTGATATTTAGGTGACTTTAGGTGACTTTATTTGTTAGAAAAAGGCATTTTGCATCTTCATGAATATTAATATTTTAAAGTTATTTTCCTGCAAAATTTTCTAAAGAGTAGAAATTTTGTATTATTGACATGTTTTATGACTACTTGGCATTGTTTTTATTAGGCATTAATTGATAATATCAATCTTGCCCAAAGTATAACTATAGTGGTTTTCATAAACCAAAGTGGTTGGTGCTGGTAACATTATTTTATTTAAATATTTTTCATATTTATGAAAATATGATGTTGATCCTAATATTCACTGTTTTTTTGTAGTTAGCAAATATGACTAGTGTTGTGTTGTAACCTCTTTAAAAGACATTATTAGAATCTATATTATAGCCTTTTCTTCAATGGTTATCCTTTTCTTTTTTTTAAGATAGGTTTAGCTATCAGTAATCATACCTCTGATTTTATTTGTACACATTTATTGTACTGATTGAAACTGCTTTCTAAATATTTAATAAAGCCATGTTTTCTTTTGCATCATAATTTTAAAAGATTTTATTTACATTTGGGAGTAGTGTGCTTAAAATTTGCCTTTTTGCATATAAATATTGGATTATTAGTTTTAATCCCATAGACTATCCTAAGATTAAGGAGTTTTTCAACTAAAATCAGATTTTAATAATTTTTAGTAAAAATAGGTTGTTTTTAGTTACAAAATAAGATTATTACATTATTGAAGTGAGTTCAGTTTTATTTCTTGGAACAAGTGAAACATTTATAGTATTGTGTTTATTTTTTAAATTTTTCTTCTGTTGTTTTATATTTTAATACTAAAATATAACTATATGACTGTAGTGTTTCTTTGTGCATTATGTCCACATAAGAACTCTTTATACTGTTGGTGGTACTGTTACACGGTTCCTTACTGCAATAAGTAAATACATTACCTCAATCTTTAATCAGCCTTCCACTGCCACTGATGACCCAATGCTTAAGTTGTAACACTATGCTGCTGACCTAGACTCAGGGGGCTTATTTTATTTTATTTTTTGATGCATTGCTGTAGGCAATTTTAAGGGTGTGGAACCAAGCCATTTTCTTCCTTGGATTCATTTCCACTTTTATTTCCTATGGGACGCTTAGCCTGCCTGTAAAATAGTTGGATTTTAAAATTGTCAACCTAGTCTGTGATTATGGGTGAAGTAGTCTAATACTAGTGACTCTGTTTTAGATCATTGAATTAAGAAAAATAACATGGCTTAACTGTTGGTGTTAGACAATTCTAAAACTGAAGTTTTATAATTTATAAAGTGCTTTTTGGTACACACTTTTGTTTAGTATGTATTTGCCTGCTTGCGTGCGTACATGAGTGTGTGTGTATGTGTATGTGTGTGTGTGCGCCTGCCTGAGCTTCTCATGGATTAGTTTTATTTTATGCTTATATACTGAGAGCATTTGGCTTGATTTTTTTTATCCCAAGAGAGTGTAATTGAGAACTGACGAGTTATATGAAGTTGAAAAGAAATTTAATGAGTTGTAAAAACTAGTGCTTCATTTTTCCTTGGTAACTAATGTATTATTTGTGAGGAAGTGTCTTAAAAAGTTCAAAATGAATAAGCTTACAAATTGCCTAGTAGCATTCAATTCTAACAGTAATAATTACCTCTTGAAAGCAAATTTAAAGAAGAATAAAGTTATTTTAATAGCACATGAATATTTGAAGGCTTATAAGTATGCTGGTTACAGTTTTAGCCTCATAAAATGTGTATAAATTTCACACAGAAATAATGTTTTTGACATTGAAAATCCACTACTAATTTGCTCTTTTTTCTTTTTGTCAACAGATTTATATAATATCTTTTGGGTTGTTCTTTTTCTTTGTTTTTCAAACATGGCTTTACACTGTAGCCCAGGCTGGACTCAAACTCATGGATGATATTGCTACCTCATTCTCCCAAGTGATGAGTTACAAGTGTGGGCACCTTCGCCAGTAGAATGTTTTGTTTTACCCGATAAATTATTAATGTGAAGGAGACACAGGTTATTGAGTTGAATTTTGAATAGGGAAACTAACATGATAAACAATAATAGTGTGGTGAGTCCTGCTAAATATTTAAAAGCAAGCCCCAGAAAAGATCAGAGAATTATATTTCAATAGTTCACATGTGTTTGGAGAGATACAAGGGAGAGAATGAGAGTGAGAGAAACGGAGGGGGGAAGAGAGAGAAAGAGAGAGAGAAAGAGAAGAGATAAAGAGATAGCAATGTGCTACCAATGTAACAATAGATCTTTCATTAGATGCTTGATAGTAAATGAATAGTCTATGCATTGTTAAAGAGTGACATTTTTATTTGTAGATATAAGGATTTTTTTTCATTTTTGAAATGAAAATCTTGCTGTCTGGATTCTTCAGAAAACAAACATTGCAATGGAATTATATTTAAAACCAGCTATTCAATTATTCCTCTCAGAAATAAAGGATGGTAGCAATATTAGACAAAAGACTAGTCACATTAATGAAGCCATTTTGGTGTAGTCCCTGCCTGTCTAATAGCTAATCGTGGACCAAAGCTTGTGGAGACTCCTTTGTTAATGAAATAGCTAGGTGTTTCTTCCAACATCATTTCATGCACTGATCTTTTATAAAAGAAGTAATACCCTTGGCTAGAAAGCTGAGACAAGCTGTATAGAACTGGACAATATAGAATACTGGATAGTGCAGAATTGGAGGCTGTCTGTCAGATTATTTGCATTTAGGGAATGTGTTCTTGTATCTAAATATCATATCTCTCTGTACCACAGAAACAGAAATGAAGGTATGGACCTTAGGATGAAACTAATTTGTTCAGTTGGTTATCCAGCTATTGATGTTTTCTGTGTTTTAGGAATCATGCTTTTGCATAGGTAATGTGATCAAAACACCTTTTTATTCTGCTTTCACATAAGACAAAAGTGTAGGGAGAGTGTTCCAAACTAAAAAGAATGTGTTAGGAAGGACTTTTTATGATTAAGACTGATAGAAAGGAGGCAGACAGGACTTTATGAAATCAGTGGAGAATTTCAATCAAAGATTAATGCAATTTTACTTATGGATTAGAAAGTTTATTCTTTTTTTCTCCCACATTTTATTTTTTTCCTAATCATACACGCTCAATAGGTACCCCCGTCCTTTTCCTCCCTCCTCTCCTCTCCAGTAGAAAGTTTATTCTTTTTTTTATTAATTTATTTTTCCCACTCATACAAACTTAATAGTTACTGTGGTCCCCTCCTTCCCTCCACCCTCTCTGGACCCCCTTGCTCCCTCCCCGCCTTTTCCCCCTCCTTTCCCCCCCCTCCCTCCATTTCTCCCATTGCTCCTCCCCCCCATCCCTGGAGCATTCTTTAGTGTGAATGTCAAGCTTCCCTCTGGGTCCTCCACTCTAATGAGGTGTAAGGACTCAGTAGCATTGCCTAGAGCCCTTTCTTGTGTTCCCTTTTAGTATAGGAACACTATTGTGGCTGTTAATCCCTTGCTTCTAAGGATCCTAGTGCCTGTGATCCATGCTAGACGTGGGGGGGGGGTCATTGCTACGTGGGTCTTTGTGCAGATCATGCAAAGTCCCATTATGGTTACTTCGGCCCTAACTTGTATGGAGTATCTTGCATATCGTTGCTCCTCCCCATCTTTAGACTCTCTTACAATCTTACCGCCCCCTCTTCTGCATATTTCCCTGAGCTTTAGGATGGGGAGAGATTAGGCTGACTTGGTTCCAGGTGGTTAATGTAGGGTCTCATGTTCTGAAGTATGTTTTTTTTTTCCCTCCAGTTTTGCTGTTCCTGCACCGCCCTTGGCTCCATCCTGATGGGTATTGGATGTCTCCTCCTAGCCAGAGATAAAAAGCTGTTAAAAATAGAGTCTTACTATAAGAGTAGATTCAAAGGTAGATGGAATAAGAGTAGGAGACTGCGGTGAGGGGCAGGGGTCAGTCTCCCATTTGCAGGATGGTTACCATCTATCTGCCAGTCTCTATGCACTTCCTGACTGGTGAGATCAAACCCCCTCAGTTGCAAGTGACCAGGAAGGAAAGGAGTGAGCTTAACCAGATGTCTCACTACTTACATGCAGTACTTGATGGTGGCCTATTTTCTCTGCTGTAGCATGATCCCCTCATTCCTTGTTTCTGGCTGGGCCCTACTTCCCCTTCCCTCCTGTTTATTATCTTTGCAATTACTATAGGTATTATATTTATCTTTGAGTGTGTCACTAAGTGGGTTTGGTACTAGGATCCACCTATTAGGGAGTACATACGACGTTTAATTTTCTGTGTATGGGATACTTTGCTCAGTATAAGTTTTCTAATTCAATCCATTTCCCGGAAAATTTCTTTTTTATTTTTATTTTTATATTTTTTATTTCTTTCACTCGTACAAAGTTGATTAGTACCCCATTCCCCTCCTTCTATCCCTCCCTAGATCCCCTTGCTCCCTTCACCCTTTTCCTCTTCCTCCCCCCCCTCCCTTTCTCCCAGCGCCCCCTCCCCCCACCCCTACCCCCATTCCTGGAGCATCCTTTAGTGTGCATGTCAAACTTCCCTCTGGGTCCTCCTCTCTGATGAGGTGTAAGGACTCAGTAGCATTGCCTAAAGCTCTTTTTTGTGTTCCCCTCTAGTATAAGAACACTATTGTGGCTGTTAATCCCTTGCCTCTAAGGATCACTAGGCCTGTGATCCATGCTAGACTTTGACAGGTCAATGATATGTGGTCATTGCGTAAGTCATGCAAAGTCCTATGTAGAATATTTCTTTCTTTGTTTTTTAATTATTTATTCAATGTGTGTGTGTGTGTGTGTGTGTGTGTGTGTGTGTGTGTGTGTGTGTAGAACCATGGGTGAATTCGGGAACCACCATGAACTGCCTCCACCTCCTCCTTGTTTACCGTGCTCCAGGATTCACAGGCTCCGCCCTACTAAGACCAGAAACACAGGCCGCCCCCGCTTCCGCCTGGCTTCTATAAGTGGGGTCTAGGATCTGAACTTAGGACCTTCCACCTGCAAGGCAGAGGCTTAACTCCTGAGCCACCTCTCCAGCCCCGCAAAGTCCTATATATCCTGGCAAATTTCATTAATTCATCTTTTTTGATGGCTGAGTGGTGTTCTGTTGTATAAATGTACCACATTTTCCTTATCCACTGGTTAACTGTTGGGCATTTGGGTTGATTCCATGACTTTGGTATTGTAAACAGTGCTGCTGTGAACATGGTCATGCTTGCGCCTTTGAGGTGAATTTTTGCTGTATGGAAGGTTATTCCCAAAAGTGGAATAGCAGGGTCATATGACATTTCAACTTTTAACATTTTTAAGAATCGCCAGACTGCTTGCCAGAGTGGTTCTGTGAGCCTGCTTTCCCACCAGCAATGTAGGAGAGTTCCCTTCTTGCCACATCCTCTCCAGCACTTGGTGTTGTTTGTATTGTGCATTTTTTCCATCCTGACCTTGGTGAGATGATATTTCAGGGAAGTTTTGATTTGTATTTCCCTGATGGCTAAGGATGCGGAGCATTTTTTAAGATATTTATTAGACATTTCAATTTCGTCCCTGGTAAAGTTTCTTTTGAGTTCCAAGGCCCATTTTTTAATTGGGCCATTTGTTTCCTTGGTGTTTAGTTTTCTAAGTTCTTTGTGCACTCTGGATAATAGAGCTCTATCAGATATGTGGTTAGTGAAGATTTTCTCCCACTCTGTTTGCTCTGGTTACAATCTCTCTCTCTGAGCAGAAGCTCTTTAATTTCATAAGATCCCATCTATTGAGTGTTGGTTGTAGTGACTGTGCTATTGGATTTCTGTTTAGAAACTGTTGGCCTAGCCCAATCAGCTTGAGGGAGTTCCCTACCCTTTCAACTAAGGTTTTTATAGTCTCTGGCCTTATATTGAGGTCCTTGATGCATTTGGAATTAATTTTTGTACATGGTGACAAGTACGGGTCCAGTTTAATCTTCTGATGTGGACATCCAGTTTTGCCAGCACCATTTGTTGAAGATGCTGTTCTTTTTCCATTGGATTTTTTGGGCCCCTTTGTCAAAGATCAAATGGCTGTAGTTGTGTGGGCTTATTATATCTGTGTCTTCAACTCTTATCCATTGCTCTATGTGTCTATTTTGAAGCCAGTACCAGGCTGTTTTTATAACTATGGATTTGTAGTATAGATTAAGGTTTGGTATGGTGATTCCTCCAGCAGTATTTCTGTTACTCAGGATTGTTTTTGCTATCCTGAGTCTTTTGTGCTTCCATATGAATTTTGAGATTGTTTGATCAACTTCTTTAAAGAATTGCTTTGGGATTTTGATTGTTATAGCATTGAATCTGTATATTGCCTTTGGTAGGATGGTCATTTTTATGATATTGATTCTGCCAATCCAGGAACATGGGAGGTCTTTCCATCTTCTGATATTTTCTGTAATTTCTTTCCTTAGGGTTTTAAAGTTTTCATTGTAAAGGACTCTTACTTCCTTGGTTAGGTTTATATGAGGGTATTTCATTTTTTTAGGGGCTATAGTAAATGGGATTGTTTCTCTTAGGGCTTTTTTACTTCTTTCATCCTGGGCATAGAGGAAGGCCACTGATTTTTGTACATTTATTGTGTGTCCTGCCACCTGCTGAACTTCTGTATTAGTTCCAGGAGTTTCCTGGGGGAGTTATTGGGATCACTCAGGTATACAATCATGTCATCTGCAAATAGAGATAACTTGACTTCTTCTTTGCCAATTTGAATCCCTTTTATGCCCCTTTCTTGTCTTATGGCTTCAGCTAAGACTTCAAGTACAATATTGATTAGAAGTGGTGAAAGTGGACAGCCTTGTCTAGTTCCTGATGGATGCGGGAATGCTTCAAGTTTTTCCCCATTGAGTATAATCCTTGCTGTGGGCTTGTTGTATACAGCTTTTATTATATTGATAAAGGTTCCTTCCTTTCCAACTGTCTGTAGGGTTTTAATCATAAAAGGCTTTTGGATCTTGTCAAAAGCTTTTTCTGCATCTATTGAGAGTATCATGCGGTCTTGGATTTTGGACTGGTTTATATGGTGAATTACATTTATTGATTTGCATATGTTGAACCAACCTTGTGTGCCTGGGATAAAGCCTACTTGATCACCATGAATGATCTTTTTGATATGTTTTTGTATCCGATTTGCTAAGACTTTGTTGAGAATCTTTGCATCTGTGTTCATCAGAGAGATCACCTATAGTTTTCTTTTTTAAGTGTATCTTTATTAGGTTTTGGGATTAAGATGATATTAGCTTCATAGAAAGAATTTGGTAGTGTTCCTTTCTTTGCTATTTGATGGAACAGTTTAAGGAGTATTGGTGTTATTAACTCCTTAAATGTCTGGTAGAACTTTGTGCTGAATCCATTGGACCAGAACATTTTTTGGTGGAAGATTCGAGATTCCTTCATTGATTTCCTCATATGTGAGAGGATTGTTTAATAATTCATAACTTCCTGATTCAATTTAGGTAAGTTGTGCTTACTTAGCAATTCCTCCATTTCTTTCACATTATCAAATTTCACAGAGTATAAGTTTTTGAAATATGACGTTATAATTCTCTGAATTTCTTGGGTATCTGTAGTGATAACTCCATTTTCATTTCTAATTTTGTTAATTTGAGTTTTCTCTCTGTTGCTTTTGGTTAATTTAGCTAGGGGTGTATCAATGTTATTGATGTTTTTCAAAGACCCAGTTTTTTTTTTTTTGATTTTCTGTATCATTTTCCTTATCTCAGTTTTGGATATTTCTCCCCTGATTTTGCTAATCTCCTCTCTTCTACTGCTTTTGGGATCAGATTGCTCTTGTGTCTCTAATGCTTTAAGTTGCATTGTTATTTATTTGTTATGTTTCTTTTTTTTTTTTGTAGGCATTAAGACCTATGAACTTACTTCTTAGGAAGGTTTCATTGTGTCCCAAAGCTTTTGATAAGTTGTATTTTCATTATCGTGTGCTTCCAGGAGTTTTGAATTTTCTTTGCAATTTCTTCCTAAATCCAATTCTCATTCAGCATCATTGTGTTTAGTTTCCAGGAGTCAGTGTATTTTCTGTTGTTTGTTGTGTGGTGGATGTCAAGCTTTAGACCATGGTGGTCTGATAGGGTACAATCTAGAATTTCAACTTTCCTGTATATGTTGAGATTCGTTTTGTGGCCCAATATGTGGTTTATTTTGGAGAAAGTTCCGTGTGCTGCTGAGAAAAATGTGTATTCTTTGGTGCGTGGATGAAAAGTTCAATAGAGATCAGTAAGGTCTATTTCAGTAAGAGTTTGATTAAGTTCCAATGTGTCTCTATTAAGTTTTTGTCCTGTTGATCTGGCCCATAGAATTATTGTTTTGGGGTTGATTTCTTGCTTTAGATGCTGTAGTGTTTGCTTAATGAATGTGGAAGAGCCTGTATTAAGTGTATATATGTTTAGTATTGTTAAGTCTTCCTGGTGAATTGTACCTCTTGCTAAAATGTAGTATCCATCTGTGTCTCTTATGATTTTTTTTGGTTTGAAGTCTACTTTGTCTGATAGCGTAGTAGCTACCCCTGCTTGTTTCTGGGTTCCATTAGCTTGCAGAATTTTTGACCAGCCTTTTACTTTTAGGATGTGCCTATCTTTTGTGGTGTGATGAGTTTCCTGAAGGCACCAGATTGATGGGTTGTGATTTTTAGTTCAAGTTTGTAATCTGTGTGTCTTGATTGGTGTGTTAATTCCATTAACATTGAATGTTATAATGGAGAGATTACTTTGAATTCTGGACACTTTTTATGTTTAGTGGCTTTTGTAAGTGTATTATTTGGCTTTTAGGTTTTGGTGGTATTATACTTCCCTGCTTTTCTCCTGGATATGCTTGTTCTTTTCTTCAAGCTTGATTATCTTTTCTAGCATTTTTTGAAGGCCTGGTTTGATAGACATGTAAGCCTTTAAGTTGTCTTTGTGCTGGAAAGCTTTTCTTTTTCCCTCTATCATGACAGATCGTTTTGCGGGGTATATCAGCCTGGGTTGACATTTTTGCTCATTCAATACTTAAAGTACATCTCTCCAAGCTCTTCTTGCTTTTACTGTTTCCATCAAGAAGCCATTTGTTATTTTTTAGGTTTGCCTTTAAAAGTAACTTGTTTTTTTCCCCATGAAGATCTCAGCACCTTTTCTTTGTCTTGAATGTGGAATGTTTTGAGTATTATTTGCCGTGGTGAGTTTCTATTTTGGTCATATCTGTTTGGGGTGTGGTATGCTCTTGTATTTGGATAGGCCTCTCTTCCTTTAGATGAGGAAAGTTTTCCTTGACGATAATTTGAAAAATTTCCCCAGATGTTGTATTTTGAGATTCTTGTTCTGGTATTCCATGAATGCGCATGTTAGGCTTCCTCAGGGTGTCCTATAACTCTTGAATATTTCTCTGAAATATCTTTTTGGCTTTAACAACCTCTTACATTGTGCTGGTTAATTCTCCCACCTTGTCTTCAAGATCTGAAATTCTATTTTCTGCTTCATTAGTTCTGCTAAGACTCTCTGTTGAGTTCTGGGTTGAAGATAACTTGTCTTTTCGTTCAATTTTCAACTGTGCTTGAGACTGTTTTAACTCTTCTATGCCTGTTTTTGTTTCTGGAACTGTTTTTCTCAACTCCAAGTGTCTCTTGTGTTCCTGTTCAAAGTGGTTGATGTGGTTATTTAACTTCTCCTGGATTTCCTCTTTCATAGTATTGATCATGGTAATGATCATCATTTGAAAGTCATTATCTTGGGTCTGCCTTTCTTGGCTATTTTATGTGAATTTGTTCTGGTTGGAATCTATCATTATGGGGTTAATTGTTTTGGTTGGAGATTTGTTTTCTTGGGTTTTGTTTCTCATGGATTTGTACTTTGACTTGGGCATTGTTGTTTAATCTCTTAAGACCTTCTTTCAGTTTCTGGGAGGTTTTTACTGAACTGAATTAGTTGGTATTACTATTTCCAGCTGTTATTACTAGTGTTTGCGTTGGAGTTAGGTATGCTTGTCTATTGTTATTGTTTCCTAGATGAGGCTGTTAGACTGTTAGTATATCAGTTAAGTCAGGTTTAGTGGACAGGGTATGAATATTAGTATGGTAGTGCACTTTTACGCTTTAGTACCTTGGTGATATGTGAGGTTGAGTGGTATAGTCTCTGAAGTTGTGTATATTTTTTGCATATCTATATGGAAAACTTACTCTATAGTCAATAATAATTGAAAGGACCAGGATGGTAAAAAGGAGGGGTTGTTTACTTATCTTTGGGCTGGATGTGAAGAATCTTTCCTATGTGATAGGCTGATTGTAGGGGACTTCAGAGGTATGGCCTTTTCTCCCTAGAGCTTTGCTTGGATTTTCTTTGGACTCTGTTGAATTCTGATGAGCCATGTGTCCTTCCTGGATCAGGAGAGTCTTGGACAGGCAGAAAGGGCAGAAGTGCCAGTGACAATGCAGTTAACCTTGGAATCTGGGGTGTGGCCTATTGGCCCTCCCTTGGCCGGGGAAGGTTGGGTGCTGCTCTGACTGGCTGGTGGGAGGAGCTGGGGCAACTGGATTACTGATGAGCAGTGTGTCCTTCCTGGACTGAGAGCATCCTGGGCAGGCGCAGAGGTGCGGGAAAGGGCAGAGGTCCGGGTGACAGCACAGTTTGAAAATTTATTCTTCTTTGCATGCCCTGCGCAATGTCCAAACACACTGTTGACCCCACAAAGTCTAGCATTTGCTAAAGGCACCAAGATCCTTGGAGGCAAGGGATTGACAGCCACAGTAGTGTTCCTATGCTTAAGGGGAACACAGGAAGGGGTTCAGGGAAATGCAACTGGGTTCTTGTATGTCATCAGAGAGGAGGGTCCAGAGGAGAGTCTGGCATGCACATTAAAGGATTCTCCGGGGATTGAGGAGGGAGGCACGGGGGGATGGGGAGAGAGGGGTGAGGGGAGGGGGAGCAGGGGGTTCGGGGAGAGGAGGAGGGAGGGAGGAAACCGGTATTACGTTTGTATGAGCGGAAATAATAATAAAAAAAAGGAAAAAATAAAATAAAAAAAAAGAAAATTTATTCTTGGTCACCAGTTTCTATATTTGATATCATAATGTAAATAAATCTTGACTCATGAGTTTCCATGATACTTTGTTATTAGGGAATTATTTTATCAATGAAACTGACATAGTATTTTTAGGAAATAAATACATGTCAATTTCATTATTAGAGTTTGCTCTTTTCCATAATTGTAGGATAACTCATTTATCAGTTCCTTTACTTTTAAGTAAATATTGATTAGTTACTAAATTTTTCAGTTGAGTGTATTGACTCCTTGGGCCCATGGAGGTTTCTGAGTAGGACAGGACAATAATTTTAAGATGCCATGTTCCCTGTACCTAAGCAATGGAGTGTTTTCCTTACATAGGAAGTGTTTGCATTGATGTTTGCACTATGTGAAGTTTTGAATGATTTTGTTTTTGGTTAACATCCCTACACAGTTTCTTAATGGCCAGTATTTGTTCCTTGCTTATTACCATCCTTTTTCACATAGACCTTGTTTCTAGTGAGTCTCCATGTAAGTTGCTGTGGACAGTCCTAGGTCTTTCTTCAGGTTAGTGTGATGTTCTTTTTCATTGTCTGGTGTACTCGAGGTCACTCTAATCTCTTATGGTTTCTTTTATGTGTATTTTTGCATGAACCTATAGGACCTCATCTGCACTGCTTGCTTCCCTTATCGTATTTACCTGCTTTCATTATAATCGATGTTTAATTATCATTCTAACTTAATGTAAGTTAATTATGGTAAAACCAGTGTCTAGGATTACCCATCACAAATCAATATGGTTTGAAGGAATAGGTGCCGCTGTTTCAATATCTACTAGTTTTTAAATTTAGAGGGTATTTATTAAATGCTTTTATGTTACCTTTTAGTTCTTGAAAGGATGGGGTGAACAAGTGATCATGAAAAAAATTTTGTGAAAATGTTGCTTAGTTCAGTTTTAAAGAATGAGTTAATCGGGACTGGAGAGGTGGCTCAGGGGTTAAGCCTCTGCCTTGCAGGCAGAAGGTCCTGAGTTCGGATCCTAGACCCTACGTATAGATGCCGTCGGAAGTGGAGGTGGCCTGGGTTTCTGGCCTGGTAGGGCGGAGCCTGTGAATTCCAGGGCAGAGTAAACAAGGAGAAGGTGGAGGTGGTCCATGGTGGTTCCCGAATTCGCCCGTGGTTCTACACACACACACACATACACTCACACACACACCACACACACAGACATACACACAGACATACATACACACACGCACACACACGCATACATGCACAATTGAATAAATAATAAAAAAGAATGAATTAATCAAGATTCAGTGTCTAATGAAAATGGAATTACTTTTTGGCAGGAATATTTCTTTCTGCATATTTTTCAATGTTTTGATAAAATAAAGTTGATGGTGTTACACTACAATAAAATTTATATCTGAAAAATTTTATATGTAATTGATTTTATATGGAAAGTTTAAAAAGTCTAATATATTTAGATGCTTCATATCAATACTGACAAAGTATTGCATGGTTTACCTTATTTATTTCTTCTGAGAGTTATTCTTAAGTGGTGAGAGATTGACTGGCATTCAAAATAAATAGCCATTGCTTACAAAGCCATGTACCATAGGGTGGCATTTTGTTTATCTGTAATGACATTTCATGTAATAGATGATAAGTTCTCCGTATCTGTTCTGGGATAAAACTTGTATTTGGGATCATTGACTATAATTCTTTTCTATGTCGAGAATACTGTTGAATAAGGATGATGTTAATTTGGGTTAACTGAGTTACATGAATCTTTATTTCAGACTTTCATATGTGTCCGAATTATCTGGGCAAATGCTAAAATGCAGGTTCTTAAGCCAATCCTGCCTTTTGTGGGTTAGGTCCTTAGGTATGACTTTTCATTAACATTTCAGGTGAGTTTGATACCAGTGATCAATATTTACTTTCCTGATCTTTTATTTGTAACTAATGCATTCTGTATTTATCATAAGTTCTTTTGAATAATGATATCTGTCATGATTTTTTGGCATGTTTTGCATGTGGGTGGGTGTACATGTGTGTGTTAGCATATGTACAAGAGTTCAGTAGAGTGTATTTGCCTGTTGAGACCCAAGGGTGACATTGGGAATTATCCTGGATTACTCTTCCACCTTATTCCTTTACTCTGGAGTTTTCTAGGGTCTGCCTTCCAGGGTTAGAATAGCTCGTCATGGCCAAAACTACAGAGCATTTTTTCATATCTTCCAAACACAGTTCCCTTTTGCTTCTGCAGTAAAGTCTCTAGCCCCTGAGTCACCTCCCCAACAATTTGTCACAAATTTTGAGTACACAGCTACATTGGATAAGATGTTGCTTATTTCAGAGCATAGTTTTAGATATGAGGTAATAAATACCTGTCAGATTGCTTTATCTTAACTTCTGAGTTGACGAACTTTGGGGAGTAATCTTAGCCATTAGAACATCTGTTTATTTTAGTCTGTAAAATGTCATTTTTTTTACTACAATTACTGAAAAATATCTTTAATATTATTGTATGGTTTGTCGTCTTATTTCTAGTATTCTAGAAGTGCTGAGAAATCTAAGAAGTACATCTTAATCTGTTTAGTAAAGTGTTTGGTTTTTCAAGAATAGTCAGTTCAAAGGACTTCGTGATGTAGTAGATTGCCCCAATTGACCTTGAAATGAACATCATTACTTTTTCATTCCTCATTTTTCTTTGATTTTGTGTTGTTTATGGAACCTATAGAGTGTATATGCATTTATTTTGCTTTTTACTTTGAAAATTTTAAAGTTAAAATAATACACATTATGTTTTTTAAAAGAGTGAAACTATATTGATAGGCGAATTCTTTTGTTTTATTAATTTGTGAGGAGAGAGAAAGAGAGAGAGAAAAGAGAGAGAGAGAGAGAGAGAGAGAGAGAGAGAGAGAGAGAGAGAGAGAGAGAGAGAAAGAACCCACATTGAGTATGTGCTATGGTACACATGTGGAGATGAGAAGACAACTTTTGGAGTCAGTTGTCTCTTCTACCATGCGGGCTGTGTTTTGGGCATAGGTACCTTTACCTGCTGAGTCATTTTGTTGGTTCCTGCAAGTTTTTTTTTTTTTTTTTTTTTTTTTAAAGAGTCAATTTCCTTTTCACCTTTTCCTCCATCTTTTCCTTGTACTGACATAAGCACAAACACATGTAGGTTACTTTTATGTGTGTATTTTAATGTGTACCTTCTGTAAGTTGCTGTCTTTACATAACATATGCTATAGTTACTGTTCCAGTATAACACCTATAAGTTTGTTATTCTAAAACAATAAACCATTCCATATTATAGGAATACTAGTTCTCATTTTTTCATTCTGGTGATAAATAATTTGTATATTTCTCTCTTTTTGCCACTGTTACGCTTTCCTTTATAAAAATTAGCATTATAGAATACTTTTTGTTGTAAAAATAAGTTGTAGAATCTGGAAATTATTTAGAAATGAGTAGAGTGAAATAATAATAGATAAATCAGGTACCAAAGTACAAGCCACATAATGTCAATGCTACTTTTCTGATTGTTTTCTTTCATGTGTTTCTTTGCAATTCATTACATCTTGTTTTAACCTGTCATAGTTTGAGGAAGAAGACTGTAGAGAATAATATAAATTCATGATTTGTAGGCACTCTTTCTTTTGAGCTGAGGTTTCGACTGCAGTTTGTCTTTGCTCTTTGTACTTATATTGCTGACAGAGCTCGGTGAAAACAGAAGATAGGATTCATACAATTCGTAGAGTACAATATTGAAAGGAGAAAGGGAAAATACATCTGAAGTAAGATGGAGAGTGTAACTTAACTTCTAAGTGATTAGTTATAGGACTTTTTTTTTTTTAAAACGTATTGGACTTCTCAGAACCCCAGTATCTTCTGTTTCCATGTGTGGGAAGTAATAGCAGTGTTTTGAGAGAGTTAGTCTTTACAATTGAAGAAAAGAAATGAAAATACTAAATAGTCTGTAGTAGGTGTGTGGTTTTATCCTGTGCCCAGACTCAACTTTAGTAAGGTTACCTGTGTTCTTTTGCAGTTACTCCTGATTAGTTTTTCCGGAGGCAATTCTTGTTCTATTTCTGACAATATGCTAGCTTTTCCTACTCTTCATGTTCATATAACTGAAGCTCTACAGTGTATATCTTATATCTGATTTATTTCATCTGAATGTTTAGGTAATTGATTAGTAACGTATGGATATATCATTGCTATGTGTTGTAGTTAAATGCAGGTGTCAGCTGAGAGTTGAGGGTTCGAGTTCTGTGCATATTTAGAGAATTAGCAGTTGAATTAAACGCAGAGTGAATATGAAATAGATTATACGGTTGATAGGGAAGGCCCAGCCCATAGTGGGTGGGACTAGTCCTTGGATAGATGAAAAAGTGGAGAGAACTGGTTGTGAAAGTTCTGTATACTTGCCAGACACAGCAAGTAAGGATTGTTCCTCTTTAACTGTTACGTGGATATGGTGTTGCTAGTTCCCTTGACCCCCTGGTGATGGTGCATGGTGTCCTACCAAGCTGAACTAATAACTGTAACTAAACAATTGTAAGAGAAAATAAATCTCTTGTTTCTTTATGCTATTTTGTCATGATTTTATCAGCAACCATAGAGACAAACTGCTATACTAGGTGATACTATGCTATTTAATATTAGCTGCTATTAACATTTAGGATGGATTGATAGATTTTAAGTAAAAACGATTTGTATGCTGATATATATATGTATATATATATATCTCTCACTGTTCTTTTTTTCTTTTAAGAGAAAGATGTGTTTCATGTGTGTTCATGTAGTTATATATGTAGATTGATAAATAGGTAGATTGATAGTTTTCTTGATAAGAATTGAGAAGAATGACCATGAAACAGCTTGTTTTTGTTACCTTTTTAGAAATTGTAGGATATGTGCAACCTAAGAATGGAATCTGTGATGCTAATTTCCTTATGCACTTTAAGAAAGCCATGTGATAATGGGAGAATTTTGTGTCATATGTTTTGTGGTTTCAAATAAGTTTTTTTTTTCTGTAAACTTCCTATAAACTTGTGATTACTGTGACTATTTTGGCTTTTCCCATGAGTGTGTATTTGTAGAGGCTGGCTATTCTATTATAACGTGTCATCTTCCCATAGTTGCAATTTATTCCCTGTAGAAGGACTTTTAAAAGTTAAAGTAAGTAAATTTACTAAGTGTAGTTCTTTATTCATTTCTTTTCTTTTAGAAGAGAGTGAATAAATGCCCAAATGCAGCACATGTGTTGGTAAATGCCTGTTGAGAAGTCAAAAGAACAACTTTATTTTATTTAATACATTTTTTATTATTATTTCAGCTCATACAAACTTAATAGGTACACCAGTTCCCTCCCTCCCTCCTCCTCCCCCCGAACCCCCCTATTCCCCCTCCCCTCATCCCTCCCTCCCTATCCCCCAGTGCCTCCTGCCCCAATTCCCAGAGAGTCCTTTCTTGTGCATGCCTGACTCTCCTCTGGGCCCTCCTCTCCGATGACATACAAGGACCCAGTGGCATTTCCCTGAACCCTTTCCCGTGTTCCCCTTAAGCATAGGAACACGCTGTGGCTGCCAATCCCTTGCCTTCAAGGATCTTGGTGCCTTTAGCAGATGCTAGACTTTGTGAGGTCAATAGTGTGTTGGACATTGCGCAGGGCATGCACAGTCCAATTATGATTGCTTCAGCCCTAACTTGTGTGGAGTATCTTGCAAATCATTGCTCCTCCCATCCTTTTGCTCTTACAATCTTACCGCCCCCTCTTCCGCAAATGTCCCTGAGCTTCAGGATGGGGAGAGATTAGTCTGGCCTAGTTCTAGGTGGTTGATATAGAGTCTCTGAAGTTCTGGATTGTGGTTTGTTGATTTTGTTTTGCAGTTTTGCTGCTCCTGTAATGCCCTTCACTCCATCCTGATGGGCACTGTATGTCATCCCCTGGCCAGAGACAAAAAGCTGTTAAACTGGAGTCTTATTATAAGAGCACATTCAAGGGTAGATGTAATAAAAGTAGGAAACCTCAGTGAGAGAGGGGTCAATCACCCATTTGCAAAATGGTTACTTTTTATCTGCCAGACTTTATGCCCTCCCCTTCTGTTGAGATCATACCCCCTTAGTTGTAAATGATCAGGAACAAATGTCTGTGAACTTAACTAGGTGTCACATTACTTTCTTGCAGTCCTTGATGGAGGTCTATTTTCTCTACTGTAACATGGTCACTTCTCTCCTTGTTTCTGGTGTGGCCCTCCAACCCCATCCCTCCTTTCATAATCCTTAAAGTTACTTTTTTTACTCATCATGTGGGTTTTCCGGATTGTACTCAGATTTGCATAGAACTACATATATTTATGAACCATCTCTCTGATTCAAGTGTAGTACTTTTTTTAGATGTGTGTGTGTGTGTGTGTGTGTGTGTGTTTATGTATAGAAGAGGGCACTTTAGTGTGTTTCCCAAGGATGACTTTGGGAATCTTCTTTAATTGCTGCAACTCCTTATTGCTTTGCTCTGGTGAATCCCAGGCCACTTACATTTTGGTCTGCCCTTTTTACATGGGATCTGGGATCTGAACTCAGGTCCTATTACTTGTGAGGCAAAGGCTTCAAGCCCCGAACCATCTCCCTAATTCCAAGTGTAGTATTTTTAAACAGCAGAGATATGCTCCACTTAGGTAAATGATAAGCTTTTCATTCGAGAGTGAATATTTTAAGCTCATTGAACAAAGATAAACTCATTTTGTTAATCAAGGCTAATCTCTAATGTTTAGATACTTAAAAATTATTTGAGAGAATAGATTTAATTTCAAAGGTGTCAGTGAAGGTAAAAAATGAAATGCATTTGGCTGTTCATTAGTCTGTAGTTACAGTCATATCTCTGCAGATTAATATTGTTAATAAATAAAATGCAAAATTAAAATACCGAATCATTACTAGGTCAACACAAGAAACTTTTTAATAGATATTCTTTTTCTTTTTTTTTAATTTTTTTTTATTATTTATTCAACTGTGCGCATGTGCATATGTATGTGCGGCGCGCGCGAGTGTGTGTGTGTGTGTGTGTGTGTGTGTGTGTGTGTGTGTGTGTGTGTGTGTAGAACCACAGACGAATTCGCGAACCACCATGGACGCCTCCACCTCCTCCTGCCCCGGGATTCACAGGCTCCGCCCTACCAGGACCAGAAGCGTAGGCCGTCCCCGCTTCCGCCTGGCGTCTATACGTGGGATCTGGAATCCGAACTCAGGACCTTCCGCCTGCAAGGCGGAGGCTTAACCCCTGAGCCACCTCTCCAGCCCAATAGATATTCTTATATTGAATAAAAACAGTAGTAGCAAAGGGGAACACAAGAAGGAGCTCTAGGCAATGCTTACACTTCATCAGAAAGGAGGACCCAGAAGGAAGTTTGACATGCACAGTAAAGGATGCTCCAGGAATGGGGGTATGGAGGAAAGGGGGCATTGGGAAAAATGGAGGGAGGGGGAAAAAGGAAGGGGGAAAAAGTGGGAGGGAGCAGGGGCATCCAGGGAGGGGTGGAGGAAGGGAAGGGAATGGGGTACCTATCAAGTTTGTATGAGTGAAAAAAAGTAATAAAAGAAAATCTCATCTAAAACAAAAACAAAAACAGTAGTGGCAAAGTAGCAATAAAAAATCACTGAAAGTGAAACTTCTTAGTATTTTGCTCCTCTGTGGGTCCCTTCTCTTGAATCCTGTGAAGGTTGACTTATAAGAAGTCTTGCAATTTCTAGCTAGATCACTTCCAAGGTGTTCTTTGGGAAAAGCCAGGTACCATGTATGAACTTTAGTGTCCTTGATATTGCTATTTTGTGAGGAAGCCCAAACTAACCTTAAACTGAAGGAAGTGAGAGAAGGTATGAAAGGGGAGAAAGGAAATGGAGGTGGAAGAGGAAGGCTCCCTTAGGAGACCTGTTTTTCTGTCTACCTGTCATGCAACTGTGATGAGTTAGAACACCACATTGGCTCTCTAGTTCAGTTGATATTACATATGATTCCAGTCTTAGCCACCCATCTGACTGATTGCATCTTTGAGGGAGAATCAAGCAGAAAGCACACAGTGCATAAAATTCATAGAAGATATTGAGAGATAAAAATTTTGGAGTAGTTAAACAGGAATAAATTGCTGGTATAGATATTACTCATTATGGTTTTTTTTCTATAAGTATTCTATTGTAGGAAATAATGAATATGTTATTCTTTTTTCTTTACTGTTTGACTCTTTTTTAAATGGTTTTCTTTTGTGCCAAAGGATACTGATATATATGTTTGAGTAAATTGCAGTTACAAGATAGATTCTGAGGTCAAGAATTCAACCAGATCCAACCTGAAGCTTTTAAGGCTAGTAGGAAACTTTAAAAAGTCACAAATCACATCTTAAGGACATATCAGTAATACAGGGATCCAGGTGAAATTCAGGTATTTACTGTTTGTGTCTAAACACAATAGTAAGATCTGAGATAATTTGCTATAGAGGAATTTAAATAGTTGTGAACATTTCATTCCTTTCTCTTCATTTACTTCCCCCCTTTGTACTTTAGGCTGTAGGTTGCTAGGCTGAATGAGACTTGTTTCAGAGTAATATAGCCTTTTAGTACCTTTCCATGTTTCGAATCCAAGAAAACACAGATTTCTTTGTTAGAGGCTACTGTTTCTTGATTACAAACTCTTTGACCTCAGGTTCACTGGATATTATTATATTAGGCATAATTCATTCAAGCTCAGTTTCTGAGTTATCTTTCATGTTTCATCAACTGCCAGGTGGACTCTGAGCACTTCTGGGGAAATGTAGTTACTCATAATTGTGGACTGCCTGAAGTGCTTACCAGGTATTTAAGGAACATTAATAAGGTCACATTTAGTTTGGTTGGGGCCTTTCATATGATTGTAAGGTGACCATGCCTTATATTTCCATATATATAATTCCTTAGCATGTCTCAGACTAATATTCTTTTATATTATATTTATTATTAAATGTTTTGATAATATTTAAAGTTTAGTAAGTATGAAGCTTAGGATAACTAAATGTTGCCTAATAATTTTACTCAATTACTTCACACTATAATGTTCATCTTAGACATGTATAAATAAAAAATAGAATTTTATTATTAAATAGTATATGACTTATATAATTGATGTAGTAATTGTGACTTATAAAAATTATACCTGAAATATTGTTAAACAACTTCTAGTAACAAAAAATGAATTTGAGAAGCTTTTCACATTTTTGTACTTAAAATATAGTTTATAATTTAAACCTAAAAAACAAAAGTTATAATTTTCTCCTGCCAAAACTTAGCAAAAACTTAAATACTTATTACTTTTAAACTGATACAATTCTCCAGTCATTTGGTAAGACTAGCATAATCATAAATTTCCTGTCCATGCTTTTTCCAAAAATACTAACCCATATTGTTCTCCCTGGACCTGTTCTAGGGATGACTAATCTAACTGCTGAGGTCTCTCTTTATGTGTTTGATGGAACACTTGGCTTGCAGGACTACAGCTGTGTGTTTATGTGCAGTGCGCACCTGCAGAGGCCTGACAAATAGCTGTAGTATGCAGAGGATACAAAATTACCCTGGCAGTGCTGCAAATAAGGAAGTTTCTGTTTTGAAGTCCATATGTGTATGTGCTTGCATGCCAGCTGGTGTATTTATGTTGCATGCACAGATGTAAAACTGCCAACTGATTTTATACCAAATAAAGTCTAATCTTCTTATACATACTTGTCTTAAAGTTATGAAGTGGTATGAATGTTTCACGACTTATGTCTTTTAAAATAAAAGCTGCTATTAAAGCTATGAATTGGCCTGATCAGAAAAGAGGATAGTAATATAAATGCAATTTCTAAGTGTTTTCCTTCTGTTTAGGAATATTTTCATTGTCATTCCATTAGGTAAATAAATAAAATTTTGATTTATTATAATCATTAGTGATGTGTATCTTCTTTTGTGGGTAGCTCTTGTTCTTTGTCAGATTCACTATGCGAATAGTGAAATATGAAAGCAAATTTACATAGCTTGAAAGTTTTGACTTTTCTGTTTTTTCATTTTAAGTATACTTAATTTTAAAGACGTTGAAATGATAATATTTTTTAGTAATTTTACCAATGAATTTAATTTTTTTCTGAGATTTCAGTATTGTGAATATCAGGAATAGTATCTTCCAAGTTTATGAAAAATTTATAATCAATATAAAATAATGAAAAGAAGTATTTTAATTTTTTCCTTTTACCATGCCCCCTTTAGCTAACTTGAAGAAGGAGTGTTTTTTAACCTTTAATGAGAAGTAATGATTTAATAGTTGATAACTGATTCTCAGGTTAATATTTGAGAATTAGATGTTTGATGTGTGTAATGTAACTGAAGAAAGATTTGGATGTGAAACTTTTTTTGATTTGTGCTTTATAAAGTCAATTTCCTAAAACTTACTATAGCCAACTATGTAATATTAGTACTTAACTATGTAATTGACTTCTAACATTGGTTATGTTTCAGTTGAATTATTTTAGAAATAGTCACTTATACTATATTTGAAATATATTTAAATTAAGAATTTTCAGTCATTTGCAGGTGGACATGAGGAATTGTAGTGTTTATGCAAAATCATATTTCCATATCAGAAAAATTTAGTGCCAGTATTGAACTGTTAGTCTATAATCTCTTATCAAGGTTTGAATGTGAAACATTCTTTGTCTTTAGCATGTAGATTTCTATATATTTATTTTCCTGAAAATTACATAAATTTTAATTTGGTTTGACTTTTACTTATAGAGCTCTTATAGTTGCTTATTTACATCACAATTTTCTTTTGTCTGTCTTTTTAATTAAAATTTTATCAATGAATTCAAAGTTATATATTTATAAGTATTATTTGAATAACATTTTAATTGAGATGATTATTTTTTGTCAAAAATAGAGCAAGGATATATGAAAAGATATATTTATTACAATTTTTGGCATAATTTTATTTGAAATCTTACTTTCATTGAAATTTGGCAACTGTGGAAAAAGTTTGAGGTTTCAGCAATGTATGTTAACCTTAAAAGTGTGATTTCTGACTGAATCAGGTTCTTTAATTCATGTTGACAGTTTGATTTGCAATAAGCTTGTGCAATGAGACAGAAAGATGGAATAGAAGCCATATCTTCTAACATTTGAACTGAAAGATAGAATGTTTCTGACAAAGTGAATGATTTAACGTATAGCAAAATGCATAAAGAAACCAGAAAATTCCAATGAAGAGAAGAGAAATAATATGGTAGAGTTGTATGAATTCGATCAGGGTACAAAGTTGGAACTTTAGTTGGTTCAGTTTTTCAACCAGAGAAATTGCCAGTAACTCCAGCTTAATATTGTTGTGGACATTAAGAGAATGAATCAAACACTCTTCTAAGGTCAGTGTATGGCATCTGTTGTATGTGTTCTGTGACTGTTGACTATTTCTTTTACAACAGCAGCAGTAGCAGTCTGAAGTAATCATTAACTTAGGAAATAAGAGATGCATAATGTTAACTCAGATGAAGATAGAAGCATGAGAATTTTATTTGTTGTTACATATTCATTTCCAAGGAATATTTTAAGGAAAGAGCTAATCCTTCAGTTTTTATAGCTAAGACAGAAGCTTTTATTACTCATTTAAGAGATTATGTTCCATGTATTACTTGGTTATTTAGTGCCATGGTCGACTGCCTTTCATAGAGTATCACTTCAAACACTATTGCCGCCCCTGCAGGTTGCAAGCACATGATTGAAGGCTTCTCGTTCTCAGCTCATGCCCAGATGTCTTTCAATAACTATAGCCAGTAATTTCTTCAAATTGCTCACTTTATCAGCAGCACATGTCATCAATCCTGAAGTGGTTGCTCAAGTCAAACTTCAGAATCTTTAGCTTACAGACACAGCTGCAAACAGGTGAACAGGCAGAAAGTAATTTGTGCAGCTTGGTGGCTGTCAGACGAAAGACAGACAATCTGTGTTTAAAACAGATTGCAGGCGCTGTATGGGCCAGACAAAAGGGATTTCTCCAACTGCAAATAATTCCAAGGTTAACATATTTTCCTTTCTGCCATTAGGTGATTTGTTAAAATTGGAAACAATGAGCATTATAAATCTACACAGAAACTGGAGACAAGATGAAAGAGAAAATTCAGATCACTAAATAGATTTACATTTGTCTTTCCAAAGAAGTACAACTGGCATTCATATAAACTTTTCTCACAAATTAAGTCAGGTTATAAAATAATTGCTTGAAGCTTAGAAGATTGCAAATGCTTATGTTTCATTAAGAATTATTTATTAAAAACTGAAATTTGAACTAATTTTATT
This sequence comes from Typhlomys cinereus, assembly GCA_023101885.1. Lineage (NCBI taxonomy): Eukaryota > Metazoa > Chordata > Mammalia > Rodentia > Platacanthomyidae > Typhlomys > Typhlomys cinereus. The sequence continues at coordinate 1,753,017 of JALPQD010000228.1, forward strand.
ATAAATATTTTAACTTCAAGAGTTTTGTGGATTCTAGAATTTGCTTTTTTTAAGATATTTAGCATTTTCTTTTGAATCTATTAATATGGACTTTAAAATTAGCATATTAGCAGATATATTGTATTTTTCTGTATATTAAAATATATAAAGTTTCATAACTATTTTATGGAGAAAGTTTTTCTAGAACATACATCTTTAGAAACTTATTTTTAGGTTTGTTTTCTTAAAGTTTTCTTAAAGTTTCTTAAAGAATATGTCAGTAAAAGATACTTATTTCTTCTATAAAATTCTTAAACTTTAGCAGATTTTTCCATAATAACAGTGAAAATATTTATCATTTAGCACACAGTTTTCAAAATTGATATGATATGAAACAATCAGGAAAGTAGTATTTATCACTGTTAAGCTATATGAATATATACTCACTGAACAATGTAGTATGAAGAAGTTGATTTCATTAGCTTTGTGAATATCTCATAATTAGAACTGAAGAACATACATGAATGCATTTGTATCTAAGCATGCTTATGTTTAGATATTTGAAATATCCATATGTATGAGCATAAATGTACACATACATGTCTGTGTGTGGTATAGAAAGTAATACAATGTTTCTATGCTATTATCTTTTAGAACTTGTATGGTACAGAACTGATTCACAACTGCAGTAATTTATTCTCACTTGTTTTCTTATGTATTCTTTTATCTCGTAATCAATGTAGTGCTGTAATTTTTTAATGAATCTTGTGATAAACTATTTAAAACACAGTTTTAAGTGTGCAATCTGATTTAAGTGACTTTGGGGAAACTTCTAATATTTTATCTATTATTTTTAATTAGCATTTTTCTTTGTCAATTTTATAATCATATATAATCCATTCTGATTACATCCCCAGCCTTATCTTTCTCATACCCTGCTAGCCTCCCTTTTCTCTAGAAATCTTGTTCTTATGTTAATGACTTTTTGTGTGTGTGTGTTTCACTGAGTTGGACCATTTGGGTGAGTAACAGTGGGTTTGGAACCACCTATTGGAGCCTAGTGGGCTCACCAGTTCTCAGGTTTGTAGTGACGATAATGCTAGCTCTCTAAATTGCACTGTATACCTTCTAAAGCATACTAGTGTGGAAGCCCTACACATAACCAGTTATTATTTTAAATTCTGTAGGATCCAAACAAAAAAACCCAACAGTCTAATGTGGATTTTGGACTGAAAAGAATCACTTTAGTACAGAATATGGTAAGGTATGGATCACTGATCCAATCTAATCTATTAACCATTTTTGACTGGAGCAAAAATAATCACATTATTTGTCCATTAGTTTAATTATTTTCTGCCGATCTTTTATGATATAGTGACAGTTGAAATAATATAACAGAGACTGTATATATTGCAAATTCTAAAACATTGCTATATTTCCTTTTTAAAAATTGTTTGCCATCCTCCACTTTAGAATTTTATCAGAGATTTTCTAAATTCTCAAGTTTATGTTTGTTAGTATCCATTTTTCTATTTCCTGTCTTATGACATGTCTTTTATTTTCTGATTGTCAACTACTTCCCTATTCGAAGGGATTCATTAGCTCTATGAATTTCTCAATACCTAATATGTTTAAATTTTGCTTAGTCAGATCTAAATTCATGTTCTTGATGTTAACTATTGCTTTAAGCTGTTTTATTAGGGCATCAGCAAAGGGCAGTGTGAATCTTTTGTCTTACTCATACTTTAAAAAATTAATTCCTCTCTGATATGAGATAAATATTATTTTAGTATATTTTTAGTATTTTTAATTGAAAGATATTATAGTATTTTATATTCAAGTAGATATTATATGTTAGTATTATATAGTATTATGAAATCATCATTCCACATTATGTCAAATTTTCTATTTTCTTTTTCTATAAGTTTCTTCAGTTTTCGTTAGACAATTTTTTAATCAATGCACTTAATTTTTAGGTCTATCAGAACTGTAAAACAGCATACTACATTTTTGCCACCATTGCACTTAAATAGTAGCCTTCATTCTTTCATTTTAGATAGTTTTGCTAATGACTGTCATTTTTGTCTTGAAAATACCTTGAGTCTGGCAGCTTTGAAATTTATCTAGTTTGAATAATAGCTTCTCCTGTGTCTAGGCCTTTAGAACATCAACATTCATGTAGCACTTTTAAATTCCGTGGACTTCAAGAGCCACAAAGTGCCACACATTGGCTTCTGTTTTATTCCACTGATATGATGTTTATGGCAAGTTTTCAACTAGAACCTAAAAACTGAGTAAGAGTTATATGCCAACATTGTTTACAAGCATACTTACTGCACATACATATATTATGTATTTATTAAGAAAGATCATCATGATAAAAAGATTTTTTTTTTCATTTGACTTACTAAATAAAGTTAGTATTTTGTTTAGGGCAATGAAAAAAGTTACTTAGGTTGCTGATGGCAGTTCAAGATTTCTGGTCAGAGAGTCTTTATATGCATTGGTAATGTGTTATGCAATATAAGGTGAAATATATTCCACAGGGGAGGAAAACGGAATAGGTTACATATGCTTTTCTTCCATGCAATGAATATAAAACTCCATTACTCATTATAGGCAGGTGCTTTTTATATGGGGGTTTAAAGAAATATTAAAACTGCTGGTAAAATGATTGGTTCCTACAAATGCCATTTTTGAAGTTGTTTCACCAGATGAAGTTACTGAATGTATTCTCACAAATAATTCATTAGCAATTAGTTAATCAATGATTAATGTTTATTTGGAGTCATAACTAAACTATAATATTGCATAGTGTGTGAAATTGGTATGTAATATTATTTTGATAGATAAGGAGATTTTGGTCTTTTTCTTTGATAATAAAAAAGGTCACTTCCTAATTTCTTTCCAAGAAACATGTATGTATTTGAAAATATTTTTGAAGGTATTTCTAAATAATAATTCTTCGTAGTTTTAATCTGTTCTTCAGAAAATGTATTTTAAAGGGATTGTTGGATAAGTTTTGGGATGTGTGATAACTTTTATGATAAGTACTTTATTTGAAAACGTGTATTAACCATAAGAATTTTCAGTGCTCATATCTACACATTTAAGTGCCTGTTTTTCTTCTCTGATATTTCAAACCATTAGAAAGAGAGCAGATATCTGTTTATTGCTTAAATTTGAATCTTCCTCCACAAATGAATTTTTGTTTGCATAAACTAAAAGGAAATTAGGAAAGATTAAAAGTGGTATTTTAAAAATTTGTTTTAGCTTTTTGATATTTGAGTGAGTTTTATAAAAGCCTTTTGCTGTTCTCCCCTTTCTCCCTCACTAATATGATGTTACATATTTTTCTATGTACTTCTCAGTGAAATGTCTGTTCTTATATATTCTAGGTGCATATCATTCTTTTTGGAATATGTAGCGCACTTTTTCATGAACTTTGCAGTCTTTTATAATGGAAAAGTTTATGATTTTTGAGAAAGCTTCCCTTACATGAATCATCCTTTGCAACTAGATTTTTTTATCATTTTTTATTATTATTTCCGCTCATACAAACTTAGTAGGTACACTGGTTCCCTCCCTCCCTCCCTCCTCCTCCCCCCAAAGCCCCTGCTCCCCCTCCCCTCACCCATCCCTCCCCATCCTCCAGTGCCTCCCCCCCGCAAACCCAGAGAATCCTTTAATGTGCATGCCAGACTCTCCTCTGGGCCCTCCTCTCCGATGACGTACAAGGACCCAGTGGCATTTCCCTTTCTCGTGTTCCCCTTAAGTATAGGAACACTACTGTGGCTGCCAATCCCTTGCCTCCAAGGATCTTGGTGCCTTTAGCAGATGCTAGACTTTATGGGGTCATTAGTGTGTGGGACATTGCGCAGGGCATGCAAAGTCCAATTATGATTGCTTCGGCCCTAACTTGTGTGGAGTATCTTGCATATCATTGCTCCTCCCATCCTTGTGCTCTTACAATCTTACCGCCCCCTCTTCCGCGAATTTCCGTGAGCTTCAGGATGGGGGCTAGGCTGGCCTAGTTCTAGGTGGTTTGCAACTAGATTTTAAAGATCATTTATTTCAATGATATTTCATGCAGTCACAGTAGTGTACAGTACCAGGTCTATAATTCTAAGCCTTTATAGATCTCTCAATAAAACTATTCTAATAATTGCTTCTAATCCCTCTTCTATGCTACTATTTGGTATCCTCTAATCTAGTTTTTATCTCTGTGGATTTCAATATTTTGAACAGGACCTATGAAAGGAATCATCATCGTACATGGTTCATTTTCAAAGAATATATTTCTGGAGATCTGTCTACCTGTTTGTATCAACTTATATGTATCTTTATTACTATATAATAGTCCATGGTGTGGATATACCACAGCTTTATAATCATAAATACAAATTCCTTGACATTTGCAACATATTTTTATGAACAAAATCATTCAATTTTTTTGTGATTAGTGTCCAAGTGTGCCATTCCTGGGCTGTATGATAATTATATATTTTGTGTTTAAATTAACTCAAACTATTTTAAGGAGTGACTACACTATTTAATGTGGTCACCAATAGTGTGTGAATTTTATGGTTTACTATCTCACCTGCATATTGTTTTCTTTCTGTATTTTGTTTTAAATTATGAATAATTGTAAAGTGTTGTTTCATTGTAATTTTAACTGGTATTTTTCCATTAGGATGTTACATATCTTTCTATGTATTTCTCAGTCCATATTTTTAGTCTATTTTCATATTACTGCTTGTTTTTTTTTGACTTTTGAGGATTTTAATGCATTATAGATATATCATTCCTTTCTGGAATATGTAGCATTCGAACTTTTTTTTCAAAATCTGTAACTTTCCTTTTCATTAATTCTACACAGTTTTTTATAAAGGAAAAGTTTGTAATTTTGATAAAGTTTTCCTTGCATGAACCATTTTTACTACAACTAAATTTTTTTTCCTAGTTCTACATCCTAAAGGTTTTTTCCTCTGTACTTTTCTTATGATGTAATATTCTTTTCTATCCTGTATATTTGTGTGTTTGCATTTGTATGTGGGTGAGTGCATATATCTATGTGGGCATATGTACATAAGTGCACTTGAGTGTGTGTGTTTATAGATCTTCCACTTTCTTGTTGTGAGCCCGGGTCTCTAATTAAGCCCAACGCATGGCATTAGGGCTAGTCTGCCTATCCAGCTTGTTCTGGAGATTCTTAGGCTTCATTCTCCAGGGATAGAATATACAGATGGGTTGCCATATCCATCTGGCACTTTTATGTAGGATCTGGAGATCTGAATTCAAGTCCTTTTACCCCTGAGGCAAGATTTTTAATCATTGAACCATCTCCCAGCCTTCTCTGCTGTATTATTTTAAGACATTAGACCTAGATTGAGGTTTCCTCCTTTTGAGCGTCTGTTGTCAAGTGAATTTTCTTTCATTGAATTGTTCTTACGCCTTTTTCAAAAGTTACTTGGGGGCTAGTGAGATGGTTGGGTGTGTCAAAGTCTTTGCTGTTGCAAGTCTGATTGCTTGATTTCAGTCTAGAACTCAAGTAAAGGTAGATGGATTGACCTTCACAGAGTTTTCTTTGCCTTCCTCATGTGTGTCATGGTACACATATCAAACATACATACACGTACAAACAATAATAATAAGTAAAAATTAAAAATCTAGAATATGCTAGAATGTTTGTAGAAGCCATATTCTTTTTTTTTTTTTTTTTATTTCAGCTCATACAAACTTATTAGGTACACCAGTTCCCTCCCTCCCTCCTCCTCCCCCCGTACCCCCTGCTCCCCCTCCCCACCCCTCTCCCTTCCCATCCCCCAGTGCCTCCCACCCCAATTCCCAGAGAGTCCTTTCTTGTGCATGACTGATTTTCCTCTGGGCCCTCCTCTCCGATGACGTACAAGGACCCAGTGGCCTTTGCCGAACCCTTTCCCGTGTTCCCCTTAGGTATAGGAACACTGCTGTGGCTGCCAATTCTTTGCCTCCAAGGATCTTGGTGCCTTTAGCAGGTGCTAGACTTTGTGAGGTCAACAGTGTGTTGGACAATGCGCAGGGCATGCAAAGTCCAATTATGATTTAGAAGCCATATTCTTAATAATCCCAAAGCGGAAACAGCTGCAATGTCCACCAACTGAACTTATTTCTCCTGCTTAATTGTTAGTTGAGCAATCAGATGTAGTGCAGCCATACTATGGTATATCTTTCTGTAAAGACAAATGAGGAACTTCAACACACAAGAAAAATGAATTATAAAAAAATGCCAACTGAAAATGTCAGATAGAATCATCACATGTTGCATGACTCCCTTTGAAGAAATAACAGATTATAAATCCAAAGAGATATCGAACAGACTAATCTTTAGGGATTGTGCCAGGAATGGGGAATAACTGATACATATGAGATTTCTCTAAAGATGAAAAATGTTATAAAATTGGATGCTACTGATGAGTGCAGAGTTTTACTGCTTTAAAATAAACTTGACTTTCATAGTTTAAGTAAGCTAAATGATAAATTTTGTTATGTAAATTTGTGTCAATTTTTAAAACTGAAGACAATGTTTATTCATGTTCTTTAAACATTAAATTTACTTCTGTTGACAAGTCAAATTATATACATTTTTTTGAGATTACTCTGAAATATGTTTACTTTAAGAATAGCTACATGAGGGACTGGAGAGATGGCTCAGGGGTTAAGCCTCTGCCTTGCAGGCGGAAGGTCCTGAGTTTGGATCCTAGACCCCATGTATAGACGCCGGGCAGAAGTGGGGGAGGTCTGCGTTTCTGGTCCTGGTAGGGCAGAGCCTGTGAATTCAGGGGCAGAGTAAATGAGGAGGTGGAGGCGTCCATGGTGGTTCCCGAATTCGCCCGTGGTTCTACACACACACACACACACACACACACACACACAATTGCATAAATAATAAATAATAAAAAATATTAAAAAAGAATAGCTACATGAGCCTAATATATGCATTATTTTATATTTTTAATTAAAAATCTTTTTGATGCCTTCATACATGAATACAATGAATTTATGTCATCTTCACCTCGAGCTCCAACATAGTTTCAATGCTACCATTTTACTTGGAAACCCAAAATTATTATCTTTTTGTATATATACTAAAAATCTAGACTTAAAAATTTTCAAGAATATATAATATTGGACTGGAGAGATGGTTCAGGGATTAAGATTTTGCCTCACAAGCAGAAGGTCCTGAGTTTGGATCCCAGGTCCCACATAAAAATGCCAGGTGGAAACAGCAGTAGTGTGCATCCCTGGTGGATGGAATTTGAGAAATCCCAGAGCGAAGGAAAAAGGAAGGTAGAAGAAATCCAGGGTGATTCCCTAAGTCACAGTTCGCTCATCACAAGTTTAATAATATCTTGTCAAGGCCATCCTTTATTTCTTTTGGTGAGAGATGACTGATGTTTCATAGTGAGGTTATAGATAATGTTTCAGGAAATTTTGTTTTTTTTCTGCAATAAAGCCTACTTCTGTATAATTTCTAACATTCTTCCCTGAATTGATATGATTGTAATCAGTATATATCCCATTTACTGTTCGTTTTTTAAAACTTATTTTCCCTGTAGCTGCATTGTATCTGGTTTTGCCTACATATCAAGTAACATAGTTCTTAGTGATAATATGCTAATGATTACTATTTTTGGTTCCTTTTTTTGAGTTTGTTTTGTTATTCCTTACTTAGTCATTTATTCACTGATTCATGGATTCATCCACTAATTCCTGTTAATTTAGTGCTTTATTGTGTGATTTGTTAGGCCTTTGATATATTTATCAAAGAGTCTTTAAAGTTTTAATTATTCAGTTTTGGCTTCTTCCTGTGAATAGTAACTTTTTACCAACAAATGAGAACATATAGTCATGGTTAGGTACAGATACATAGTTGATGGATGAGGGTTTGAGTTCTGGGCATATTTATAGATAGAGAATTAGTAGTTGAGTTAAGCCCTGAGTGAGCCTGCAGGAGATTATCTAATTGATGGGCAAGATCCAGCCCATGGTGAGTGGAACTAAGTCCTGAACAGGCAAATAAAATACAAGAAAGCTGGTTGAAGAAGTTGACATCCTTATGTACACTTGGCCAGACATGTTGGTCTGACAAGCGAGAATTGTCCCTCTCTCAGGCATTAAGTGGAGATGGTGTGGCCAATTCCCTCAGCCCTTTGGTTATGGTGCATGCTCTGCTGCTAACTGGGCTAAGAACTGTAACCAGATTTTGATAAGAGAATAAACCCCTTGTTTCCCTTAAGCTATTTGGTGGTAATTTAGCAGCAACAATGCAGATGAACTGCAGCACATACTAAATGCTTAAAGACCTGTAAGTGTAGTAGCCTGTCTACCTACATTTTGTGCTCAAGGAAATAGTGCTCTTACTGCCTCTGTACCTTTATGAAAATAAGAATTATTAGGATGTAGCTCTCTGAGTGAAACATGTCCACAAGGGCAGTCTATTTGCTATCCTGATTCTTGTACCATGTGTAGTTAAAGGATTCTTTAGTTTTGAAACATTATTACAGCTTAAGTGATATTGTCTTAAAGCTCCCTTGACTTGTAAGTTCTTTACTTCTTTCTATTTTAAAAATAAAATGATATTGAAGTATATTTTACATAATAAATGCATATACATCAATAAGAAAACAGTTAAACATTTGACTAAAATTCAGTGACATTAAGTACACTTAAAATGATATATAACCATTGCCACCATTTCTCCTTTAGAATTCCTTTGCAAATCTGATAAATCTATACCCATTAAAGACTTAAGTCCCTATTTAGTTTCTCTGCTCTACTGTGAATGGCCGTTCTGATTTCTGTGTCCATGATTTTGATACCTGTAAATACTTTAGGTAAGTACAAGCATACAGCGTTTGTCCTTTTCTCATTGTCATTCTAGTTAGCACAATATATTCAAGATTCATCCATATGAAAACATTTTAGGGATACCTTCTTTTAAAGGCCGAATAAGAGTCAATTTTATCTGTATACCCTGTTTTGATTTTATTCTCATATTTATGTGAGTCTTAGATTGCTATGTTTTAGCTGTTATGAACAACACTGATATAAATATGCATATGTAAATATGTTTTTGAGACCTTTCTCTTGAGATGGGTATTATTAAGAATAATTGATGGATCATTTGATGGTTCTGGTTTAGCTTTTTGAGATTTTTGTTTTTTAGAGAACTGCACTCTTTCGACTCATAGCATTAATCCCAAAAGTTGCAGTTGTTTTACATCTTTGATTTCACCTGCTCCCTCCCTCCCTCTTTTCCTCCCTCTTCTCCATCTACCAATAGTTTTCCTAATGTGTATCATGTTATTTTGCTTTTATTTGCATTTCCTAATGTTTAGTGTGATTGAACATCTTTTTCTGTGTTCATTAGAAATTTGTGTATTTTCTCTAGAGAAGCGTTTATTCAAATTCTTGTTTTTCTCTCCCATGTACATGTGTATAAAGTTCATATGCATATGTATGTGGTTTCATGTTGTCAGATACACGTGGGTGGGTGTTTGTACACCAGTGCACTTGAGTTTGTGTGTGCCTGTGGAGGACCAAGGGTGATATAAAAAATCATCCTCCCCTGTGGAAGTTTGAGATCAGCAAATACGATGTGACCATCAGTGATGCCCCAGGACACAGTGACTTTATCAAGAACATGAGTATAGGCACATCTCAAGCTGATTGTGCTGTCCTGATTGTTGCTTGGGGAGGTGGTGAATTCGAGGCTGGTGTCTCCAAGAACAGGCAGACCTGTGCGCTTTCGGCTTATACCTTGGGGGTGAAACAGCTGATCATTGGGTGTCAAAAAGATGGATTCTACTAAGCCACCTTACAGCCAGAAGAGATACGAGGAAATCATTAAGGAAGTCAGCACCTCCATTAGGAAACTTTGCTACAATCCTGACATTTGTGCCAATTTCTGGTTGGAATGGTGCCAACATTCTGGAGCTACGTGCTAATATATGACTTGGTTCGAGGGATGGAAGGTCACCCGGAAAGATGGCAGTGCAAGTGGAACCACGCTGCTGGAGGCTTTGGATTGCATTTTCCCACCAACTCAGCAGAATGATAAGCTTTTGTGCCTTGCCCCTCCAGGATGTCTTCGAGATTGGCAGTATTGGTACTGTCCCTGTGGGCGGAGTGGAAACTGGTGTTTCCAAACCAGAATGTTGGTCCCCTTTGTACAGTCAGTGTCACAACTGAAGTAAAGTCTATTGAAATGTACCATGAGGTTTTGAATGAAGCTTTTCCTGGGGAAAACATGGGCTTCAACATGAAGAACATGCCTATCAAAGATGTTCATTGTGGCAACGTGGCTGGTGACAGCAAAAATGACCCACCAATGGAAGTAACTGGCTTTACTGCTTAGGTGATTATTCTGAACCATCCAGGCTAGATTAGTGCTGGCTATGCACGCTCTCCCCCCACCCCCCCATACTGACTTGTTACATCACTACCATAGCTTGCAAATTCACTAAGCTGAAAGAAAAGCTTGACTGCCGTTCTGATAAGAAGCTAGAAGATGACCCTAAATTCCTGAAGTCTAGAGATGCTACCATTGTTGACATGATTCCAGGCAAGCCTATGTGTGTGGAGCGTTTCTCTGAGTATCCTCCTCTTAGTCTGTTTTCTGTTTGTGACCTGAGGCAAACTGTTGCTGTAGGTGTCATCAAGGCTGTGGACTAGAAGGCTGCCCAGAAGCTTAGAAGGCTAAGTAAATATTCCCCCTAACACCTACCACTCCAGTCTTAATTAGTGGTGGAAGAATGGTCTCCAAATTGTTTATCTCAATTGGCCATTTAAGTTTAATAGTAAAAGACCTGGTTAATGATAACAGGGCATTGTAAAACCTTCAGAAGGAAAGGGTACTGTTATTGTGGACTTTTTTTGTGTGTGGCAGTTTTAAGTTATTTTTAAAATCAGTACGTTTTTTGAGTTTTTTTTCTTTCCTCCATTTTATTTTATTATTTTTTAATACTTTTTTTATTATTTCCGCTCATACAAACTTAATAGGTAGACCAGTTCCCTCCCTCCCTCCTCCCCCCCCAACCTCCTGTAAAATCAGTACTTTTTAAATGGAAACAATTTGAGCAAAAATCTGTCACAGAAGTTTGAGACCTATTAAAACAAAGTTTAATGAGAAAAAAAAAAAGAATCATCCTTGATGCTTCTTCCACCTCGTTGTGATCCTGTCTCTAATTAAACTTTCAGTATGCTGTTAGTACTTGTCTGGTTAGCCAGTTTGCTCCATGGATCCCAGGCTATGTCTTCCAGGGCTAGGATTACAGGGAGACCTCCATACTTGCAGACTTTGTTTTTTTTTTATTATTCTATTGTGTTGTGTTGTGTGTGTGTGTGTGTGTGTGTGTGTGTGTGTGTGTGGTGTGTAGAACCATATACGAAATCGGGAACCACCATGGACGCCTCCACCCCTCTTTGTTTACTCTGTCCCGGGATTCACAGGCTCCGCCCTACCAGGACCAGAAAAGCAGGCCGCCCTTGCTTCTGCCCAGCCCTTGCTTCTGCCCAGCGTCTATAGTGGGGTCTAGGATCCGAACTCAGGACCTTCCGCCTGCAAGGCAGAGGCTTAACCCCTGAGCCACCTCTCCAGCCCCATCTGCCAGACATTTTTATGTGGAATGTGGGGATTTGAACTGAGGTCTTTTTGCCCTTTGAGTCTGAGGTAAAGGTTTTAATCACTAAGCCATCTCCCAAGCCCTTCCTTGGGCTTTCTTTCTCCCTCCCTCCTCCTCCCCTTCCCCTCCCCTCCCCTCACTCCCCCTTCTCTCCCGTCTCCCTTCTCCATCTCCCCTCTCCTCTCCCCTCCCCCTGACTCCTCCCCCCTCCCCTCCCTTCCCTTCCTTTCTGTCTTGAGACAGAGTCTTGTAGTGAACCCCTGGCTATCCTGAATTTGTAGATCAGACTGACTTCAAACTTGATATGGTCCTTCTGTCTCTGCCATGAAAGTGATGGTATTATAGGTGCTGCCATGTGGTTGTGGTGCTGGTGTGGTGGTGGGGTTCCAACATTTAAATTTATTTGTTTAATTTTTAAAAAATTTTGTGTGTTCATAGAACTAGGCCAGCCTAATCTCCCCCCATCCTGAAGCTCAGGGACATTTGCGGAAGAGGGAGCGGTAAGATTGTAAGAGCAAAAGGATGGGTGGAGCAACGATTTGCAAGATTCTCCACGCTAGTTAGGGCCGAAGCAATCATAATAGGACTTTGCATGCCCTGCGCAATGTCCAACACACTATTGACCTCACAAAGTCTAGCATCAGCTAAAGGCACCAAGATCCTTGGAGGCAAGGGATTGACAGCCACAGTAGTGTTCCTATGCTTAAAGGGAACAAGAGAAAGGGTTCAGGGAAATGCCACTGGTCCTTGTACGTCATCGGAGAGGAGGACCCAGAGGAGAGTTAGGCATACACAATAAAGGACTCTCTAGGAATTGGGGGGGGAGGCACTGGGGGATAGGGAGGGAGGGAGAGGGAGCAGGAGGTTCGGGGGGAGGAGGAGGGAGGGAGGGAACTGGTCTACCTATTAAGTTTGTATGAGTGGAAATAATAAAAAATGTATTAAAATTTTTGTGTGTTGTATGTGTTAGTATAGTGTACAGTGTGCTTATGTGTGTGTTGTGGGTGGGGTTGGTATGCTCACCTGGATGCATGTGGAGGTCAGAATAAGATTTCTGATGTCTTCCTTTATTGCTTCACACTTTATTTCCTGAGACAAGATCTCTCACTGAATCTGAAACTTGCTGTTTTGGCAAGGATCCTTCTGTCTCTGCTACACTGGATTATCAGCATGTGCAACTGTGTCTGGCTTTTGCATCAGTACTGGTCATTTCAAGTCAGTTTCTCATACTTATACAGCAGCTACTCTTATCCACTGAGCCATCTCCCCAGCCTTTTCCTTTTTGCTTGTTTTTTTTTTTTTTTTTTTAACATTGGCTCTTTGGTTTCCTTTCATTTGTTCTCTGTACATTCTGCATACCAGGCATTTAAGAGATAGATTATTTGTAAATATCTTCTCCCATTTTCCCTCACTATGTTTTCACCACATCCTTAACCTCTTGTTTTTGACATTTACTTATTATTTAGTACCTCCCCCACATAAGTGTGCACTATTGAGTAGGCATATTTTTCTATAACTGTTGTTTGTGACTACTTCTTTCACAGAAATTTTGATTTTATTATTAGAGAATGCCTTGATTGTCCCTTTGGTCCGATACCTCCAGGCCAAGTTTAATATACCAATTTCATAGTAAATGTTTTTTGAATGTGTGATTGATTGAGTGAATAATGGATGACATGAGTAAAGTAAATGCTATTAATGAAGAGCCATCAGTAGATGATTATGGTTGGCTTTAGATATTAAATTTTCAATTAGAATGAATATCATGTTAGTAAAAAATTCTTTCCTAGAAGCTGATGTCCTAGAGGAGGTGGTGATGGTTAAGTGGATCAAGTCAACTGATTGCCCTACAGTGAGAAATAGTTCAGAGTCATGTATACTTGGCCTTTGCTTTTGCCATAACGGGAGAACAGTTATGGATGTAGAAAGATTACATCGTAGTTGTAAGGAAACAGAGTTTTAATAGTTAATGGGTTGTTTGTTGGAATCCTATTTTCTTAATGGTTGGTAATTTGTCTTAAAGAATAGTACTATAGCTTTGAAAGAAATAAGAGTACCTAGTGACAATAGTGTGAAATTAAGGGAAAGAATGTTCTTTCCTGTGTGAATGAGTGAATAGTATGTGCATTTTTCTGTATCCTTTACTGAATCCTTTCAAGGTGTAATAATGATGTTTCCTGTTTCAAATATGTTTTTGTCTTCTACTATGACTTCTTTTAGGCTTTTAATAGTCATTTAGAATCCTTATCCAAAATAAGTTAGTTTTAAAATCATTGCATATTCCACTCATTATATTTATCATGAGGTATTTTAACTTAGATTCTATGTTTCCTGTGTAGTGTTTTTAAATGATTATTTAATTTATTCACTTAATATTAATTTTTTTCCAATTCAATATCAAAGAATGATGTCTTACTCCCTTCTTTGTCTGATTTTTTAATCATTAAAAAATGAAATTTCATTTAATAATGGTCTTTGAATACTAGTCTTCTCTTTAGACAGACAGACAGGCAGAGACAGAGAACGTATGTAGGTCCATGTCTGAGGACAGTTTTTGGAAATTGTCCTCTCCTTCTACCATGTAGGCTCCTGGAAGAGAACTCAGGTCACCAGGTTTGTATACAGCTAGTTTTATTTGCCGAGCTATACTGCTCAGTCCTCTGGGCATTATTTAATATTTTAACCAAGAAACTCATTTATTTTATAAGTGAGAGAGAGAAGGAGATGGGGAGAGAGTGAGCATTCATATTATCATATTGTAGCATCAATTTGTAAACACTTATAGGTATTCCTTTATCATGAATTGATTTTATCTGATTCATATTTTTATATCTTATGTTCAAAAACATAAAATTGATCCATAGTTTACTTCAAACTCTAAGTTTTCTTTTCTAATTTTAAATCCAGATTGTGCAATTGTATGTATATGTATATGATTAAAGCAGCCAATAATTACTGTTTTTTAAAAAATGTAAAAATAATCTTAGCCATAATCAAATCCTGCCTTTTCACTTTTTTCAGTGAGTCACATAAACGTAAATTCAAGATTACACAACTGTTTGATAGTAGTGTTTGTACTAGAATAAAGGTCTTATGATTAGTGTATCTTGTAATAGGTTCTCTCTCTTTCTCTCTCTTTCTCTCTGGATTGAACCTAGACATTTTTACATACTAAGCACATACTCTACCACTAAGCTATCTATATCCCTGTTGCTTGCTCTATTATTATATCTCAATATATGTGATATTAATTGAACTCCCAGTCTAAGCAGCATTATTTATAGTAGCAGCAACAATTATTAAGATATAGTAGTTGGCATTTACTGAGCATTTAGTTAATGTGCCATAGTCCCTCTTAATCACTACAGTATTTTATTTGTTAGTGCACAAGGCAGCTAGTGATTTCTACCCATCTGTGAAGGAGGAGTGAGCCATAGTGTGTTTAATGTCTTTGTATACTCTGCAGTGCTTAACATAAAAACACACTTGTTCCATCATCTGTTATACATGAAATCTTGGGGAAGATAAAGGTCACTGTATTGCATAAGCTCCTTTTATATATGAGCCTAATACCATGATTTCTGAAAGAAAAATAAAGAATAAACTGAAAACCATAGAGAGACCCTGATTTCTTTTACTGTCTAGTTGCTCTCCAGATGGATTATTGCAACTTGCAGCAATCAGTGTATTTGGTTTTTAATCATAAGAAGGTTGGGGTAAGAAGGAAAGAATTGGTAATGATGGTACATTCAGAGCTCCAAAGGTAGAATGTTATAAAAAATCTTTACTGCTATTGAATTAATAAATAATACCTTTAGAACTTGGCCTTGATTGGCAAGAAGAAGAAGCCTTCACAGAAAATTTGTAAATACAGTCCTGTCTTTGTTCAAACTTTAATTTTCTGCATGATCTGGCAAATGTTAGTCTGATAAATTAAAGTATCATTTTGGGTGACCTGATGCTCTCTGGATAGTAAAATACAAATATATATTGTAGCATATATACCCTTGACTCTGGCAGTAAAGTGAAAGAAATCCCTGTGAAGTGTTGATTCAGAATCAAAAATCATATCATATTAAGCAAGTTTAGTCAGTTTCAGAGAACAGTTATTGTGTTTACTCTCATATGTACTTCTTAGATTTTGTATTGATACTTAAAAATTGATATTATCTGAGGGAAAAAAGAGGACTAATGATAATGAATTCTGTTCATCTCATCCACCTACCGATACAATGATCCTGTCCACAATAGACAAGCTATGGCACTTTAATTAAAGCATTAAGGCAATCTTCTTCACGCTGCCCAGAGGCTGCCTTAAATAAAAAAATTCCTTATAGGTGTGCCCAGAATTTCACCTCTCAAGTTTCAAGTTGATAGCTGAGACCAAGTGGCCCGTACCCTTCCTTAGTTATGTCTAGTTATTTCTGAATTCATATCATAGTCTTTACTGTTCAACATCACCAGAGTGAACCCTTTAGTTTTCTGCCCAATTGAGAAAAAGATTGTTAAGATTGTTGCTTGCCTTATGGATTAAGGGGTAGGATCAGTGATTGTTAAGATAGATTTTTCCATCAGACCTCACCTGTGTACTTTCATTTTCATCCTTGCCTTCTGAACTGACTGCTTTCTTTAATTCTTTTTTTCCTCTATCTTATTGGAGACAAACTCAAGTACTTTTCTCTGTTTTAAGCCTACTCATTTATTATGCTATTTCAGATATTCATTTTCTAAAATTTTCATGTCAGCTCTTATTTCTTTGGTAACTATTTTTTCAGTTCTTATATTTTTATCTAATTTATTTTGGGAGAGTTCAAGGAATAAATGGAACTAAATAATGTGGTTTTGGCACTTTAATATTTTTCTGTGGAAAATTTTCATGTCTTAATCCTCAGTCCTACTACAACCCCTCTTCTTCCCTCTTATTTTTATGTCTTTTCACATGTGTAACTATCTCAGTTACTCTTCTCTGCTTCTTTGAAACAGCACTCATTCACTCTTCTCTGCTGCTTTGAAACAGCACTCATTCACAACTTTTGGCCAAAAGGAAAATTTATTTAGTTTAGGATTCCCGAGGGGTGATGCAGAAAAGGCATGGCAGATGGCAGAAGCTGGAGGCAACTCAAGTCACTGCAGACATCATGGAGGCTGAGAGAATTAGCTGTCTATTGTGTCTACTGCAAGAGCATACCCCTAGGGGAAACAGGGTGGGGCTAGCCAATCTGTAACATGTGTTCCTCCAGCAAGGCTCTTCCTCTTAATGGTGCCATGACCTTTCCAAACATCAAGTAACGGTTAAAACACATGAACCCGTGGGGGGAAAAATCACATAATCACATTCAACCTGTAACAGTGATTCACTGGGTTTCCTCTGCTTGTCTTTGATAACAGGTGCCTGAGTATTTGTTGGAACAGGAATTATATCAGTGGGTATACCACTGAGGAAGACGTCCCCCTATCCCCTTAAGCTTTACCTCATCAATCTCTATGGGAGTCGTGGGCCTCTTGAGATCTTTCCCCTTCTATGGTGAAATGTTGACAGGGTGAATCCTGTGCAGGTCTTGTGGAAATGTACATAGTTTCAGATCATGGATGCTGCATACCTATCATACTCAAGAGATAACGTCTGACTACACTGCTGCCCCCTTTTAGTTTCTAGTCTTATAGCTCTCTCTACTATTATGTTCCCTAATCTATTATGTTAATAACTTCAGTGCTTTTTTGCAAAAATTATTAACACCTTTCTAATCATAGCATGCTCATCTATAAAACCAGCAAGGTGATATTTATATTATAGTCCTTTGGGCTGATTGAATGTATTTTCATGTATAGCACATAGTAAGTCCTTAGTAAATATTAATTGATTACAGATCCTTCTCTTGTAAATTTTAGTTAGCTCCTCTAATCCATGTTATATCTATTTGCAAAGTGAATACAGTAATGCTTTTGCATTATAATGCTTTTGCAAAAATTAAATGCATTTGCATACAGAGCACATAGTAAGTTCTCAGTGAATATTAATCAATTAAAGATTAAATATTTTTCTTCCCTATTCCTACTGCTTTGTATTAGAATTGTATTCCATAGGCTTCTCTGCCTGTATAATCTCTACTTCCCTTTCATGACCAAAATGAGATTCTGCCATTAAAATTAAGATTTTCAATGATTTTATAAATTAATTAGTGTAAGAAGTATGTAGTAAAGATAGTATTATAACCTATTTTGGTTACCTTTGAATTATCTTTTGAATAAGCAAGTATATTTTGAATATATATCTTTATATATCGTGTGTTGTATGTCCATGTGTGTACATACATACTGTGGTACATGATTGGAAGAAGGACAATTTGCCAGTGTCATTCTTTTTCCATCATGTGAATTCTAGGGATCAAACTCAGGTCATTACACTTGATGGCAAACTCCTTTCTCTTCTGAACCATTTCACCAGCTCCTGTTGTATTTTAACTTAGGAACTTTCTTGAGTTATTTTGTTTCTTTTTCTTCATTTCATCTAACCAAGAAACTTTCTTTGCTTAGTAATATTCTTTGTAAATATGTCTGCCAAAATGAGTTATATTTGTTTCAAAATGTAAAATTTATTGTATATTTTAAATCTAAATCTGATTTTTATATTGCCTCTTGTGCTTTATATAAAGATTTGTACATTTGCTTTTGTGTCCTCATCTTTGCTAATCAAGATCTGACTGTATAAGATAAGTTGCAGGAATTCAGTCCATTTATTTAAAAATTGCATCCTTTTACCTTTTAAATACTGACTTTGAAACTCAACACAAATACTGTAAGAACATCTGAGGTACATAATTAAAATATAATTAAGTTTAAATACCTTGGTGAAGGAGTATAAAAATTATTTAAATTCAATCAGCTAGTACATTTGCAGTTTTCTTTTATTAGGTGTGAAATCTAAGAATCCCTTGCCAACTCTTGAGGGCTCAATCCAGAATGTTGAATTGAAGTACTGCAGCACATCACTGGTCAAATGCGCCTCTGGGACCATGGGATCAATAAAAATTTGTGCCAAAGCCCCAGGTATGTGCAGCTGGACCATGTAAAACTTTATTGCCTGTATAGGAGAATTGGCCTTGCATTTTACAAGGAGAGTTACTGAGACAAGAATTTGTTCATTGTTCCTATGAATCAGAGGTTTTAATTTTTTATTTCTATTTAAAATTTTAATGGTGCAATGATGATACTTTTGACAAATTAAGTTTTATTTAAAGAAAAGAACTTTGGATAGCTTTAAGAATAGTTATGAAGGAGAAAATGTCGTTATTTAATCTTAAACTTTTGGAAGAATTGTTAGTTGTAATTATAATAAAATATAGAATTTAAATATTGTATTAGTGTATAGATAATACAATGTATAGATAATTAAATATTTAATTTAAATGTTAAACAGAAAATGTAGACGTTTTAACTAACTTAGGATTGTAATTGATTTTAGTTTACCTACTGTATTTTATTTCAAAATGTCTTCCTTAAAGAATTTGTAATTTTTAATCAAGATTAAATTTCAGTATAAATTTATAATGTATATTATGATGAATTATTTTATTTCATCTTAAACTTTTATAAGCATATATTACATTTATTAGAAAGATATCAAAATTTAATTTTTTTACATTTATTTTCTGTGTGTGTGTGTGTGTGTGTGTGTGTGTGTGTGTTTGTGTGCATGTATGTGTATTGTGTATGTGCATGCCCTGGTGTGCTTGTGGATTTTTAAGGAGTTCATTCTCTCCTTCCAATATATGAGCTTTGGGGACCAAATTCAAGTCATCAGGCTTGGTGGCAAGTAAGTGCTTTTACCCACTAAGCCATCTCCCTGATCCTCAAATCTTTTTTTTTAAACTATTAATATGGCTTTATCAATACCACTGTTTAGGTTATTGATTATCTGTATAATTGAAATTGCCAAATATTTTTCACATGTTTTTGTGTTAGCATATTTTAAGACCAAATATCTTTAGATGGCTTGTGTAATGACTTAATGATATTTTAAAATTGTTTATTTTTTAATTCTACATTTATATGTAGATGATAGTGGAAAAGAGAAGTTGATTCCCTTGCTTCAGGGTCCTTCTGACACTAAAGACCTTCACAGCACTAAGTGGCTCAATGAAAGTAGAAAGCCTGAGTCTCTTCTAGCCCCTGATTTGGTAGCCTTCACAGTTCAAATTCCTCAATGCATGGACCAATGCCACAGTTCTGGTGAGTACAGTCCTTTCCTTGTTTCTTTAGTTGACATTTTCTTTTACACAAAGACTTTTAAAAATGAATTTTCTTTTTAAAGAAAAAAAGCAGTTTGTATTTATTGTGATATTCTATTCAGTTCTGTTCTAAAACGCTAATGAAATTTATCCTATCAACTCAAGAAAGGAAAGATTGCTTACAATCAATGATCTTGTTTTATGACAGAATCAAGCTATACATGAAGCACTTTTCCTCAACTTTATATACTATAAAGTCTATCTGATTTTTAAATTATAGCATGTCATACAGAAGGATTTCTTGATGTAGTAGCATTTTGATGATGGCCCAGAACATTTTAATATGTTGTATAGAAAAGAAAAGACTTTGGTATTGAAACCAAAAAATGAATCAGTCAAAACCGTTCAGAAATTGTGATTTAATTTCTTGGAATTCTATATTTTCATCGTCCATTTCCCTAGCATCTGTTTCATTTTATGGAATGCTGTAGAATTGTATCTCTCATGTTGAGGGTTAATATAAGGAATCAATAATGAGTAGAAAAAATTAGGATATGTAGAGACCATTATCAGCCATGTGTTCAGTTCTGTAATTGACATACCTAGATAGTCAGTCAGGAAGGCTAGAAATAAGGTAGCCATGTACAGATGTCTTAAAAGTGCTTTTTAGTGGAGATCTGTTTAAAATGTCTTAGCAAATGTTTTAAAATTTCTCAGCAAATGCTTTGAAATAGCTATGTAAATAGGGATGCTCAAATACTATAACCCAATAAGTGTTGGTTATTAAAAGCAGGTATTAATAAATTTAATGTAGACATTATGAAAAATTTATAATTATTCAAACAAATTTTATATAGGTAAATATTAAGGTTCTAGATGTATTCAGGCATATATGTAGAGACCATTATCAGCCACGTGTAGGATGTGTTTAATTGTAGTGCTACTTTCAGTTGAATAGTAACCACATTAGAAACTGGAAATTAGTTATTTGAAAAGGTAGTTTGACAATACCCTTCAATAATACTTTGAAAGAGAACATTTCTCAAAAAAGGGATTATTAATAAAATTACTGTGGGACTGATAAAAAGCCAGATACTTAAACTAATGGAATAGAATCCCTACTACACATAAGTCCACACAACTGAAACCATTTTATTTTTGAACAAAGATTCCCTAAGCATGTTAAAGAACAAGAGTCTTTTTAACAGGTGGTACTTGGAAAACAGTATTTTCACAGAGAGAACACTGATTCTAACTTTGTTTCTCACTCTCCTCAAATCATCCCAACATGGATAAAAAAAATCTTAATGTAAGACCTGAAACTGAAAAATGTTAGAGGAAAAGTAGGGGCAGCACTTCAAGATACAGGAATAGACCAGAGTTTTCTCCACAGGATGTGTAACAGCTCTGAAAATAACAAGAAAAAATTGATAAATGTGATTACATGGAAGTAAAAAACAGAAAAATGAGCAGCCAATACAATGAAGAGATTGCCTGTAGAGTAAGAGAATGTGTTTGCTAGGTATTAGAAGGAACTAATATGCAGAATATATGAAGAACTCAAAGTACAAATATAAAGAAAGCAAATACAGTCAATAAATGGGCAATTGAATGAGAGCTATTATTTCAGCTTTTACTTTTAATGTGCATGTATATATGCATACGTTTGTTCATGTTTGTATGCACGTAAGTGCACATGTACACACGTGCATACCTGTCAGCATAGAATGTCATCTTCTATTGCTGTCTATTTAATTGAGGCAGGGTCTTAGTTGAATCTTTTGCCGATATATCAATTATGCCACCTTGCCTTGTGATATTGTGTCTCTGCTTCTGGAGTTCTTGGATAACAGGTGCCTGTTAGGCTCTTACTTGTGTCTTGGAGATCTCTGTGTTCATGCTTTTGGGGTATGCACTTTATCTAGTGAGACATGTCCTCAGCCTGCTTCATTTGATGTAATATCTGGGGATCTGAAATCAGGTCCTTTCATTTTCATGGAAAAGACTTTAGCACCTGAATCATCTTCTGAGCCCAAGGTAGGGTGCGTATGAGTGGACATATGTCTGTCTGTCTGTCTGTCTCTCTCTCTCTCTGTTATGCATACACATGCACACATGCACTATTTAATTTTCAGCCATAAAAACTGAAATTGTGGCATTTTCAGAAAAATGGTTGGAACTGAAAAACAAAATCATGTTATGTAAAAGCAGGCATTCTTACAAAAATGTATTATTTTCTCATATATGTGAAATAAAGGGAAAAGAAAAGTGTAAAAGTAAAGGGGGTGGGGATGGGCTGGAGAGATGGCTCAGGAGTTAAAGTCTTTGTTTCCAAGCAAGAAGTCCTGAGTTTGGATCACAGATTCCACATAAAAACATCTGGTGGAAATAGTGGTGGCCTGCACTTCTGGTCATGGAAGATGGAGTCACTCTGCAGGAAACCCCAGAGCAAAACAACAAGGAACTAGAGCAATCCAGGATGATTCCCAAAATCACCACTGGTACTCCACAAGCATACACACTCAAGTGCCACCTACATACAAGCATACACCCACACACCTGCCCCCCCCCCCAATAAACCCTATAAGAAATGTAGAAATGTAGGGAGGGGAAAGAATGAGAAAGGGCTGATTATGATGAAAATGTATATATCTAGAGAATTGCAACAAGTCTAATCACTTTCTGAAGTGATAATCAAGAAAAGCAATTCATTTCTTCTAGGAATTACCTTCTTAAAAAAAGAAGGCATTAATTCCATAATGGTATTTTATATGCTTTTTAAATTCTATTTTATTAATTAGTTGAGAGAGAGCATGGGTGCATGTATGTGTTGAGGTCAGAAAGTAACTTTGGGAAGTTAATTCTTTCCTGTTATGTGGACTGTAGGGATTGAACTCAGTCCTTCAGGGAAGGGTGGCAGGAGGATCAGATCAAGATCTATTATGAAGGTGAGGCCTATGGATAAAAAAATTTGCTAATATTTTAATTTGCTAAATATTTTAATTAGGAATCAGGTAGGTAATGTTTTAGGTTTTTTTATTTTTAATACATTTTTTATTATTATTTCAGCTCATACAAACTTAATAGGTACACCAGTTCCCTCCCTCCCTCCTCCTCCCCCTGAACCCCCTGTTCCCCCTCCCTTTACCCCTCCCTCCCCATCCCCCCGTGTTTTAGGTTTTGTGAATCACATGGTGTATTAACTGTTCTGCTCTTATAGCATAAAAATTGAAAAATATGTAAATTACAATATATAAATTAGTCGAATGTGACTTGGTTCTAAAGAAACTTGTTTTACTGAAATAGAAAGTAGGCTAGGTTTGGTGTTTGGGCTTACTTGTTTTGTTTTAGGAAGACAGAATTGGTATTTAAATAAACATCCATTAATTTTTATTTGATAATGCTTTTAAAAGTATGCATGGTAATGAGTTAGCACCTTTATATTATTGGACATTCAGTAGTTTTAATTAGGTTTCAGTTTATCTAATTAAGGTATTAAGTAAATCACCAGACCATTCAGTTGTAGTTTTGATACTCAGTGAAAGACAACTCCTATTTGAATCTGTCTTGTATTTTTGAGTTAAACAGGGACTTCTACCTTCTAATTTTGACCAAACATAATTGGAATAAGCTAATCAACATATTATAATAATAATGTGATACAATACAATATTTGTATTATTCTTTGAAATTTAAAAGCTTTTATGGAATAATAAAGTTATATTTGTTCTTTCTGCTTTTGTAGGGTATAAAAAGTTGGTATAAGAAATTTATCTGTGACACTATGGCATTTATAGAGTAAATTTTACAATTTGGCATGCTGTTAAGGAAATTCACCTAATCTTCAGTATTAGATATATGTTTAATAGTATGTTTATAGATTTGTGTGTAAAATTTTAGTGCAATCATGTATTTGGTTTTAAGCATATTCCTTTGGGTGTGTTTCATTCTGAAATGTAATGTGTTTTCACTTCAGTTCATTTAGGGCATTTTGAATTTTAATTTTCTATTAACTTTTAAACTGACACTCTTATTCATGGTTTAGCTTATGAAAAGGATTTAGGACTAATAAATATGGTTTGTAAAGCCAGTTTTCATGTGAGTTTGATTATTTTGATCATGTAACAGATTTGGATCGAGTGTGCTTGTGTGTATGTGTGTGCTTGGGCATCACTGTTACACACATATCATAAAAGTATCCTAAGTGAAAAAGTAAGTAATTTATAAACAGTCTCCTAAGACTCTTGAAATACTGCTCTCTCAGTTAACTAATTTCCTGACTACTGTATGTAAATTCTTTTTTTAAACTTTTTTAAAAAACATATTCTTATGTCATTTATATACACATTGACACTTCTTCCTTACTATTTAAGTTTTTCTTGTATTTATTAAAACCTTGCACATTGTTGCTTATTTGTTAATTCTCTTCCTGGTTTAGAATTTTATTTTTTGTTTTGTGGGATATTTTTTTCTTGTGTGGAAAGTAGCTCTGTTGTGTTCCCCTTTCTTGTGCCATACTGTACACATAATAGACTAACAGTAAGTTTTCAGTGAATGATTAATCAAGTCAATTCGGACTGAATTTATCTTTTTTTTTTTTGGTTACTGATGTTGAAATGCTTAATGTAAATAAGACAACATTAATATTTCTCAGTGTTTTAAAATAGTTGATGCTTGTAGTTAAAGGTATCTATATGAAAGTTTCAAGAGAATCATAAGTTGCTTTTCTGTTCTTAAGAAACAGATTTTCAGGTGTCATCATTAACAAGTTTGCTCACAGATTTATAGACCTTGAATGATGACTACTCGAACTGGGGTTTTGAGGATCATATGTAATATGTGGGCCATTGTGCCTATACTCATCAGTGGAAGTTGGGGAGATTAAAACTGGTGGATGTTATAAAGAAGTCAGTCAATAAATGACTTCTTTGAGAGGAGCTTTCTCAAATAGAATCCCTGTCTGTAATATCAGATTGTATTGGTATTAGTAAACCTCAGAAAATTTTCTTCAATTTGAAAGTAATTTCAAATTTATTTATTTGTTAGAGAGCAAGCCTTTTTTTTTTTTTTTTTTTTTGACATAGTAAATTTTGGTGTCTTGCACCAAAAAGTAAAAAGAAGGAATGCAAGTTAACTGATGATTCTATATGCCTCTCTGGTCAAGCTGTGATATAAATCCTGGGGTTTAGAATATAACTTTTATCATTTTCTAGTCTGTTTGCTATTTTGTGTTTTAACCTTAGGATCATGTTGCTAACCATTCCATCATTCCCTAGCCTCAAAAAAAATTGCATGGATTGTATAGTCATAATGGGGATCCAAGTAACTCGCAGTATTTTAGTATAGATGATGTGTAAATATATTTGAATATGAATTAAGCAACTTCTAACATAGGTTTGCAGATCATAATTAATTCTTGGCATTATTTTTTCAAGTTCATATCCTTTGAAATGTATTTTGGTAGAGAGAATATTGTAATTTGTACCCAGTTGTTAATTGTATATAAATTCATGTGCTTTGCTTTTTTTTAAGTAGTATTATAATGCATTTCCAGTGTTGATATTTATTGGGAGGTAAATAATATGTTGTTTTAAATACTTAAATATTTGGACACAATAAATTTGTGTAAAATTTTAAAACAATATCTTATCTTTGGGCTGGAGAGATGGCTCAGGGGTTAAGATTGTGCCTCACTAGCAGAAAGTTCTGAATTCAGATCCCAGGTCCCACGTAAAAATACCAAGAGGAAGTGGTGAGGCTCTATATTCCTGCCCTAGTGGGCAGAGCCTGGGAACTCTCAGAGTGAAGCAAAAAGGAGGTAGAAGCAATCCAGGGTGATTCCTGAAGTCATCGTTGGTCTTCCACAGGTACACACAGTGCCCTCTGATACACACACACACACACACACACGCAAAATTAAATAAAAGTACATCAAATGGTCATGAAATACTATCAATTTACATCAGAAGTATTTGGGTGCTATTATTTCAGCTTTTACTTTTAATGTGTATGTGTATATGCATGCGCTTATTTATGTTTGTATGCACGTAAGTGCACATGTATACACATGTGCATACCTGTCAGTATAGAATGTCATCTTCTATTGCTGTCTATTTAATTGAGGCGGGGTCTTAGTTGAATCTTTTGCCGATATATCAATTATGCCACCTTGCCTTGTGATATTGTGTCTCTGCTTCTGGAGTTCTTGGATAACAGATGCCTGTTAGGCTCTTACTTGTGTCTTGGAGATCTCTGTGTTCATGCTTTTGGGGTATGCACTTTATCTAGTGAGACATGTCCTCAGCCTGCTTCATTTCATTTTCTAAGTCAGTGTTAGACAACTCTTCTTTTCATGTCCCTTTCTGCTCAAGGTCTACTACTGGCTTTTTTTTTCTTCCCCAGAATCTCAGTGATGTTTATGCTTGTACATATGCTATTTACTTTTTTACTATATTGGATTCTCACTTTTGTCCTTGTCCTTCATATATCTGTTAAATCTCAGTCCAGCTTAACATTTCCGTTATATTTCTGTCCCTTTAAGAAAGTTTTCTCTGAAACTCCTTTTCTTCCAACTCACTTTAAGTATATCTGTTAATATATTTTCATAGTTCCTTGTATTTTTCTTTCATAGCCCTTATGACGGGATATTTTTATAGTCTGTCTTCACCACTTGTCAGTGCTTTTCAGTGTCAATCATTGATTGCTTATCATAAGATGTTCAGCTCCTAACATTGACATACAAGGAATGTTTGAGATGATTCATTGGATGAGTGAATAAATGAATGAGCATTATGATAGATGGTTAAGGTTATAAATGTGTTTGGCCGATGGGGATAGTAGGTTCTTAATGTATACTAGCATCCCCTCTTTTTCTGTGTTTTTTCTTCCTCTGCAGGGAACTTCACAGATAGACAATATTCAATCCTTTGTTTCCTTGACTGTAATTTGCATTTCTGACTTTGCTCTTTTAGGTGACACTAAATGTATATCAGTCTTTGATGTTTCTCACAAAATTTCTCTTTCAACACCCTTGTCCATCTTACGTCTTCAGTTCTTGCTCTGTGATCATGCCCTACCTATTGAATCTTAGTCTTTCATGAATTCTGTCTCAAAAGATACAAGTCTCCATAAATCTTCAATTTTTTAAAATATCCTTTGATAAAAGCAGTGATTGCTTTTTGTTTTATGTTTTCTTTTCAAAGATATCTATGTAATGAATAATTTTGGAAGATAGATACGTTTCTTTTAGAACAAAGAGTAGATATGCCTATTGCCTATCCTCACTCAGGTGTTTTTCTTCTTTCTACTGTGAGACAACACTCAGACTTAAGCAATTTAAAGGGAAAAAGGGAGAATTACTTGCTTTAAAGTTTCAGAAGGGTCATACAGTCCATTATGGTAGGAAAATCATATGGGTGAAGCTGTAAGCAGCGCAGGTCACGTGGATCATGGAGGCACAAAGAACAAGCAGCAGACTGCAAGAGCAGGCTACTAGTGTGAGCAGGGTGGGACTATCCATCTCGAGGTCTGCCCCCAGTGATGTGCTTCCTACAGCAAGACTACCTCGTACGCTCTCATTACCTCCTGAACATTAACAAGTAAAGATGCAATTGCATGAGTCTGTGGGGGACAACACACATTTAAACCATAACATCAAAATTCATCTGTTATGAAATTCTTGGCATTCATTTGAACTTATCTTTGTGCCCTATATCTGTGGAACTGGGGACAAATCAAACTGTGTAACTAGGTTGATATTCAAGTTATGCTTCCTATACTATGACTCCCTAAGTCCTGAGTCTCTGACTGAGGAGTCTATTGAGGAGTCTTGTCTTTCGTGACATTTATGAAATTGTGTGAGTAAAATTTCAGGTTCCTTCACAATTGTGTGGTGCATATGTGTGTGTTATTTGCATATTTGGTATATTTATACATGAGTATTTCAGACACATGTGCCTGTATTCACGTGACTGCATCCATGTGCAGGGCAACTAGTTCAGTGTCTTATTTGATCATTCTCCCTTATTCCCTCGAGACAAAGTCTGTCACTGATCTTAGAGTTAAACTAGTAACCAGTAAGTCACAGCCATCTTCTTTTTGTTATTTTTTTATTATTTATTTAATTGTGCATGTATGCGTGTGTGTATGTATATGTGTATGTGTGTGTGTGTGTGTAGAACCATGGGCGAATTCGGGAACCACTATGGACTACCTCCCTCCTCCTTGTTTACTCTGCCCAGGGATTCACAGGCTCCATCTTACTAGGACCAGAAACGCAGGCTGCCCCCGCTTCCGCCCTGCATCTAAAAGTGGGGTCTAGGATCCGAACTCAGAACCTTCCGCCTGCAAGACAGAGGCCTAACCCCTGAGCCACCTCTCCAGTCCCTCAGCAATCTTCTTGACTCTGCACCCACAGCCCTGAAATTTCAGATGTTCATGGGGCTGGTTTTTTTTTTTCCCCCTGTCATGGGCATTGGAATATTAATTCAGGTCACCATGCTTGTGTGACAAGAGCTCTTACCCACTGTTCTTTGCAACTCCAGGTCCTTCACAATTTTTGACACTAGAAATATGTTCCGCTTTCTTAGTGTTTCTTAGTGTTCTTGGTTCTCCTTCCCCAGTCCCCCCCCCTTTTCCCCCCATAAGTGTAAGTAAATTATTATAAAGATTACAGTGTTGCTCTCTTTTATTTGTATGATCTAATCAACATTTCTGTTTTTACCAAGTAGCTTTGCATTTTTATCTCTCTGCTCACTTACTTTCTTTCAGAGATTTGGACTCCAAAGTTTGTATACTACTTAACCATTTTCCTAAAGATATTTCAAGGCTGAATAACTTGTTGTAACTCTGTAATTCTTCCCTGTTTCATATTCCATAATTTATTATTTTAATTAGTTACACCATTTCCTTCTTATTGCTGACCATCTTGGCAACAGCTCAGTGCCTTCTTTCTCTCCTTCATACAGTTGGTATTCCACCAAAGCTTTCTTTTACTAAGACAATTTCCCATGTTTACTGTGTCTGTGTTAGTTTATGAGCCTGCTTGAAGATCTTTGTGCTTATTCCTATGCAATTTTACCCAATGTATTTTGGTATATTAGCAAGAAAGGAAATACCTTTTAAAAAGTATCAGGTTGATTGTGGTTATTTATGAAAGCTGAACAACATGTTTATTTGTGTATTAGATTTTGATACAGAGTCTTCCAATGTCGCTCAACTGACCCGTTACTTGATATCCTTAGGCCTCCTCCCCCTCCCCCAGCTAGGATTACAGTCTTATGCTACTGCACTCAGCACTTTTTTCTCTCTAATGTGTAATATTCAGAGTAACATTTTTCCCCTAAGATTAGAAAAAAATGAAATCAAGTGATTATAACACTATCTGAAATAATGTAAAGTAAATATTCCTTTTGAAATAGTCTTTAGATGTAATGTTACCATGAAGTTTAGTTTCATACTCAGTTACAAGCCTTTTAACTTGGATTTTTATAGAGTGAAACAATTTTTGTTTTGCTCATGAAATACAAGGAACTTGTCATTGTTTATGGAAAGGGAAGTCACAAATCCAACTCTAATCTCAGAAGATTCAGCTAAATTGGCTAGTAGCTCTTCCTTGATTAAATCATACCACAAAATGGATACCATTTGATTTTTTTTTTTGGTGAGAATATGAATTGCTTAGATATCTGGAGATGGTGACAGTGTTTTGCATTGTAGGTTTCAATTAATAGGAAATGTCTCTTATTTCACAAAATTCTCATTCAAATAAAAAACAATTGATTGCCCAGAAGTTTATTTTTAATATTTTGGACAGGACACTTGAAAAGGAATATTCATATATTATAGTAATTAACAACAATTCACATTTGTAGTTTGGGCATAAATGTGTAAAAATCATACTCATCTATCTTACTACATTTCCTCTCTCCTTCCTGAGGACCTTGCTATGCACTTTATCTGTAATCCTTGCCAGTTTTCTATCATGTTCCCACTGGGCTTCTGGTGTAAAAAAATCTTATCCTCTTGATGACAGAGCCTGCCTGAATGATTTCATGCTCCTAGCATTTTTGTTCACGGGAATTAGGGGCAAAATGTAACTACAGCTGAACAGAGAGTCTATTTTTGTAATTTTGGAGTTTGGACTCTGTTATTGGAACTAAATGAAGAGATGCAGGTGTTCCCTAGTCGAAGCCCTTTGGGAGTTTTGATGGTAGATGTTTGAAAAGAAAATGCATATGTTTCCAGAGTCAAACAGCAGCTGTGAGACTTGGATTTATGTTTTTCTCAGAACTTTGGGATTTCAAAATGTTACATTTAATCACAAGTACAGAAAGGGGAGAAAATGTTAAAGATGTTATGCATAAAAGTAAGTTTACTGATGTCTTTACCATACAAGCTAGTCATGGGAATATATGAACAAAGTAATTTTTAAACATGATATAAACAATTTCTAAAGTGTTATGATGGTTGCAGGATATCACATTTTGAAAATTTTGCATTTGTTTCACAGAGTCTATTCTGTTAATTACTTAAAAATCTTTTTTGCGGGCTGGAGAGGTGGCTCAGGGGTTAAGCCTCCGCCTTGCAGGCGGAAGGTCCCGAGTTCGGATCCCAGATCCCACGTATAGACGCCAGGTGGAAGCGGGGGCGGCCTGCGCTTCTGGTCCTGGTAGGGCGGAGCCTGTGAATCCCGGGGCAGAAGGAGGTGGAGGCGTCCATGGTGGTTCGCGAATTCGTCCGTGGTTCTACACATACACACACACACACACACACACACACACACACAGACACACACGCACGCACATACACACTCACATGCGCACAGTTGAATAGAAAAAAAAATTAAAAAAAAAAGAATACACACTTTTTAAAAAAAATCTTTTTTGCATTTATAGAAACATACTTTATGATAGGTGGGAAACTGATTTTACATATTTACTGTAATTATTTTTTTCTGGAGAACTATTAATAAATATCTTATGAAGTCACAATATTTTCAAATATAATAAGCAAATATAAGGCTCTTGATACATATGTGTGTAAATAGATGTATGAGTAAGTATTTTTGTAAAGGCAGATATATATTTAGAATGATTTTTCAAATCATGAGATTACTTTGTGTTTCATTTGCTAATGGACCATTTTTTTCAGTATTTGTTTGACATTCTTACATTTATATTGGTGCTTCTTTTTTTTTTTAAGTTTTTTTCTATTTAACATTTTTTGCTCTTTGAGATAGGATTTTGCTGGGCAATCCAACCAGGCATCAAATTTGCTGCAACCCTTTGTCAGCCTCTGGAGTGCTATATTGTAAATGCCATCATGCCTCACTACTTTCTTTTTAAAATATAACCATGCATGATTCCATTCATTTATTTAGTGTAACTACCCATTCATTTGTCCAGCGAATACTTTATTATACATTTTCTGTGTGTGCAAATGTAATAATGTATCTTAAATCAGAATTTTACAAAAGTCTAATATATTGAATAGACTGACAGTCATGGTAGAATGAATAAGTGGTTGAGTGTGTGATAGATGGAAAGGCATATATTCTAATATTTTGGGTTCAACTCCATCCATTTCAGACTATTACTTTGAGTATGTCAACCTTTTGATCCTAGTTACTCATACGTTAAACAGGAGGTCCATTTTCTAGGATTTTTTGTGAAGTTTAATATAAACTCAAGCATGTTATGAACTGTAACCTTAATAAAGATTTCTACTACTAATTATTGTCTATAATAATGCCCTATGTCACTTACTTAGATATTTGAATTTGAAAGATTTTCTTAGTTTTTTTTTTCTTGCTCTCTTCATCCCATCTGATCCCTATGTACATGAAATTTTTCCTCAAGTTACTTTATAAACCTGTGGGAATGTGGTGCTGAAGTCTAGGAGTAATCCTTAACCTAGTTCCAGAATGCTCCTTTCTCTTTTAAATGTCTTCTGGAAGTCATGATGCTAAGAGTCAGGAACAGTTTCAATAACAACAGGAAATTACTCTGCTACTTTGAAAAGTCCTGGATTCTGGAAGGAATCCAGAGGAGTAAATCCTTTGAGCCTTGTGGAGGATTGGTTGCTTCCCTCATTTACAGTACTAGGTCAAAATTTTGGTATATTTTACTCTTTTATTAGTAAAAGTAAGCTGATATGAAAGTAAATAGTGATTGCTTCATAATAAGTAGTAAGTAGGCTCGAAGCGAATGAAACTGTAAAATCTATACCATTTAATCATTTGCTTAAAGTCTATGTGGATCAACAACTACCATTATTATTTATATTTTAGAAAATGATATAAATTTCAATTTAGAGTTTTTAGCTTTGCACATCTTGTTTGTGTGTTTAGGGTCTAATAATTCTAATCTTGTGATTCTATCTGCATTTTGAAGTCATTTGTATAATAAATTTCTGAAAATCATTCAGGAATGAGATTCATTTTCGTCTTTGCTATGTTACCCTTCTCTCCCTTTAGCTGTTTTGTTTTTTTGTTAAGGGCCCATTTCATACATTGCTTTTTTGTATTCCATGTCCTCTAAGAATCCTATTTCTATCATTTTTTTTTTTGCTTTTGGAAAACAATAAAAAAAATCACTCATCTTTTTGTGTGTGAGAAATTAGTGTAGTTTTAGTCTGTTCAATCTTACTTTTCTCTCTTCTTTGATCTCACTTTCTTAAGTACTGTGTGAGTTCCTTGCCTATAAGGCTGAGAGTTCCTAAAGACAGTTAGTATTACTGCTATATGAGACCTATTCAATATGGGATGATCCAGGATAAACATACTTTTGTCACTTGGATAATCATGTTTACTGCAGGTCTTTAAATCACTTTGTTTCTAAATTGTTCTATGTGGAAACATATAGTATATTTTATAGAGAATAATTTTGAGTAAAAGTAAGCTTATGATTTCATGGATACATACAGGTATTTAAGTTGCTGCTTAATTCCTTATTAGTGAGAGAACAAGACAAATATCATGGAAAGCCAAAAGAGAATTATAAGCCCCCAAGATATTTATAGACCAGCAATAACATATTAAAATGGACAAATTGGCTTCTTCCACTAATGAGGACAGTCAACTGCATTTCTACCTGGCAGAATTTCTTTGAATATATATTGTCAAGAATTATTTAATTATGTTATCATTACAATTTGCTGCTTTGTAAAATTCTTCAAAGGCAATAAAAAGTGCCCAACTAGAAGATAGACAGCGTAAGAGTATTCTAAGCACTGCACAGCTTCACATTAAAAATTTTTTTTTTCCTACACTTCTACTAAATTCCAGATGGCCAGGCTAATTTTAGCTGGGGTTGTTTAAATATAGATACAGACCAGAAGTAATTTTGCGAATGCAAGGTTCAGTGCATGAAAGGGAAATGAAAGGGAAGTGATATCACCGGCAGAGGGCAGTGATGAAGTAAGAGTTTCCTTATGTCCAAGGAGGATTGATTGGGACTAATTTGGTATAGACCTTATTTGAGGCTGATCTTTAAATCTTCGTATACTAAGGGACCTTTTGGCAGTTACTTCTTAGTATTTGAACGATTCTTGAATAACTTTGAGGAGTTCTCGTATCTTAAATTAAGCATAGACGTGCTTGCACCTACTTTTGTACACAGTCATCTTTACTCACTGAACCCTCCCACTGGTCCTCTCACTCACATAAGTGAATGATGTATTCTAAATCATTAAAATGCTTTCTTTGGAAAAATAATACATGCATCAAATACTTGAACACTTACTGAATGCTGCTATATTCATTAATGCATGTAAATCACACACACACACACACACACACACACACACACACACACACACACTAAAGACAGGAAAGAAGAATTTCCTTTCACAGACATGACATTTGTTGATAAGCCTTTGTATTTTTGTAATTAATTTTAATTTTTAAAAAAAATCAAAAATGATGTATTTAAAGTACCAGAAGTCTATTTGAATGGAAAAAGGCAGAAATTTTAAAATAATTTGATTAATTTTCTATTTTTTCCACTTAAAATGTGGAAAACTGAAATACTGTGGAAATAGCTGAAAGAACAGTAGGCAAAATTGTCCAAAACTCAATTATATGTAAATTATAAATAATATAATTATAAATACCCTATAGTAAAGTGCTCACAAATGATACAAGTGGAGAAATAAATTATTTATAACATGAAAATCATTAAACAAATAGTGAACAAATGGATATTACAGTAATAAAAATGTGACATTTATATACATTTGAGAAATACTAAATCCAAAGTTGAGAAATTTTTGAAATGAGCAGCTTTATAATATTTGGGTAGAAATATATTTGTTACATAATATAAATAAATAAATATATATAGCAAATAAATATAGCAAAATTTATATCAGATTTCACAGAAACCTTTCACAATCCTAGTTTTAAGAGTATATCCTGGGAGAATGGAATAATCCAAGATGCATTTAAAGAATTGTATTTAAAGAATAAGGCTATGCATATCAACTATTTGTGATAACCACGAGTCATCTTTGGTTGACAGTTCTTACCATAGATTATTTTATTTGTGTTCGACTCCTAGTTTGAGGAGTTATTGTCCATCATGGTGGGGGGAGCATGAGGCAAACGTTTACATCAAGTTCTAGTCAGGAAGCAGGAAGTATACTTTTCTCAAAATAAAATATCTGGAAACATTCTGAAATATATGTCCATGGATATATCCCCTAGGTAATTCTAAGTCTCTTCAAGTTAGCAATAAAAATTAGCCATTACATCTACATTGAATAACTGTTTAGTTTTGTAGAAATTCTGCCAACATATGTATGGAAGTATACATGTATACATATTTTCAAACATTAAAGAAAAAACTATCAAAAATTCAAAAAATATTAATTAATAATCACTGCATTGTCAATATATTAATAGTTTCTATGTAATTATATGTATTAATATATTAATTCCTATAGTATATGGTGTATATATTTAAAAATAATTAATAATTAATGTAATTTAATTAAAACTACTAAAATTACTGAAATTACCAATGCGCAATGGAGGAGATTAGAGTTTATCCCACATTTGTATTTATTCTCTTCTTACAGAATTTGTTCTTTTCTGCTAGTATCAACCTTTATAAATACTTTTTCAAAGTACATATTTTCATATACATTATTTATGTTACTATGGTTGTTTTCTCACAAATAAACATTCTTGAATATTAGTTCTGATGTGACTTTTCATAATTTAATTTAAATAAAATTTTATCTTTAAATTATGTATATTTCCTAGAAATCATGGGGTATTCCATAGCTCAATTTTCCCCAAAAACTTTATTATTATTTTTTACCTAGTTATACAAGCTCAATAGGTATTCCCCTTACCCCTCTCTTCCTTTCCTCCTCTTACACCCTTATCCCACTCTCCCTCTCCTTCCCCCTTTCTCATTCCTCTTTCCTCCCTCCTCCTTTCTTGGTGTTACCTGCCTGCTTCCTCCCATCCTTCAGAACATCTGTTTTATATGGATGCAGAGTTTCCCTCTGAGTTGTCTACACTAGTGAGGGTTTCAGGACTCAGTGGCATAGCTTGGAGCTTGTTCTTGAGCCGCCCACTAATAAGGGAACTCTGTTCTGTTTAATCCCTTGCCTCTATGGATCCTGTTTTCTGAAGCCTTTCCCTTGAGCTCCTTGCTAAACTTTTGACAGCTTGTTGATCTGTTAGCCATTGTGCGGAACAGGCAAGGTCGAATTCCACATTGTAGCAATATCTTGGGCTACTTCAGCCCAGACTTGAGTGGAGTATCTTGCCTATTTATGGTCTTCCCCCTTCTTTAGGCCCTTATGTAAAATCTTGCTGCCTCCTCTTCTGCAAGATTCTCTAAGCTTTAGGATGGGGAAAGATTTGGCTGGTCTGACTCCAGGTGAACCTTATAGGGTCTTTGGTGTTCTGAATTGTGGTTGGTTATTGTTTTCAGTATTGCTGTTCCTGCCCTGCTCTTGGCTGCATCCTGATTGGATGTGC
Source organism: Typhlomys cinereus (assembly GCA_023101885.1). Classification (NCBI taxonomy): domain Eukaryota; kingdom Metazoa; phylum Chordata; class Mammalia; order Rodentia; family Platacanthomyidae; genus Typhlomys; species Typhlomys cinereus. The sequence continues at coordinate 1,788,884 of JALPQD010000228.1, forward strand.
TGTATGTTCTCCCTTTTAAGTGAATCATAGCTCATTTTTAAATATATTTTGAGTCTTAGTATTTATGTACCTGAATAACTTACCGGGTTTTTTTTTTTAATTTTTTTTTATTCAATTGTGTGTGTGTGCGCGCATATGCATGTATGTGTACGTGTGTGTACGTGTGTGTGTGTGTGTGTGTGTGTGTAGAACCACACCATGGACGCCTCCACCTTCTCCTTGTTTACTCTGCCCCGGAATTCACAGGCTCCGCCCTACCAGGACCAGAAATGCAGGCCGCCCCAGCTTCCGCCTGGTGTCTATACGTGGGATCTGGGATCCGAACTCAGGACCTTCCGCCTGCAAGGCAGAGGCTTAACCCCTGAGCCACCTCTCCAGCCCCAACTTACCAAGTTTTAATAGAGCATAATTTTCACTTCTTCTTAATCAGTTTTAATCTGAGTACTAACATATGTAGGGTGCCTTCATTATCTCCTCCAGTTAGCTTTCTAATTACAATTCAAATAGGTTTTTTTTTTTTTTTTTAGATATTGGAGCTTTATTTTATTGTTAAGTCAAGTGTAGTACAATATAAATCCTTAAGTTAATAGTGATCCATGTTTTTATTTGAAAAATAACTTTTGGAATGTTTGAATGCATTTCTGTATAGTAATATAAATAATATTAAAGTTAAAAATCTAAGACCAACTCACAAAATTCTTTATTGTTTGAAAGTGAAGTTGGAATATATGTTTTTGACCTCTGAGTATTTCAACTTGAATATTTGACTTTATCACATTACAAAAGTAGTACTGAATGTCATAAATTGTGTTTTGAACTTTGGTCTTCAGGGGCTAGTGATGGTAATTTGACACTCTTTTTTTTTGCATTACTGGGCAGTAGCAGTTGGTTATATCTCTCAGTCTGCTACCCGTTCTCCACAGTCAACCACAAATGCTCTTAATTGTTCTATGTTGCTAAGCTGTGATATTCAGTAAGTGTGCTAAGTGCATTTTTTTACTTAAAATGTTTTTAATTTATATTGGTTTTGTTAGAATTCTTTATAACTTAAGTATTTGTATACTAAACATTGGTAGATGTCAACACTCTAGAAATGACAGCTGGAAGGAAGTGTTCAAGAAAATTATAAACCTTGAATACCTATTTTTGTTTTTACTTTAGATGAAAGTAGTTAGAGAATGGGGTAAATAAAAGTTACTTTGTGCAGTCACTAAGGTGCTAACATTTGTACAATATCATAAGTTCACAGTGTTAGCTATTTTCTGTTTGTATTTTTGTTACCAATTAGTTCATTTCTTGATTGAGACCTAGTTCATGATTTTCAGTTCTGACTTGGATTACTTTTGGACTCAAGTTTAAAAGTTCATCATGTTCTGTGATAAGCAGAAAAGACTTCACAGGAAGAGTTAAGAACTTGAGTAAAGTATCTTATCCTGGGGTGACCTACCCATCTTTAGGGTCTTACAGTCTTACTGGCTCTCTTCTGCAAGGTTCTCTGAGCCTTGGAATGGGGAGAGATTTGGCTGTCCTGGTTCCAGGTAAACATTGTAGGGTCACTGGTACTCCTTATTCTGGTTAGTTGTTGTCTGTTTCACTGTTCTTCCACTGCATAGGCTGCATCCTATGAGTATTGAGATCCTCTCTTACCCAAAGACAAAAAGACTCTTTAAGGAAAGCATTTATATATGGAAAGGTTTAAAGGAGAGGGGAGAACAGAAATAGAACACAGGAGAAAGTGGGATCAGCTTCCAGGCAGTCAACCCCCTACCTGTGAACCCACAACCCACCCCCATGATGGGGAACACTCACCCAGCACTGCACAATAGTCCAGTCCCCAGTGGACAGAAAGGAGACTGGCCATGGACAGATCAATTGTCTCAATACTTAACGGATTTATTCTTGACCAGTGCCCTTATTTATCTAATTAACTGTGTTTCTTTATTTGTACTCTCTTGGGGGTCTTCTTTCCGCTACACTCCTAGTTATGTTCCTTTGTGGTTATAATGGGTATTATAGAGATTTCTCCCTGGGTATGTCATTATGAAGTGTTGGTACTAGGTTCTCCTTATAAGGGAGAACATATGACTTCTGACTTTCTGTGCTTGGGATGCTCTGCTCAGTAAAACTTCTTCCAAGCCTATCCATTTATGAGCAAATTTCATTTATCCATTTTTTTGGTGGCTGAGTAGTATTCCATTGTGTATATGTACAACATTTTCATTATCTATTCCATATTGAGCATTTTGGTTGATTCCATGAATTAACTATTATGAATACTGCTTTAATGAACATGAATGTTTTGTGATGGGATATTTTGCTACTATGAAAAATGATTAATTCCTATATTTTGCAGCAAAAATAATGGAATTGGATAGCATTCATTAAGCATTAAGTAAAATAAGCATGGAAAGAAAAAGACCAGTACTACAATTCCTTACTCATAGGTAAAAGGCAAATCTCAGATAATTACAATATAGAACAATGACTACTAGCAGATCGGAGACAGAAAAGTCGAGTACAGGGAGAAATAAACAGAAACTAATTATAGAAAAAAGTAAAGTTGATAGGAAGAGAAAGTTCTGGTTTTCCATTACATACTAGTGTGGTTATAATTAATAATATTCACTATGTATTTCAAAATAGTTGCACAAAAGTGTATTCTTTTTAAAAAAATTTTTTATTATTTATTAAATTGTGCATGTATGCGTGTACGCACGTGTATGTATGTGTGGGTGTGTAGAACCACAGACGAATTCGGGAACCACCATGGAAACCTCCACCTTCTCCTTGTTTACTCTGCCCCGGGATTCACAGGCTCCGCCCTACCAGGACAGGAAACGCAGGTCGCCCCTGCTTCTGCCCAGCGTCTATACGTGGAGTTTAGGATCCGAACTCAGGACCTTCTGCCTGCAAGGCAGAGGCTTAACCCCTGAGCCACCTTTCCAGCCCCACAAAAATGTATTCTTAATATTGCTAAATAAATTGAGTTTGAAAATGAAAAAAAAAGAATTTGAAAAGGAATTAGTGGTATATGTGAGCATGAAACTTTATAAAATGTTATGATATGTATAATACTTATTGGATCACTTTTCCAGGAAGATAGGAAAGGATGGACTCAAAACCCTCTGGCAGAGTGATACAGTTATTAAAATGAGAGAAAAAGGAAGAAGGAATAAGTAATATTAAAATAGCAGTTAATGGGTCACAACTAGCCAAACCATAAGAGATTTAAAAAAAATATCGGCTCTATTTAAGACATTTTTGAAGGAGAAACATTTTCAATATCACTACTAATCCAGAAGAAAAGAATAAAGTCAACATTTTACAGATAGTCAGGCCTTGTTGCCAGTTGTAAGCAGCTAGAGTGGAAGAGATGATACTAACTCTTCAATGGTAGTGTTCTTTTTTGACATGTGAATTGATTTAAGTGTCCCTTTTGGTGTTCAAATAATTATCTTCACTTATTTAACACATGCTTATTTTTGTTGTTGGATTGAGTGGAAATTAGTTTGCTTTTTTTATTATACATTTTTTATTATTATTTCCGCTCATACAAACTTAATAGGTACACCAGTTCCCTCTCCCCCCACCCCCCGAACCCCCTGTTCCCTCTTCTCTCCCTCCCCATCCCCCAGTGCCTCCCGCCCCAATTCCCAAGAGTCCTTTATTGTGCATGCCTGACTCTCCTCTGGGCCCTCCTCTCCAATGACGTACAAGGACCCAGTGGCATTTCCCTGAACCCTTTCCCGTGTTCCCCTTAAGCATAGGAACACTACTGTTAGTTTGCCTTTTTAATGAGTTTATCTTTTATTATGGTAGACATATAGGTTAAACATGTATATATGAGGTAGTTAGGAACATTGTGAAATCACATTGAAATTTTTGGATATGGAAAAGGACTCCTTCAGTAATTTTATAGTAAAAAGAAGATTTCCATAAATTTTATGAGGAACAGTGTGTTAGTTTTGAGAGAAAAATAAATGATTTGTCTGTAACCAAAGCTCAGGTTGGGATATGAGCAATGTAAGAGTCCATGCCTGGTATAATAAGCAAGCTTCCTCACATTATAAGCAGCCGTATAATGGACAAATCAAAAGACCACATGAGCTGTTATCCCTTCAAAATGTGACACAAAATAAATCTTTTCTTTCTTAAGTTGGTTTTGTCAGCTATTTTGTCACAGTGAAAACAAAGGGAATTGATAAAATGCAACTTGCTTCTGTTGCTTTTGTTTAAGATGAAGTTTTAGGATAGCTAAGACTATGTTCAGTCTTTGTGGCTTCTTTTAGAGCTCATTATTTAATAAGACTTGAATTATAGCCTTAACCAAATTCAGGAAGGACTAAAGCTTTTTTATTTTTCCCTTAAATCGTATTGCTAACAAAGCATGACATAAGTAAGCCTCAGCCTTCCTGTGAAAGGAATGACTCAACACAACCATTGATGTAGCTGGAGTGGAACATCTTTATCAAGTTAATGCAAGAAGCAGTCATGCCCTACTGGAATTACTCACTTACAATAGCCAATCCTCCTCTGCATGTGGACTTTGCAGTCCTGGGAAAATAAGATGTCTGCACTTATCCATGAAAACCTTGCTGCTTGGCAGTTATTGAACTCTTTTATCATTTACTTGATCTTGATCTTTAGAGAGAAGTGATCAATTTAATTAATAACTAGTTGTATCCAGGCCTTTTAATGATTGTAGTTTCTGAAGACTGCCTCTGAAATTTGTATATTCCATATTTTTAAAAACAAAGCCCATGAACCTAGATATTTTTCCTTTGCTTATTACTTAGTTTAGACCACTGAAATATCAAGTGTTGAAGCAAAAAAAAAGTGTTTGCTTTCAAGAGTTACATAGTATACTTGATGTATTATTCTAATTCTGAGGTAAATTTTATATTTTAGAGTATTTTTTAAGCAGACTTGTATAGTTTTCTTAAAATAACGTTTGTGGTTTATTTTGAATCAGATTATTTGTAAGCACAATTATTTGCTTTGCTTCTATATTTTTTAATTATCTTTATGCTGGCTAGTCCAAGGAGGATTTTTTAGAAACTGTCTCAATTATATATCATAACTAAGAAAATAGTAATTTTATATGAAAGGTATGAAGGAAGAAATGGCTTTGTGGCATTAAGCTTGCAGTCTTGAATTCTTACTCTGTAACCCAGTCTTTTTTCATGTCACTTGATCTTTCTTTTTTAAATTTGTGACAGGTTCCTATATGAATATAACCAATTTACGTGATGTTCATATCCCATTTTACCTAATCCTATCTCCTCTTTCTCCTTCTTTAAACCCTTTTCTTTCCCAACCAGTTTCCTCCTTACTGGCTAGCTTCCGTAGTATCAAAAGATACTATGTACTCTAGGGGAGAAAAAAAAAATAATCATCCTCACCAGCTGTGACCTCTGAGACCTACAATAATAATAAGCAAGATGTACCCATTGGTGAATGAATGTTAATGAATGTTATGGGGGTAGCCAAATGCTTTTTAAACTTCCCTCCCTCCCTCCCTCCCTCCCTCCCTCCCTCCCTCCCTCCCTCCCTCCCTTTTTCCCTTCCTTCCTCCCTCCCTCCCTCCCTCCTTCCCTTCCTTCCTTCCTTCCTCCCTCCCTCCCTCCTTACCTATGTGTTATCTGTGTGTGTATCTTGTGTCCCTATGGAGTAGCAAGGGTGAATTCAGGAATCATCCTGGATTGCTTCTACCTCCTTGCTTTAATTTGGGATTTCCCAGGCTCCGTTCACCAGGGCCAGAAGTATAGGTCACTGCCATTTCTGTCTAGGATTTTTCACATGGGACCTGGAGTCGGAACTCAGGACCTTCTGCTTGTGAGGCAGAGTCTTAACCCCTGAACCATCTCTTCATTCCCCAAGTGTTGTTTTTTTTTTTTAAGGGAAAAAGGGAGGTTTATTCAACTTACGGTTCCAGAGGGAAGAGACAGTCTCTCAAAGCAGAGGCAGCATGGCTGGCTGGCCAAAGCTGGAGAAGGCTAAGTCACCGCAGACATCTTGGAAGCTGAGAGCTGCAGACTGCTTGCTGCAAAGGCTGACTTCTCCTGGAGGGAGGGTGGGACTAATCCACCTCAAGGCCCACCCCTTGTGACTGCCTTCCTCCAGCAAGGCTCCACCTCTCAAGGTGCTATGACCTTGCCAAACATATGAGACTGTGGGGGACACATTCCACCCCTGGCCCCCACAGGCTCATTGCCATCTTATTATATAAACCATACTCAGTCCAACTTTAAAAGTCTTCATAGACTACAATGGTAGTCCCAAAAGTCCAAAAGTCCAAAGTCCAAAGTCTCCTGTAAAATCAAAATACAAGTTACATACTTCTAACATACAATGGCACAGAATAAATATTCCCATTCCAAAAGGAAGGAATGGGGGCATATCCAGGAAAGATCGGTCCATAACAAGACCAAAAACCAGCAGGACAAACTCCAAATCTTGTAGCTCCAAGTCCAACACATGAGCCTTTTGTTGAAATCATCTCAGTTCCAAAGGGCTTTGGTTCCACCTCTCCAATGCAGTTGACTCCTCCCAGGATATACAGCTCTCCTTGGCAGGTGTCCCACGTTTTTGTCTGGAATCTCTAACATCTATACTTCTCAATGGCAAACCAGGCTTTAACTTCACAGCACAAACTGCCCTTCTTGGGCCTCTAAACTGCAGGCTTCTTGCCTCATGATGCCTGGATTCTGCCAATTTTTGAAATCTTGGAGGAGGACTCCATGATCTCCTCCCTCTTGCATCACTGTTGCCTCTAAAACCAGAACCACGTGGACGACTTTGCCAAGACTGGCCCCTTTGAATCACAGCTGATTCTGCTTCTCTATGTTGACCATCTCTTTCACTCCTGGGCAGTTGCTTGGTAAAAGAAACCAATTCTTGCTTTGGAACTCCATCCTTTAGCTCCAGTCTTCTGAAAGGATTTACATTCTTATGAGTGGGAGCCTTCCCTGAGGATCTTGCCCTCAAGCTAGGGCCTCTCCTATTATCCAAATTAAGAGCAGGCTTTGATTTACAAATGGAGCTAATCTCTTCAACAGCCATTTTGTTCTCTGCTTCTTCCTAGTCCAACTCTTTAAGTTTGGCATTGTTATGTTTCCTAACTCTGAAGACAACTAAAAATTAGCCATATCACATTGTCAAGACTACATTGCTTTGAAATTTCCTCCACCAAGCACTCCAGTTTAACTTCAGGCAAACTTTCAGGACAAGGGCAAAACTTCACTAAACTCTCGGCCAACACATGGCTCCATGTGTCACTTGTCCAGTTGCAAACACAGTCTCTGTTCCCTTCTGGACCATCACAAGCTGGGCTTCCACTGTCTGCATCTCTCAGAGAATTGCTCTCCTTTGAGCTCTTACAAGAAAGGTCCCTTTGGCCCAACCGCCAAGATGCAAAGACTTTCCCAGCACAAAGTCCCAAAGTTCTCCATATTTCTCCCAAGAAACAGTTCCAAAGGCACACTAGCCACATCACAGCATTGGCCATACTGCTGGGTACCAACTTCTCTCAACTTCACAAACAACTGCACGTTGTGGTACCAGCTGTTCTTAATATCACAGCAATACCCCACTACCCGGTACCAATTTCTGTACCGGTTATTCTTAACTCTTGCTGTGAGAGAACACCCAAAGTCAACCAACTTAAGGGAGAAAGGGAGGTTTATTCAGCTTACGGTTCCAGAGGGAAGGTACAGTCTCTGGAAGCAGAGGTGGCATGGCTGGTTGGCCATAGCTGGAGGAGGCTAAGTCACCGCAGACATCTTGGAAGCTCCCAAGTGTTTTTTTTTTAAATGATACTTTTGTATCCTTTGCTTATGTGGCAAAAATTTGTTACCTATGTAGACTTGTGCCTGAGCACTTGCTGAAGCAGGAATAGTCTGTCAGTGGCTGTGTTTCCCACTGCTAGAATTAACCCTTAATGGTCTCCCCGGGTGGCATAATGCCTCATGTGATCCCCCCCTTCCTTGATGAAATGTTGTTAGATAAAGTGTTATATAGACCTTGTGGAAGTGTGGCACCACTAAGCACTGCACAGTAACTTATTCTCTGCATTTTGACCAATTGTGATTCTCTGAATACATGTTTTTTTCTTCTTTTTAATACTTTCCATTACAAAAGGAAGATTCTTGGTTGAGGACTGAGAACTGTTCTAATTTATGGCTACAACACTGAGTGTTTAGATGGTAGTTTGATAGCATGTTTATATATGAAAACTTTACTGGTTTGTTCCCTCATAGGGCTGATGACTTCTCTTTCCTTAATGTTGTAGTTTGAATATGAGTTGTCTCTCACAAGCTATTGTGTTTGAATCCTTAGTTAATGTTCAGGAAGGTTGTGGCAACTTTGGGTGATGGAGGTTTGCTAGAGAAAAGCACTCCACAGATTCTGCTAATGGTCTGCTCCAGAGTATGCAATTTGCTTTCTCAGCTTCCACAATGTCTGCAGTGACCTTAGCTTCCTCTACCTTCTGCCACTTAGCCATTCTTTTTCTGCCATAATGAACTGTATCTCCTCTCTGGAACTGTAAGCCAGATAAATCTATTCTCCCTTAAGTTGATTGTGTGAGTGTTGTCTTACAGAAGCAGAGCAGAGTAACTGCGACACATAGGTTCTTTCTCTAGTTTACAGTATCAGACTTATGTTCTCCACTGAAAAGCAAGTCAAAAATCAATAAAAAGCCCCTGGCTATCCACATAACATTCATTCCAGCACTGAGCACCTATTGCTCAGGGTGTTATTGCAGCTCTCAGAGTTCACAACTAGTGAGGCTGTTGATTATTTTTTTTCTCCCAGTACTTTTTGATACTAGGAAGCTAGCCAACAAGGAGGAATCTTCTAAATAAGTTTAGTTTATTTACTTCATGTCCTGTGATCATGTGAGTGATGTCTCCAGCAATAGGGCCTGTACCAGTTAGATACAGATGTCAGTTTAACATTTGAGAATTGAACTATTATGCACACCTGTGAAGATTAAGGTAAGCCCTGAGCAAGTTTGTAAGTGATTATCTAATTAATATGATGAGCCAGCCCATAGTGAATGGGACTACTTCTTGGGCAGATGAATAAGATAGATAAGAAAGAGTTTATTGGAAATTAGTAGATTGGCAGACTGACAAGTGAGAAGTATGTTCTTCTCTTAACCTTTACTGTAGCTATAGTGTGATTAGTAGATATAGTATGATGTTGGTATGAACTCTCCTGCAATGCTGATAAACTGTAAGCCAAGAATAAATTCTTTATTCCTCTAAATTGTTTGGCTCTAGCATTCATTCAACACTGTGAGGATGAAGCTAAGACAAGTTCTTACCATTAGTTTCTGGAGAGCAACCAAGAGCAGTGGCAAAAGCTTATGTTGCTTTGGAGCTTTTGAGATTACTCTGACCAGCAGCAGCTCATTAGGAGGTGTCACATACTTGGTGTTGGGAATTTTGTTTACTTGATTTTGCTTTCCAGGAAGAGCATCTTTGGCAGTTTGGTTATCTCTTTTTCTTCTGTTACTTGTGTACTCCAGTGTAGGATACCTCTGTTCACACTTTTCTTTAAAAAAATTACATTTTAGATAAACATATTACAGTTCTTTTATTTCTGGAGGTATCATATATCCTAGTGTTACTTATTCTTCCCCATCCCTTCTTGTACTCTATCCTCTCATTTCCCTCACTACTTAAGCCTTTCCCTTCATTACTCACCTTTCCATCTTCATAACCTCTGTAATGATTCTTTCTTAATCTTTCAAATGGTTGCAGTTGCTAGCCTAGGGATAGTGTTGAATTTATTGTGCATCTTAAAGACTCTTTTAAAAAGGCCACCATTCACATAAACCAAGTGAACTTGTTTATTATTGTTATTTATTATAATTGTTTTCCTGAAGAGGCTAGTAAAATTGCTATTCTTAGAAAACTGGTATTATGACAACATTGGAAATAATTGGAAATAAACTTAAGGAAGGTACTATGTGAACGGTGGTGGCAACACTGTTAAATTTTGTTGCTATTTAAAAGAAAGGTGTCCTTTTGTTTTGTTTCATACATTAGCATGTATATAAATGGAGTCCGTTTTGGTGTTCTAATATATTTATACATTGTAATATGATGAAATTAGAGTATATAGCATATTTGTTGTAGCTAATGTCTCTTAGTGAGCAGCTGCTACCTTTTATCTAGGATCATACCTGTTGTCTGTTGACAGTTCCTTCAGAGACCTAGGACATGGGGAGGGTCACCAGGGATTCTAGCCTTGCTTAAACCACTTCACATCCATAACTATGCTATTGTGCCCTAATTGCATGTGTCATGGAGGTCTTGGTACCCTTAGGGCCTTGAGGTATGGAAGGGCCACTATGGTACATAGGCTTGAGAAAGGGTAATTGCAGAGGGATAGTTTCTATCTGGGCAGCCATTGGGAAGTCATCAGCCATGTTGAGATATGTATGACTTTCAGTGTGACTGCTTTGGGATCACTGCAACTCTTGCAAGTAACCACAATCTATCATATTGGCCTGTGGCATAATCATGGTAGTATATGGGGAATAATTGTTTTAAAGCCAATCTTTAAATTCATGAGAAATGCATTTCTAAAGAATGTGAAGGAGTTGAGAGTTTTCACTTGAAAAACTCTAAAATCAAAATAAAGCCTTGTGGGTTTATTTATACTTATTGATTTAAAATTCTGATGATAAAACTTAATTTGGGTTTTTCTTTTTATCATTTTTATAAACCAGTTGGAAAGATTTTATTTGAGTAACATTTCAGATAGGTTTGTCTGGAGTTTTATATAGGTGCTCTGCACTATTTTCACTAGCTTTTGTAGCTTTGTTGTTTTTAATTTCTATTACGTAGCAAGCAAAGGATTCAGTCCTATCACATTCTTCTAAATTATTTTGGGGTACACTTAGGAAATTGTTCTGCCTCTTGTTTTTTATTAAAATCATAGTTAAATTGTTTTATGGATTGGATAATTTCATGGAGGTGTCATTATTCACCTTCATATTGAGCAATATATAAGATCATATACTGATTTAGCCTCTTCTATTTTGTTTTTTTCCTCATAATGAAAAATCACTTTCATACTTAATGGCAAATGTTTCATTCAATAATTCAGATGGAAAGATGCTAAGTAGAGTATCAGCCGTCTTCTGAAATGCTATTCTTATTAATTAGTATTAATATTTTGATGACCTTTATATAATTTTATGTTAAAAGATAAATGTTATACATGAATGCTTTTATACTTTACATTCTGTTTCCTATCTTTTAAAGTTCAGTGGTTACTTTTACGTTGGCATTCACTAAAAGTTTATTTAGTCCAGGTGCAAAGGCATATGTGACAGAACTGACATGGAGACAGGATGATTGTAAGGGTAAGAACAGGCTACATCACAGGTTGCAGGTCTTTCTGGGCAACATTGTAAGTCTTCCCCTTCCAGAAAAAATAGTTTATCAGATTACTAAATTGAGTAAAACTAAAATCTTTAGTTGTAGTTAACATGGATGCACATCTTTCATGAAAGATAATGGCAAATTAGCTTGATCAGAAACACAGCAATCAGTAACTGCTTTTTTTACGCATTTGACACTTGTTAATTTGCTAGTTTCTTCTTTTTTTTAATTTTTATTTCCACTCATACAGACTTAACAGGTACACCCATCTCCTCCCTCCCTCTGACCTCCCACCGTCCTGGTCCTGTGCCTCCCTCCCCTGCCCCTCCCTCCCCATCTCCCAGTGCCTCCCCCTCCCATCCCCGGAGCATCCTTAAATGTGCATGCCCAACTCTCTTCTGGGTCCTACTCTCCAATGAGGTGCAAGGATCCAGTAGCATTTCCCAGAACCCTTTCCTTGTCCCACTTAAGCATAGGAACACTACTGTGGCTATCAATCCCTTGCCTCCAAGGATACTAGTGCCTTTTTAGTCCATGCTAGATTTTGTGGGGTCAATAATGTATTGGACATTGCGCAAGGCATGCAAAATCCAAATATGATTGCTTCTGCCCTATCTTATGTGGAGTATCTTGCTCCTCCCATCCTTGTGCTCTTACAATCTTACCGCCCCTTCTTCTGCAAATTTCCCTGAGCTTCAGAATAGGGAGAGATTAGGCTGGCCTAGTTCCAGGTGGCTGATATAGAGTCTCTGAAGTTCTGGATTATGGTTTGTTGATTTTTTTTTCAGTTTTGCTGCTCTTGCAATGCCCTTGGTTCCATCCTGATGGGTATTGGATGTTACCCCATGGCCAGAGATAAAAAGCTGTTAAACTAGAGTCTTGTTATAAGGGTATCTTCAAAGGTAGATGTAATAAAAATAGGAAACCGCAGTGAGGGAGGGGTCAGTCACCCATTTGCTGAAATGGTTACTTTTTATCTGCCAGATTATATTTCTTCTTCTTAAAAGTTTGCTGCTGTGGTATTACCATTCTGTCTGTCTGCTTTCTTATTAGAATTATTTACTTGGCTAAAATAATGTCTTTTTCACGTAGAGGAAATATATGGGTATAACATTTCACTCTTTAATTGTTTATATATATGTGTGTGTGTATGGTGTGTGTGTGTTTTATATGTGAATGGGTTTACGTGTGTGTATGTGTGTGTGTGTGTGTGTGTGTGTGTGTGTGTGTGTGTGTGTAAGGTGTATGGACACTAGTGTTTTGTGTGTGTGACTATGGAGACCTAAGAATAATATTAATTATCCTTAATTGTTCTTCCACGTTATTGTTGTGAGCCTGGGTCTCTAATTAAACCCAGAGTATACCATTGGGACCAATGTTGCTAGCTTGCTCTGGGCATTCCAGGACTATGTTTTCCAGGACTGAAATTACAGGTGGACTATCATATCCACTTGGCATTTTTATGTTTGATCTGGTGATTGGAACTCAGGTCCTTTTGACTGTGAGGCAAAGACTTTAAACACAGAGCCATGACCCAACCTACTCTCTGTTTAATTCTTAATTGCTTGTTTTATGAATTATCACTTTCATTTCATCACATGTCAAACAATATAAAAATTTCTCTCTATTTTCTTTTCGTATAATTTTCTTTACACAAATGTGAAGTGGAGTCACTGAGGTCATTTAAGGAGATGAGGGCACTATTAAATATATAAAAGAATTTTGATTTGGCTGTGAATGTGAGTAAACAGGTTTGGAATATGGATGGGAGATAGAAGATGTCTGGAATGTCAGATATACCAGTGTGACAGAATTTATATTTCTTCATTGTCACATGGGCTGACTGTTCACTAATAGAAAAAAAGATTGGAGCTGGCAGTAGGTTTCAGTGAGTGCTCCTTAGAAGATGATAGATGGTATATATAGTGTTACTAAAGGACAACATGTTTTGTTTCTGAATAAACTGGATCAATTCTGTGTTTAGTCAAATGCAAGGGACTAATATTCAGATTTTGTGAATAGCTTAAAGCAATTTTCTCTGCCATTGTTGTAACAAGTTAAACTTTCACTGATAAAGTGCTTCACCTACTCAGTATAGTGTGGGAGGATCATTAGCCAGTTTGTCTTATTGGCAATAGACAATTCTTAAAATGACTTTTCCCATGGAACAGATACCTTACTTGAAATGCCAGGGCTTTTACTACAAAATTTATGAAGTGGAATGGTAGTAAATTACTGAAGAGCCATCAAAGCAAGTATGCTATTAATTGGCAATTTATTGACTTCATCCCCAGGGCCACTTTAAAGAAAAGGGAGGGAAGGTTAGATTTCAGGTTATGCTTTGAATGCTGTGTGAGGTCTGTTTGAACTTTTTGATTAGACTGCAATTAACTAACTCAACTAAATTGGTATTAGTACATGAGTCAAAGTACACATTTTTTATCTAGTAAAAGTGTAATGGATCTAGTACTGACAGCATTCTGATTCTGAGACCGGTTAGCATGAGCGTGCACTCCAAATTTATCTGTCATCATTAATCTCTTAATAAAGAGTAGCAATAACTCAGTGTTTTGTGTGTGTATTCTGAGCCATTTGATATATGTCTGTGTCTGTATACATTTATTTGACTTCAGAAAATATGGGAAGATTTTAAAAATTTTATCCTTAAATTGTATTTTGAGGTGTTAACTTTTTAGTTAGTTTGACCCTTTTTTAATTGTTAGAAATTTCTGTTTTCAGACTTTGCAGTTTTTACTGACATTTATAAAAATAAGTAGCACCAACACTTTGTAGTAGAATAGAGAAGATTCCATCATATAAGATACTACTACCCTAATTGCTTGACTGGAAATAGAGAGCAGAGTTTTTAAAAACTTACTGATATTCTTAAGTGTAGAATTAGAACAATAACTCTTACTCATAATCACAACTTTCATTCTCAAGAACTACCAGAAAAGAAGGAAATGAAGTGGAATTTTTTGTTGTCTGATCCTATGCATGGTACTCTTGTTTTACATCTTTTTAAGCAATGAAGACATAATTTATTCATTTGTAAGTTGAAAAGATGGGCTTAAAGTTTATTACTAGATGGTTTGTTAGCCATTTGAAAAATGCATGGATAACACTTGGTAGGACTGGGAATTGAACCTGTAAATAAGTGCATGTCCCACAAGTTATATATTACTGTTGGTAATTCCAATTATTAGAAGGTGTAGTTTAATGAAACTGAACTGTAAACATAGTGACAACTGCGATAGGCTGCCAGGTTAATTTACTGCTGCCCTCCTTCTCCTCCATGAATATGTAGCTTGTGTTTGATTAATCTTGATGTCTTTTAATGAAAAGTTTTCACTTATTTGATTTTCAACCTGCTTTATAAAGCTAGTGATTTATTGAATATCTTTGAACTACATCCTTGACAAGCAGTACTTTAAGATGAAATTGCTGTGTGAGGATTTTGTTAACCTGACATTTTGTGGTTTTGTCTCATAAAAATGGTAAAGGACTCCCAATGTGGAGTGTTAATAGGGTGAAGTAATGAATGCAGGCTGGGGTGCAAGCAACCAAATATGAGCAGTCCTGTAGTTTCCTTTTCTCCACATTCATTATTATTTGTGTTTTTGATCTTAGCCTACCTAACTGAGGTAAGATGGTATTGTAGGGTAATTTTAATTTGCATTTGCCTGATAATCATGACAATTAAGCATTTTTAAAGATGCTTGTTTAACATTTGTATTTCTTTTTTTGAGAAGTCTCTTTTTAGCTTCAGAGCCAGTTTTTCAAATGGGTTCTTTTCTTTCTTGGTGTCCAATTTGTTGTTATTTGTATGCTCTAGTGGTTTGTAGCTAACAAAAAGATCTTCTCCCATTTTGTGAGTTGTCTTTTTCTTTTTCTTTCACAATTGAGAGTTTCTTTTGCAAAGCAGAAGGCTTTTAATTTCATGAAGTCCCAGTTGTTGATTATTGGTCTTAGATCCTGTATGTTTGGGATTCTGTTACCTATCAACTCAAGTGTATTTCTCATTCTTTCTTCTGAAAGTTTTAAAGTTTGGGTTTAATGCTGAGATCCATGATCCATTTGGAATTAATTTTTATGTAACATGAGTGTCAGTTGTCAGCTTTTATTCTTCTACATGTAGATACCCAATTTTCCCAACACTTTTGTTGAAGATACTGTCCTTTCCCCAGTGTGTATGTTCAGCACCTTTGTCAAAAAACAAGAGGCTGTAGGTGAGTAAGATTATTTTTGGGTCATCCAGTCTAATCCATTGATCAGTGTATCTGCTTTTGTGACAATACTATTCTTTTTTTTTGTTTATATTACTATGGCTCTGTAATATAGTTTGAAATGCAATATGGTGATACCGCCAGCACTGTGTTTCTTGCTCAAGATGGTTTTAGCTATTTGTGACTTTTTATTTAGCTGTTTTTTTCTACTTCTGTAAAGAATTGCTGTGGGATTTTGATTGGGATTGCATTGAATCTGTATATTCTTTTTGTTAGGATGGATCATCTTCACAATATTGATCCTACCAATCAGTCCATGAACATGGAAGATCTTTCTACCTTTAAGTATTCTCTTAAGTGTTACTCAGTAATAGTTTATAGTTTTCATCATACAGGTCTTTCACTTAGTTACATTTATTCCAATGTATATACATTTTTGAAGTTACAGTGAATCAGATCAATTTCTACATGTCTTTCTCGGCTTGTTTGTCTGTGGTATATAGAAAGGCTACTGATATTTGTAAGGTTTTTGTAGCCTTCCACTTTACTGAAATTATTAGATAATTCAGGTAGTTTCTTGATGGAATCATATGAATCTCTCAAATATAGAATTCTAATATCTGCAAATAGGAATAATTTAACTTCCTCCTTTTCTATTTGTGTCCCTCTCTTGTGTTACTGTTTTGCCTAAAACCTCAAGCACAATATTAAACAGGAGTGGTTAAAGTGGACAGTCTTGTCTTTTCCAGATTTAAGTGGGAATGCTTTTAAATTTTTCCCCATTTAGAATGATGTTTGCCTTAGGCAATTTAAAATTTAATTTTAAAATTTAAAAATTAAAATGGAATTTAAACGTTTAGATAATTTTAAAAGGTGAAATATAGTATTATACAATATTGCTATGATTATTGAGATAAAATTTTAAATCATACATATACCTTTAAGGAACTTTATTATTATTGATATTGACTACTTGATGAAGTGCAAAGTGATAAGCTTATTAATTTTATTTTTCTCCATTATTTCATTCTTTTTCTGGCTTTCACACCTTCAGTTCCCTTTTTTCATACAACTTGAAATTTAGTTTTATATTTATTTATTTATTTATTTATTTCTGTTCATACAAACTTAATAGGTACCCCAGCCCTCCCTCCCTCCACCCCTTCCTGGACCCCCTTGCTCCCTCCCCCCTTTTTTCCTTTCCTTTGCCCTCCCTCCCTATCTCCCAGTGTCCCCTCCCCCCCATCTCTGGAGCATCCTTTAATATGTATGTCAAATTTTCCTCTGGGTCCTCTCTGATGAGGTGTAAGAACTCAGTGGCATTTCCTAGAACTCTTTCTTGTGTTCCTCTTAAGTATAGGAACACTATTGTGGCTGTTAATCCCTAGCTTCTAAGGATCCTAGTGCCTTTAGTCCATGCTAGACTTTGAGGGGTCAATAATGTGTTGATCATTATGCAGGTCATGCAAAGTCCTATTTTGATTGCTTCGGCCCTAACTTGTGTGGAGTATCTTGCATATTGTTGCTCCTCCCCATCTTTAGGCTCTTAAAATCTTACCGCCTCCTCTTCTGCAAATTTCCCTGAGTTTCAGGATGGAGAGAGATTAGGCTGGCCTAGTTCCAGGTGGTTGATATAGAGTCTCTGATGTTCTGAATTATGGTTTGTTGATTTTTTTTTCAGTTTTGCTGCTCCTGTAATGCCCTTGGCTCCATCCTGATGGGTATTGGATGTCACCCTCTGGCCAGAGATAAAAAAGCTGTTAAATTAGAGTCTTATTATAAGAGTATATTCAAAGGTAGATGGAATAAAAGTACGAGACCGCGGTGGGGGGAGTGTCAGTCTCCAATTGCAAAATGGTTACTTTCTATCTGCCAGACTATATGCCCTCCCCTTCTGGTGAGATCATACCCCATCAGTTGCAAATGATCAGGAAGGAAAGTCTGTGAATTTAACCAGATGTCTCATTAGTTACTTGCAGTCCTTGATGGTGGCCTATTTTCTCTGCTGTAACATGGTCCCCTCTCTCCTTGTTTCTGGTAGGGTCCTCCTTCCCTATCCCTCCCATTTATAATCTTTGCAATTACTGTAGGTATTACAGAGATTTGTCTTTGAGTGTCTCTAAGTGGGTTTGGTGCTTGGATCCACCTATTAGGGAGTATATATGGTGCTTAATTTTCTGTGTCTGGGATACTTCACTCAATATAATTGTTTCTAATTTCATCCATTTCCCGGCAAACTTCATTAATTCATCATTTTTGATGGCTAAGTAGTATTCCATTCTATAAATGTACTACTTTCCTTATCCACTTGTCAATTGTTGGACATTTGGGTTGACTCCATGACTTTGCTATTGTAAACAGTGCTGTTATGAACATGGTCGTGCTTGTGCTATTGAGGTGAATTTTTGCTATATGGGGGATTATTCCTAAAAGTGGAATAGCAGTGTCATATGGCATTTCAATCTTTAACTTTTTTTAAAATTTTTTAAATTATTATTATTTATTCAACTGTGCGCATGTGCGTGTGTATGTGCGCGCGTGTGTGTATGCCTGTGTGTGTGTGTGTGTCTGTGTATGTGTAGAACCATGGACGAATTCGGGAACCACCATGGACGCCTTCACCTCCTTCTGCCCCCGGATTCACAGGCTCCACCCCACCAGGACCAGAAGCGCAGGCCGCCCCCGCTTCCACCTGGTGTCTATACGTGCGATCTGGGATCCGAACTCAGGACTTTCCGCCTGCAAGGCAGAGGCTTAACCCCTGAGCCACCTCTCCAGCCCCTCAATCTTTAACTTTTTAAAGAATTCGCCAGACAGCTTGAAAGAGTGGTTGTATGAGCCTGCATTCCCCCCAGCAGTGTAGGAGAGTTTCCCTCTTTCCACATCTTCTCCAGCATTTGGTGTTGTTTGTATTGTGGATTTTTGCCACCCTGACCGGGGTGACATGATATCTCAGGGAAGTTTTGATTCGTATTGAAATTTAGTTTATGTTTTACTTTCTGAAATATTTAACTTAGAAAATATTATGAATTTATTAGTAACATGGATATATTATTCTTCTCTAGGCTTTTGGAGTTATAAAAGAGTGAAGTCTTTTTACCTTTTCTCACGTATTCTAGGCTGGTCATGAACTTGTTTTGTAGTTAGGCATGATCTCAAACTACTAATCCTTGTGCCTCTTCCTCCATAGTTCTGAGATCACAGGCATGAGCCCTGACTCCTAGTTATGCATTCTTAGGGATAGAATCCAGCCACATATGCCATGCTAGACAAGCATGTTACCCAACTGCCTTACATTTCAAGCACATCATTATAGTTTTCTTTTTCGGTATGTTTCCATGCAAAACATTTTTTTTTTGTCTGAATAAATTGAATAACTTTCAAATAAAATTCTCTTTTTTTCAGCATCCATATTTCACTCATAAAAACGCTCAGAATTTTCTTTATAGCTCCTTTTCTCTCGAGTCTCACTAACTTTTCCTATACCTCCTTTTTTTTTTTTTTTAAAGATTCTGCTAAGGTCTTCCTTTTCTCTAATAGCTTTCCTAGATTCCTTTAAAGTTATTGCTCTTTTTATCATATGCCACTCTTTTGAATTAATCTGAATTGATGACTAAAATACATATTTTTTGTTTACTTTAACCATCATTAATACTTTCCATACTATATTTTTTGTTGTTTTAGCGAGGATCAGCATTCTATCTGTATTGCAGTCTCTTCGAGGTATTTGTCCTAGCATTGTTATTCAATTTATGTGAAATCATTAATTAATGATTAAATCACTTTTAGTCAATAAATAAATTTTAATTATACTCTGAAAGTAGTTATGTGTTGTATGGATGCGATTGTACATTGTGAGATTCTAAGTTGTACTTGCTGTACCTATGTTACTTAGATTCGAATGATTGCTTTCCCATATATTTGCTGTGCTATCTTGAGAAAGTTGTTCAGTGTCTTTGTGCCCCAGTTCTTTCATCTGTATTGAAGAGAAGAGTATGAGTTTTCAGTGTAGGTTTATAAATAGATGAGAAAATGAATAAAATGCTACTCAGTAGTACTGGTGATCACCTTCATTGATCTTGGCTTCATGATTTTATTACTTCGAATAAATCCTTTAAGGTTGACAAGAGCCTCTTCGTTTTTTTCTACTAGTGACCTCTTTTCACTGAAGAAAATTTTATACAATCCTAAGTATATGAAATAAATATATAAATCAATTACTGGTAGTAAAAATAAATTTATTTTAAAACAATTCTTTGATATATGTACAGTTTTACCATTTATTGAAGATGAAAGTAAAATTTAGTATTAATGAAATGAACTACTTGTTTTTATATAATCAACCAAAGATTGGCTGCCTATTTGAAATTGCTGATTTAATTTTTTTCAGAATTTAATATTTTGATTGTCATTATTTATAATTTTCAATGTGAGAATTCAGCTTCACATAAGTACCTCATATAAAATAGTAAAAGTGTGGTTGGAATCATTTTAGAAGTCATCACTACTTTTGTCATAATGTGAAGCCAATAGCAGCTATCCAGTCAGCAATTTTAAAAAGACAGCATTGTAATGCATTATGATTCATAATTATTTTTGATTTTTTATTCTTTCATCCTAGGAATGACAATAGAAACATATTCAGTGCTTTTCTTTTTATTTTTTTACAACTAAAACATGTTTCTCTAGTAATAGAGAACTTTGCATATACAATAATAACATAATTTGTAACATGTAGAGAACTTTGTGTATACAATAAAACATTATAATTTCTAATACTCAGTATTCTCAGATGTGAACTGAAGTCTGTGGGCAATCCATGGTGGAATGCTTAGTGCAAGAGGCCCCTGCTATTTCTTGATAACCATGACATCAGTGACCTGCAACAAAGGCAAGAGTTATTGGAATAAACCTGGGACTTAATTCATTTGGTTTTGAATTAATTTAGGTTCTTAAGTCGAATTTATGAATGGGATTGTGGCTCATGGTTTGAAAGTAGCAGGATAAAATTTAGTTGCTTTGTGACTTTGGTCAATTTATCTAAGATCCAATTTCTGCACTGGTAAAATGAGAATTATTTAACCCATTGCCAACTCTTTGTGATTATGAAGTGCTGTTGTTTTTCTGAAGCCAGAACCTTATTTCCCTCTGTCCATTCCTTTTCTCCTTCTCTTCCATCGATCTTACAGGAACTACTAAGAGCTTAAGATAATTATGAGTACAATAGCTGGTTTATTTTCTTAAGAATCCAAATTGTATCTAAATCTCAATTATTATGTGACTGTTACACCAAGAAGACCAATAAGTATTCAGAATTACTTAGAAGAGTTACTGAGAACCCTTTGATAAAGACAACTGGGTAAGGACAGTTTCTTAAGGAATTACTTCTTTTCCAGGGTGGAAGCTGTCTTCATATGAGAAGACTGTTACTTTAAGTCCCTTGTTAATTCTAGATTTTATGTTCACATTTTTTCCTACAATGATTAATCATTGTTTCAAAAGATTAATGATTTAATTTTCCCTTGGGCTAGACAATGTTACAATTTGTATTCACCATGGGGATTTAGTGAATCTTCTTTTTGGTCACATTTGAATGGCAACAATAGGCTACCCAGCCAGTTGGAGAATATTAGCACCACCTTGTGGTACCTCCTATATTTTGCCATTATTATGCAGTAATTAGGAAAGGAAAAAGTAAGGAAGACCTCATTTTAAAAATTGTCTTTTGAAAAAACAAATTTTGCTCATTATACACTTCATATTTTTTGTTCTTTTGTATTTCAATAATAGTTTGAACTTAAGACCGTGCCTACTGCAATTTATTTAAATGCTTCATGTAATCTTAGACATTTATAAGATAACTGAAGTATAGAAATAATTTAAACTACTCTCATAGACATTTTTTATTTTAAGTTACATAAGATTATGATGAGTCGGAAATGAATATTTTAATATGACATAGTTTATTTTGTGATATTATTCCCCATTAAAGTATTTAGATTTTTCTTTTTCTTGAGAAAATGTTTTTTTTAAGTTCTGGACCATGAACTTGTCTACCAATAGTGGTCCCCACTGTTAATCTTTTCGCTTCAGTCATTAAAATTCTACACTGTTTTTTGAGGTATATAGCAGACTGTCTGGATCCTTTTATTTTTCTTATTTTCTTTTTTCTCTTTGACAGCTTCATTTGTGATTAAACTGAAAATGCACATTTTCATCTGTACTGTCTTATCTCAAGCCTACTCTTTGTTAGCCTCAATGTGACATATATTGCATAGGTTTCTCTGTAGTTATGAGAAAATGTTAACTTCAGCATATTTTGGAAAAATACATGTCTCATCTAATAGAGTACAACATTACCTTTTGGTTACAAAAAGCAACTGACCACATTGCTGTATATTTTAGTCATAATTCAGC
The DNA here is from genome assembly GCA_023101885.1 of Typhlomys cinereus. Lineage (NCBI taxonomy): Eukaryota > Metazoa > Chordata > Mammalia > Rodentia > Platacanthomyidae > Typhlomys > Typhlomys cinereus. Next base: position 1,810,926 of record JALPQD010000228.1, read on the forward strand.
TGGTTTAGTCTAAATAAATATGAATTGTGGTACAGCAGAGTATTAATTTATGTTTTAATTCAAAAGGAATAGACATATAAAGAACATTCAGTCTTTTGAAAATATTATAAAATCATTATGCCCATTTTCTCCTGCATAGCATTCGAGGATAGAAATAATGCAAATAAAGGTAAAGGTCTTAAATGACATGGAGACTAGCATGACTTTTGTTAAAAGTTGGGTGAATATGAGAGGAATAATGTGATTTAGAGTTTTAGGGATGGGAGAAAAGGGTTATTTGTTTGAAATGCACATTTTATAGATAGTCATTAGTGGATACCAAAGGAGAAAGAAAAAATTTGAGAGGAATTTTACAATTTGTTAAAATGCATATGATAAAGTCTGTGAAGTGTTTACAGTAGCAAACTGTACTGATACATTAAATGTGTCAAAATATTTAATTTGTAGCAAATTTTATTTTAGACTTAAGATAGCAAATACTACATAGAAATTATAATGACTAGAACCTATTTACTCCAACTTTTTTTTGCATTTAAGTGTAATGAATGAAGCCGTTTAAGTGGTGATCATTGCTTCCAAGACAAATATACTTAGAGTTCAGAAAGACACATGGTCATGGTAGTTGGTCTTACCTATATACTTTCATGACCCACTACCCATCTCACTAATTTATTTATTAGCTACTTTCCTATACTCTTTCTACTTAGGGCAGTGAATTTTGAGCAGTGTATTTGGGGACCTTGCTAGAAATGTGTAAAACTACAAATCTTCTTTCCAGTGAAGGCACTCCTTTTTGAAATCTTTATAGTAAATGTTAAACAGCAGTGCCATATTTTTGATTCAGTCCTTAATTCCAGCTTTCTTAGGCACATATTATTGATAGCTTTGTTTTCTACATCCTTGAAAGACTATAGCCATTTGAAAACATACTCATATACTCCACATCTGCAATTACTTTCTGAAAGTAGCCCAGTATTCTGACTTCCTATTACTTGGGTGGATTAGATGTGCCTCTCTCTAAAACTTGCTCATTCTAATTCCATCTCTTCTGTTTACTCAAGGACATTATTCCAGTACATCTCTGCTTCTCCTTTGATGCCACCCATGGCCCATGCCCTGCAGCCATAGATAGGCTGCTTCCCTCGCCCTATCTTAAAAATCTAACACTTCCTTGGATTTCACTTTCCCTCAGTACCACTAGCATGTTTCATTACTTTAGAGGTATAAAAACTTCTTGAAAGAAATATCTGTATTCTCTATGTTCATTTCTTTTCCTTTTCTTAACTTTTCTAACCATTTTTTTGGTGCCCCATATTCCATTGAATATGTTGCCCACGTTATGGGGTTCCAAATCTCTTTGATTGACAGTTGTTTTCAGCTTTCATTTTTGTCTATTTAGCAGAAATATTTGATAAAGTTGATTATCTTTTCAGGTTTGAAAACTTTTTTTTCTCCATTTACTTCTTCCCTTGTTTTTTTTTCTACTATGTTGGGTTCTTCTCTGAATATCTGATTCTTCTTTTCTTAGACCTCTTTAACAGTGGAGTAGCTCTATGGTTAGTGCTTGATTTCTTTACCTTCTTAACTTAACTTCCTTTCATCCTTGGTGGCCTTATTTAATTTCATGGTTCTAAATATCCTCTGTAAGTCTCCTGTTCTCATATTTAAACCCATAGGCCAAACTTCTTGCTTTTCATTTTATTTACCAATCTTGCATCTTAACATGGATTAGTAGTAGACACTGCTATGACCATAACAAGCTTCCACTTTTTCCCCCCAAATTGTCCCTCTAACATCCATTGACATGGTCATACATGACCTTAACTCTTTTTGATTACCTGTGACCATCAATGGTTCAGAATAACTAGGTGACATGCTTCAGAATTATCCCAATCTGGCTGATACATCAAATTGATTTTAGAAAGTTTTATTAAAATATGAAATGATTTTTATGATTTCTGTCAATTTTAAATTTTACTAGTTTTATGAGCATATTGAGTACTTATTCCTGCGTCCTTCCATCCCTCCACCTATCCATCCCTCTCCTTTCCCTTAGTCAATTCATCCCACTCCCTTCCATCCTCCTGCCTGTCTGACTCTATGGATACCCGGGTTCCCTTTTTACTCTTTTTAAAAATTTTTCTATTTTTACAAACATATTGAGTACTTATTCCTGCTTCTTTCCATCATCTCTCCCTCCCGTCCCTCTATCAATCCTACCCTTCTGCCTGTCTGCCTTTATTGATCCCAGGTTTGCCTCTGGCTCGTCTACTTTTGTGGAGGTTCAGGCCTCTGGCAAGTTGCCTCTCTTTCCGTGTCCCCTCTGATAGGAGCATTTCTCCTCACTCATTCAGCTTTAGTTCCCAAGGTTTCCACTATATGTTCTTATCTCTCTTGAGTTCCTTGATAATCTATGGGGGCATGTTGGTTGTCAGTCATTATGCAGGACTGGAAAGGACAAGTCTCACCGTAGTGAGATCCTAGATGCAATGGTTCTGCCTTGAATGGGATGTCTTGTCCAAGGCAAATCTTCCCATCTTAAGGTTCTTACAATCTCACTGCCTACTTTTCTGTAAGGCTCTCAAAGCCTTAAGATAGGGAGGCTGGGTTGGTTTGATTTCGGGTGAGCCTTGCTGAGTCACTGGTACTGCATTGTGGCTGGCCATTGCTGGCCATTTCACTGGTCTTCTATTGGCCTAGACTGCATCCTGTCAGGGTACTGAGATCCTCTACCTCTGTCGTAGAAGACTTCTAGGCAGAGTATTGTGTGTTCTTCCGATTTATGGGTATAATAACAGCGATTTACAGAGCAGTTTGTTGTACTGTCTTCCCATCTATATGTTTATTGGTCGTTTTTTCCTATTGCTCTATTTCCTTCCCTTTTTTAGGTTCTTATTCTAGTTATCAAGAATGTGCTTGATTCTTTCAAGTAGGCTTTGAGATCTATCAGAGAGCTGTTGGTCATCTCCTTGATACTCATGCCACTATTACATTGCTGGTCACCCATTGCCATGGTGATCCTTACTTAACTATCTCTTGTGTTGATGGGGCCTGTGATTATTTCTCTCCCCCAGTAGCTTTACAGTATTCTTTGGTACTGTGTAAGCTATCTAGCAAGTAGGAAGCTCTCAGACCAGTTCTAGTTGATGTATTTTGCCCATGTTCTGTCATCCATGTGTTGCATCTTCAGTAATAGGGTCCTACTGACAGTTTTTTGGAGAGCAACCAATAGCAATGGCAAAAGCCTATTATGTCTGGTATGTTTTGAGACCTCTCTGACCAACATTTTATCAGGAAGTATCACATTCCTGTAACTTATCGTATAATTTTGTCATTAGGTTCTAAGTGGATCAGCTAAAAGCCTCTCTCCCATCCCCCATTTTCCTCATTCTGTGCTCATCTGCATAGGGACTTCCCTTTCTTGTTCCTTTCTTTAAAAGACATTTTATTTAGACATTACTAGCATAGGAGGTTCCTTTTGGGTTACCTCCAATGATCTCAGGATTTTTCTGTAAGTCCATCCCTCCTATCTTCCATCCTTTTTCCCCGCTATGTATTTTTCCCAATTATTCCCTTCCTCATCCTTCTTGTCATGGTATGATTTTTTTTTAATATAAGTAATTTTTTTGGCTGGAGTGATGGCCAAGTGGTTAAGAATTCTTCACAAGCAGGAAATCCTGAGTTTGTATCCCAGGTTCCATGTAAAAATGCTGGGTGAAAATGGCGGCAGCCAGCATTTCCAGCTCTGGTGGGTGGAGCGTGGGATATCCCAGAGTGAAGCAAAAAAGAGGTAGAAGCAATCTGTGATGATTCTTGAAGTCACCCTTGATCCTCTACAGGGACACACAGTGCCCTCTGATACACTCACCCACACACACCCACACACCCCCTCACAGAGTAAATAAAATTCTAAGTAATTTAAATTCTGCCTATTGAACTTGTGATAGAAACTTAAAATGACAAGTTTAATTATTAGGTCTGTGTAATATAATTGGGTTATGTAGTATAAATTGTATATTTATTTTACTTTCATTGATTGCCATATTTCAGTGTTAGTGTCCCACCAAGTGATCAAGTTTAAGGTCATCTAAAGTGATTTCTTTATGAAACACTAATTTTATAAAATACAATTCTTTTTAAATTCTGAATTTTAATTCTGCACTCATTAAGGAGCCACTTTTCTTGTATAGTCATTTTCAATGTGGCATACCACCTAAGATCCTGACTTGTTTTATGTTTATGTGCTCTTAGACACCACTGAGAAAGATAAGCATCTTGTTTTTATTGTACATGGTGACTAATTTTACACATTGCTTTTTTAATGGAGTTTTTTCCTATGGAAAATATTAAGCAGAAAATTTAAATCAGTATAATGAATCCATAAAGATTATATTGATTACTAAGTACTAAGGGGAGTACTATTATTAAGTACTAAGAGGAAACTATATTGTAGGATCATATTTCTAATGTTTGCTTTTTTACTTGAAATCTGTAAGTAGTCTTTTGGATATTCTACTTTGACATACAAATTAGCACCAACTTTTCACAAATTGTATCATCATTCATTAATCCAAATAGTTTTAGTAGGAAATTTGCTTTTCCTTAAGTTAATGTCGTGAGTATAAGAATGACATATATCTGTGCCTCTTCTGATGTGAGACATTGTATTTATCCCAATTAATTATCCTTTTTTATTTGTTTTGAAACAAGATCATTTTTATATAGCCTAAGCTGGCTTTAAAATCTCAGCAGTCCTCCTGCTTCAGCCTCCCAAGTGTTGGGATTACAGGTGCATACCAATTGCATGCAGATAATATTGACACTTCTAGCATATGAGTACATATACATATGTGTATTTGTAAATCTTTATTTGTTGTCAGTAATATTTTACTTATTAGTCTTTGAGATGGAATATTGTTTTACTTCTTAAGCTCGTCTTGAACCTGATACACTATTGCTCTGTCAGTCTCCCGAGTAGCTGGTGTACAAGCACACTGCTATATCTATCTCAGCAGTGTTTTATAATTCTGTTTTTCATCTCTTTTATATTTTTAAGTCACATTCATTTCTCAGTACTTTGTATTATAGATTTTATGTCTTGTTTTTGAACTCATTCTAAAAAACATAGTGAAAGTTATGTCCAGACACGTATCAGTCATGGAATAGATTTTATGAAACATGCTGATAGGTGATTTCTCACTGCATAATAGCTCATAATAGCTCATAGTTCCTCAAACTTAGATAGTCTAACCTGATATATACCTAGGCTAAAAGGCACAGAGCTTATCCCTGTTCCTGCTAGGGCCACAATGAGCACAGTTACTCAAAATTAAATCAAGTTGAAGAGAAAATGATTCAGGGAAGATGTGGAAAACATGGCATACATGAAACTGTTGCTACAATTATAACATGGCTTACTGTTTTATTTAAAAATAAACTTTAAAACTGAAGAGTTTTAATAAAATCAGTCAAATAAGATTATTTTACTCTATTATAACAAATCTGTAAGTCAGTAGCATTTATTATCATTATGGATTACATTTATACACTGTACACAATTGTGCTATCTATATGTTTTTATTTTTTTGACAGTGCAATTGCTTCCTTTACACCAGCGTCATTATGAATAAATAGAAATGTGTTGTGCTGGGACATTATAAAGGCTGTAAAGTCACTAGGCAACAGGAACTTTTCAACTCCTGTATAATCTAATGTGGTCACCATCACATATATGTTTTCTTATTACCAGAACATTTCCATGTATTTTTGATACATTTTGGTTTTTTGTTGAAATAAGTATCAAAATTTTTTTTGTATTTTTATTCTTTTGTTTTTTAATGCCGCATACATGAATATAATGAATTTGTAATATTTTCACCACTTGATCCCTAACCCCTTTTCCTTTCCTTTTCACCTGGTATCTTTCATCTCCCCTGCCAGACTCCCTCTTATTTTCAAATCTTTTTACTTAAATAACCCACTGTGTTTCATCTAGTTTGTCTTTGATGACATATGCCTGACATAACTCATGCTACAGCAAGTATCATAGATCAGTGGGTATGTCACTGAAGAAAGCATTCTCCTTTTCTTCCCCATCAGTATTAGTCTTCATCAGTCTCTCAGAGAAGTGTGGAACTTTTTGAGATCTTTCTGGTGTTATAGTGAGATGTAGATAGAAGAGTTCCTCTATAATTTTTCTAAAATATACTTATCTGTCATGTTCAAGAGAAACTGTCTGGCCCACCACTGTCCCATTTCAAGCTCTTACAATCTTTCTGCCCTCTCTTTCCCAATGTTCCCTGAACCTTGAGATATAGGGAGTAGATGAAGCATGTATTAGGGGCAAGCAGTCCACAGTCACTTATTTTCTACATTTTTGATAAGTTATGCTTTTTAGTAATAATAACCTTCTGTTGTAGAAGAAGAATTCTTGTGCTCTTCCAATCTATGTTTATAATGACAGTTACCTATGAAGGGATTTGGTATACTGTCCTCTTAGCTAAACTTTCTTAGTCTGATCTTCCCCTGGGACCTATGGCTTTCTCTTCCATAGGTCCTTTCTCTAGTTTATAGCATTCTGACAAGTGTGTTGTCTCCTCCTGAATGGTCACCTGTTGCCATGGTCATTGTTATTTCAACTAGCAGCTTTCACAGATTGATGAGATCTTTGATTGTCTTTCTCCAGCAGTAACTTCCATAGTACTCTCAGGTACTGTGTAAATTATTCATCAAGGAGGATGCTTCCAGATCAGTTCCAGATGGTGTTAGTCCAAGTTCTTGTATTTGTTAAAACAATAAGCTATTATTGTTTAGTTTTAGTTGTATCAATAATTTGTCCATGTTCTGTCTGCTATATATCTTATAAACTTATTCTAATCTATTTTAAAATTGTTAATATACCAGCATCTTCATTCAGTATTGAACGAGAATGTTTTCTGAACACTTTATGGTTACAATCAGAAATTCCATTTAAAACTAGAGTGTTGCTCAGAAACTAGAGTGCTACCATTTTGAATGCTCTGATTTTGCCATATTAATTTCCTTGTTAATCTTCGTAACCTCAAGAACTATTTAAGAGTTGATGCTTCCATTTTTCATTTTTATCCATGTCTTATTTTATGTGTTACTGAGGAATGATCCATGATTGAAACTATTATCAGAGAAATAAATCATTAGGGCTTCAAATCAGCACCATTGTATAGATTTTCCTGTGTGCTGTAAATGCAATATGATTGTATATTAACCTCAAATGCCTTATTGAGTATTTATCTAAAAATTAGATAAATTTCATTAAAAATAAAGATTTCCTTCTTAATTGTAAGTTTTTTTTCTTCAAAGGCAAACAGATTAGGGAGAGAAATCATGTAATTGCAGGTTAATCACTGAAAAAGCTTAATATTGGGATTTTTGAGTTAATTTCCCATAGGCGAAGAAAAACTGTTTAAAAATGCTTTATGTTTTGAAGAAGATAATTTTAAATTTCTTATATTTTAAAAACATCCTTAATTTTTGAAAGATGGAAAAGGCTTATTGATGGGATAGAAGGCATTGTCTTGAAAGTAATAATATTACAAATCTGTTCTATAAAATATATCACTAGATCTGATGTGTTTGTGTGTACACACATGTTTTTATGTGAGGTATAATATGCATGGGTATGCCAAGGGCTACTTTTCAAAACCAATTCTCACCTTACACCTTGTCCTGGAAAGATGTATCTTGTTGTTTATGCTGTTGTTCATGATATTCCAGTATGGCTGTCCAGCAAGCTTGTTACAGATTCTCTTATTTCTGCCTCCCATCTCAACATAGGAGTGATGTGGTTGTGACTTTGTTTTCTGTGGTTTCTGGAAATTATTTTTGCCCATCTAGCCATCTCCCTCATCCTTTACCACTAGATCTTATGTGATAGGCAATGATGTTAAATATCAGAAAATACATACTTGTATTCCTTTTGGATAAAAATTAAAATTTTTAATTTCAAAGATTTATTAGTAAAACTTTCAGTAAGAATGGTTGTGCTATTAAATAAAATATGTATTATATCTTGTTTCTCCTTTGACTTCTATAATGATTTTGAAAGAACAATTTTGAATATTTACTGTTACATAAAAAGGGATTTTTGAGATCCATGAGATCACCCTCTTTGGAAATCAAGGACCGATTGCACTCACAAGCCTGTGTGGTCCTCATTTCTAATTCTAGAACATGTTTATCACTCTCTGTAAAAATTGCATATCTGTGCTCTCTTTGGCAGCACATATTCTAAAATTGTAACGATGCAGAGAAGATTAGAATGGCCCCTTCTCAAGGATGACATGCAAATTTGTGCAGTGGTCCATATTTTTTTTAAATGCATATCTATATTTCTACTTCTCCACTACCCGGGCTGGGTCAGCATTGAGTTTCCTTGTGTGTGTGTGTGTGTGTTTTAACCCAAATATTTTAACCATTTGATATAAAAAGAATTATGTGGTACTTGGTTTTTGTTGGTGGTTCACTGATATTATTTAGCATTATGTTTTCAATATTGGTCCAGTTTATAACATGTATTAGTACTCTGTTTCTTTTTAAAGGATGATGCTTTTCTTCTCTATGGATATACTCTTTCCCCTGTATCAATTCTTGTTTGTACATATCTTTGTTGCTTTTTGACTGTCAAAATGTTTTCTAAAACAGAAATTCTAATACACGTTTTTATATTGACATAAACATCTGTTCTCTTTAATTTGTTCTTAAGATTGGACTATGCTATAAATATGTTTCCCCTTTTACTGTTTCCAAAGTTCCAAAATCACTTAACTGTCCTTCTAGCAGTGTGTCGGGAAGGTTTGAATACAGCATCACCAATACCTGTTATTATTTGTCTTTCCTTTTATAGCTATCGTATTTGTAAAGTGTAAGTTAAGACTGTTATTTTTAAATGAATAATTGTAGTAATTTTAAAACCTTAATTTTAGGTGCTGTACTTCTTTGTAGCATACAAGGACTAGCAGTTAATATCGACCCGATCTTATATACATGGCTTATCTATCAACCTCAAAAGCGAGCAAACAGACATATGCCGCAGGTGAGAAATTTCTCTCTTTCTTTTGATAAATTAGGATATATTTTTCTCATCTGTATAGTAGAGTTAGATTGCTTTTATTTTCTTTTTGTAGCTCTACCATAGTTTCTTTAGGCTATGCTCTGTACTTTTGAGAGGATTTTGTTTTTAAAATTTTATATTTATAATTAATTGTTGCTCACCATAATTTGACTGTTAAAAGGGCTTCTTATGCAATTACTCATTAAACAGACAAATTAGTGAGACTAGTTTAGATAGTCTCATTTCACTGGCCTTTTTTCCTCTAATGTTTCCCTAAATATTTATTCTTCCAAAGCAGATAACTGCCTAGGAAATGCTCGACTTTTAAAAATTATTGTCTTATAACTATTTTGCATTTTTAGATTTGTTCATCAAATGTGCCTTAAATGTTTAATCCCAGGAATGGGATGATTGGGAACAAAGGTCTGATATATCTTTATTTTAAATGCTTAAACTGAAAAGTAAGAATTAGACAATTATTTCTAGAATCATTAAATTATATTCTAAGTGTGAGGATACTTTAATACAATTGTAATAATTGGTGTTATTCTCCTTTTAAAGATGAAATGATGCTTTTTGAGTTTTTTATTTGTAGTAATACTGCCAGTAAATAGTAGAACTGAGAATTTTTACACCACTTTTGGTTGTTGATGAATTTTCTCTTTGACCATTTCACATATGTATATATTCTTATTATTTTCCTGGTACTCTTTCTTGTCTCCCTTCAGCTCCCCACTTGTCACCTTGCAAGTCATCCAATGACCTTTCAGTTTTGTCCTGTGTTTAGCTGGGTTTAACCACTCCTAATTCCCTGCAGTCTTCAGTTTGAGGCTGTCTCTTGGAATCTGTAATGGGTGTTTTTGTTTCTCTGTGGAATCAATTAGTTGCTCTTCATTCCCAAATATTTTGATTGACCCTGTGAGTTTCACCTCAATAATTGAGTTTTTTCTAGATTTTTTAATTAAATTTATTTTATTTTAAAAATTATATTAACATGAATTTATATGCTTTCATCACCCATTATCTTCCTCCACTTCTATCCCATCACACTCTACCCCACTCCACTCAGTCTCACCTCCAGCCAGTTTCCTTTCCTCTCCCTTATCTTCCTGCATGTGTGAACCACTGGGTCCCACTAATAACTGGGCACCTGCTAATGCATGAATGGCCCACTGGTGGGTAAACCATAGAGGATATAGCCTCCCCTTCTCTCTTGTCTATACCAGACCAATACAGTCTCTCAAGGTAGCATCATGTTTTGTGGATTTTCTTTAGTCTATGGCAAAATATGGATTGGCCAGCTACTATAGAGGTTTAGAGGAAGTAGATACCATTGCATGGGGTGGAGTTGAGAAATTTTAAGGCCATAGTTATGTTGTGTGTGTGTTTTTTTTAATTTTCTCATTAACAGTTGTAACTTTGTAGTTTTCTACTTGAAATGATTTTGTATCTCCTGGAGTAGAGTAAATAAATAGTCTTTGAAGAAACAAGAAAACATTGGAGTTCACTTCCTAAAGGGTATAAAGTATAAAGAAATACAAAGAGGTACCACAGGAAACTTGTATAAACTGATTTGGATTTTAAAATATTATTACAGTGAAATATAGAAGATTTTTAGGCTTGATACAATGATTGCACCAGGAAATCACAGCAGCTGTGATTACCTACACTGGACCTGCCTAACACTGGCCCCATCAGCAATCAATCGTGGATAGGGAAGTTGTTCAAGGACCCTGACCCTTACTGCTCAAATATTGGTCACTGATAGATTTTGGAAGAAGGGCAGTCATCATCTTCAGTTGTATACCCATTGAAGAGCTCCAAATCCATGATCATACAGATGACCCTGGTCACAGTAGGTCATAAAACAAAATAAATAAATAGTAATATAAGGAAGAGATTTGTAGGGAAGGGCGGGATGGATAAGGGTTGTAGGGAGAGAATAGCAAAAGGAATTTGAGAGTGTTCAGTATGTATTATATATGTGTGTGATATTGTCAAAGAACAAATTTAATTAATAAAATATATAGTCAAAGACAAGATTTTAATTAATAAAATCCATGTTTATATATTTATATAAATAAAAATATACTGTGTGGCGAAAAAATATATCAGTGTTCAAAATGAGACAAAAATCATTCCATACATATTTGAGGCTCACTGGATAAACTAACAAGTGGGAAGGGAGATAGTTTTGATATTCTTAAAATATATGCCAGGTCTCAAGAAAAAAACAACAAAATGAAAAGAAACAAAAGTCATCTTTTTTTTATATATTTCATCATCTGTATATTTTAAATGTATGTAAATTACATATTTAAGCATTTAATGAAATATAACATTCATTAAAGATTGTAGAGATTGTGTGAAACAGGATGAGATAGATGTCAGAAAAGGAAGTATGTAGAAATATTATATTATGAATTATTTTTAATATTTATTTGGGGGAGTGCATGAGTCACAGCACATATGAAATTGGAGGCTTGGAAATCCACAGTGTGAGCTTCTGGGACTTGAAGTCAGGTCACCATGCTTGCAAGCTGGCCTCTTTAGCTGCTGGACCATCTTGTTGGCCTCTACATAATAATTTTGCTGTGTTATTTTAAACGATGGCTAGTTCAGTGTACCATAGAATTCCTACAGAGCAAATAGACTGTTTTAATAGCTTAAGTAAATGTCAATACCAAGTCCAATTTTAGGATATTCTTTATTTGCTTTATCAACTTATGGCTATTTTATAATTAGATTTTATTCTAAGTTTAAAAATAATATTACATATAAGTGAGATAGCAGTTATCCATTGTCCCTGTCATTCAGAATTACAAATAATACTCTACTGAATAGCTAAATATTAGAATATTTTTACTAACTGATAGTGCATTTTAGAAGTATAATTAGTATATTTCCATGAATATATTTTCATATTTTAAGATGGTTACATTGCTAGATTGTTGCCAAAGTTGATTTTCACCATTAGTTCATAACATTACTATTTTACCATAGTTGAATAACACTCAAAAACATACTTTTTCAAAATTTTTTTATGTACTATGCTATTTTAGTCTTTTTTTTTTTAATCATGGAAAGTTGAAAGCATAGTTTCATTGAATCATGTGCCCACATTGCCTAACATACTAATTATAAACCTGGAACTGCACTTCTTCACTTTAAAAGTTACTGAGATTAAAAGAAATCTTGTTGGTCTTGTTAAATTAATTCATTAATGTCCAATAAAATGAAAATTGACAGACCCCCCAGTTCCCAAGTTCTTTCTCGTGTTGAGGATATATGCTTTTACAGAGACCTTCATGTAAACTTATAGAATCATGTAGCAGACTATTATTGCATATTCACTGTGGTGTTGTTGAACTGGAAAACAATTTAAGAGAAAGTGAATAAAAATGGCATATTCACATGACATGATACTAACGTATTAAAATTTGTACAACTGTCTTTATATGGCATTTCAAAATTATGTTCAGTAGAAAAACTGGCAGCGTAGGGATATATACAGTATAAAATCATTTATATGTATTTATCCAAAATTCTCTATGACAAATGTCTACATGTCTATGTGTGTTTCTGTACATGTGTGCATATAAGTTTGTGTGTATATGTTTATATAAGGGAAATATAAAATCTGAATATGAAGGACTTTTACACATAGCGTAGCAGCTGATTGACTCTAGAAGACAGGGCAGCATGTTGGCAATCAAAAGGAATTTTAGCTTTATGTACACTTTTTCATTGATCTACTTTTCATCAAAAGAGAAATATATCTGATAAAATATTAATGACTGTGTTAGGTATATTTTAACAATTTATTAGTAAAGAAAGGGCACCTGCTATAGGAAAGGAAAGTACAAGAAGTTTATGTATTTTGGAATTGTTATACATTCATGGGGCAAGGATAAGATAGATATAGGGACAGAGCCAGAGCAGAGCTATGTTTGAAGATAATCCTTAGTATCGGAAAGAGAAAGAATGTATGTTAGAGTGATGACAAGTTATTAAAGGTAAATATTACTTATTTTGGTATTTTTTCACCATGGCAGTCACATTTCCAGAGCCACATAAGAAATTACTGGTGAAACTCGCACACTGTTTCACTTCTTTGGTATGTAGTAACTATGATAAAGTTATTCAGCAGCAGTTACAGAGGACCAGTTGAGCATCAGCTTAGGTGTTTTTGAAAAGAGCCATGATGAAAACATAATGGTGCCTTTCTTTCCTGCTAGAGAGGGATTTTGTTAGACTTTTTAAAAAATATGAATGTTCACTGAAGGATTTTGGCTGCCCAAAGAAACATTTTCTTGATTCTTTTTTGAGTTTCCACTACCATGACTTCTGCTAATTTTACCTTTCAACCTTTCTGCTTGAATTTGTTATGATAATTTGTTTTTTCTAACTTTTAAAAAATATATACTAATTTTATTCTTGAATGTGATTATTGCCCCTTAAAGTGCTTGGTTATATTCCATATATATAAATTATGGGCAGAAGTTAAAGGTTTTTTTTTCAGGTCATTAGTTATTGTTGCATAAGGCATTTTTCTAGAAACCGTCAAACCTGATATGCTTACTTCGTCTCTTCTTTAGTGTTCTTTTTTTTTTTTCTTTGAGAATATGCCTGCTTGAACTGTAGCATCCTCTTGCTTCTGCTTCCTGAGTGCTGAAATTGGCATGTCTTCATCTAGGTGGAAAAGCCATTTCCCATTTATATTTGCTATAATTGTGATCCATTTGATTTAATATTCACTATGAAAGTTGACATTTTATTATTTCATTTTTCTTTTTTTTCTTTTTTGTTTTATTAAAGCAGGATCTTTTTATGTAGTGTAAACTGGCTTAGTCTCTATCTTGTTGGGACTAAAGGTTTATGCCACCATGGTTGGTTAAAAGTATACATTTCAAGAAAAAAGTATATATTTCAAATGTTGAGCATAGTTTTACATAGAGTTTGACAAGACTATTGTTATAATTTGATATGTAAATAAACATAATCACATTTTCTGCATTTTTTCCTTTGTCTCAGGCCAACTAACATCATGTTGGTTAATTTCCATTTTCCCTAATTATCAATTCTTCACAGCTTCACTTTCTTATTTACATTATTTTTGAAATTTTTGATAGTTGTAGTATTGCACTGGACTGCACCACAGCACATCTTATTCCTGCTGTCCACCCTCACGATAGTTTCATAGGTTACTTCCAATGCTATGATTTCCTTCTCAGTTTTTCTTAGAAACCAGTATATGAAGATTCCTTTCTACCCAGTTCAACACTTTTCTATGATAAACTTAAAATTCTTTTCTTTTCTTTTTGGCCAAAAGTCTGACAAGCTAAGGTTGGCCATCATTAACAGTAACAGCAGATTCTAATTTAGTGAATATGGATGAAAGGATTGCTTTTTTTTCAAGCTCATATATTCAGTATAAAATTGGAATTCTTTGTAGCATTCTAGTAATACCTGTTGTTTTATGCTTTCCAGATATTCTTTGTTATCACTTCATCAGACAAAAATCTAGAAAATTCTCATTTGCTTTTCAAAAATTGGACTGTCCATATATGTTCAGTTGAATTTTCTCTAAAAATAACTGTTTTCTACATTTCATGATTTTTTTGCCTGCGTGTGTGTGCAAGTGCGCATATGTGTGTGTGTGTGTGTGTGTGTGTCAGAGGGCAATAAGTGTCCCTGTGGAGGGACAAAGGGTGATTTTGAGAGTCACTCTTGCTTCTACTTCCTTTTTGCTTCAATCTAGGATTTCCATGCTCTGCCCACCAGTCTTCAAAGTGCAGGCTGCCACATCATTTTGGCCTAGTATTTTTATGTCCGACTTGGGATATGAACTCAGGCCCTTCTGCTTGTGAGGCAGAGTCTTAACCCCTGAGTTATCTCTCCAGCCCCATTTCATGATTTTTAGTAAGTAGTTTAGTTTTGGTTTGGTCTTTCAATATAGCATTTCTATTCTTACTATAGTTTACGCTTTGTGGGTTTTCACATACAATTGTCAACTATCTAGAATATTGAATGAAAAATTCCAGAAATAAATATTCATAAATTCTAGAAACAGAATTGTTTTTGTCAGTATCTTATTAACTTACAGAATAAACTTTAGTTCATGAATTATGTAAAAAAGATTGTTTAGTTGTCTCAGAACCTATTAGAGTTTGTTAGTTTGAATCATTACCTTGAATCCCTTATATACAATGGCTTACTGTTTTCATCCTGCCACAGACTTAAATCTTGGTAAGTTATAATCACTAATACAATATAAGTGCTATATTAACTGTTGTTATACTATGTAATTTAGGGACTATAGAGACTGTATATGTTCATTTTAGTTGCTTTTTCCTCCTTGAATGTGCATGATGTATGGTTGTCTGGTATATTAGTGAGATTTACTAGAGGAGCAGAACTCATAAAATAGATATATGTATAAAAAGGAATGTATTGGATTGACTTACAAGATAAAATTTGAGAAGTTCAACAAAACCCACTATAGCTCCTCAATTCAAGAGCTGGACTCACAGCCCCAATCTGGTGATGGAGGCTGGAGAATTCCCGAAAAGTCTCCCAGCAGTTTCAGCCTGACTGTAAGGCCATAGGATTCCCAGAGAGTCCTCAAGTCTCAAGTTAAGGTGGAACACCAAAGAGGTTGAGTTTTGATATCAAGGAAGAACACCTACAATGAAGAATTAAAGTAAAGTTTCGGTATGTGTCAGCATCAGGGATGGAAGAAGAACAGTAACGAAGAATGAGGAGCTGCGGGAAGGAGCAGTTCCATCAGCATCTGGGTCTACTGCAGACTGAC
Source organism: Typhlomys cinereus (assembly GCA_023101885.1). Classification (NCBI taxonomy): domain Eukaryota; kingdom Metazoa; phylum Chordata; class Mammalia; order Rodentia; family Platacanthomyidae; genus Typhlomys; species Typhlomys cinereus. Next base: position 1,826,828 of record JALPQD010000228.1, read on the forward strand.
TCAAGGGCTTGTCTAACTATCAAGTCTTTACAGCCGTGCCCAAGCCTCAGCCTGGAGCTCTCAATTTCACACCTGTGTCTGACTCTCAGAGCTGAGTTCACAGATATGCAACCAGTGATAGATAGGAACATCCGTATGTAAAGATTTGGAACTAGCCACAGTGTCTGGTATCCATTAGGGGTGTTGCAACATTTCCCCTGATTTTAGGTGGAAACTACTTAAATGTGAGAGAAAAGGGAAGGAAAAGGGGGACATGTGTCATTTAAAAGAATGAAGCCTGAACTCTAAGGTGTAAAATATCATCCTTGGTAATACCATATTAAACTATCACTATGTCACAGAGGCAGTAATTAGGTTTTTATTTTGTATGTTTCAGCAGCCTGTGATTGCTGTCCCTCTTGTTCCACCAACTAACAAAAGGAAAGAGGATGAACTATCTGTTGGAAGCGCCCCCTTGGCAAAGCAGCAGTCATATCAGGCCTCTGAATATGCCAGTAGCCCTATAAAAACAAAAACAGGTATGTGTCACGAACAGATGTATCTGGGAATTAATGTACTTTTTGATTATTAGTCTTTTAATGTTTCCATAACATATTAAGAGTACTTTTTAATATTTTAATTTTATTTACTTATATGTATGTGGGGGGAGCACTGTATGCCCCTGTGGAGGACCAACAATGACTGTGGGAATCATCCTGAATTACTTCTACCTCTTTGCTTTGCTCTGGGATCTCCTAGCCTCTGACTGCCAGGGCCAGAAGTGCAGGCCACCACCCATTCAGGCTGGCATTTTAGGTGGGACTTGGGATCTGAACTCAGGACCTCTGTTTGCTAGAGAGTCTTAACTCTTGAGCCATCTCTCCAACTCCCATTAACAATAATTTTTAAGGAATGACAGTAATAAAAACTAAAAAGATAATTTGCCATCTTATTAGTCATAATTTGTCAATACTTTTTTTATAGAATAGTAAGATAAATATCACATTGATTTTTCTTTCAAAATATTGGTATAAATTTTGTATTTTTTGTCATAGAGTTGAGGATAATTATGCTTTTTGTCTTTAGTTTTCTCATGTTTTCAGAACCCTCATTTATTGCAACTATTTTTTGAGGATTTAGAGAAGGTAAAAGTTGTTGGAAAACTGTATTTTGTTTGTGAATTATGTATCAAGTTGGGAGGTTAGCAATAATGTTCTGTTTTCTTAAGGATAGACATTGTCTTTAGTTACAATATTTGATTCTAAAATCTTTAATTAAAATATCCCATCTTTTTTACATTAACATGTTTTTTTATTTAATACATTTTTTATTATTATTTCAGCTCATACAAACTTAATATGTACACCAGTTCCCTCCCTCCCTCCTCCTCCCCCTGAACCCCCTGCTCCCCCTCCCTTTACCCCTCCCCTCCCTATCCCCCAGTGCCTCCTGCCCCAATTCCCAGAGAGTCCTTTCTTGTGCATGCCTGACTGTCCTCTGGGCCCTCCTCTCCGATGACATACAAGGACCCAGTGGCATTTCCCTGAACCCTTTCCCGTGTTCCCCTTAAGCATAGGAACACTGCTGTGGCTGCCAATCCCTTGCCTCCAAGGATCTTGGTGCCTTTAGCAGATGTTAGACTTTGTGAGGTCAATAGTGTGTTGGACATTGCGCAGGGCATGCACAGTCCAATTATGATTGCTTCAGCCCTAACTTGTGTGGAGTATCTTGCAAATCATTGATCCTCCCATCCTTTTGCTCTTACACTCTTACCACCCCCTCTTCCGCAAATGTCCCTGAGCTCCAGGATGGGGAGAGATTAGGCTGGCCTAGTTCTATGTGATTGATATAGAGTCTCTGAAGTTCTGGATTGTGGTTTGTTGATTTTCTTTTGCAGTTTTGCTGCTCCTGCAATGCCCTTCACTCCATCGTGATGGGCACTGTATGTCACCCCCTGGCCAGAGACAAAAAGCTGTTAAACTGGAGTCTTATTATAAGAGCACATTCAAGGGTAGATGTAATAAAAGTAGAAAACCTCAGTGAGGGAGGGGTCAATCACCCATTTGCAAAATGGTTACTTTTTATCTGCCAGACTATATGCCCTCCCCTTCTGTTGAGATCATACCCTCTTAGTTGTAACTGATCAGGAACGAACGTCTGTGAACTTAACCAGGTGTCACATTGCTTACTTGCAGTCCTTGATGGAGGTCTATTTTCTCTACTGTAGCATGGTCACTTCTCTCCTTGTTTCTGGTGTGGCCCTCCAACCCCATCCCTCCTGTTCATAATCCTTGCAATTACTGTAGGTAATACATAGATTTACCTATGAGTGTCTCAAGGTAGGCTGGGTGGGTTTGGTATTAGGAGCCACATATTAGGGAATACATACAGCACTTAATTTTCTGGGTTTGGGATACTTCACTTAATATAATTGTTTCTAATGACATCCATTTCCCGGCAAATTCCAGTAATTCATCATTTTTGATAGCTGAGTAGTACTCCATTGTATAGATGTACCACAGTTTCCTTATCCACTCGTCAACTGTTGGACATTTGGGTTGATTCCATGACTTTGCTATTGTAAACAGTGCTGCTATGAACATGATCGTCCTTGTGCTATCGAGGTGAACTTCTGCTGTATGGGGGATTATTCCCAAAAGTGGAATAGCAGGGTCATATGGCATTTCAATCTTTAACTTTTTTAAGAATCGCCAGAAAGAGTGGTTGTATGAGCCTGCATTCCCACCAGCAGTGTAGGAGAGTTCCCCTCTCTCCACATCTTCTCCAGCATTTGTTGTTGTTTGTATTGTGGATTTTTGCCATCCTGACAGGGGTGAGATGATATCTCAGGGAAGTTTTGATTTGCATTTCTCTGATGGCTAAGAAAGTGGAGCATTTTTTAAGATATTTGTTAGACATTTTAATTTCATCCCTGGTAAAGTTTCTTTTAAGTTCCAGGGCCCATTTTTTAATTGGGCCATTGGTTTCCTTGGTGTTTAGTTTTCTAAGTTCTTTGTGCACTCTGGACAGCAGAGCTCTATCAGATGTGTGGTAGTGAAGATTTTCTCCCATTCTGTGGGTTGCCTTTGAGCTCGTGTTACAATCTCTTTATCTGAACAGAAGCTCTTTAATTTCACAAGATCCCAACTGTTGAGAGTTGGTAGCAGTGACTGTGCCATTGGATGTCTGTTTAGGAAATGTTGGCCTAGCCCAATCAGCTCGAGGGAGTTCCCTATCATTTCAACTATGGTTTTTATAGTCTCTGGCCTTATATCAAGGTCCTTGATCCATTTGGAATTAAGTCTTGTATATGGTGACAAGTACGGGTGCAGCTTTAATCTTCTGCATGTGGAGATCCAGTTTTGCCAGCACCGTTTGTTGAAGATCCTGTTCTTTTTCCATTGGATTTTTTGGGCCCTTTTGTCAAAGACCAAATGGCTGTAATTTTGTGGGCTTATATCTGGGTGTTCAATCCTTATCCATTGATCTGTGTGTCTATTTTGGAGCCAGTACCAGGCTGTTTTTTATAACTATGGATTTGTAATATAGACTAAGGTTCGGTATGGTAATACCTCCAGCAGTGTCTTTGTTACTCAGGATTGTCTTTGCTATCCTGGGTCTTTTGTGCCTCCATATGAATTTTGAGATTGTTTGTTCAACTTCTTTAAAGAATTGCTTTGGGATTTTAATTGGTATAGCATTGAATTTGTATATTGCCTTTGGTAGGATGGTCATTTTTACGATGTTGATTCTGCCAATCCAGGAACATGGGAGGTCTTTCCACCTTCTGGTGTCTTCTGCAATTTCTTTCTTTAGGGTTTTAAAGTTTTCATTGTAAAGGTCTTTTACCTCCTTGGTTAGGTTTATACCAAGGTATTTCATTTTTTTAGGGGCTATAGTGAATGGGATGGTTTCTCTCAAGGCTTTTTCACTTCTTTCATTCTGGGCATATAGGAAGGCCTCTGATTTTTGCACATTTATTTTGTATCCTGCCACCCTGCTGAACTTCTCAATTAGTTCCAGGAGCTTCCTGGTGGAGTTTTTGGGATCACTCAGGTATAAGATCATGTCATCTGCAAATAGGGATAGTTTGACTTCTTCCTTGCCGATTTGAATCCCTCTTATGTCCCTTTCTTGTCTTAGGGCTTCAGCTAAGACTTCAAGTACAATATTGAATAGAAGTGGTGAGAGTGGACAGCCTTGTCTAGTTCCTGATCGAAGTGGGAATGCTTCCAATTGTTCCCCATTGAGCACAATCCTTGCTGTGGGCTTGTTGTATACAGCTTTTATTATATTGATAAAGGTTCCTTCCATTCCTACTGTCTCTAGCGTTTTGATCATAAAAGGCTGTTGGATCTTGTCAAAAGCTTTTTCTGCATCTATCGAGAGTATCACGTTGGATTGGTTTACATGATGAATTACATTTATTGATTTTCGTATGTTGAACCAACCTTGTGTGCCGGGGATGAAGCCTACTTGGTCCCCGTGAATAATCTTTTTAATATGTTTTTGAATCCGATTTGCTAAAACTTTGTTGAGAATCTTTGCATCTGTGTTCATCAGAGAGATCGGCCTACAGTTTTCTTTTTTAAGTGAATCTTTATTAGGTTTTGGGATTAAGACGATATTAGCTTCATAGAAGGAATTTGGTAGTGTTCCTTCCTTTGCTATTTGATGGAACAGTTTAAGGAGTATTGGTGTTATTAACTCCTTAAATGTATGGTAGAACTCTGTGCTGAATCCATCTGGCCCAGGACATTTTTTGGTGGGAAGATTCGAGATTACTTCTTCATTTTCCTTGTATGTTATAGGACTATTTAAATAATTCACAACTTCCTGATTCAATTTAGGTAAGTTGTGTTTACTCTCTTTTGTGTTGTCAAACTTCACAGAGTATAATTTTTTGAAATATGATGTTATAATTCTCTGGATTTCTTGGGTATCAGTAGTGATAACTCCATGTTCATTTCTGATTTTGTTAATTTGGGTTTTCTCTCTCTTGCTTTTGGTCAATTTAGCTAGGGGTGTATCAATCTTACTGATTTTTTCAAAGAACCAGCTTTTTGACTGGTTGATTTTTTCTATTGTTTTCTTAGTCTTGATTTCAGATATTTCTCCCCTTATTTTGCTAATCTCCTCTCTTCTACTACTTTTGGGATCAGAATGCTCTAGTTTCTCTAAAGCTTTAAGCTGCATTGTTAAGTTGTTTATTTCTGATGTTTCCATTTTTTTGATGTAGGCATTAAGAGCTATGAATTTACCTCTTAGAACAGCTTTCATTGTGTCCCAGAGATCTTGGTAAGTTGTATTTTCGTTATCATTCACTTTCAGGAAATCTTGAATTTCCTTTTTAATTTCTTCCTGAATCCAGTTCTCATTCAGCATCATATTGTTAAGTTTCCAGGAGTTAGTGTATTTTCTCTTGTTTGATGTGTTGTGGATGTCCAGCTTTAGGCCGTGGTAGTCTGATAGGGCACAGGTTAGAATTTCAACTTTCTTGTATATGTGTAGATTCGTTTTGTGGCCCAATATGTGATCTATTTTGGAGAAAGTTCCGTGTGCTGCTGAGAAAAATGTGTATTCTTTGGTACATGGGTGAAAAGTTCGATGAGATCTGTAAGGTCCATTTCTTTCAGGGTTTGATTAAGTTCCAAAGTGTCTCTGTTAAGCTTTTGACCTGTTGATCTATCCCATGTTGAGAGGGCGGTGTTGAAGTTCCCAAGAATTATCGTTTTGGGGTTGATTTCTTGCTTTAGACGCTGTAGGGTTTTCTTAATGAATGTGGAGGGGACAGTATTGGGTGCATATATGTTCAGTATTGTGTAGTCTTCCTGGTGAATTGTACCTGTGACTAAAATGTAGTATCCATCCGTGTCTCTTATAATTTTCTTTGGTTTGAAGTCCACTTTGTCTGATATCATAATGGCTACCCCTGCCTCTTATTTGCTTCTATTAGCTTGTAGAATTGTTGACCAGCCTTTCGTTTTTAGGGCATGCCTATCTTTTGTGGTGAGATGGGTTTCCTGCAGGCAGCAGAGTGATTGATGGATTGTGATTTTTATTCTAAATTTGTAATCTGTGTCTCTTGATCGGTGAGTCAATTCCATTAACATTTAGTGTTATAATGGAGAAACTTTTTAATTCCAGACATTTATTATGTTTAGCAGTTTTTATAAGTGTATTGCTTCACTGTTAATGGTGTTATACTTGCCTTCTGTTCTCCTGGATATTCCAGTTTTTTCCTTCAAGCTTGAGTATCATTTCTAGCATTTTTTGAAGGCCTGGTTTGGTGGACATGTATCCCTTAAAGTTGTCTTTGTGCTGGAAGATTTTTCTTTCTCCCTCGATCATGACTGATAGTTTTGCAGGGTAAATCAGCCTGGGTTGACATTTTTGCTCATTTAATACTTGAAGTATGTCTCTCCAAGCTCTTCTTGCTTTTACTGTTTCGACTGAGAAGTCATTTGTTATTTTGAAAGGTTTACCTTTAAAAGTGACTTTTTTTTTCCTTCCTTGAAGCTCTCAGCACCAGTTCTTTATCTTGAATGTGGAGTGTTTTGACTATTATTTGCCGTGGAGAGCTTCTGTTTTGGTCGTATCTGTTTGGGGTGCGGAATGCCTCTTGTATATGGATGGGTCTCTTTTTTTTAGATGAGGAAAGTTTTCCTTGATGATCATTTGAAAAATTTCCTCAGAGGTGGTATTTTGAGATTCTTGCTCTGGTATTCTATGAATACGCATGTTAGGCTTCTTCAGGGTGTCCCATATCTCCTGACTATTTCTCTCAAGTATCTTTTTGGCTTTAACAACCTCTTCCATTGAGCTGGTTAATACTCCCACTTTATCTTCAATGTCTGAAAGTCTGTTTTCTGCTTGGTTAGTTCTGCTGATAAGACTCTCTGTGGAGTTCTGGGTTGAAGATAGCTTGTCTTTTAGCTCAGTTTTAAACTCTGCTTGAGTCTGCTTTAACTGCTGTATGCCGGTTTTTGTTTCTTGCACTGTTTTTCTCAACTCCTCCAAGTGTCTGTTGTGTTCCTCTTCAAAGCGATTGATTCGATTATGTAATTCCTCCCGGATTTCCTCTTTCATAGTATTGAACATGGTAATGATCATATTTTGAAGGTCGTTATCCTGGGTCAGGCTTTCTTGGCCATTTTCCATGGGTTTGTTCTGTTGGAGTCTAACATTATGGGATTAATTTCTTCAGTGGGAGATTTGTTTACTTGAGTGTTGCTTCTCATGGATTTGCACTTTGACTTTGGCATTGTCGTTTTAACTCTTAAGATCTTCTTTAATTTCTGTGCATTTTTCACTAAACTGAATTATTTGGCCTGGGGTTTTGGGAGTGGGCGGAGACGGAGCTTACCTAGGTCGAGGTGAGTCCAGGCTGGACCCTGCGCGTCAAGGGCAGTGGAGTGGGGGAAGGGAGGATGGGGCGTTGGCGGGGCGCTATTTAACCTGGGGGAACTGGGGATGGGGCCCGGGCGCAGGGGGGTGTCCTCCTCCTCCTAGGCCCTGCGCGGTGGCTCTGGTTGGATGGCGGGAGGAGCTGGGTCCCCTGGGCGGCCTGGGGTTCTGGGGGTGGGCGGGTACGGAGCTTTCCTAGGTCGCGAGGTGAGGCCCGGCTAGACCGCGCGCGTGCATCCTGGTCGGTGGAGTGGAGGGAAGGGTACATTAACATGTTTTATCATTTCTTTTTTTAATTTATAAATGATAGTTTTAAAAAACTGTTTATTTTTCCCCAATCATACAAGTTCAATAGGCACCCTGGTCCTCTCCCTCTGTCCCCCCCCTCCCCAGTCCCCTAATACACTCTCCCTTCCCTTTTCTGCAGTCCTTTTACCTTTCTCCCTGCCCTTCTCCCAGTGCCTCCTCCTTACCCCCTTCCATCCCTTGGAGCATCCTTTTCTGTGAATGCTAAACTTCCCTCTGAGTCCTCTACCCTAATGAGGTATAAGGACTCAGTGGCATAGCCCTTTTTTTGGGCTCCCCTTTAGTATGGGAACACCATTATGACTATTCATCCCTTGCCTCTAAGGATCCTACTGCCTATGATCCATGCCTGACTTTGGCGGGTCATCGACATGTCATTCATTGTGCAGGTCAGCCAAAGTCTGATTATGGCTACTGTGGCCATAACTTGTGTGGAGTATCTTGCATAACATTGGTCCTTCCCATCTTTAGGGTCTTACAATCTAGCCACCCCGTCTTCCGCAATTTTCTCTGAGCTTAAGGATGGGGAGAGATTTGGCTGGTCTGGTTCCAGGTGATTAATGTAGGGTCTTTGGTGTTCTGAATTATGGTTTGTCGTTGATTTCAGTTTTACTGTTCCTGCACTTTCCTTGGCTCCATCCTGATTGAAGGTCACCTCCTATCCAAACATAAATCGTTGTCTAAATGAAGATCTTACTATAAGAGGAGACTCAAAGGTAGATGGAATAGGAGTAGGACACCAAAGTGAGGGGGGTTCAATGTCCCATTTGCAGGATAATTACCATCTATCTGCCAGTCCCTACACCCTCCGTAATTGGTGAGATCACCCCTGTTCAGTCGTAAGTGACCAGAAAGGGAAGCGAGAGTGAGCCTCACCAGATGTCTTGCTACTTACATGCAATACTTGACAGTGACCTATTTACTCTACTGATAATGATCCCCTCTCTCCTTTTTTCTGGGGAGTGGACTCCTTTCCTCCCATTCACAATCTACTGAGATTACAGTAGGTATTACACAGATTCATTTCCGAATATGTCATTAAGTGGGTTTGGTACTAGGATTCACCTATTAGGGAGTACATATGATGTCCAACTTTCCGTGTCTGGGATACTTTCCTGGCAAACTTCATTAATTTGTCTTTTTTGATGGCTGAAAATGTACCACATTTTCCTTATCCACTTGTCAACTGTTGGGCATTTGGATTGATTCCATGATTTTGCTATTGTAAATAGTACTGTTATGAACATGATTGTGCTTGTGTCATTGAGATGAATTTTTGCTTTATGGGGGATTATTCCCAGAAGTGGCACAGCAGGGTCGTATGGCATTTTCATTAACTTTTTTAGAAATTGCCCAACTGATCGCTAAAGGGGTTGTATAAGCGTGCATTTCCACCAGCAATGTGTGAGAGTTCCCTTCTTTCCACAACGTCTCCAGCATTTGGTGTTGTTTGCATTGTGGGTTTTTGCCATCCTGACTGGGGTGAGATGGTATCTCAGGGAAGTTTTGATTTGTATTTCCCTGATGGCTAAGATAAGGAAAAGATACAAAGAATCAACCAGAAGAAAAGTTGGTTCTTTGAAAAAATCAATAAGATTTATATACCTGTAGCTAAATCAACTGAAAACAAGAGAGAGAAAACCCAAATTAACAAATTTAGAAATGAAAATGAAGTTATCACAACTGATACCCAAGAAACTCAGAGAATTATGAAGTCATATTTCAAAAACTTATACTCCATGAAATTTGATAACACAAAAGAAATGGATGAATTCCTGAATAAGCACATTTTACCTAAATTGAATCAGGGCATTTCAAATTTTTAAATAGTCCTATAACATATGAAAAAATCGATGAAGTAATCTTGAATCTTCCCACCAAAAGATGTCCTGGACCAGATGGATTCAGTACAGAATTCTACCAGACGTTTAAGGAAAAACTAACTCCAATACTCCTTAAACTGTTCCATCTAATTATGAAGGAAGGAACACTGCCAAATTCTTTCTTTGAAGCTAATATCATACTAATCCCAAAACCTAATAAAGATACACTTAAAGAAGAAAACTATAGGCCAATCTCTTTGATGAACACAGATGCAAGGATTCTCAACAAAATCTTGGCAAATCGGATTCAAAAACATATCAAAAAGATCATTAGCTGTGATCAAGTAGGCTTTATCCCAGGCACACAAGGTTGGTTCAACATATGCAAATCAAGGGGCTGGAGAGGTGGCTCAGGGATTCAGCCTCTGTCTTGCAGGTGGAAGGTTCTGAGTTCGGATCCTAGACCGCACGTATAGACGCCGGGCAGAAGTGGTGGCGGCCTGTGTTTCTGGTCCTGGTAGGGCACAGCCTGTGAATCCCGGGGCAGAGTAAACGAGGAGGTGGAGGCGTCCATGGTGGTTCCCAAATTCGGCTGTGGTTCCACACACACACACACACACACACACACACACATACACACACACAATTGAATAAACAAAAATTAAAAAAACATGCAAATCAATAAATGTAATCCATCATATAAACCAATCCAAAGTCCAAGGCCACATGATACTCTTAATAGATGCAGAAAAAGCTTTTGACAAGATCTAACATCCTTTTTTGATCAAAACCCTAGTAGAGACAGTTGGATTGGAAGGAACCTTTTTCAATATATAAAAGCTGTGTACAACAAGCCAAGAGCAAGGATTATACTCAATGGGGAAAAACTTGAAGCATTCCCGCTTCAATCAGGAACTAGACAAGGCTCTCCACTCTCACTTCTTCTATTCAATATTGTACTTGAAGTCTTATCTGGAGCCATAAGACAAGAGAGAGAGATAAAAGGGATTCAAATTGGCAAGGAAGAAGTCACGATATTTCTATTTGCAGATGACATCATATATCTGAGTGATCCTAAAACTCCACCATGAAACTCCTGGAACTAGTACAGAATTTCAGCTGGGTGGAAGGTTACAAAATAAACATGCAAAAATCAGTGGCCTTTGTATACACCAAGGGTGAAAGAAGTGAAAAAGCCCTGAGAGAAACAATCCCATTTACTATAGCCCCTAAAAAAATGAAATACCTTGGTATAAATCTGACCAAAGAAGTGAGAGACCTTTACAATGAAAACTTTAAAACCTAAAGAAAGAAATTACAGAAGATATCAGAAGTTGGAAAGGCTTGCCAAGCTCCTGGATCAGCAGAGTCAACATCATTAAAATGACCATCCAACCAAAAGCAGTATACAGATTTAATGTTATATCAATCAAAATCCCCAAGTAATTCTTTAAAGAAGTTGACCAAACAATCTCAGAATTCTTATGGAAGCACAAAAGACCCAGGAGAGCAAAACCAATCCTGAGTAACAAAGACACTGCTGGAGGTATCACCATACCAAACCTTAATCTATACTACAAATCCATAGTAATAAAAACAGCCTGGTACTAGCTCCAAAATAGACACAGAGATCAATGGATAAGGGTTGAAGACCCAGATATAAGCCCACACAATTTCAGCCACTGGATCTTTGAAAAAAGGACCCAAAAAAATTCAATGGAAGAAAACAGCATCTTCAACAAATGGTGCTGGCAAAACTGTATGTCCCCATGCAGAAGATTAAAGCTGGACCCGTACTTGTCACCATGTACAAGAATTAATTCCAAATGGATCAAGGAGCTCAATATTAGGCCAGAGACTATAAAACCCTAGTTGAAAGGGTAGGGAACTCCCTGGAGCTGATTGGGCTAGGCCAGCAGTTCCTAAACAGAAAGCCAATAGCACAGTCACTAGAACCAACACTCAACAAATGGGATCTTATGAAATTAAAGAGTTTCATGTTCAGATAAAGAGATTGTAAACCGAGCAAAAAGGCAATCCACAGAATGAGGGAAAATCTTCACTAACCACATATCTGATAAAGCTCTATTATCCAGAGTGCACAAAGAACTTAGAGAACCAAACACTAAGGAAATAAATGGCCCAATTAAAAAATGGGCCTGGGAACTCAAAAGAAACTTTGCCAGGGAAAAAATTGAAATGTCTAACAAATATCTTAAAAAATGATTTCTTTTAATTGATACGTAAACCTTGAGGGATTTACCATTTTTGAGTTTGGCATGTTATTTACAGTTTATAGTCATTTGTACATTTAGTTTGTTTACTTTTATTTTATGATTATTTAATCATCTTAACCATTTTTAAATGTATAGTTGTGCAGTGTTAAATGTATTTATGTATATTGTTATGAATTACCTATTATTAAATTCCTTGTGCAATGGAAAATGTTATTGTAAATTTTGTGGATGACTTCCTCCTCACATTTCCTTAAGAAATAATGTATGTCTGGGTTGTGAAGACTGGACTTGAATTACTGGGCTCAGACAGTCCTCTTGCTTTAGCCACCCTATACAGTTGGCATAACAATGGTAAACCAAAATTTCTCCTAGCTTTATACTTCAATTCTTATGCAAGTTATTTTTTGTTTATATGTTTTTAAACTGTGGTACAATATTGATGTATTTGTCCTTAAATAAATCATATGTTATTTTGGACTCATGAAAATCAAAGCATGCTGTTATTACACTAATTTTGTTTTGCTTTTTAACTTTTAATAGAATGGACTGTATCTTCTTTTAGTCTCAATTAATCAGTGTTAGCAGGCTGAAGAGAGAATATATTGTCTTAGATTGTTAAGAAGATTAGTATTATTTCAGTTATAGAGTCACAAAGTCAGGACAAGTCAGATTACAAGTGTGCTTCAAGTGAAGATGGTATGTTATAACAAGGCCCTAAATATTCCTTAGCAGAATCTGTATATCCTTCAAATATAGGAACTCATAAAAGCTATGATATGTGTTTACATGTATTGTGTTTTGAGACAGTATGAACCTTGTTCTGGAAAATACTTAAAATATCTTCAGTGGTGGAAAGAGTGTGGCTGAACAGAAGAGCACAGCATTCTGGAAAGAGAGAGAACTAAAGATTTTTTTGGTCAAGATTACTTATGGTAGTCACATTGAAAATTTCTATTTAATCTGCTGCGTAAAGCAGATGATTGAATCATTTATGTTTATATCGGATAAGAAATCAGTTGGAAATATATGTATATATAGTAATTATGTAAAGAGTTGAGAAAATGAAAAAAATCTAATTATGAAAGATGTTTAGTGATATGTTTAAAGGGTGGTGGTCTCTGGTCTCTTAACTGGTTTCACTGGTTCATAATTACATTTCCAGATGAGATTTAAAAAAATGAGATACTACCAATGAAAATTTTTTCTCATCTCTTAAGTCCTTAGATATATTCCATAGATTTTAAATATATTTGTCCAAATTAAAAAATAGGATGTTTCTGAAGCACAGAGAAAAATCTCACTTTGCTGGTTATGAAAGAGAACTAAATATGAAAAAATGCTGAAATCTTAAAATAATATTTGACTATATGAATTAAAAAACAGGGTACTCTTTTGTTCTCTTTTTCCTCATACAGATATTTTGTGAATGAGCTTTAGCTATTAGTTGAAATATGTTAATGTATTTTTTCACCTCATTTCTAAATGCAGTATTATAAAGCAAGAGGTTAATGATATGGTTGTATTTTTTAAGACTGAGTAGATTTGGCAGTTTTGATAAACTCTAAATCTCAGTGTTTTAAAATGCTTGGATTTTTTATCTTTTTCTCATGAAGTCCTGAGCAAATAAACTCAAAGCTGTTCTGGTCTTCCAGGATCAAGTAGCTTCTTATTCTGTTGGGTGGTCTCTATTGCTAGGCTTGCTTCATGGTTTTTGATGACTGTTTTGTTAGCAAATCAAGTGTATATTTCAGTGAGCAGATGTGAGTAGTGGGAGGAGCAAGGGATATTTCTTTAAGAACTATGTATATACACATGGCTGGAAGTCAGTCACATGATTATATCTACTTGCATGAGGATCCCAGAAATATAATCTGAATTCCTTAAGAGTATGTCATGGACTCCCCAGTTCTAGCATGGATCACAGACTGTGGGATTCTTGGAAGCAAGGGATGAACAGTTACAATAGAGTTGCCATACTGACAGGGAGCCCAAGAGAGGGCTTCCAGCTGTGGCACTGAGTCCTTGCACCTCACTAAGGTGGAGTTCTTAGAGGGAGGTTTGGCATTCACATAGAAGGCTGCTCAGAGGGATGGGAGGGGGACAGGGGGAGGCACTGGGAGATGGGGAGGGAGGGTGGTGAAGGGAAGGAGGGTGAGTGCAAGGGGGGGCACTGGGGAGAGATAAAGGGAGGGAGAGGACCGGGATGCCTGTTGAGCTTGTATGATTGAGGAAAAAAGAAAATAAAAAAAGGACTATGTCTATGTAAATAAAGTTTGTGTATTTTTGGAAAGAAGTAGAGAGCAGTTATTAGAAGCTTTGTTATCTTTGTTTAAAATGGACTGTGACAAGCTATATTATGGAAGAAAAAAATTAATTAACCTGGGATTGTCAGATGCCAAAGCTGCTTGAGATACTGCTTAGATTGTTCTAAATAAAAGGTACAAGGTCAAGAATTATAAACATGTAGATCATAGCAGAAACTACAATTGAGTAAGATTATCTCTGGAGAGCATATGGTGAGAAGATAGTCAAAATTAATTTATAAAGAAGTTTTCATTAAATATTAAAGTGAAAAACATAGTTGAAGAGGTATGTACACATGATGAGAAGTAGGCAGCAATGTTTTTTTTTTTTTCAGAAGGTGAAAGGACTATCAAGGAAAATGTAGGTAATTACATTATACTACAGAATTTTCAAGCACCGAGGTTGAGACAGAAGACTAATGTAAAAGGCAAGATGACCAGAGGAATGAATGGAGTGATTGAACCATACTTACAAATCTTCAAAAATATGACCATGAAGACACATGACTATCCATATTAGCTGAATTAACTAAATTCAGATCGAGGACCTTGCCATTTCCTTCTTTTTGTTGAATGCTCACTCTTCCTTCAATGAACTTGGTGCATTGATATCTGTTCCTGACTTAGGGAAGAACTTCAATGTCAGTATACTTCATTACATGTTAATAAACTGTCTTTCTTATATTCTTATATTTAGATAAAATATAAATATAATATTACCCTTAACAGCATTGTGGATTGTAGGTATAATACTAGTTTTGTATACCATATTTTTAAAGGTAATTTGTCTTCTAACATTACTCCCCTGATATTTAGACCTAGTTAAGAGAATCTTATAAACAGATCCTCTGTTCATTGGCCATCAACTTTCATTCATTTTGCTACTTAGAGTGTATTAACGAAATGCTGATGGGCTAAAAGGAATGGCAAAATTCTGGAATCCATTGAGATCCAGATCCCAAAAGCTCAGCAAAACTAATTGATCATTGTGTGTGTTTCATTGGCCTGCACTCAAGGCACCTAGAAATTATCTCAGCATATTTTTTTTAATCCAAAAGCCATGGACACATTCTATATCTAAGAATTACAAGAACAGAACCTGTGCTGTTCTGGCCAGTCTATCACTATCTTAAGATATTTTCAATCTGTTAACTGAGCTCCTTTTATTCTACTCTGATAGGGATCATGGTTAGTTAAGGGAAAGTTTATATTCCACAGTCCTTCAGTTTTCAAGGCCTAGGGCTTGGTTGGTAGAACTTATGTTTCAAGATATTAGAGGTAGAACCTCTTGTTTTGGGCTTTAGAACCCAGAAAGTTACGGTTCTAGGAGTGTCTTTGGCACTTGGAAGCCATCTAGCAGCAGTAACAACTGACGTTAACACAGCTG
Organism: Typhlomys cinereus; assembly: GCA_023101885.1. Taxonomy (NCBI): domain Eukaryota; kingdom Metazoa; phylum Chordata; class Mammalia; order Rodentia; family Platacanthomyidae; genus Typhlomys; species Typhlomys cinereus. The sequence goes on from JALPQD010000228.1 coordinate 1,842,270, forward strand.
CATGTAGTGCCTTCGAGTGTTACAGCTTGTGGACCTAGAACATCAGGATCCTCACTCATTTATAGTAATGAGTGTTAAATCTCTTAGGGTGTTGAAAATTTCAGCCTTTGTCAAGGTAGCTTAGCAGCTCAGGATCAGGTCATTGCTATCCAAGATCTCTGGCCCTTAAGGTTTGCGTCTTTCCGGAACTCTTTTTCTTTTTGCTGTTCTCTCTCTCTCTCTCTCTTTCTCTCTCTCTCTCTCTCTCTCTCTCTCTCTCTCTCTCTCTCTCTCTCTCTCTCTCTCTCTCTCTCTCCCCTTTCATGGACTCTGCTGACTTTCTTCCCATTTTATGCCCTTCTGAATTCTTTTGAGTTCCTCTGCTGTCTTCTTGTTGAACTGCTGCTGTCATCAACACTGTCACCATTACTGCCTCTGGTGCCACTGTCACTCTGCTCCACTTCCATCTTCTGTTCTTTGTATTTGGCAGCTCAGCCTGCCCTACTAATTAGTGATAAAAATCAACACAAGCCATAAAAGAACACTCAAAATGTGTTTGCACAAATCGTGGTGCATGCTCAAGCAAATTTAAAGAGTGGTATTTATGCCATGATCCTCAATTCACTCATTCAAATGAAGTACACTACTGGACTTCCAAGGGGAGTTAGTTGCTCCTTCTTTGTTCTGGGTGAAAAATGGTAATTTGCTTTTGTAGTATTTGGTGAGGCATGAGGGTTTAGGAAGTATGGTGTCAGCTGTTGGAACGTTGTGGCAAGTTAGTGCCTTCTGGAGGCAGGTGTTCAGCTTGGTCTGAACCTTGTGTTTCTCCTGACTGTGCTTCCAACTTCTCTAGTGCTGTGATTATAGCTGTGATCCCCCTAGCCCCACTGATATACTTTTTAACTTAAACTTTATTCAGTTGGGTGAAGAATTAGGATGTGTCTTTATGATGGTGTACAAGGTTCAACAATTCAATTCTGTTTTTTTTAAACAATTTATTAGTCTTCCAGCTTTAATGTAAAGATTTTCTCCTAGAAATTCATTAATATGAGTTACTACAACATGATTAGAATTATAATGTTAGTTATTAATTATGAAGTTCTTTGCGAATATATCATGATGTTAATAAGTGCCTTGCAAGTGTTTCAAATGTAGACTTCTTTGGAAATAAGTATGTTATTCTAGTTTTTATATGACTTGGCAAAGATTCAGTAAAAATCCTACCGAGTTGTCTTTTATGCAGTCTTTTCACTCCTTTTAACAGTCAGAACAAGATTATAGTTTCCAGATGAAATCCTGAATGTCACATAGTGATGACATATATTTTCCTGATTGCCTCAGCATGTGATGCAATTTTACAAGCCATGTCATGCTGATTTGAAGAACCCAAAAGGCATTGTTTCTCGAGGGGCTTTCAAGAGTGATATTATCAAATGTATTTTGATGAAAAGTCTTACGCATTATTGCAATTCTATTGCAAATTACTTAAAGGTACAAATACTTTCTTTTAGAAATAAAGAAAAATGTTAATTGTAAAGATCACTTTCTTTTTCAGTTATTTAAATACATATTGCCAAATAAAGTTATCAAGTATTAGTAAGTATAAGTAAGACATGGTAGCTTCTACCTTGTGGACCTTAAGCAATTATTTTACTCTTTTCTCCTTTGCATTTTAATTATTTTACAAATACTTTGAAATCCCATTGTATGTATGCATGCATGCATAATACTTATTTCACATTGCTGCTCATTTTTCTTTTTATGCTTTCTTACCAACCTGACCTGCTTTATTATACCGATATTCTTTTTCGTAGGCATTTTTCAGCAGCTCTGCTTAAGTAACTTTCATGTAGCTTAAGTCTAGAGAGTCTTGTAAGCTCTACTTTCTTACATATGCTTGCCTCACTCCTCTCTTCTGCTAATACTCCTTGTGTTGCTTCAAGGGTGAACTGGATACAGGGTCTTGCCATACTGTCTCTGTTCCTGTGTATACTTTCTCCAATTTTCATGTGGAATCTTTTTGTTCATCTATTTGAATATTGCAGACTTGATCAGAGTCTCACAACTTGTGTTTTGTATGAAAGAGTACAGGATATTTTAACTAGTTTTACTAATGTCCTCCCATATCAACTTGGTGTTCCCATGTTTTCTGATCTTATTTAGTTGAGTTTGTCTAGATCCTAGTTTCTTTGAATGTGAAGTTTATTAAAAAAAATGTTGGCAGCCATATAAAGTGTCTGAACATGCAGTGACCAAAGATTCATTCTTATTCAAATATGTAATGAATCCGAGGTGCTTATGGCAACTCTTGTATGTTTTGCACCATGTGACTTTATTGTAGCTGTAGTCCGAATAGACATGTACTTTGCATTGTACATACCAACATGTCACAGAATGCCAAAGAAGGTCTCCTGAAACATCTGGGCTCACATTCAAGGACTGTTTCTTCCATCCTGAATGTTTTGTGCTTCTCCATGATCTCCTGAAACCATTTGGGGGATTTGAGTTCATTCTTCCTTGTGTTATCGTATCTTATGGAATTTGTGGGGATATGTAGATACAAAGAAAGTTATGAAAATTCAAGCTGTTTTCTTGTGCTTATTTTGGAATTGAAACCAGAGTGAATAAATTTTTTCTCAGTGAGTTGACACAATAATTTGTACATAAATGAAAAGATGGATTCTAGAGACATTTATATCTGTGCTTTATTACGTGTAACAAGTTGGTGCTGTATCACTGCTTTTTCTGACCACATTCATTCCTCTACTTGTTTTCCTCCATTACTATCCTTTTTTTCTCCTTTTAAGGTTCTCCTTTTTCTTGCATTTTTTTTTTTGCATCAGTGGCATACTACATGGTTTTTAGTGACAAAAGTTATAGATGAGAAAACTCAAAGTTAAGTAGTTGAAGTGATTTTTAAGATCATTCATGTTGAAGTGCTAGAATAAAAAAATTAAAACTGTTCCTTAACACTGTGTTAGTGAGTACTCTGCATCTAGTTTCTCAATAAACTTTGATTATTTATTTATTATTTATCTCAATAAACCTTGAGATTATGATTATTCTTATTTTCCTTCTAAACTTCTTCTGATTCACACCCACATAGTTTTAAGCATCTTTAAAAATATTGTGTTTACCAATAGACACCTTTCCCCCAGTTTTTCATAGTATCTTTGTGATACTATGCTATTTTTCCTCTGAAGCATGTATTTATTCTTCTTCCATATCCTTATCTAACAATTTATAATGTATGGCATTTAGATGGCTTGGAGATTACTGCTCAGTCAAAGGCTTTCTGAAAACATGGTAGAGAAGCTCTTTTTCCTGCTTCAGTTCCTATATTCTCTTTCTTAACTGAGTCTTTTCCTGTTTCATCTGTTCATTATTCCTGATTTCCCTTTTTGGCTGTTAATTATCTTTTCTGTTTGCCTATTACTGTTTTAAAATGTGCTGTTTGTCAAAATGATCTATAACATGAGTTGGCTAAGCATATTTTTGAAGGCTTTTAATTTTTTATGTTTTCTTTTAGTTGATAAATTGTAATTCAGGCAGCTGTCTCTTGGTCAGATATTGTCTTTACTGTAACCGAATGACTGATAATCTTCATTTATCATGGATATAAGTGAGAAATAAAGATTGGTCCAGTGTCTTTCTCAGTAATTATTTAAGCAATGGAGTAGAAAATTAGGGTTGTAGATATACCTCAATACTATAATACTTGTCTAGCATGTGTGTGCCTGTGTTCAATACCTAGCAATGAAAACAAAAAAAATTATTAATCGTGAAACATAAATTACAGTTATTCAATATAAAAAATGTTGTATTGGGAAGATACTAAGAAATTATCCATAGTAATTCACTCTTTATTTTTCTTTCACTTATCATACATTGATATCTTTACTTGGATATTAGTTGAATTCTCAGATTGATATGTATAAATAAAATTGTTGCTCTTCTACCTAAATCTCTTCTTTCTATGATGTCATTCTTCTAGGTTCTCACAAATTAAACTTTTGAGTCATCCTCGTTCCTTTTTTCTCTCTTCATATACATTTAACATATCAGTAAATCCTATTATTTTTCTGCAGTGGATATAGAATTTCAGTATTTTTGATTATTTATTTTCATTGATAGTCACTATGTATATGATCAATGTATTGGTATTGTAATGTTTATTTTGAAGAATATCTGATGCTATTTAGACTTAATTTTGTTGATCTTAATTATCAATATCTGATTTTTATGGTATTATAAAAGTATATATAGTAGCACAAATCATGTATTAGAAAGAATAAATGAATGAGTCTGTTTAGATAAAATATAACATATAATTTATGTTATGCATTTTTAAATAGTTTAAAATCTTGAAACAAAGCATAAAAATCATTGAAATTCTGTAGTTTTTCTGGATTAACAAAATTTTTAACAACTGTAGAACTTCAGTTTAAGTAGAATTTCAGAATAAGTAGACTTATTAAGATATAAGTTTACCTTTTATTTTGTCATTTGATTACCACTTTGGTTACTATCAAAATATTTAAAAAATATTCTATTGCTGAGGTTGTATTTTCAGAAAATTTTACATATAAATCAGTTGAAGGTTGTAGAAAGATTATTAACCTACTATTTTTGTAAAAGAAATGGGCAAATTTCAGTTTAATGAATATTCATAAAGTTAATGCTAGTACTAGAATGAATAGAACATTTCATTCCTCCAGAATCTTCTTTGTAGTCATCATTCTTTTGCACACTTGTCAGTAGTGATGATAGTATAATGTGACATTTATAATCTCATTAGATGCTTTGATTTTTAAATGCAGAAACCATTGAAAATACTTTCAGTATATTTTTGTGAAATTATAAAGTATGATTCTGTTAAATAATTTACTATTCATACCTAGAATCCCGACCACTCTCAGTTCCTGTGAAGGCCATGTTGTACACATCAGAAGGCTGTAAAAGTCCTGAAGAAAGAATGAAAGAATTCATTGGAGTATTATGGAATGCAGTGAAGAGTCTCACACTCCAGGTAAAATTAATATTAGAAATATTACAGCTCTAATTTTCTGTAGTATGGAAATATTTCTAGCATATTTAATATTAGTTGACAGGTAACACTCATAATTTCATTGCTGTTTTTTGTGTATTATAATTATATGAAAAGTGTTTATTCATTTATAAATAAACATTTATAATGAAATTTATAAATTTTAAATTTTTTCTTAAATTTAAATAAGTGACTAATTTTTTTTGCTTGTTTGAAATCACATCTAGAAGATTTTAAACTTTGGTGCTTAAATAACACTTCGTTCTTCTGTGAGATAAGATCTGAATTGACATTAAATTGTCATACTAAGGCTGTCAAGCTTTTCTTGCTTCATTATAAGCAAAATATAAAATGTAATTATAACTATATCTTATATTAAATGCTATTTATTTTGTCTTTACGTTCATGTAATTCAATTTGTGTTTCATCTGTTACATTTTCTAGTTGCCTTTTTTTAATAGTAATTTTGGGACTATTAGTGCCAGTAGGAAAGATACACTTTTTTAAAAATTTTATCTAACATGTAATAGAGTTTGAGAGAATATTCTTTTTTGAATTTTAATTCACATCTTATGTAACATTACTTTCTTTCAGTTCTTTACTATAACTGTTTCTTCTAAGAAGGACATGTCTATTCTTTTATAACATTTTTCTACTCTATTCTAATAAATAGAGTAAAAATCGTATATTGAACACATGTGCATATTCCCTGAGAATCAATCACATGTTCTTCTTCTCTTATTCCATCTTTCTACTCTGCTCTAGTACACACACCTACTGTGCCATCATATGAAATATTGGACATGGAGCTCCTTTGAAAGGGGTTATGACTCCAAAAGACAACTGAAGATGTCAGGATGAGATCTATAGGTACACAGGAGAAGCACTGTCTCATTATTTATGAATTTGGATAATTCGCTACCTTGTGTACTCATTCTCAAGTAACAAAACACTTGAGAAAATCAATCTAAAGGAAGAATATTTTATTTTTAATTAGTGTTTCAGAATATTTGTTTCACTGCTTCTTTGAATAATATCTGAGCCTATTGCCTTGGATCTGTGCTGAATAGTACACTATGGTGCAGGGTGTAGCAAGCAGAACAAAGCCATTTTCATGGCAGCTGAGGAGCAGGGAAAAAGGCTGCAAGCAGAGAAAGGGGACAAGATATGCCCTTCAGAGGCACACCCTTAGACCTCTTCTGTTCAGCTGTTATTCACTGCTCAACAACTAATTTAGCAATGATATTATTAGTGGGTTAATCCACCTTCAACATCATTAACTCTGGATTTTTAATTGCTTATCTGCAACATGAAATATTTGGGTTAATATTTGAGGCTACTTCATCTTTTTCATTCTTCTTTCTTTTCTTATTATATAGTGATGCAGTATCCCTATTAACTTTTCATTTTAATAAAATATACATAGCATAAAATCTGCCATCCCCCCCTTTTGAAAATATACAGTATTTTTGTGTTTTTTTTTCATTTTGAGTGGGTATATCAGGTATTAACTTTACACATATGATTATGGGAACATTAAATAATATATCATTGTATAAGGTATCTTACATATATGACTGGGGTTCTTTGCTGTTACAATCCTACTCCTATTTTGATTTGGTTTTAGTATATTCAAATATGTTCACATATAAATGTATAATTCAAAATTTAAAGGTAAAAGTATATTCAGATTAATCTCAATATAATTCTTTGAAATCTAGGTTCAAAATACTGTTTGTACAAAAATACATTCTCTATTTCCAAGATGTTTTGTGGACCAATATACGAAACATAAAACTGCAAACTTATCATCAGATCAAATAAACAGAATTATCACTACTATATAATCTATCAAGGGATTGTTCTTTTAATGCAGGTTTGAACAATCAAATGTATTTGGGACTAGAGTTTCTGGAACATGAGACTGTATTTGAAGTTGGTATTTGGTCAACCCATGTTCTTTTAAATTAGAATGGAAAATAGTTACAAAGTATAAAGTTAATATCAGTATTTGTTATAAAGTACTTATTTTTATTGGCAAAGTTTTCACATTTCAATATATTGATTTATTACATGTTGTCTTAGAATTAATTTGAAGTGAATTATCATAAACTCATTTGTTCTATGCTGGTTTTCAGTATTTGTTAATCAGCAAAGATGTTTCATTTTGAAAATGTTATTTTTAAATTTTATTTTGCAAGCACATAAATAACAATGACATAAGGTTGATAAAGTAGAAATGCATTGACTTTGATTTACAAAGAGCACAGAACCTTGTCATCATTATCATTACTATTTTTTGGATATTCAAGTTCAGATGGCTATTTTGTAATGTTTGATTTCTCTTGTTTAACTTTTTAAATTTTTGTTTTTCCATTTTCTTTTTCATTATGTTTCTGAAACATAATGAGTGGTTATTCCTGCTCCACTCTATTCCCCTCCCTCCCTGTTTTTTTTTCCCACCCTCCCTTTCATCAATCCATTCCTCTCTCCACCCTCATGCCTGTCTGTCTGTGTGAACTCCAGAATTCCATTTAGTAGGGGTTTAGGTTTCTATGTCACATTAAGTAAATTTTTCTTGGGTAGACCCACAGGTAGAGACAGTCCCTTAACTTTTCTTGCCCTAACCCCTGAGGTTCTCAATGATGTAATTGTTTCACCTGAGTTCCTCACTGGTCCATGGGGGAATGTGGATCTATTGGAAATTGTGCAAGTCTGGTGAGGAGAAGTCTCATTTCAGTAAGTTCCTGAATGCAGCAACTCTGTCTTGAGTGGAATGACCTGGCCTGGAGTGTACCTCCCCACCTTTAGGGTCTTAAAATCTTACTGCCTCTTTTCCCCAGGCTTCTCTGAGCCTTTGAATGGAAAAGGTTTGGTTGGTCTGATTCAGGCTGAGCTTTAAGGGTCTCGGATACTCTGCATTTTGGTTAGTGGTTGTTGTCTATTTCACTGCTCTTACATTGCACGGGGCTGTGTTTTGTTTGGGTATTGAGATCTTTTCTTATCTAAAGATATAATGAAAGGTATTTAACCAGAGATTTACTATCAGGTGTTTATTGTTAGTATTGAAGCATCTGACTCTGCCTAGTGTCAATTTTCTCCCCTGCCACTGGTTTATATTTCTGGACATGTGTTCTCTGTTATTGGGAGGTGGAGGGAATAAGAGCTAGTAAGCAGGTGGTTGATTACCTGGGGGCTAACCCCACTATACTGTGTCCTATTTTTGTTCTTCCCTCCCCTTTAAGACTTTACTTACCTAAAAACCTTATTTAACTGTCCATATTCTTTAGTTTCCACTCTTTTGGGGTCTTCTTCCACCTCCTGGGATGTGTTCTTTTATATTTGTGGATGTTGTAAGAGTTTCTATTTGATTATGTCAAACTGAAGGTTTAATGCTAGGATCCATTTATAAGGGAGAATATATGGCTTCTGTCTTTCTGTTTCTGGGATATTTCACTCAGTATGATTTTTTTTCCAGATCTATCCATTTACTGGCAAATTTCATTAGTTCATATTTCCTGACATTTGAAGAGTATTCCATTGTATATATGTAACACATTTTCATTAACCATTTGCCAACTATTCAACATCTAAGTTGCTTCCATATCCTTGATATTGTTATGTTGCATGATGCAGTATTCTTTGGGAATATTTCCAGTAGTAGTATAGTTGGGTCGTATCATATTTCAATGTTTAACTTTTTTAGGAACCTCCAAATTGACCTCCAAAGGGGTTGTATGAGTTTATAATCCCACTAGGAATGTATAAAGGTCCACTTCTCCCTGAATTTATGCCAGCATTTGCTGTTATTTGTATTTTGAATCGTAATAATTTTCACTGGAGTGAGAGATATCAGAGTGGTTTTAATTTACATTTTCCTAGTGTATACCAGACATTGTATTTATGTTATAGTATTAACAAAACAAAGTATTAATTTATGTTCTATAGAGAATTTCATACTATTGAAAAATTC